>CAWUFW010007244.1:0-600000 GCA_963921515.1 Calotriton arnoldi | reverse complement strand
TGAACAAAGTAACCCTTAAGGACAGATATCCCTTACCTCTCATTAAGAATGTCTTGGAGTCTGTTGTGGTGCAAAAATATTCACTAAATTGGACCTTCGTGGGGCCAATCATCTCCTACGAATCAAAGAGGGGATGAATGAAAGACAGCTTTTAGAACCCCTCTGGGACTCATCGACTACTGTGTCATGCTATTCAGATTAAGCAATGCTCCATCCGTCTTTCAGCGCTTCATGGATCATTTCTCCACAGATTTAATTAACCAAATTGTTTTGGTCTATTTGGATGACATGCTTGTCTTTTCTTCTGATTGTTCGTTGCATCTTAAACAGGTTAGTCAAACATAGGTTATGACAGAAATAATTCTACTGAAAAATGTACATTCAACAAGTCTGAGGTTGACTATTTAGGTTTTCATCTCAGTGAAACTGGAATTGCCCTCAGAAGGTCTCTGCCATTTTAGAGTGACCTTCACCATCCACAATCAAAGAGATGGTGTTTCCTCAGTTTCACCAATGTTTACCAGCAATTAATTGGGGATTTTGCCTCCCTTACTAGTCACATAACTCAAACTCTAAAGAAATAAAATATCTCCCATGGTTTGGGAGACAAGCTAGGAAAACTTTTCAAAAATTAAAACAAGCATTCACCCCAACCTCCTATTTTCTGTCACCCAGACAACACCAAAAAGTTCATTGTTGAAACAGTTCTCTGATCGAGCGGTCAGTTAAGTTTTGTTGCAAACGCAGGAAGAGAACTGCTTGCAACATCCCATTGTCTATCTTTCTCATATCTTGTCAGATTCCGAAATAAACTCTTCAGTATTGGAACAGGAACTCTTGGCCCTGAAGTTGGCCTGTAGCGAGTGGAGACAATTCCTAATGAGAACAAGCGAACCCTTTGAAATTATGACAGACCACTGAAATCTTCAGTCTCTTCGCAGCATGCAATGTAGGAACAGTTGCCAGGCACCATGGGCTAATTTTTTCAACCAGTAGGATTGCACCATCACTTATATTCCTGGCTCCAAGAAAGTTTTAGCTGACACTCTTTCCCGTAGATTTCCTGAATCATAGACCACCTTTGATCATTTCAGAATATTCTAGCCTCTCAACGTATTATTGGAGCTACACAATCTTTGTTAGACAGAGTACTATCTAGTTATTCTACAATTACAAAGGAAAACTGAGCTCTTAACTTGGACAGATCGAAAAACAAGACAAATACTATTTCAAGGGCAAGGCCTTATTCATATCTACTAAAGGTTTACAACGTGAAGTTCTTAAAATGTGCCATGACTACCCCACATCTGGTCACCAAGACATCAAATCAACCTTTTGAATTAATAGTTTGTGTCTTTTGGTGGCCTTCTGTATATGCCATCTCTTGTCCAATCTGTGCCCAAAGTAAGCCTTCTCAAACCTGGTCTTTAGGTTTGCTACATCCTTTACCCATTCCACCTGCACCCTGGCACACCATATCAACAGACTTCATTACAGCATTACCCCTTCTGCAGGTAATCGAGTCACAATAGTAACAGTGGATTCCATTTCTAAGATAGAACACTACACTTCTCTAAAAAACAATTGCTGTCGGCTAAAACATTGGGACAAATTTTTATTTACGAAATATTTCTCATACACGGCTATCCCCAGATAATCGTGTCTGATCGAGATCTATCTATATATCTCGGTTTTGGAAAATTTTTTGCAAGTCCTGCCACATCAAGGTTGCATTGTCCTCTGGCTTCAATCCTCATACCAATGGCCAGGCAGAACATCTCAGAGTCTAGAACAATACCTCCGATGTTTTTGCAATTCTACTAAAAGTGACTAGTCCACCTTTTTGTCCATAACACTGGCCCGGATGCGGCCCATGCCTTGCTCCACTGCTTCCCTTGGGTCCCGCTATATCAAGCGGGACGTGCCTTTCACTTACCTGCGAGGCTTTGGCGATGCCAGCAGGCCGCTGCAAGTAACCATGAGCATTTCTTCACAGAGGCAGGCCCGCCGGTGCAGTCTTTGGTTACCCTTTCACCGGAGGCCACGCTGGAAACCACCTTGGTCCTCCTTCCCAAATTCCCTAGGGAGTATCATGGAGGTTTTCAACTTCCCTATCCTTGATTGCGTCCGCTCCATTGGTTTCCTTGGTTTTCTTCCCAATCCAATAGGACGGTGCCATTCTCGGATGTAACTTCCTGTCCTGGGGGTATAAAAAGGGTTGGATTTTCTTCATCCTTGCGTTACAACACTTCTTTGCTCCTGGTGGTGTGTTCCATGTTCGCCTTCTTCACTCCTGTCGGTGTGTTCCATGCTCCAGTTGGTACTTTTCGCTCATGTTGGGAGTTCTTTTTTCTTGACGGGGTCTCCAGTGGTGCTCCGGTGACCTGTATCTGGGTCCATTTTCTCTGCCCTTGTCATCTTAGAGCCCTACTACTTTTGGCGGAGGTTTTTTTCCTTAGTTGTTTTTCCTCCTTGACGCTCCATCTGGAAGGCACCATCATCTAAGGCACTTAATGTGTCGGTGGCATTGTGGCTACTGGAAGGGGTTGCCCAGATCTCTGGCTGACCAAGACAGTCAAGAACTGGGCTCTAAGATCTACTCAGCATCCCAGGTCAACAGTCTGAGGTTCCTTTCCTGAGAGACCCGACACTCCATCCCAAGGGAAGCCAAGATGTAAAACTCTACTGTTTGTCCTTCAATCGCTTGGCTCCAGGAACTAGGGCCTGAGTGGGATATTCTCTTCACATGGGTACCTCCACGGCTCCTTGCCTGCTAGATCTGGAATCTACCTCCATAGTGAATGCTTTTGATTACTTAGCAGATATTGGTCTTTATTGTGAGGGTCTGGTTCAAGGCTGGGAATCCAGCTGGGTGCGAGCCTCAAAGGTATTTAAAAGCCTGTAGGATATTGGTATGCTAACAGAGGATATGGGATGCAGCATTCTCAAGTAGCCCACCATGAGAATGCTGCAAATGATGCACATGTGGATGGTATGGTAAAGACTATAATTATGCACTCTGAGAAGATTGAGAGCTTCTTTTGACTATACCCTAAATAGGTCTAGAGTAGCTTATATTCCACCCAGAATGCATGTTATGAGCAGAATTTATGTGACCCAGCAGTACAGGATGGACAGTTCCATTTGCATATGGTTTGTCCCTGTTTGTATTAGCACAGTGATCAAAAATACAATGGTTTGAAATATGGTTCAGAGTAATTACCAGTGGCCGTCATCGCTTATGTGTTTTTCTCGTGGGTGGGTCCAGTTGGATGACAGCATCAAATGTGTCTGGAGGACACCTCACATGCGTAAAGTTAGAGACTCCATACCCTTAGAACATCGCAGAATTATGTCAGGCTCATTGGACAGTCCACTTCCCAACTATGACATGCGAGTGCAGGATGACAACCATTTTGGGGTGGGGGAGATTTCTCGGTGCAGCTCATGGGTATGCGTCACCTGGCAGTTTTTGCAGACAAGATATTAACGATGTTGCTGTGTTGTGAAAGCACCCTTCATAAAAGGGAGAGGTTGGCAAGAAGATGGCAGACTTCGAGTTACCACCCAAGTTCTGAGAATGGAGGCACATTTACACATTTGTGCATACCTGCCAACTTATAAATAAATGTCAGTGTGTGAGGAGGGGTGGGGCCTTAAAAGGGGCAAGGACTCACGCCATGAGCTACCCAAGAGGCACTCTGCCCCAGGGACATCTTAAGGATTTTGGGGGCACTGGGCCAAGCATATTTTGGGGGACCCTGTTCCGAACATCTTTAAATTTATGATCCAATTTCAGATTTTTCATGCCCTCTGAGGTAAAGTCACTGACACTGCACAGACAGACTGGTCCAAACTCTAAATGAGTTGTCATTTAAAATTAAGGCTCAGTGTTGTGTTTTTCAATATTGTAATATAGCAGCAGCTCCCTAATATTATTGCAGATCATCTCTGTGACCCACTGCCATTTCTCATATAAGGAACTTTTTTCTATGGATATTGCATGGTGTGAGAAAACAAACATTTCTCTGCAACATGTCTGAAATGGATTCCCACACATTGACGTACAGGAAAATGGTATTTAAAAACATCTAGGTTTAAAAATCATTCAAAGTCTCAGGGCAGGACTATGTGAAGGACAGAGCCAGATCTATCAGGGGGGACCCTGAAAGGCTGTGGTCCTGGGCTAGAGCCCACTTTGTCCATGCCTTAAAATGCCTCTGTTCTCCCAACAATCCCCTAACCCCCACCCAAAAAAGCCCCAAAAAATCACAGAGTCACCGAGGCTGTTGTCGATGTCCTGGGGTGTTTTCACACCCGTTAATGGACATCGGTTGCTTACAGCCTCCAAAGGCAAGGTGGCAGGGAAGGTGAGCTGGAAACCAATGCACAGTGTGATTTCCGCTCCTCACCGGGTGACCATGTGACAAAATTAAAGGACACACGTGGGAGTTGGCGGGTCTGCTTGTGGTATGGCAGATGTTTGACAGCAGTGGAGCCTATCCGATTTTGAACCCGGGCCTGAGAATGCAAAAGTCCAGGGCGTACCTATAAATAGTGCGGCGGGTGCAGTGGCACCAGACCATATGGTTCGGAAGAGCCCTGTGCTCTCCAGTCATAGCTGTTTTTTTGCTACTAAACCAGATGGCATGGGGAACAGCACCTCTAGAAGTGATTTTTAAGGGTGTGGGGCACACAATAGGCCACAGATAAAACTGGTGGGACAACCTACAACAGACAATCGTGACGAGTGTGTACATGTGCACCTGTGTGTGTTTCCGTGCATTGAATTAAGCACTCAATCATTTGCTTAAAATGATTAAATATTACTTTGTATGCATATGTGTATCTCTATGTAGATATAGATATACACACCTACTAAATCATCTATCAACATTATAAGTAATATACCTGCCAACTTGAACAACAATCTCACCTGTGTAAGGAGGGGGCGGGCCTTGTGCCGAAAAGTACCTATGATGCACTTTTGAACCCCACCCGGCCCCCAATGCCCCCCTCCCCCCAAAAAAGAAGCTTGCTAAGGCTGGCGTCTATGTCTTGGAATGTTTTCACACCTCATAACGGATGTCGGCAGTTCAAAGCCTAGGAAAACGAGCTGGAAAAACACTATTTACAGTGGTTTCCAGCTTGTTTTCCCTGCCACCGTGTGATGTCGGCTCCTCACTGGGTGACCGTGTGATGGAAGCCGATATCATGTGACACTGTGCGAGTTGGCAGGTATGAAGTAACAATATAGGCTCGAATTTCCTCAATTGCTTCTTTGCAGTGAAAGGGGATTGGGTGCAATAAAATGTGTGGCAAGCTGCAGTGCCTGGTTATTCTGTGGCATTCCCCAGCTTTGTTGTTGAGGGGGACGGGGGAGAACTCTTTGAACTGGTTCACGGCCCCCACCTGCTCCTCTCTAGAGACACCACTGGGAGGGGGCTTGTTTCCCAGCAGTAGGGCCTGTGGCACCCGTGCTACGCCACTGTGATAGGAGCATGTGAGACTCTGACCCCTGAAAGGATTGACGTGGCCGTTCGTTTGGCGAATTTGACCATGCTGTGTAAGGTTGTCAAGTCTGTGGGAGCGGACAACGGGGTGGAGGCAGGGCTTTAAGTGGGCTGGATCCGGCCGGTGCTCAGCACCTGCAGTTCTAAAAAGCAGGTGCTGAGATTGGTCCCAATTGACCGTTTCATTTTTGCCCTAACCGTCAGGGTGAAAAAAAGAAATCTTAACTCTGCAGCAGTACCACCGTTCACTGCCTTTAATGTAACTTCAAAGAGACTCAAAGTTCTTTCACAGCCTCGTCATTTCAGAACTGCAGCATTTTCATATTGTATACAACAAAGCCATAGTTGTTATTATTTATCTTATGCAACTAAACCATTGACAAAGCCACTAGTCCTGGCTTGTTGTAGGTGTAATGTTTCTTGTATTATATATCTGAATGCAACGACAGAAGCAGCAAAATACGAGTCAGGCTGCACACTATGCTAAGCTAAACACAGATTTTTAGTTTACGTGTTTTAAGCCACGCCCTTAAAATTACATTGACCAAGCCCCTTTAAGAGCCTCCCCCTCCAGTTTTTTCATCCCACTTAAAGCCGTAGTTGGAGGTATTTTATTGGCACAGAAACCGTATCAACCACACAGAGGAGGTCTTGGCTGAAGTAGGACTGGGCACTTTCCTGGAACCAGGGCCAGCGAGCTGATTTAATACTTTATTTCTAGCGCATCTATGCATAACACGAGCCGCAGTGCGCGAATCGCACACCTATGTGACTTGGGAGGGAGCAGGGTACAGGCCGTGGGGGTCTCTGCTCTCTCCTCTCGTGTTTGTTTGCCGTAGCCTTGACAAACAGTCCTCAGCCGCTCCGGCAACAAGCCAACTCCATGCCCAGAGGCGCGGGAGGGGGAATGTAACCGGGGCCGCGGTGGGGAGCGCGGCGCCAGGAGGACAGAATGTGCCCCAGGGGATCCACCGGCACAAGCAGGGGAGGGTGGAGGGCCTTCGGGCCAGGGTTCAAGTTCAGATAAGTAGCCAGGTGAAAGGTCACACCGGCAAGTCTCGACTAGGCCCCGGTTTAAGCGCTCTTGATAGCTAATACCTACGGCGCGCGCACAACCAGGGGCGTAAATGCAGGCTCAAAAGGCGCGGGGGACTCAATCTCGCTGTGGAGCCCCAATGTTCCAGCCCACCCCCTTCCTCCCCCATCCCGGCCAAAGGCAATGACGATCTTTCAGGTACGAAATGCAGACACACTTATTCTCTCACACACACTTGTATACAGCATAGCTGCACGTAATGCAACACCGAAAAATATCCAACCAACACAGTGAAATATATCCAATCAAATGCAAACATACATCCAAAATACTTTGAAACCTACATTCGTGTAAACTTGAATTGATATGTACAGACGTACCTACATGCAAATATATATAAGCAAATGCAGCTATGTACTTATGCTTACACATAGGTAAGCATGCATACTAAACACATGTATGCATAGAACCACAGACGCAAGAATGCACTATATACAGAGCTCATACATGCAAACACGCACGTACACAACATCCAGAAACTGAGCAATGCACACGAATATACATATAAAAATAAAGCGTATATATACACATCACATACTTACCTACAGAGGCATATGCATACAATGTATTTATTCGTTTAATTTAAATTCCAGTCACTTTGCAGAGTATAAAAATAGCATGGCTCTAGTTGGGGTACGTACAATCGTTACTGCTGTGCAAAGAGCAAAGTATGTTATTGCCATTGTACAGGCTTTCATTGGCTACTTCTTTTGTGTTTACAGAAGAAACCAACTGGTTCTAGCCAACAAGACCTGGTCAATGATATTTTATCTCCCCGCACTTTGTACTCTAATTCTGCCAAAACACATTTTTATGACTCCTACATAAGGAAAAACAGCATGGCATAAATCATGTATGAAGGCAACGCATTGTAAATCATTTGGTATATTTGGGTATGAGAGTAGGCTGGAGGCTTTTATTTTCTTGGCAGTAACTTTCTCTTCCGTGATTGTCTTGACAGAGGTGATGGAGGATTGGAGTGGAGGTGGGTTAAGGTGTAGGCCAGGTGACAGTACTGTACTGATAGAAGTAGCTTCTTTTATTTTTTGTTCTTTCACTTTAAGAAATTCTGTAGATCTTCATCGTGAGGTACGTGATCTTTTTATCACTTCAAGCACCATCATCATTTGGAGAATGCAGAAGAATTAATTTATTTGATTTTTGGCCTTCGAGTGTGTATTGAGCAAGATTAGCCTTATGTACACATTTACCAGCCTAGTGGTATCCCCGTACTCTCATCTTACAACGGACCTGGTTTGCATTTATGTTGTAGGTTACAGCATTTCATTTTCATGTCAGCAATCTTGATATTATCCTACATGGCTAAGGAGTTCATCCATAGTTTCTTTTTTTCTCATCCTATGAGGAGCCATCTTCTCAAGTGTGTTAGTTCTTTAAGGATGAAGATTGTCAAGCCGCAATTCTGGATTGGTCAATTCTGGATTGGTAGAATGACGCACTTTAGCAACTTTGTCAAGTATGACAAATTAATCTTCACATAGGTTCCTTAATTGTCTGGTAGGGGCAAGAGTCAGGTGTGGCTTATTAAGGGCAATGTAGAGAAGTAAAGAGGTTTAGGTTGCTGAAGGGGAAGCATCAAAAACGGGAGTCACAAAAAGATGTTCGCAAAATAAGAACACCAAAAGCATTTGTAGAAAAATTGTAAGCGGGCATCATCTTTTGAGGGATTACACAAGATGTAATTAAATTGTTGAAGAGGTGCACTCTAGGAATGGATAGGGTTTCGAAATAACAGCAGAGGTCCACTCCAGGGTAACAAATTTGAACCTTATTTCCCCATATGGGTTTAAGCTGTCCTACATCTGGGACAGAGGTGGCTATGGTAGTGTTGCTCTTCTACCCACGGCTAGCTACCCATATGAGCAGGGAAGGCTTGAGTAATACTGTAAGATGGAAAAAAAGCAATGACTGTCAGCTTCCACTTTATTGGATTTATCCGTGACCACTGGAGATATGGAACCCCCCATGGAGAATACCTTAGCTGGGAATTTAGCACCTGCAGCCTTCTTACCTGTATGCATAAATAGCTCTAGATAACGTTAACTTGCTTTATGTGAGGAAACAATGAAAATGCATAATGCTTTCCTTTCCCACAACAAACTGTTCGGTGGAGATTGCACCTGGTTTCACTGGAAATGGCAAAACACAGACAGTCAAAGTCTGGGAGGCGACTTACAGAGGAGACATAGGGGAGTGATTTCTGCATGCCTTTCTTGCATTTGACTTTTTGCTTATGTTTAATGAAAACTACGGTACAGAGCGTGCAACCTACTACCATATGAATACGGTTCCCAACTGTTTTCCAGGATAACCTTCTAGTTGATTGATTCAAAACATCTTTTAAAGGATGATATTTACTCCATGGATTTTCTTGGATGCTTTAAGACGGATGACCCCCATCTTGATGAGGCCGACCATTCCCTTCGACAATCCACCCTTGGTGGTCTTATGATTTTCTCTAGCCACGATTACCTCTGAAACAGACAACAGCATCCACTTTGTCTAGAACTAGAATATCTACCTTGCGTGTTGGATCAATGTTTTTATGCAATTCTGTACGTATATTTTGCATTTCCCCGAGCACTATGTCGCCTGCACCAATTTCACTTCAGAGTGCCCCTGTACATTTTGATATACAAATAATAATCTCATATGTAAGAGAATAAGAGAGCTTGACTATTTGTTCAATGAATGGGTGTACAATTGTCACTTTATTGACACCAAGTTATTCCTTGACTATGCTTATTACCTGTGATTGACTAAACATTCTAATGTTACGAAAGAGCCCCACAGGACCCGTGTTATGTTTCTTATGATTGCCCCAGTCCTGTTAGGCATACAAGGTTTAGTCCTTGTATAGATTATATGAAGTCTGGCAGCCAGCACAACGTTAGAGCTTGTGATGACACTGCAGCGCTGCTGTTGAAAAGTTTGTTTTATTTTGGACAGATATTGGTGTAACTCACCCTCCAGAGAGAATTCTGGTTTTTAGAGACAGAGCATAAAGATATCAAACTCATTTGCGGTACCTCAAAGCCGCTAGCATCATCACTGGGCTTTCCACTCCTTATGTATCCCCAATAAGGGGGTGTGGTGGGACACTGATGCTAGATTGCAACCGGAGGGTGCTTGTGGACAGTCATCTGCTCAAAAACGGAACTATGCCAGGTCAGTAGATCTTGCCAAAAGGGATGATGCACTAGACCGCCTAAACGATGAGTTGCTCATTCTGGGGACTCAACTTGCATTGTTGTTAATCCCAATATCAATCAGTGTGAGGGATTGAGGCATTCGGATGATTTTGAGCATTAAAGAGTTCTACCAGATGGCACACTCACAAACACTATGTATCAAAGACCATAACTGGGAGTCAACTAAAGAAGTTCCCAAACACAATCATTAACAGTGTCACGAAACTGTGCATGGACAATCATCAGAGCGATATCAGTGAAATGTAACGTACTTCCCCTCAGTAAAGCACACATTGAAGTGATTATGCCAATGCAGTTGTTATTGTGTGTAAAAAAAGATGCAAGCACAATTTGAGTTGAAACATACAAGTAGTGCCAACGACTGGTTACCGAGTTACTTCCAAAACATGTAAATGATGAATAAAACTCTCTATAGGTGAGAGTGGACATCTTGTTAGATTTCATGTTGAAATCACTGGACCATTTTGATTTCAGAAGTAACTTTAATTACGTGTCATAACGAAATCCCACATTGTAATGTGAATCCCCATTTGAAGACAAGCCTTGTGTAAACAGATTATGAAACAAGCATTGGCAAAGCCAAAAAGTCTAGCTTATACATATTGCAGAGCAGCACGAGCTGCTGTGCAACATGGCTTAAAATTTAGGAAAGAAAGTGGTATGACCCAGCCAGCGTTGACCGCGGCATAGCGCTTTTAAAAAACAAATCCATGTTGCACAGCAGCTGAACTGTTAAAAAAAAAAAAGCACAAGGGGGCAGAACCAACACAAGGGAGGTGCTGGGGAGGAGGGTGGGAGCAGCAACAAAAGGAAGGGGAAAGTAACATACGGGAGGAGGGGCAGTGAGCAGCAGTAAGAGAAAGCGGGAGGAGGGTGGTATGGGGGAAGAGAGTGGGGTGGGTGGGAATAAGAAATAGTACCTGAATCACAGTGGAGCAGCGGATGGGCACTAATTAAGATAAATCAATCTGTGCTTGGTCCATGCTCTACTGAAAGGAACAGAAGTGACGCTTGGCCTGCGCAGGTCATTTGTGAGTCAACAAAGAGGAGTGACAACAAATCCAACGAATGGTAAGCAATGAGAGGGCTCGAAGCCTTTTACTTTACAAAATATGTCTTCAAGCAAGAGCGCTTGCACTGTTGCAGGCTCGACCTAAAAAAACACTAATGACCAGGCAGCACTGTGCTGGAGTTTTTGGATGGGAGGCTTATCCTGCTAGAATGTAACCAGATGATGAAACTGACCAAGTAGCGATATTATCTTGAGTTGCTTTATCGCCTCTGCTGTCCTGCCTCAAAACCAGAAAAAGATTACAGGCTCAAGACTTAAAACAATATATATATAAATGGGGCACTCAAAATACTTCATGGGAAGCAATTAAACATCTACAGAGAAAAACTGAACAAAAACGCTATATTTCAAGGATCCGCGAAATCAGATTGTTTCTGAAAGTCACGAATTTCAGTAGAACAGTCAGACCCAACCTGACAAATTTGTTAGAAATAAATAACCAGGCCACATAAATAATTAAAGCAACCCAAATAAATTGAAGTCTTCAAATGTCAGTTATGGAACTAGATTATTAAAAATTGAGTAAATCTACTTACTCCAACACAGATAAGGTAGAATATTCATGACATATTTGTAGATTATTTGTTTACCATAAGTGTATACATTGAAAAGCATGCAAGATGCAGTGGATATTACAACCACAGCCTTGCAACCAAACACAAGGAACCAGGCCGTCATCCTTATACATCGCCAAGCCATTTGCAAACTGGCAGATACAACATTTTTTAAAGAAGCTTGAGTATCTGCAGATGTACACATACATATATGTGCTACAAACCTAACGTTTTCAGTTGAGTGCAGTATTGTATTACTGCTTGTAAACGCGAATACTATGGGCATCTAACTTTGCTTGTATTTTTAATCAGCTAACCAAGTGTCCAATATATTGGACAGAACTATTTTTTTACAGAACACAAAATTAAATATGGGGAAATACGGATAACCTAGGAAAAAACTAAAAATAGTTGATACAGATTACAAAAAAAATGAACAGAAAGGAATACCAAAAACTGGGAGCTCTAATAGTAATAAACTAGGTTTTGGGTGATTTGGAGCTCGGAGAAAAGTACCAGGGCTGGTTTGTAATACTTAAACATTCAGGCATCATAATGCTTCAGAAGTTGTTTAAATAACTCTCTCTGAAGCAAGACCCCATCTCTTCATTCAATAGCTTCTAGGCCATAGAAAACAAAAACTTAAACCTAAAAACATATTGTGTATCTACTCAATCAATCTACTCAAATCAGCGTCAATGGCCATGAGATGTGCACCTACTAAATGAACTACCAAATGCTTCTATTGGGCTAGATATCACACACGTGCAGAAATACCATACCCCATTTATCCAAGAAACAACAATGCCAAGAAATGTCACCTACATGAGTCAGCCTGAAAGTAATGAGCCCTTGGGTTTGCTTTGCATTGGCCTGCTGTCAACGGCTCAAGAAGATCAAGGTGTCAAAAAGGTGCAGATATAAGCAAGTTGTTTCACCAGCTATGACCAGATTTTTGCAATAAAAGATTAAAAAGCACTGCATTGCTAAAATACATTTGGAAAATGACTTTGGACATTACAGGTGGCCTTCCACACATCAGTCTGACCAGTGAAGCTCCTACGAGAGCCATGTCATCTCGGAAATCTTGAAGACGGTGGGTGTCATCCAGACAAGTAATATCCCATACTATGGAGTGATGGGTAACATTTTTGTTGAGACTGTTGCGTATGCCAACTACACTCAATCTGCATTATACAGCTAAGTGGTGACAACTTGTGGTTTAGTGCATGCGTGCAACTGCACTCAAAATTATTCTGCAATTTTTGCACCCACAATTTTATGTTGGAAAATGTCTAGGTACCAAAAACATCTTTTCGAAGTAAGCAAAAAGGAAAGTTGAATTAATTCTATACGCTACATCAAGGACCGAAAACAACAGGCACAATGAATTGTATGGGCGCCTCTCACTGTGCTGTAAGACCTTTCCAAGAACCCATGGTGCTTCTGAAAAGTGTTAGACGCAAAAGTAGTAACAAAATTATAATATTTACTGGTGTGTTTTTTGTGATTTTGCTTTGAGGCTTTCTGCCTAAGGATCATGATTCTCATCAAAACCACCCCATCTCTTGAACTCACACTTCTGCAATCACCTGCAGTTACACACATCACAGCTGGCTTGGGCAGCCCTATCAACAAGGCTTAGTCAATAGAATCGAAATATTATGTAGCAGTCGGTTTAGGCCATAAGGATCCAGCTTTCCCCACATCCTGAGGAGGTCACAGTGCCATGAGCAGAAAGTATGCTTCCATTCATACCACCATACAGAAACTTTCCCCGAGTTACTCTGTCTTGTGTAATACTCTTCACGGCAGGTCTTCAGTCTCGGTTCACAAGACCGTTCTCTGTAGTGACTCCAGTTTGTTCTGCATCCCAGAAGAGCCACACCATATAAACACCCCAGAACCCATTTTCTCTACATTATTTTAATCCATAGCACCAGGGCACCTGGTTTTTAATCCATAGCACCAGGGCACCTGGTAGAGGGACTGCTCACTTCCTGTAGGAACCAAAGAACACTATTGTAGACTGCTTTTTTGGTGACCTGTATGCTTTACGTTGTGGAGTTACATTCTTGTAATATTTTGAGATTCACATTTATCCTTTTAAGCTGTTATTAACTACAAGCGGAGTGCAATCCCTGATCTCTTCAAGCTGTTGCAAGTGAAACGTGACTTCCAGTCGAAGTGAAACATAATTGTTTCCAATCTACTTCAATTTGGGCAGAGCGCACCCAACATTCCTGCATATTCGTATACTGATGGAGCACACTTGCCAGGACCTCAACTCTCAGGGTGGTGGTATAACCTTCACCATCAGCCTTTTCTAGAAACCGAAGGTGGTGACTCCCTTATAAATTATATCCCTGGGAGAACAACATTCCTTTCAAAGTGATTTCGCAATTGCTTACCCAACTACACTTATCTTACTACAGGAGCGCCACAAGTAAGCATGTATAGCCTACTTATGTACTCATCGATACCAAAGGGGATGATGGACGGAGCGTTAGAGCAAATCAAACACTCGCCCCCAGTCAACTGATCTGGGTTTAATCCATCATCATTCTTTAGCTCACTCCACCACCCCAGTTCAGACATGGCCATATGCAAATCAGTCTGACCCTGTGCCTCATGGGAACAGTCCAGCCCGAACTGCTAAGCCATGTCTTCCTGGACCGGAAACAAGCATCCTGGGACCGGTTTCGGGTTCAAAACCCTCATCAGCCAGGCTATCTTGAATCCAGTGGCAAAGTGAGCAAGGGACCCACGTCTGGGCATACCCTGCCTACTTAGGGCGAACAAAGCGATACCAAAGGGGATGATGGACGGAGCGTTAGAGCAAATCAAACACTCGCCCCCAGTCAACTGATCTGGGTTTAATCCATCATCATTCTTTAGCTCACTCCACCACCCCAGTTCAGACATGGCCATATGCAAATCAGTCTGACCCTGTGCCTCATGGGAACAGTCCAGCCCGAACTGCCAAGCCATGTCTTCCCTGGACCGGAAACAAGCATCCTGGGACCGGTTTCGGGTTCAAAACCCTCATCAGCCAGGCTATCTTGAATCCAGTGGCAAAGTGAGCAAGGGACCCACGTCTGGGCATACCCTGCCAAATCAGTCTTGACCCTGCGCCCAATGGGAACAGTCCAGCCCGAACTGCCAGGCCAGGTCCTCCCTGGACTGGAAACAAGCATCCTAGGACCGGTTTCGGGCTTTCAGCCCTCATCAGCCAGGATAGCTCGACTCCATTTGCATATGGCTGGGTCCAAACTGGGGTGGCGTAGTGGGCAAAAGAACGATGGATTTAACCCAGATCTTTTGACTGGGGGAGAATGTTTGCATTGTCAGCATTCCGTCCATCATTTGTTTGCTGTAACACTTTTCGCCCTAAGTGGGATGGGTATGCCCAGACATGGGTCCCTTGCTCACTGTGCCACTGGATTCAAGCTAGCCTGGCTGATGACGGCTGAATAGCCAGAAACCGGTCCCAGGATGCTTGTTTCCGGTCCAGGGAAGACATGGCTTGGCAGTTCGGGCTGGACTGTTCCCATGAGGCACAGTGTCAGACTGATTTGCATATGGCCATGTCTGAACTGGGGTGGTGGAGTGAGCTAAAGAATGATGGATTAAACCCAGATCAGTTGACTGGGGGTGAGTGTTTGATTAGCTCAAACGCTCCGTCCATCATCCCCTTTGGTATCGCTTTGTTCGCCCTAAGTTGGCAGGGTATGCCCAGACGTGGGTCCCTTGCTCACTTTGCCACTGGATTCAAGCTAGCCTGGCTGATGACGGCTGAATAGCCAGAAACCGGTCCCAGGATGCTTGTTTCCGGTCCAGGGAAGACATGGCCTGGCAGTTCGGGCTGGACTGTTCCCATGAGGCACAGGGTCAGACTGATTTGCATATGGCCATGTCTGAACTGGGGTGGTGGAGTGAGCTAAAGAATGATGATGGATTAAACCCAGATCAGTTGACTGGGGGTGAGTGTTTGATTAGCTCAAACGCTCCGTCCATCATCCCCTTTGGTATCGCTTACTTATGTACTCATAACATGCTTATGCAGCTGGAAACAGCTTTTTCCAAATGCCTGGAAGGGGATCAAGGCAAAGTGATAGGTATTGCAGAAGGGAAGCAGATGATCCAAGAGAAGTGAAAAGGAGTCGAGTTAATGTGAACTGGTAGATTCAGATGCTTTTTCCTCCCTCTGCTCATGTCATGTTCCCCTCAAATGGCTGGTAAAGAGTTCCAGAATGTTAAGGTCAAAAACAAAAAGCTTCGGCCATCATTTAAGTCGGCAGACTCTTGGGACTTCCAGAAGCGTGAAGTTTGAAAACCCAAATTTTCTATCCTCTGTGTTTGGCGAGTCTGGACTTGTGGAACACAGGATTGTGGTCATGAAGGTCTCTGTAGGGATCAAAGTTTTAAATTGACGTCTACTGACAGCCTGTGCCACGCTTGCAAAGTTTCACTGTCTGGATCATGTGGTAGGCCTGAAGAGGAGCTGCTTTTATTTTGAATGCTTTGTAGGGTGTTTGGCAGAGAAGGTTGAATGGAGTGGACATAGTCCAAAGTGAGAAATTGTGTGTGGTTTCTCAAAAGGAGAACGTTGTAATAGCATGTTCTGACCAATTGATTTATATGGGTTTTGCAAGAAGTTAAAGACCTTTCTGAAATTTTAGGCAGGCTAATCCAGTGGAATTGGAGGTCATACAAATGGCAAATTGGCTTGCGGGGGGAAGACTAAAATGTAGGATTTCCATCTTTTGTTGATGAAGGCAAATTTGCAATGGACCATATATTCTTTGATTGCTTGGAGACCTCCAGAACTGGGTCATAATTTTAGATCCATACTAGTGTTGCCTGTTACTCGTAGCATCAAGAAATGAGGGACAGATGATCAGCGTACATCTGATAGAGACTTATAGCCGCAGATTCCTTACCTTTTGAATTATCTCCAGGTGTCAGACTGGATCTGGATTGTTTTCTTACGCAGTACCCCTGCACGCCGATGGGTGGTGTCGCTCGGCTCCATATGGCATTATTGGTGTCGTCTGCGCCATAAGTGACGTGCACGTGCCTTTATAGGCTCCACCCCAGCGCGTGGACGTCAGTTTTTTTCTTTCCGTGCCAGTCAGTGCAGATCTGGAGAAGAGCTACCCCTTAGTCAATTTTTGTGTAACTTTTGAAAAACTTTTTGTCCGGTCTTTTTAAAGATTTCCTCCTGGTGTGGCAGGGGTGTCCTCTCAGAAGGCCTACTTCAGACCCTGCGGTGCCCGTCAATGCTCGATGTGGGTGACGGTCCGAGATCCTTGTTGCACTAGACGTCATCGGCCCATTTGGGTAAGTCCCACCACAAGAAGAAGCAGCGAAGAGATCGGCTGACGAGATGGGGGAGCATCGACATTCGAGGCCTGGCACTGCTCTAGAGCAAGCGCCTAGGCCGTCTCCGCGCCTCCCAGAGTTTCCGGGAGCCGGAGCAAGCCCCGCCCAATTAAGAGTTTTATGAGGCTATGCACCTCATATTTGGGCGGCCCGTTCCCTCTCGTGCGCCTTTGAGACATGCTGGTTCGGGAGGGACACCTACTGGATCAACGCCGGCAGCTCCGGCCCCGGCACCAGTTGGGCCCCTTGGATCCACAGATGGATCCAGACAGGTGCCGGTCGTGCTACCTCGACCTTCCCTGGTGCTGATCCCAATGCGCCGGGTCCCAGCGCAGTCCCCATTCTGATCCCAAACTCCGACACAGAGCTGAAGGGGCGTCATCTGACGCCAACTTTGGCTCCGGCTGGAGCCATGCCTTCCAGGCCGGAGCCTGAACCCTATTCTTTTGGGCTAGGACACGGGGAGGAGTAGGAGTGGTCACTGGACCCTGAAGAATACCAGCCTTATGATGCAAACATGGACTGTTGTGAGGATTTGACTGGATACCTCTCCACATACTTGTATGCTTTCTCCCCCGACCGTGGCTATGGAGGAGGGAGCGTCATTTGCACTGATGGTGAGGAGGGCGGCAGAAGTCCTGGACCTTAGCTTGCTTTCTGTGGCAGTCAAGACGAATGTCTTGACAGAAGTGCTTCAAATCGAGAATGTCCACCACAGAACTGCTTCTCCTGTTTGAAAGGTGCTATTACTGACATCCTGCTTGAGACTTGATCCAAGCCCAACACTGGGGCTCCTGTGAACAGGACGACTGCCTGCCACCAACCCACCTCAGTGGACCCCAATTTCCTCACACAACACCATACCCGGAGAGCTAGGTGGTCCAAGCCTCCACTTCCCTCTTAAATCCTGGCGCATTCCCAACTGCACCACCGGATTGGGAATCCAGGAGGCTGGACATCTTGGGTAAGACTATGTTTTCTTTCACCAGCCTGGCACGGCGGTCTGTGAACACCACATGCATTTTGAGCCACTAGTCCAACTCTGAGCGAAACTGTTGTGCAGGTGCGTCCGGCGGTCCCGGAGAAACCCGGGCCATACTCTCCCAGGTGATTGCAGATGGGAGAGACTCAGCTAAGTTCACAATTCGTTGTGGACTGGACACTACTAACTCACTGGGCAGAGCGATTACTTTGACATTGGCCTTATGGCACCACACCAGGTTGAGGCCAGCTGGCTTTTCTGGGAATGTCAAAACATGGCTTATGGACATGCCCTTTGATGGCTCCTCTCTCTTCGGAGACCAGGCATATTCAGCGCTGGAGCACTTTAAGGACAGTAGGGCTACGGCCAGGTACATGGGCCTTTCCATGGACCCTCGTCACCCCCAATTCGCAGCTATGTTGCTGAGGACGCGGTACCCACAGAGCCCAAGGGCCTGGCAGCCAGTGGTCGGGCTAGTCCACCACTCCCCTGGTAGGCGCAGCCTCCAAACTGTTTTAGTCTGCCCTCTTACCATCACGGGCACCCAGTGGGGGCCAGATCCAACATCACCTGCCCCACTGGCTGTCTATAACATCAGTCCCGTGGGTTTTGCAGATCGTCTCCAGGGGCTACTCCCTTCCCTCCATGCCACCTGCTTACAACAGAATGACGAAAGACCACCTATCCCTTCTCCGCCCGGAAGGGACAGCTCTCTTGGCCAAGGAAGCTGACGCCAGAAGTAGGTCATGATTGCTATTCCAGCTACTTTCTGTTGCCCAAGAAGGACAGAGGCCTTTGTCCTGTCCTAGACCTGTGCCCTCTTAATTTCTTCTGCAAAAAGGAGAAGTTCAGAATCTTCACACTCACTCAGGTCTGGTCAGGTCTGGACCCAGGAGTCTGGATGGTAGTACTGGACTTGTAGGACGTATATTTCCACATTCCCGTCCTGCCTGCCCACAGGCGTTACCTGAGGTTCATGGTGGGCCACGAGTACATTCAGTTCACTGTACTCCCTTTTGGTCTTGCCAGCGCCCCTCAGGTGTTCACCAAGGTGATGGCGGTGATTGCAGCTCATCTATGGAGATCAGAGGGGCCAGTCTTCCCCTATCTCGACAACTGGCTGTTAAAGGTGGGCTGGCCCAAGACTGTTGTCTTCCACCTCCAGACTACGGCAGAGCTCCTGCATTTGCTGGGGTTCACTATCAACGTGCCAAAGTCACACCTGACTCCGTCTCAGATGCTCCCTTTCATCGGAGCTGTTCTGGACATGGTGCAGGTTCAAGCCTATCCCCCCGAATGGCAAGCCCAGAATATTCAGACTATGATACCGATGTTTCAGCCTTTATCCTGGCTTTCAGTGAGACGAACTCTGAGGCTGCTGGGCCTCAAGGCCTCCTGCATCCTGCTTTTGACACATGCCCGCTGGAAGATGTGGGCTCTGCAGCGGGACCTGACGTTCCAGAAGGCGCAGCATCAGTGGAGTCTCTCCAACATGGTCCAGATCTTGGAGGGAACTGCAAAAGGTCTGCAGTGGTGGGTAACGAACCGCTAGTGGGTCAGCGGCAGACCCCTCTCCCTTCCCCAACCAGACCTGACACTAGTGACATATGTGTCACTCCTGGGATGGGGCGGCCATCTGGGAGAGGTGGAGATCAGAGGCCTTTGGTTCTTGGCAGAATCCAATCTCCACATCAACCTGTCGGAGCTCCGGGTGATCCTGCTGGCATTAAAAGCCTTTCTACTCTCCATCATGAGAAGGCTAGTAAAGGTGGTACTGCAACAAACACGGTGGGGTGGGGTCGTGGACACTTTGTCAAGAGGCTCTACATCTCTGAGCATGGCTGGAACGTCTGGGAGTATCCCTGGTGGTTCAACACCTGGCAGGCTCGCTGAACACCAATGTGGATGAACTCGGCTGAAGCTGCCTAGTGGATCACAATTTGTGCCACCATCTGGAGGTGGTGCAAGGCCTCTTTCAGCAGTGGGGAAAGCCCTGGCTAGATCTGTTCGCCTTCGATGACAACGAGCGATGTCAGCAGTTCTGCACGCTGGAGTTTCCAAGGCGGCTGTGGCTCTGAGACTTTTCATCTGGAGTGGAGCTCGGGCCTCCTGTACGCCTTTCCACCTTTACCACTCATGACTAGAGTTCTCAAGAAGATCAGGAACGACCGGGCCCAAGTCATTCTTGTGGCTCCAGACTGGGCACAGAGAATCTGGTATCTCGAGTTGTTGACGATGGCCATTGGTCCTCTAAGCAGGCTGCCCCTTCGGGAGTGTAAGAAAACAGGGCTTTTTGCAGAGTCCCTCAGTTTTTGCCCCTATTTCGACTGCTAGATGCTGGTTTTTGACTGACAGGCACTGAAGTCTGCTAACCTGGCCCCAGCGCCATTGCTCTCTCCCTAAAACTGTTGTGTAAATTGGCATCCCCAATTCACAAGGACTTTACCCCCCTTTTAAGTCCCTAGTATATGGTTCCAGTGGTATCTAGGGTAAGGGTGGTAAAGGGGTCCCCAGGGTTTGCAGCACTCTTTGTGCCACCCTGAATGACCCAAGTAAACTACTGACAGCAGGCCTGCCATTGCAGACTGCAGGAACAGTGTAAACTGCTCCATTTTAACTTTGCCCTCACCATGTGTGGAAAAGTAAAAGTACTGCTTTTAATATGCCAGTCACCCCTAAGGGAGACCTCCTAAGCCCAGGAGGCAGTGTGCCTGATATTAAAGGTGTGGAAATGTAAGTGCAAGCTTATATGTCCCTATAGTGGCCTTTACCATTAAAGTACACTATAAGTGATAGGCCGTCCTTAGGATAACATGGGCTAGCACCCTGGCAAACCTGGGGCCGCTAGGTCCATTATTGTACCACCTAGATATGCCGAATTTGGTATCAAACATGCCTTCTCACCCCTCACTCAAATCCCATGTCAAGGACGATGTGTCATGCACCCAGGTGGCTACCTTAGAGGTTGCCCACCTAGTTGCCCCAGCTTCTCTGTGCTCTGGCTGGCAGTCCGCGCTTGCTGCCGCCAAGACAGGGTTCTGACACCCTGCCAGGCAGTGCGAACACTCCCAGAAGTCAGGAAAAAAGGCCTGAGCAGGAAGGAGGTCACACCTCGTCCCTCTCAAGATGGCTAGAGAAGTGGCACATCAAGGCGGTGAGCTTCAAAGACTACACCATCTCTGATATGAATCAGAGCTGCCTCCAAAAGGAGGAAATAGCCCTCCCTCTGCCCCAGGCACATTTGCTCCCAGACAGGCAGGAAATTAGGTATGTGGGAGGTGTACATCCCCAGAAGGCTAGCCACACATCTAGGGTGGGCTGCTTTGTCTATACAGCCAAGAAATACTTCTGTCATTTTTAAAAGTGGTAGAAATAGTGGGTTCTGGATAACATGGGTGACACCCCCCCAGATGTGGTCACCTCAGGGGCGGACTATCTGCAGGGACTAGAAGCCCATTGACTACTTCCTCCTACACCCCTAACTCCCATAAATATTGGAATTAAAGGACTCCTCTCACCCCTTCCCCCCCCCAGCACACCAGAACCTCAGTTCTGAACAACCTGCATTGAAGAGGACAAAGAAGAGACCCGTACCTGCCACAACAGAACTTGCACAAAGGAAAAGAGGGATACTCTGCGCCTGTGGCAACGCTCCTGGAACTGCATGATCGAGACTCGACCTAGGTTACCTCTCGGTTCTCCCAGACAGAGTGACCCCCGTGGAAGATTAAAGCACCCTCAGACCCCCCTGGATTAGTGGCACTAGTCCACTGCAAACTGTGTAAAACGCTCCGGATCCGAACAATCGCTGGTCATCGGACCCTCTGTGGGATTACCCAAATCGAGATGATCTAGTGGATTACGGGAACTGTAGTCCTACCTTCCACAAAGTTACAGGTAACTACCACATTCCTGGAAACACCGGACACCGAAGTACTTTTTTTCAAGGATTACTGCTGCCAAGGATTGTTGATCACCAGTCCAGCAACCGACCACGTGCACTTGACGCTGCACTTAAAGGGAAATCCATCTGACCGTCAGCCTATGTTAGCAACCAACCCGTTGTGTTTTTGCAACTTCTTCCCCGCATTACCGTGTAAGTGGTAAAAGCAGCTCTCCCATGGCTCCCGTTCAGCTCTAGGGACAGCCAGGACAACTCTGCACCCCAGCTCCAAGTGCCAGGTAAAATTGAACTGACTGTCGTGGCCTGGTCCTAGGACTCGCTTCACCTTTACTCTGCAAAGGTACCACGCAACTCGACCTGCAAGTGACCGATTGTCACTAGTGGCTTTTCCCATTGACCGCAGTGTTAAAATTTCATGGTGTTATTTTGCACTGATTTTATATGGCTTCTAAAATCTATAACTCCGGTTATATGTATGCTATTCCATTCGTTTTGGTATCTAAATTAAGATAAAAATACACTATCTTTATACATTGGTGTTGGATTTCGCTTGAGCCTGGTCAATTACTTATCTTTGTTGGTACTCTGAACTGATTAACACATGTACGTCTAGTAAAGCCTGACTGCTCTTTGCCACACTAACAGGACTGAGCTAAGGATTTATTAGTGTGAATCCAAGGACCATCTTTGGGGTCTGTGAGAGTATTGCATGGTGAGGCTAAACCAGCATCACCAAATAATACTCCACCTTCCTGCATTGGTGCTACTGCGGAGGGGATCCTGAACCTGTGCTTCACAGTACCACATGCTCATAAGTGATTATACACAAGAAATCCACTTAATTTAATTTTAGCGTAAAAATAATTTTGTATGATTTTATTTTTTTAATTGGATTGTTAGGGCCCTGTGTAGACCCCTATTCCAATAGTACATAAAAATCTAGGTAAATTAGTGAAAAGGTTTTTACCATTTTTAAAAGGTCCCAACTGCCAAATAAAAAGTTAGGCACAATGGAGGCTGGTAAGAATTTCGACCAGGCAGTCGTCCTAGCCCTGTGGATCAGTGATCTGAGGGTTTTGTGCAAAGCAAGGTGTATTAGTTATAGGGTTACAGCTAAAAAGCAGGAACTTGAAAACTCCTGAGCTCCTATGAAAGAGAAAGACTATAAAGGGAAGGCCATTCCTCAGAAGAAGACCCTGAAGAGGGTGAGGATGAGGCCCTAGCCCAAATTGAGGAAGATGGGGAAGAAGGTGAAGACCCCAACTTTCCACCCTTCTCAGACACCCTTCACCAGTGGAAAGTGACAGGAGACACTCTAGTAGGCCCCCCCAATGGTAGGGTGGTAGGAACCCTTGAGGAAGAGCTTGACCTACTCTGCCTGGAAGAGAAAAAGCTTGAACTTGAAATTGAGGAGACGAGCCCTTGAGGAAAGAAGGGTTAAGATGGGCTTGACGCCCAAAGATGGTGGCAGCAACAGTAACGGAAAAGGAGGAATCCTTAGACCCTAAAATCCCTAAAGGGATTGTCCCCAAGTTTAATGATGATGATGACATTGATAAGTGGTTTGCAGCCTTTGAGAGGGCCAGCAAAATGAGGATAGGTTGCCAACATTGGTGCTCTCTACTTTGGGAGTTATTCTCAGTAAAGGGAAGAGCCTGGTTAAATTCAGCAACACTTGATTGGTTCCGGAAAAAATATTAAAAAGCTATAGGAAAAAGCCATCAGCTCCATGGTTTTCACAAGAATTAAAAGCTTTCTAAGTGAAATGCAGGTATCAAGAGCGAATGTGGAGGAATGAATATGGTGCGAATCAAAAAGGTCAAATACAAAGAATTACTTTCGCAGTATAAGGGTTTAATCAAAGCAGCTAAAACAAAATGTTATTCTGAAAAAATAAGCTCAGCAAAAAACACAAACAGGGAGCTTTTTAAAACAGTTAAATCTTTGTCAAAATGGAACAACTATAATACTTTCAATCCAGGTGAATCTTTCTGTAATAAGCTGGCAGACATTTTTTCCATCCAAAGTCAACTCTATCTTTCAAATTTTCTCACCTTCTCAAAACATGTTATGTACAGGGGATGCTTCAATCCATGAAAGGAGTTGGACTTACAGCAAGCCTCTAGCCCTCTAGGTATTCCACAATTTAAAAGTTTCTCTCCCTTAACCAAGGAAAAAATAATCATTCTTATTATTCTTATTAAAGCTGGGGCTCTGTCGGATCCATGCCCCCCTCAGGTTCCTAATTTAGTAGCCAGTTTAGTCACCGGTCCGCTAATGGAACTATTCAATGAAATACTGACCACAGGGCAATTTCCGAACATATGGAAAGAGGCATCTATCCTTCCACTGGTAAAAAAAACCTTCTTTGGATCCAAAGATGGGGGAAAGCTAAAGGCCTATATCTCGCCTACCTTTCCCTGACAAAATACTAGAAAAAGCAATGAATGAGGAAATGTTAGCTTATTTAGATGCTAACCTGCTGTTCGATTTTTCACAGTACAGTTTCAGAGCAAATCATTCCACTGAATCGGCTTTGGTAGCAGCCGCAGAGGAATTAAGAATGGTAACCTACAAGGGTGGCAAAGCTGCATTGATTTTATTGGATTTATCTGCCGCTTTAGATACAGTTCACCACTCACTCCTCATAAAGGGACTCCATTCGCTAGGTTTTAGAAATTCGGCACTGGCCTTGTTGAGTTCATTTCTAAGTAACAAACAGTGGGTGGAGATGGGGGAGGCGAGTTCATTTCCTTTCCCCCTCTCACTCAGCCCCATGCTGTTCAATATCTAAGTCAGCCCCCTTATCAACCTCATTTGCAGCTATGGTTTAACTGTGTTTTCTTATGCCGATGACACTCAGATAGTGGTGTCTATTTCATCAGACGTAAAAAAGGAGACAAGGAATTTCTTTACCTGCATGTCTCAAGTTGCAGTCTGGATGCAAAACAATTGTCTGAAACTGAACTCTGAAAAAACTGAGGTGCTGCTTTTTGGAAAAGAGACTACCTTCTGGAATGAGTCATGGCGGCCGTCAATCCTAGGCACTCTACCAGTCCCGATTCAGAAAGTAAGAAATCTAGGAGTCATCTTTGACACAAAATTATCTTTTTCTGAGCAAATAAATTCAATCACTTCTTCAGGTTTTTTCGTGTTGAAGGTTTTAATAAAAAATCTTTGTTTATTCCCTTTGACTTGCAAAAAACAGTAATGATGGCACTCATCTTCTCGAAGCTGGATTACTGTAATGCCCTGTATTTGGGTGCTCACAAATTTGTGGTAAAGAAACTACAGTCTTTACAAAATGCAGCGGCAAGACTGTTGTTGAAAATTCCCAAGTTTGCACCCGTATTCCAATCACTGCAGGGTCTCCACTGGCTTCCAGTGAGAAAAAGGATTGTTTTTAAGGCAATGTGCCTGGTCCATAAGGCCCTTCATTGGACCGGTCCAAAGTATTTTCAGGAACGGTTCTCTTGGTACATGCCAAGCAGGAATCTTCGATCTAGCTCCTCACGAACCATCATTATTCCTAGAATAAACAAAGCAAGATTGGGAGTGTAGTGACCAGGGTCAGAGGGCACTAGGACCCTGCACCCGAATGTTGGGAGGTACAGGAACCGGACACCACTTCCGGTCAGGGAGTGGGGAGAGATTCCTGGGCAGCGAGGACACGGGCGAGGACGTGCATGTAAGCGCAGCAACAAGACATAGAAATAAAGCATCTTGAACAAGAACACTAACCTGTCTCTGCGTCACTCTGTGGAAGAACACGACAACTGGCGACGAGAAGGTGGGATCAGGAGGCACCACCAGAAGCGCGTGCCCCGCCTACGACATCCAAACGGAGCCAGGAGCCCACCCTGGTCCGCTGACCACGAGAAGTAAAACTGCGACGTCGGGAGTTCACCCGACTACAGGAGACGAAACCAGGAGCCTACCCTGGTCCGTCGGGCCCCAAAGAAAGAAGACGCGAAATCGGGAGCCCACCCCGATCGCAAGACAAGCGGAGCCAGGAGCCCACCCTGGTCCGCTTGCAAGCGCCTACAGCGACATCGGGAGCCCACCCGGCCGCATCAAGTGAGGTGAGGGGAAAGCAGAAGGGCACCCGACCGTGAAGAAAGCTGACCGCCGACTGCAAAGAGAGCCCCGAGCTTCCGGCGTGTAGATTTCGAGCTGAAATCTTGCGCGAACTAGGCAGCCATCTTGGAGTCAGGCGGGACAACCAATGAAAGGCTGAAGAAGACCCGGTGTTGCATATTTTAAAGTCAGGCCATACAACAAATAGCAACTCTCGCCCTACAGAAGTCCCGGCGGCCATTTTGGAGTCAGGCGGGACAGCCAATGAGAGGCTAGAGAAGGTCAGGCGGCCATTTTAAAGTCAGGCAACGACTAAAATACATAGAAAAGAAGAAAAAGGGTGGAAATAAAAAGAAATGACAACACAAAGACAGCAAAATAAGCCGGATACAAAGAAAGGAGGGAACAACAACAAAATGACTGACGCAAGTGACAAGAATAACACACAGGCAATATTCCGCAGACCACTACCATTCAGCCTATCGGAACCACAGACAGGCATCAGATGGGAATGATGGATTAGGCAATTCGAACGATACATGCGCGCCACAGATATCGCAGAAGTAAAACAGGTGGATCCGTTTCTAAATTTCGTCGGGGATGAAGTGGAGGACCTGCTAATAACATTTCCCGCAGATCAAAGAGCAACATACAAGGGACTGATAAAGTGCCTCACAGACAAATTTGACCCACAAAGAAATATAGACTTTGAAAGGTACACATTCAATACCGCGTGTCAACGAGCAGAGGAGTCCCTCGACGACTTCGCAACAAGACTGCGGAAACTGGTCTCATATTGCGAGTTTGACAAATTTGACAACGAACAAGCGATACGACTGCGCATCATTGAAGGCTGTCAGTCAGTGGAGTTCCGCACCCGAATTCTGAAAGAGCCGTCCTCGCTCGAGAAAATACTGACCATGGCGAGAGCGGAAGCCAGAGCAACAACACATGCCAGACAGATGGAACTAGGAAAAGAAAGAAGAGCGGAGCAAGCGAACCGTTTAACTGGAAACGGCAAGAGGAGAGACGCTACACCGCCACCGCCAAGAAGGAAGCATGAAAAAACATGCTATCGGTACGGACTCGAGTTTCCACATGTCGGCGCGTGCCCGGCAATGGGCCACAAATGCAGGAAATGAAACAGAGACAACCATTTTGCAAGCGCCTGCATGAGTGGTCAATTTAGAAGTGAGCGAGGACGACCGGCAAGACCACGGACAGCGCCAAGCAGGTACGCAAGGCACATGGAAGCAACGAATCGCAGTTCCTCAGCTGAATCAGAAGGAGCAGCCGTGCCAGAGGTGGTGGAACGGCTATATCTGATGTCGGATGCCCCAGCGGAAGACCAAATGCCAGAACACATTAATCTCGTAGAGAAACATCAGATCAAGAAAACAGCGGCAGTGGACATTGAAGTAGGAAGACACAGTACACGTTTTGTGCTAGATAGTGGGGCTACATGCAACATCATGTGCATGTCAGAGTATGAGAAGATGAAAGTGAAGCCGCCACTATCACCGTCCACTGTTGATGTATTCACCTGGGGCTCGAGGAAACCAGTAGTAAACATGGGGAAGTTTACAGAGACATTAACTTACAAAGAAAGGTCAAGAACAGAGGAAATACATGTACTACGGGGAGACATTCCAGCACCCTGTCTGCTAAGCAATGTCACAGCACAGGTGATGGGTCTCCTAGCAATGACATACAGCATATCAGAAAGACGGAACATTCTGCGAGAACATCCGGCCATACTACAAGTGTCAGATTTATGTACTTCTCAGGATCCGGATGATGCAATAATGGGTCCACCCCTTGATATCCCCAGACTCCAACCGAAAAGTTACGGAGTCTAAAGGCGTTCAAGTGAGGGATAGGAAAGGTTGGGAACAGCAGGGACAAGAACCTATAAGAGAAAACAACAGGTATCAAACATATGTACTTAATCACGACTACTCTCATAAGGTCTCACTAAAGTGGTATAGGTACCTTTTCCTACACCAGATACGCCAAGCCAAGATTCCCAGAAATAAACAACCAGTTCCTCTTTCCGGATGAACCTACAACAACGAGATACGTTATGGATACATACATACATATCCCATGCCTGCCCATGCAATGACTATAGTGCCTAGCACTCCCTGTAGATTTCTTAATGCTCACCTGGTCTCTATCAGAACTAGTCCCTAAAACAAGTTGTGCTCAGTCCCCAGAATAAATGAAATGAGATCAATAAGTAGGGTTAATGGAGGCACCCTCTTCGACCTCTAAATCTCATAAAAGAAAAGAATATCTCTTGCTGTTCCCAGTACCAGCGGACAAGAATCCTTCATCGCCGTCCGCCCAGTCTCATTATATATATACTCCAAAATTGAAACTCCCGGACTTCCGCGGTTATCTTCACCGCCGCCCGAGTGGATACCAAAATCAAATGGAAATACTTGGCGGGCTATCCACGGTGTGTATACCGCCGCCCTGACAAGTATAAATGAAATAGAAAGAAAAACTCGGCGAACGCGGTTCAATTCACCGCCGTCCGCCCTCGATCAAGGCAGATCCTCTGAAGGTGAATGCGGCTCCTTTTACCGTCTTCACTTCCCTCCGGAGTCTGCAAAACTCACTCACCGTTAGCCACGAAGAAGATCCGTCAACCTGGAAAATGATCTCTCCAACCGGGAGGTGCTCAGCCGAGCACGTACGAAAATCGCGGAACCTCCAGCCGCGGGAAAAAACATGACCTCAATATTCAAACAGAATTACGCACGCTTAACGAGCGTGCGTCGCATCTTTTATAGACGCTAGCTCCTCCTCCCTTGGCTTTCTGGGACAAGTAGTTTAAAGGGCTAGGCAGGCGCCTATGCATCGCGAAACCTGACAACAAGGGCTAGGAAAACTAAAAGAAAGACAAATAACACTGCACATCAATGAGGCGATCAAACCTGTGGCTCAACATCACCGACGAGTGCCCATCCATTTGCAACCACAGGTGGAGGAAGAAATACAAAGCCTGCTGGCCCAGGACATCATAGAGCCAGCGGACGGGCCAACCCCCTGGGTGTCTCCAATAGTAGCTGTACCAAAAAAGAACACCTCAAAGATTCGCATATGTGTGGACATGAGGGTACCCAGCACAGCAATTGAGAGGGAAAGACATCCTGGACCTCACCTAAATGACAAAAGCTGTCTCACTGGCGCATGCCGATTTTCTAAATTATACCTGTGCAAAGGATATCATCAGCTGGAGCTCGACCCGCAATCACGGTACATCACCACTTTCTCCACGCACATGGGCCTGTTTCGCTACAAACGACTTAGTTTTGGCATATCATCGTCAGTGGAGATATTTCAAGAAATCATAAGGCAAGTAATAAGGCCGGTGAAAAATAGTTTGAACTACAGTGACGACATCCTAGTATTCGGTCGTTCAGATGACGAACACGACAAGGCCTTACGTGAGGTCTGCATGCAGCTGGAAGAAGCAGGACTAACTGTAAATGAAGACAAGTGCGAACTGGGGAGGAATGAACTGGTATTTTTCGGGCACATCTTCTCAAAGAATGGAATGAGGCCGGACCCCAGCAAGGTGGAGACACTGGAAAAGGCAAGTCCTCCAACAGACGTCGCAGAAGTGAGGTCATTTCTGGGTCTTGCCAGCTACTGTGCTCGCTACATAAAAGACTTTGCCACAGTGAGCTCACCGCTGAGGGAAGCACCCTCACAAAGCAGGGTCAAAAATGTATCTGGACACAGGAATGCATTCGGGCATTTGAGGCCATCAGACATGCTGTGATGCCTACTTCGACCCACTGCTATGCACCGAGCTGACCATGGACGCCAGCCCGGTAGGATTAGGAGCAATCCTAGCACAACACATGCCGGGAAGGGAGTCGCCCAGAAAAATTGTCTCCTATGCGAGCAAAAGCTTGTCTGACATCGAAAGGGCATACTCCCAGCCAGAGAAAGAAAGTCTAGCAATGGTATGGGCGTGTGAACACTACCACATGTTCATCTACGGGAAACCATTTACCATCATAACAGATCATCAGGCCCTAGTGACAATATATGGCAATCCGAACGCAAAGATACCGCCCTGCATTGAGCGATGGGGTATAAGACTGATGGATTATGATTTCAAGATCGTGCACAAGCCGGGGAAGGAACACAACCCAGCTGATTACATGTCACGGCACCCCTTACCTCAGGCACAAGAATGCGTATCAATGGCCGAGGAATACCTCAATTTTGTGCTAAGACAGAACACTCCGGCACCAATAACACTAGCCGAGCTAGAGCAAGAGACAGCGAGGGATGCCACAATGCAAGCAGTCAAAATGACGACACAACAGCAAAGATGGAGACATATCAACAACAACAGCACCATGGGAGAAGGAGTCAACAAGGAGGAAATGCTGGCATTCAAAAAGATACATGAAGAACTATCAGAGACTGAAAAAGGAATCATAATGAGGGGAACAAGGATAGTCATGCCAAATGCACTACGTCGGCAGACTGTAAACTTGGCACATGAATCCCACAGAGGCATGATAGCAACAAAAAAGATGCTACGGGAGAAAGTATGGTTCCCTGGCTTAGATAGACTGGTGGAGCACACCATCATAAATTGTCACATATGCCAAATAACAGGACGACCAGCAAAGCCTGAACAGCTACAGATGTCGGAGCTTCCAGAGGCAGTGTGGACAACGTTGGCAGCAGACTTCTATGGGTCATTGGACACGGGCAATTACTTGCTCGTGGTCATTGATGAATACTCCCGATTTCCCATAGTGCGACACCTCTCGTCAACATCAGCGACCGTGACATTGCCAATACTTGATGACATATTTGCAGCTTGGGGTTCCCCACAGACCTTAAAAATAGACAACGGTCCTCCCTAATCAGGGGAGGAAATTCGCAAGTTCATGGACTACCTAGGCATTCACCACCGGAAAATAACGCCTCTGTGGCCACAAGCAAATGGCATGGTGGAGAGGTTCATGGGGAACATAAAGAAGGCAGTCCAAAGAGCAAAGTTGACGCAGATTTCCATAGGACAAGCACTCTGTCAAATACTAAGAGACTATCGCAACACTCCCCACAGCTCCACAGGACGATGTCCAGCCGAACTAGTGCTGGCAAGGGCAAGTAGGACGAGACTACCACAACTCGAAGCAAAGGCGCCACCTGAGCACAACAGCATTGCTGTCAGAGACCAGGAGGCGAAAGACAAGATGAAAGCATACGCAGACGCCAGGAGACATGCCACTCCGTCGCACCTTAAGCAAGGGGACTCAGTGGTGGTGCGTCAGCGGCAAGTAAGAAAATCAGACAGTCCATTTTCAAGTGAACAGCTAACAATAACTAGCGTCAATGGGTCAATGATAACAGCTGCGCCGGGCCCCTACCGGATCACCAGGAATAGTTCTCACTTCAAGGGACTAAAGACCATGGATGAAGGTGGAGAGGACACAGCAACAGAGAACAGTGACTCACGTGAAAGAGAGGAAGTTATGGACAAGAACGGAAGAAGGACACACAACGGTGAGAGACAAGAAGAGGGATCACAGAAGGGAACGGAAGGAACATGTCCAAAAAGAGTGAGCAAAAGGCCAACAAGACTGATTGAAGAAATGTAATGATGGGGATAGGGAAATCTCTCTCGCTCTCTCTCGTTTCCTCTCGTTGTCATTTTCTTTCGACAAAGGGGAGATGTAGTGACCAGGGTCAGAGGGCACTAGGACCCTGCACCCGAATGTTGGGAGGGACAGGAACCGGACACCCCTTCCGGTCAGGGAGTGGGGAGAGATTCCTGGGCAGCGAGGGCACGGGCGAGGACGTGCATGTAAGCGCAGGAACGAGACATAGAAATAAAGCATCTTGAACAAGAACACTACCCTGTCTCTGCGTCACTCTGTGGAAGAACACGACAGGGAGGTAGAGCGTTTTCCATTTGTGCAGGAAAAGTGTGGAACTCACTGCCTCCTACTCTGCATCACCAACCTTCCCTGTTGCAATTCAGGAAGCAGCTGAAGAATTGGCTGTTTGCCGAATCCGTGGAATAAGCTGCTGTCAGAGTTATTTGCACTTTTAGCGACCGGTCGGCTCTGTTGTCCTTCCTATTTCGCTAAGAAACCTAAGGGTAATTGCGGGCTTTATAAAACTATTTCATTCATTTATAGACTGCTGACCCTTAATTGAGGAAGTAGCTGAGTCCTATCAGCATATGAAGGAGACACTCATAGAAGGGTTTGGACTCGCCACAGAAGAGTATAGACTGAAGTTTAGGGACACCCATAAAGGTCAAAACCAGACATGGGTGGACTTAGTGAACTCTTCAGTCAAAGCATGGGAAGGCTGGATAAATAGTGAGTTGGTCACTTATGATGGGCTGTATAATTTAATTATGAAACAGCACATTTTAACAAACTGTACCTCAGACAAGTTACATCAGCATCTGGTAGATTCAGAAATTTCTAGTCCTGTAGAGTTGGTCAAGAAGGCTGATGAGTGGGTAGGAACAAGCATACCCAAGAAAACCCACAAAAAGCAAAGGAAGAAAGTGGTAAGCCCACCAAAGAGAAGGGAGAACATGGCGGCCGGCTAGTGGACCGGTCGTGAGCTCCCGAGCTCCAAAGGCATTTATGGTTCGTTAAACGTGAGGCGCGCAAGGTAGAATATCGCCGAAGCAGAAGATTACCTGGGGAGCTGGATATGTCCCTTGGGTCCGCAGACAGCACAAGAGACTTCTCAGCGGGGCAGACCGGATCGGAGGCGAGTGGCGTGGTCGACGGGGGGGGGGGGAAGTCATTCCAGGCTCCAGGTCACGGGGCAACGGTGAACTCAGTGTGGGGGCAGGCAGTGTCTGTACTGCGTGCGAATAGGAAAGCAGCCGCCCGGGTGTCCTTCCGGGGGGAAGCGCAGGTCAGCCCCAACAACAGCGGCACTGGTAGCTGCAACAGATCAGCGGAGGCAGTAAGATCAGCTCCGGTAACCAGAGGAGAAAGGACCCCGAGAAGAGGGCGGACAGTCAGACCGGAGTGCAGAGGAGGAGGGCAAGTGAGCAGGGTAAGTGACCGGTTTGAGGGGGGCAACCACAGGCAGGGCTTGAGTACTGTGCAAAGCAGCAGGGGGAAGAAGGCAGGTACAGACAGAGGGTCTTTAAGGGAAGAGTCTCAGGGCCTTACTCTGAGCAGGGGAATAAGATACTGCTTCTTATTTATCATAAAGAGAGGGGGGGGCGGTGGGAGCTGATTGTTAGGTCCAGTGACCCTTGCTCCCGATTGGTAACTGGTATATAAAGGGAGGTCACTGTTCCTTAAGAGGAGAGTTCAAAGTGAGAAAGAAAAGGAAAGGTGTCCTGTGCTACTCTATGTGTGGGGACAGTGTGTCCTCATCATAATGCCCTCACACACCCCGAAGGATGTCATGCTTCATCATTGGGCTTTTGCTCGCCGTCGGGCCGGGCTGCAATGCCCTACGGGTCCCTCGAAGGGTCTCTCGAGATCTTGATGAAACAAGTCGCTAGGTGCGCAGTGCGAGTGGAAGTGAGGTCTCAACTAGTGTGTTAAAAATGACTGGAGGAGAGTGGCTATATTTATTAAGGTCCCTCTGTCATTAGTAAAGGTGTGTGGTGCTGCTTGTGGGATATTATGTCCTCAGTAGCTAGATACGAGTCCTTAGTAGGTGTCTCTAGTGGTCGACATATCGCGCTATCTGTGGCCTCTGGAGGAGATCCAGCGCTTCTTCAGGACCAAGGTGAGTTTAAACAGTACACTAGCGCCTAAATTTTTCAGTGCAGCCAGGCTGATGGAAAGAGTAGCATCTCCCTTGTTTCTATAATATGACTCATGAGATCAGTGAGGGCCGATGGAAGGCTCTCCCATTCAGCTGTGCACTCTGCATGCCTCTCTCTGTCTCCGCCGGCGGAGACGAGAGAGGCATGCAGGTGGAGCAGCACAGCTGAATGGGAGAACCTTCCCATCGGCCCTCACTGATCTCATGAGGCCATAATTATAGAAACAAGGGAGACGCTACTCTTTCCATCAACCTGGCGGCACTGAAAAATTTAGGCCGCTAGTGATACTTTATTTAAACTCACCTTGGTCCTGAAGAAGCGCTTTGGATCTCCTCCAGAGGCCACAGATAGCGCGAAACATGTCGGCCACTAGAGACACCCACTAAGGACTCATATCTAGCTACTGAGGGACATAATATCCCACTAGCAGCACCACACACCTTTTACTAATGACAGAGGGACCACTTTAATAAATAATAGCCACTCTCCCTCCAGTCATTTTTTAACACACTAGTTGAGACCTCACTTCCACTCACACGCACGCACCTAACGGCTTGTTTCATCAAAAGATCTCCGAAAAGAGACCCTTCGGGGACCCGTATGGCATTGCAGCGCCGGCCCAACGAGGAGCAAAAAGCCCAATGATGAAGCATGACATCCTTCGGGGTGTGTGAGGGCATCATGATGAGGACACACTGTCCCCACACATAGAGTAGCACAGGACACCTTTTCCTTTTTCTTTCTCCACTTTGAACTCTCCTCTTAATGAACAGTGACCCCCCCTTTATATACCAGAATAAGATACTGCCTCAGGAGTTGAAACCTGACTGCAAACATAGCGGTGAACACAGATCTAACCCAGAACCCTATTACTACTACAACGCTAAATAGTGAAAGACTGAAAAAACTGGCTACACCCCCGCAAACTCTGGAGTCCACCCCAGCATCTACCTGGGCAAGAGCAGTAGGTTTCAAAGGTAAAGATTACCCCCTCACTTCGCTCATATTTCAAAATTAAACAGGCACTCCCAAGTGAAATTATAGCACATTCTGGAGAACAGAGTAAGGAAGAAGGTAATCCAAACATGACGGAGGTCAGCTCGGTGGTGGATATTCCGCTCAGCACCAACAGATTCCAGGGGTTAGAATTGGCCAAAGCCACGGTGGAAGATAACCCCCTCAATGCTCCACAGAGACAGGTGGACAAGCTCATTCGAAGAGAAGAAAAAGCGTGGAAGGGGCAAGGGGGAGCGGAGAGCCTAATCGAGACATTGATATCAGAAATGAGCATGAACTTTGAAACCTCGGAAAAGAATCCGCTTAGAATTCAGGGAGTCTGTGAAGTACTGGAGACGAAAATCAACTTTATAATGGATCTTATCAATGTAGTGGAAGCTACCGTGGAGGAGCTGGGAAAGTGTGTGGAAATTAACAAAGAGGAAATCCGGGCTTTGAAAGGGAACGAGAAGGACCTCAGGGGGAAAATAGAGTCCTTGGAAAACCAGGCTAGACGTAACAACCTGAGAATCCTAAATGTACCGGAGGGGCAAGAGGGCGAGGACATCAAAGGCTTCGTGATTACTCTTCTCAAAGAGTTCTTCCCATGGGTAGAAACCAAGGTATTGTCAGAAGATATACAGAGGGTACACAGGGACCCATTCGGAAAAGGTAAACCAAGGAAGAACCCAAGGAAGATACTAATTAATTTCAGAACATATACCATAGAGGAGAAAATTCTAGGTGAAGCAATAAGAGCCGGATCCCACACGAAAAGCGATTGGACTTTTAGAATAAGATCGGACTTTTCAAAGGAAACACAAGATAGACAGTGGGAACTAGGACAGTATATGCAGGAGTTGAGATCCCTGGGGGCATCAGTACAGGTGCGCTTCCCCGTGTCCCTGAGAATAATGTGGGGAAATCAGATGCACAACCTGAGGGAGACTAAAGATGTGGAATCCCTAATAAATAAGATGAAGGCGCAACAAGTGTAAGGAATGCGGATGGAGCAAGGGGCTCAAACCGGTGAGATTGCCTCACCAAAGAGAAAGAGGGAGGGTTCTCCATGGGTGGGTTAGGACTAGGGGGGAGGGGGGGCGGGGGAGGGAGGGTGCGAGAGTAAGTTCACTAAGGGTGTGGGAACATATGGGGAAAAAAAAAATGGGTCCAACTTGTGCAATAACAGGAGACACAGTATAGATGTAATTAAAGAACATGGGAGTTAATATAATAACATGGAATGTAAACGGATTGAGGGTCAGAAGTAGAAGACAAAAAATACTAGAATATCTAAAATGTACGAATTGTGATATAATAATCCTCCAAGAAACGCACCTCCTAAAAACAGAATGGGAGGAAATATTGAAGAAGCAAGGTTGGGTGGACTCCTATATATGCACAGACCAGGCTTGTTGTGTTAAGGGAGTGAGTATTCTGTTCAAGAGATCGGCAAATGTAACAATAGAGTCATCCAGCAGCGATCCGAAAGGGAGATGGGCCGTAGCAAAACTACGTATGTTTGGGAGAATGTATGCATTAGCAGGGTGCTATGGCCCCAATATGGATGATCCAGCCGCAATACAGGACTTGTATACACAACTCTTAGATATTTCAGCTCAAGTTATAATTGATGGCGATTTTAACTTGGTAATAGATCCTAGAAATGATAGATTACCAGTAAGGAACAACCCTACTCTACCCAGAATGAGGAGTTGGCTAAAACTCTACTTAGAGGATCTAGGATTGGTAGATATCTGGCGAGAAAAGGGAGTAAAATCTCCAAAATTCACCTTCAAGAATAAAAAAACTAGGCCATTCGTCGAGAATTGATGACTTTTTAGTAGACAAGACAGTATGTAACAACGTAAAAAGGGTGGAACATCTCCCGGCACACCTCTCTGACCACTCAGCGGTCCAGATGGAGGTATGTCTCCAGAAGCCACATCGCGAAAACAGGTGGACCTTGGACAGAACCCTGCTTCTTGACCCTAAAATAGTTGAAAATCCGAGAACCGAAACCAATTCCTTTTTTTCAACAAACACAAATGAGACTTCATGGCAGGTTCGATGGGATGCTTACAAGGCCGTATTGAGGGGGGTACTAACTAGCGCAGCCGCTTTTAGGCATAAGACTTCCAAGAATGGGGCGTGGCTTGCCAAGATGGCAGCGTAGACGTGACTGCGGGAGCTCCCCGGGACCAACAGTAAATAAATACATAAATCAGTCATTCATCCTGACCCACAGCATGTCAGAGATCTTATAAGGCAGACTTACACCTTCTGCCAACTTTGGGGAAAAACGGACCCGTCTAAGTACCTCGGAGGGAGAGGTGAAGTCCCGGGCCTGGTGGCGCTCTGAAGCCGGGCGGCAGCGCAGACTCGGCGATCGCGGACCGGAGTGAGAGGAAGACGCCCGGACTCCTAGCCGAGATAGGGGAGGAGATATTCGGCGTCAACGATTCCCGATTAGGTGCAGGAGCGCCGCCGGCTCGAGCTCCATTGGAAGGGCGGAGCCAAGCCCATGGGTGGTTAATGTGCCTGATCCTCCGGAGGTGCCCCGGAGGAGAGAAAAGAAACTCCGGACCTGGCGAAGGTGCAGTGTGAAGGTCTGGTGATTGCAGCTCGCCTGGATCTGGGTGCCTGATGAGAACGGGGAAGATCAAGAGTGGCTGCTTTCTGCGGCGACGTAGCACTGAGGCCGAGAAGGTACGGGAGCCAGGGCCTTGCGTACTCATACACAGAGGGGCGTTGAGACATGTGGGAGTGGAGGCAGCTGTGTAAGACCTCGCCCGGTGAGAGACTGTCAGTACCGGTGCAGGCGGCGCAATCACAGTGGAGCATTGTGGTGCAGCCACTGGGAGCCCAATACATGAGGCGAGATTAAGGCACACTAAAGCGCAGGAGTTTAGCCGGGGACTTGGAAGTTTCCGCTTTAATAAATTGGGACACTAGGAGGACCGGGAAAAAGATCAGGGCAGTCAATCAAGGCGCAGGAGTGAGGAACCCTACCTCGCAGGACGGAGCCCAACATTGGGGTAGCGGTAACGCGGTTGGCAACTTGAGTCGGAAACCCCTTCATGAGGAAGGAAAGGGGAGCAAAACCGCAAATCAATAAAATAAGTAATTACGCGATGTCATTACAGCAGGGCGCCGAGTCCCGAGAGGAGGCTGCAGGAGGAGGGGTTCAGGAGGAGACGCAAAAGATAATGGATTCCCCGTTGTTGGTGGATGTCCTGCAAGCGATCCACTCTACCAGAGCAGACATGGTTCAGAGGATAGACGCGGTTGCAATAGATGTGAATCTCCTCAGGTGTGACTTGCGGAAAGTGGCTGACAGAGTCACTAATGCAGAGGGGAACGTAGAAACGTTACAAACGGAGGTGCGGACTCTCAGAGATACGGTAATAGCACTCCAAAAAAGGGTTATCCAGCTAGATGAACGAGCAGAGGATTCCGAAGGGAGGTCCCGGAGGAATAATCTCTGCTTTGTGGGATTCACTGAACGGGCGGAGGGTCCCTCAGTAGAGCTCTTCCTAGAGGACTGGATCGTAAAAGAACTGGCTCCCAAGCGTTTATCAAAATTCTTCAGCATTGAACGGGCGCACATGGTCAGTGGCAGCCCCCCCGAAGCCGGGGCCCAGCCGACAGCAATCATCGCTCGTTTCTTCAATTATAGAGATAGGGATGTGATTTTACAGACCACACGTACCAAAAGCCCACCGCAGTTTGAGGGTCATCCTATCTCTATTTACCCGGATTACACTCAGCGTGTCCAAGATCAGCGGAAAACCTTTCTGAATGTTAAACGGCGCCTACAAGACCTGAATATGAAATGTAGCTTATTGTTTCCGGCGAAGCTGAAAATAGAGAAAGCAGGCCGCACCCTTTTCTTTTATTCGGCAGCTGAGGCCAGTGACTGGCTAGATTCAAGTGGAATGCCAGGGGCCCTCTTGGTTCCGTCCTCCGGTACACCCTTGAGAACTTCCATGACGGGCAAGACTAATAATGAAAGAAGGCAAGGTGCGCGGTCCAAATCACAACCACGCATGGGCAGTCCTGGTAGAGTTCGAGTTTGTTCAATTGGTACTCTACAAACGTCGGATACTGACACAGTGCAAGAATCCAGAACAGCAACTCAGAGCTCGGGAGTGACCAAGAGCGGCAGGATGACTCGACTGGGTGAACATGAGGGCCTACCAGACCCCTCCACAGAGGGAACGACGAAGGTTTGAGCAGGAGGGTAAGGGTGAACGGGACTAAAAAGAACAAGTAGACATTTGGACATTGTACACGTGGGAGCCGTGTAGTTAACTGTGGACTGGCTTGAAATATATTGTATTCCCCGGGGTGGTCAAGCCATCCCCCATAGGGGTTGATTCCCATGGAGTGAGTGGTAGAGGTAGCCTCACCCCTTCTGCGGTGAATAGACCGCTGGCAACGCAATCAATAGTCTGAACTATATTACTTGGCAGTGTAACCTCCAGGTGGAGGACGATAATCATGAGTACTTGAGTTAATAGTTTTTGGGGGGTGGGGAGTAGGGCGTGCCTGTAATCCGTTATCCCGTACCATGCCAGGGGGGGTGAGACCTTCAGGAATGCCCAGTGGGGGGAGGGGGGCAGTTTGGGAGTTAAAAGTTGATGTTTATGGGGGAACCATGTTATTGATCTTGCAAAAGTGTCTAGTGTCCAGAGCTGAACCATTGCTTGAGAATCAACAATGGGGGTACAAGAACTGAAAGTGCTCACATGGAATGTGCGGGGTATGGCAAACTTTCAAAAATGACGAAGAGTGTTTGAATATCTGAAGCGTTATAAAATCATGATTGCCTGTTTGCAGGAGACGCATATATGGGGGGGAAGCAATACCATATGTTCGTAGGCGATGGAGAGGGCAAATGTATGCCACTTCGTACTCTGGGTTCGCTAGAGGGACAATGATATGGGTGGCTCCAGGGGTGCCATTTCAGAGCCTTAAACACATAGTAGACCCGGAAGGTCGATATGTCATATTGTATGGGAGATGGGAAGGACGGGAGCTTCGTTTTCTTAATGTTTATGCCCCTAACACGGATAGCCCGGAATTTTTCACGAACCTATTAGAGTCCGCTGCCCCTTTTTTAGGAGCAGAGGTGGTATTGTTGGGAGACTTTAACTGTCTACTAGTTGCACAATTGGATAGGGATCCCCGAGGGACCATACTAAACCCAGAACACTTAAAGTGCTCCAGGAAACTATTGCGAGCCTACATCTTAGTGACATATGGCGGGAAAGGAATGCATTAAAGAGAGTGTTCCCATGTTATACCCCAGCTGCTCAGACACACAGTCGGATAGATTATTGCTGTATTTCCACAGGATTGATGACTGCAGTAGAGGGGATCACATACTTACCTAGGTGTCTGTTGGATCATTCTCCACTTCTACTGAACTTGAAAGCAGGTAGAGGCCGGCCAGCAGTGCCATTGTGGAGACTCAGAGCTGAGGCGCTGCTGGATCCCCCCTATGTTGCGATCCTTCAAGACACTAACACAATGTTTCACTGAAAATTGGGGGACTGCAACAACCAGAGCAATAGAATGGGAGGCAATGAAAGTTGTGATTCGAGGTGTGGCTATTAAGACAACATATGGGGTTAGACGGCAGTTAGAGCAGGACATCAAGACGCAGGAGCAAAAATTGGGAGACTTAGAAAAAACCATACACGAAGATCCATGAACGAGGGAGGAATGGGGAAGTCTGCGGGAGGATTTGTTGGAATCTTGGGGTAGACTGGAAAAACACCTACACAGGGAAGGCGATAAATCCGGGGCACTCCTGGCCAGGTTAATACGGTCGGAATCTATGTCATCCCCAATAATCCAGCTCAGAGGTGACAATGGAGAAATGATAGGCACACAGCGAGCGATAGCTGACACCTTGGCGCATCACCTGGCAAAAACATGTGTGGTTGCATCGAATGCTACACCAGAGGGTATACAAACCTATATAAATGATATAGAGCTTCCACAGATAGATCCAGAGGAAGCAGAGTCGTTAGCTGCCCCCATCACCAGGGAGGAAATACTAAGGGCTATAAAAAAACCTTAATACGGGTAAGTGCCCCGGGGGCGATGGCCTCCCCACTGAATTTTATCAGCGGTTTGCTCCGCTATTAGTGGATAAACTACTGGAGGTTTATACTCCAGCCAATGAAAATAAGTCTCTTCCTGGTTCGATGCAAGAGGCGTTAGTATCTATGATCCCAAAGCTGGATAAAGACCCGCTGCAGACCTCCTACAGACCAATCTCTTTATTGAATTTAGATATTAAGATCCTGAGCCGGGTGCTAGCAACTAGGTTGCTCCCGTCTATGCCCCATCTTATTCACCCCGATCAGGCAGGTTTTATACCTCAAAGGAATACAACATATAACCTGCGAAGGCTTGCCCATGTATGGCATGCACCGATTGTGCAGACTGAGGATTGTGCCTTAGCCCTGTTGGATATTGAGCAAGCCTTTGATTCGGTGGAATGGAATTACATTTGGGCTGTTCTACAGAAGATGGGGCTATGGCAGGAGTTCCTTCAGTGGGTCCAGTTATTATATAGTAACCCGTTGGCCCGGGTGCAACTCCGAAGGGTGGTCTCGGAGCAGTTTGCATTGTTAAGGGGCACAAGACAGGGGTGTCCCCTATCGCCGCTGTTATTCGCGGTGGCGATGGAACCATTAGCAGCGACCCTCAGAAAAAATATGAGCGATTGTGGAATCCTTATTGGAAACACAGAGCACATGGTGTCCTTGTACGCCGACATGTTGGTATATTTGCGGCACCCGGGACGAACAGCACCGCTCCTGATAGAAGAGTTACGGACGTTTGGGGGGCTTTCGGGACCCCCTGTCAACCAAAGTAAGTCATCCCTGGTTCCTATGGGGAGGTTGGCAGGGGGGGATGTTTCGGCATACACCGGGATGGGACTGCAGTGGAAATTAGAGGGAGTACGTTATCTGGGGGTTCATTTATGGCAGACCTCCTCAGAGTTCCTGGCTAATAATATGGGTAAAGTCATAGCAGGAATACAGGCCTCGGGGGGCTTTTGGAAGTCTCTGGCTCTTTCTTAGATGGGGAAGGTGGCACTTGTAAAAATGATTGTTTTGCCCCGTTGCCTCTATGCGATGCAACATACCTTTTATGACATCCCAATACCCCTCTTTAAGACACTGGATAGCTTACTAGTGGAGCTGTTATGGGGGAATAAGCGTAACCGGATTAAACTGGAAACTCTTCAAAGAAAGTGGGTGGATGGCGGGGTGGAGTTGCCCAGGTTATATCTTTATTACCTGGCATCACATCTTCAACATGCAGTTCATTGGTTGGAGGACGGTAATAATTGGGAGAAATCCCTATTAGCGGGCACGTTTGAGGGAAGCACATTACCTGAATTGCTTATGATGGGGTCCGCAACTCCCAGGAACTCTCCTTACTTAATTGAAAGAGTGGCAAGACTCTGGGAAGATACCGTAAAAAAGGTGATACGGAAAGCACTGTATGCGCCTGACATGCCACTATGTGTTGTACAACCTTTTAAAAAAATAGCAGAAGCTATGACCATACAGAGATGGAAAGACGGTGGTTGCCTCACCATGGGGGATTTATATAGCAATAATCAGTATATAACTTGAGAGGAGGCGATGACTACGTTCGAATTAGGATTGGGTCAGTTCCTGCAGTATAATAAGATAGCGGCTGATGCTAGGGAATTATGGCCATCGTTTCCAGAGGAGCCCCCACGGTCCAAGACGCTCACAACTATATTTACAATGGCTGGAGGGCGGCGTCTGATTTCTCATATTTATAAGGCCCTTAGGGATGATAGTCTGATTAGTGCTCTGCCGATACAGGCGAGGTGGGAGGAAGATTCTGAGGAGCCTCTGACAGAGAGAGACTGGACGAAGATTCACGAGGGAGTCTGAGAAGTGAGCTCTAACTCCAGATTCAAACTAATTCAATATAATATAGTTCACCAATTATACATGACCCCATATATACTGAATAAAATTTATCCGGATAGATCGGATGAGTGCCAAAGGTGTGGAATGGCTGCTGCACGTTTTGTGCATATGGTATGGAAATGCGGGAAACTGCGCACATTTTGGCAGGAGGTGATAGATATACTCCAAGTGGCAACGGGATGGGTTATCCCTGGCACGGTCCGCGTGGTCCTCCTGAACCTGCTGCCTGCCCCAAAAGGGAAAAAATTGGAGTAGAAAATGTGTATTATTGGGACTAGTGCTCGCAAAAAGGAGAGTGGCAATTTCAGGGATTAGTCCCAAACCTCCACCAATACATAAATGTGTACAGGATTTGAGGGAATGGGCAACGGCGGAACTAGTCAGAATGAAGCACATTAGACATGATGAACGACTTGAGGAGGATACCCAAGCATGGTCTGCAATGATCGCAGATGTTAAAATAGTAGAAGAAACCACTGAGGAGGAAGGGAGAGTTTCACAGAATGCCCCAGAGCAGGAAATGTGAAGGATGACTAAGAGAATAAAAAACATGGTAGGATTCAAGAAATGGTATACAGTGAATAGATACTTTATTACATCAGACACTAGGACACAGGGGAGGGAGGAACAGTTTGCGGTAGAAAATAACATTTATGTTGGTAAATATGATTGTAATAATTTACGTTAATTGACTATATAGGTCAACGGAAATGATATTGTAAAGTGATATCAATGATAATGTGTATGCGAAAAACCAATAAAAAGTGTTTTAAAAAAAATAGACTTCCAAGAATAAGATTAGTAATTCGGAAAAGGGAATCCAAGCCCTAGAAGGAAGATCGGAAGAGGAGAGTGCGGCACAAAAGAGGGATAAATTAAAACTGGAAATGAATGAGATTAAGGAAGAGCTCTCCAATATACTAGAAGCCCTAATCAAGGAAAAGTGGGAGGCAAGTAAACTCGCGCACTACCAATATGGGGAGGGCTGCGGTAAATTATTAGCACGGAAGACAAAGGTAGAGCAAAGCCGCAACAAGATTTTATGTATCCAGGAGGAAAACCAGGCAGAAGCCAGTCTAGATGAAATGGCGATTGGGAGGGCATTTAACAGTTTTTTTAAGAACTTGTAAACAGAGGACACACAGGCTAGTGAACAACAAATAGCAGAGTATCTCAAGTCTTGGATAAAACAGACCCTACCAGAAAAACATAGAGGGGAATTAAACTCCAAAATTACAGAGGAAGAAGTAATGGGAGTGGTAAAAGAGTTAAAAACAGCAAAAGCAGCAGGCCCTGATGCATTGCCAAATGAGTTACATCGATCTCTGAAAGAAGAACTCGTACCCCAATTAACCGAACTATTTAATGAAATATTCGTTAAAGGACAGGCCCTACCAAGGTCGTGGGAAGAGGCGACAATTTGTGTCTATTAAAACCAGGGAAGGATCCAAAACGGTGTGAATCTTATAGGCCAATATCTATGTTAAATAGTGACTACAAGATTTATACTCAAATATTGGCAAAAAGATTGGGTAAAGTGGCTGGTAGTCTAATTCACACGAGGATCAGAAAGGCTTTATAAGGGGGAGGCAGATCCATGAGTTGACACATGAATTGGTGGGAGCAGTTGATGTGGCTATTCAAGAGAAAATCCCCTTGTCTGTAATCACGTTTGACGCCGCAAAGGCGTTTGACAGGGTCAGCTGGGCCTTTCTACACAAGGAAACTGAAACGTATAACTTGGGAAATAGCTTTGCAGGGGCAGTAAAGTCCTTATACAAGTACCCATCTGCGCGCATATTAATAAATGGAACGCTAACGGATAAGATAAACATTGGAAGGGGTACTAGACAGGGATGCCCCCTTTCCCCATTGTTGTTCAACCTGTACATAGAGCCTTTAGCAAATGCCCTGAGATCTAACCAACAGATATCCGCCTTTAAGTATAAAGAATGGGTTAAAAAGGTCGCACTTTACGGGGATGACTTAATGTTATTTACGGACGACTTAGTAGGCTCACTCCCAAGTACAATAAATTCACTCGAACAGTTTGGGAGACTATCCGGTTACCAGATAAACCAACAGAAGACAGATTATGGAGGGGAATACACGGAGCAACAACCCTATGGTGAAGCAGTAGATACAGTACCTGGGCATACAGGTAGTGGGGGAGATAGGGAAAATGGCACAAGTTAACTTTAATAAGGTTCTGGCTGAAACAAGAAAATTGCTTAATGCATGGAAAAGCCTCCCGCTATCTTTCCTGGGCCTCTCAAACTTGGTGAAAATGATGATGCTCCCAAAATTTACCTATATCTTCAATTCTATTGCTCTAGAATTTAGGAAAGGGTGGTTTAATAAAATACAGGGAGACATCAGTAGTTTTATCTGGGCATCAAGAGGAGTCAGAATTGCTTGGAAGAAGATCAGGAGGAAGGAGAAACATGGCGGGATTGCCAGCCCGTACCTGTTTCTATACTACAGGGCTTTTCATTTTAAGAACTTTAGAGTGTTATTTAAAGAGCATCAGTTATACCCACCTTATTTGCAAGCCATGACTACTTCGGAAGGAAGTCACTTTCTATACAAATTTGGGCACCCAATTTTTTTTTAAAAAGTGAAACTAAAGATACTAGGGTCCGCTGCGAAACTATGGTATTACATCAGACGGCTATGGAAAATCCCGTACTACAGTGAGAATGCCCCAATCTGGAATTCACCCGGAACACCAGAATGTCTAGTAGATGCATTATAAACTCCTCTGAGAGCTGGAGGGGTAACAAGATTGGGCCAGCTAATAAGCGAGAATTCAATAGTCTGTTGGGACCAACTCTCGTTACTGACTAATGGGACACACTCCAAATTCAAATTTTATCAACTGTTGAGTTGGGCAAAGACTTTAGGGAAGGAAGACACAGGAAATAGAGACCTAGAGGCAAAAATACAAGGAGAAGCAGTGAAGAAAGAAGTAGCACAGTGGTACTGGTCGCTCATAACGGCAGGAGAGGAGGAATTCAGCCTACCCGTAGAGATCTGGGGGAAAGACCTGCCGACGCTGGATGTCCAGAACCTATGGCAAGTATCACGGTCTACATGCTGGCACATAATCAAGTTGCACCTTTCAGGAAAAATCATTTGTTCACACTACATAGGGTCTACTGGACCCCAAAGAAATTGTCCAAGTTAAGAAGAAGAGAGGCGAAAAAGTGTCCCAAGTGCGGGGAGGAGAGAGCAGATGATGTCCACATGTTTCAGCTGTGCTCCCAACTACAGGACTTCTGAAAAGATGTGGGTAAGATTCTCTCAGAAGTTCTTCACCAAGAAATAGAGGTAAGCCTGGAGCTAGTCATGTTTGGGGTAAGAAGTGGCAATGACAGCAGGGAAAGGCCCAGGTTAAGTAAAAAGCAGAATAACTTACTCTTCCTCTTGATATTATTAGCCAGACGCGAAATTTGCATTAAATGGATTCACCATAGTTCGCCAACTCTAGCGGGATGGCTGGGATCAGTCCGCAGGACAAATAAACTAGATTGGGCGGGAGGACGTTCCAAGTGGCATGAGTTTTTGGATGTATGTGAACAGCATGGAGAAAAAGAAACACCAGAATAGTAATCCTCAGGTAATTCGAAAAGTCCAATGATTCAAAACAGCAATAAAATCAAGTGGGATCTGCTGGTGCAGATATTACTCCCAATTGGTAGAGTGAGAAAAAGTGCGGAAGGGGGGCCGAGAGGCCGGCAGGATACCCCACATACACTAAACCCCCCTAACAAAGGTGTATGTCCGGGGACAGGGCCAGGGCAGCATAGTTTGAGATATGCAGTCCCCCAACTGCAGAAAATCCTGTCATCTTATCTCAACCTGTTTATTGCACAATGAGGACAAAAAAATGTAAAAAATGTTTTGTTTTTTTAAAAAAAGCCCACCAAAGAGACTCCTTCAGGAACCCATAACCCTAAAAAGGAGGCGATCAAAACCCACTCCAACTCTGGCAAGCAGAGAAAGGGAGATCTAGGGCTAAAGAAACTCTTGGATAATAGGCTGTGTCTCGATAACAGGCAGGGCACTACAGATAGGATGTAGCCTGTCCCAAAAGGGTGGTTAGCACTGGGCTGTCCAATGTAGCCACTGAGGAGGATACCTCAAATGAGAAGGTCCTCTTAGGGCTATCTTTCTGGTATTTTAGCTTTTCTGCGGTTGCCTGGCCAGCCATCTCTCTTCAAATCCCCCATTGTAAATAGATTTTCAAAAGGTTTGCAACATTGGTTCCCACCTTTTCCTTTCAGTATGCCTCAGTGGGACCTCACTCTTGTCCTCACTTTCCTTATGTGTTCTTTTGAGCCTTTGCACAATGTTTCTCTCAGACTTCTTACCATCAAGACAGCATTTCTTGTCAACGATTTACCGGAAACTTATTAATAATATGCCGGACCCCCTGGGTCCCCTGCGGGCGAGATGGGAGGGAGACGTTGGAACACTAGATGACGACGACTGGCAAGACGCCCTACAGAGCCCTCGCGAGGTTGCGATCCGGCCGCGATTCCGCCTTGTGCAGTTAAAAATACTCCACAGGGTCTATTATCCCCGCACCCACCTGTTCTCCTGGGGTAGGACTCTATCACCCTTGTGTGTGAGGGGCTGTCAGGGGAGGGCTCATTTTATCACATTCTATGGGATTGCCCACTCATAATTCCGTTTTGGACCAGGGTGACGCAAACGATGGAGGGGTAGTGCGGTCCCCGGTCCCACTGGAGCCCAAGTGGCTCTTGCTCATGATCAAAGGAGCCACGGACTGGACACGTTATAACGAGATTTGGTTGGGGCTGGCAGCAGGGGTGGCTAAACGCAATATTGCCAGGTGCTGGGGTGCACAGGCGCCCCCTCGTGGGATCAGTGGCTCTGTGACCTGGATTGGTGTCAGAGGGCGGAGGAAACGGTCTATAGGTCCCGGGGAAGTGTGAATAAATGGCGGAAGGTGTGGGGTCCCTGGCAAAGGTTTCGAGCTGTACAAGGTGGGTTGGGATAGAGGATTGTTGCAATCACTTCTCTGCATTTCCATGCATGCAAAAATGTGACGAACTGTGATCCCTGTGAATATATTATGAACTGCCGCTGTGTACTGCACTTGAACATGAGCAATGTTAATAAAAAGAATTTAAAAAAAAAAAAGACAGCATTTCTTGTGGCTATCACATCTATCCGGAGGGTCAGCAAGCTTCAGGCTTCGTCATTCAAACCTCTGTACTTTAACATCTACCCAGACAAACTGGTGCTTTGTACGAGAGCTTCCTTTCTACCGAAAGTGGCCACTCCCTTTCACATAGGCAAATCCATCACTCTGCCTACTTTTTATGCTTCACCAAATCCCTCTAAAGAAGAGGAGCAACGTCACCGTCTGGACTCAAAAATACTATTAACATTCTACCTTGACCGCACGAAAGAGTTCCGGGTGGATGACCAACTCTTCGTGGGATATATCGGAGTTAAGAAGGAAAAGGCTATGCAGAAGTGGACCATCTCCCGATGGATTGTGATCTATATCAAGATCTGCTACACATTGGCCAAAATGCGACCCCCTGAGGAGTTGCATGGTAATTCCACCAGAGCTAAGTCTGCCACAACTGCGTTAGCATGCGGAGTTCTGGTCCTGGATATCTGCCAGGCAGCAACGTGGGCTTCATTGTACACGCTCACAAAAAACACTAGTGTCGAACAGTCAGGTCCATCAGGATGGTCACTTTGCCAGTTCGTTCATGCAGAACTTCCTTGTATGAAATTGGTCCGCAGTCTCACCTTCGGTGAGGTATTGCTTTGGTATCTATTCAAAAGGTAAGGAATCTGCAGCTAGAAGTCTCTTTCAGATGAACAAGTTATTTACCTTCAGTAATGCCTTGTCTGATAGACACTATCTAGCTGCAGAATCCTTACCGACCTACCCATCCTACCCGCTCTGCGAACTGAATTCTAGGGACAGGGCTGTTCCCCTTTCGGGGCCCTAGTTTTCCACACCAGTAGTCCGTGTTCTTCATGGCTCTGCGCCCGCAGCATGTAAAGTTGCAAAAAGAAACTGACATCAGCACGCTGGGGTGGCGCCTATGTAGGCACTGCGCATGTCAGTTCCGGTGCTGAAAGCTCTTTGTGATTTGAGCTAGTGATCTAAGGTGCTCATGATAATGAGAGAAGGGGAACAACAGACTAGAGCAAGGAATTTTACAGTGGAGTGTCAGCTTCGGGGCAAGAATGGACCTATTCCATTTTAACTTGAGATCAGTTGGTGGAGAATTATTTTAACTATGCAAGCACCAGGTCAGAGGTGGTGAGCCAGTCTTTTAACCTGCTATAAATAAGGTGGCAATGAATTGTAGGAACAGTTACTGAGTGCAAGGGTGACTGAATGGTTTCAGACACTTCCTCAGGGATGTAATCCTGGAGTACAAGAATTGGCGACAAGGGCGGGAAGGACAGTGAAGAATTGGTCAGAAGAAAAGTGTCTGGGTACTAAATAAGAAGAGTATGAAAACATTTAATCTTCAAGCAAATATCCTGCCCAGTTTATTATGTTCCAGCACAAAGGCCCTGCTATAGATCCCGCTCATCAAGCGAGCCAGATATGGGGGTTGAAGATTTCATCACCAGGGGCTGCAGCTCTCGAAAGAGCCACCACGTGTGATCAACTTCTGATCTAATGTTGTTCTACTGAATTCTCAATTCTGGTTTTGTCTCAATCTGTTAGTTTATGTTCTTTCTTTGGTGTTACCCTGGTTTTCAGGCTTACAACTCCACCCATGCAGTGACAATGCTCTTATAAATACATTTAATAAAACTACTATCTCCATGTGCTGTTTCTATCCTAGTATGAAAGCATGCCTAAAGACCGTAAGGCCTGTGCCAAAGGTAGCCTAGCCTGAGGTGAGGTTGTTAAAAAAATTTAAAAAATGTTTTGATAAACATTATTTCATTATCTGTAGCAAAAAGTTAAAAGCCATACATTATATTCATGATTTTTTTCCTTTTTCTTACATATATATTATTCATTTCATAAATAGACAATTTTCATAAACATTTTGATCCAAATTAGAGATTTTCTCTATAGAACCCCTATAGGTCCACCACACACACACATACTAGCCTCTCGCATCCACACTCATACTCACTCATGCCATCAACATTATCAAACGCACCCAAGAACACATTATGGTCATACAAAGAAGAAAGATGTTTAAGTCTTCGTGACCGTGTTGTGGGTTGGGTGTATTCACAGACAGGTCAACGCACGTTACGGTGGTATTTGCCAAATTATGACCACCTTCTTCAGGGCCATCAAGGTTTACAAATTTTAGGCGAGTGGTTGAGGTATATCATCTAGGAAAGGAAGAGTATCATTAAGGAGCCACTGCTAGGTGGATCACTATGATGGAGTAACATCAATATTATTGTAGGCATCTCTCCCAGGAGGAATACACACGTCTTTATTTTGCACTGATGTCAGTGAAATTACACTGCAACCGTCTCGATCCGAACTAGTATGATTCACAAGGATACTCTATGGGTCACCCCACACTTAATATGGCGTCTCACCAGAACCTGTTTATATATCTCCTACTATGAAGTACGATGTTATGTCATATTTACTTTGGCATGTTCTTGGTATTAGTTGATGCAATAAGGGGAGTTATCAGAGTCTCCAATCCTCCTCTACGGTGCCGGGTACAGGTACACGAAGCCAGCTCTTGTCACCGTGCAGTAACAGGGGAGGTACACTGGAGTGAGGCATAGAAGGCAGTAATTGCAAAAGGATGAAGCTAGAATGGAGACATAAGAAATTGCATATAAAGGGGAAAAAAGCAGGGTTGAGTGACAGCTGGAGTGGTAAGTGATAGACAATCAAGAGGAGAAAAATCTGTTGAGTTGAGTGAAAAGTCTAACAGAAAAACAGGGGAATGGGGTACATTGAAATGATGGTTGGGGTACAAAAAAAAAAAAAAAAGAGTTGCAAGAACAAAGTAAGCAAAAGTAAAGGAAATAGCATGTAAGGGGGAAGGTATTAAAAAAGATTGATGGTTGTACACACCAAGCGAGATGGAGAGAGGAAAGAGGTATTGAAAGAAGTGTCTGGACAAATCAAGACCATGAGATATAGAGGGCAACGACAAAGAAAAGAGTCTGGAGCATGAAATCGGGGGAAATATAGGTGTAATCAGAGGAAAACAAATGGAGTGAAGATACATTGAGAACAACAAAGATGAGATGAGAAATTGAGAGAAAGTAATTAGTATTCACACAACCAATGCACATAGCTCTCAAGCTTTCCAGATCCATACATGAGCAACTCCTTCAATCCCAGTTTGTGTTTTACTGTGGGGATCTTATACTTTATCCCATTATTAAATCCGGACTACAAATCCCAGAATGCATAATTAGAGAACAGAAGTGGGTGAGCTACTCCTGCATGGACCTGGGAAACTTGAGAAGTTTAAATGTATAGAAGTCTGCACATGCCAGACGTGCCTGAGCAGTGTGCTCAGTGATGAAGACTCCTGTGTCGCAACTTGCCTCTTCCTGGCACCAAACATGAGAGAGGCTGGGCTACATCGTTACACACCTAGCAAAAGTAGTTAATCGGTAGTTGACCTCTTTAGCACCACTGCTCTCGTGACCGGATGTGAACTCTGCTGGCATGCATGATCCAATGCGATTTCACAATAGCACTGTTTTGGAACAACTTCAAGAACTTTGAATTGACCAAGTTAAAAAAAATGATTTGCTTAGAAGAACTGTTTCAGGACTTCAAACAAAAACATGTACCTCTGACCGGCTTTGTTAATTGTCGGATTTGCTATTAGAAACAATATTTGCATTAATCTTTTAGAGACTGTAAAGAAAGGTGAGAGGTAAGCAGGTAATGCGAGACGAGAGAACAAAGAGTGCAGCGAGATAAGCGAATCCCAAAATCGGATAAAGAACTGTGATTGCAACTCTGTGGTGGAGTTGGTTTGTACGTGGCACATATACCTTCCTTCAGTGCTTAATTTGTAAAAGAATAGGTGCCGGGGACCAAAGTTTTGCTCAGTGCCACCGCTATCGACCGTCGAGGCGCTAAGTACCAAAGGCTGGGTGGTCTCGATTCCACTTCACGCCTCTTTCATCCGCCACTAGACAACCCCTCGCACTTGGTCTCACTCGTGCAGGTTCTTTTGCATCCCTGCTTCCTACCCTTTGTCACTATTTTTCCACCTTTCATTTCCTCCTTCGTTTCCCCTTTTGTGTTTCTCTCACTCTCTTGCTCTGGATCAAAGCATGTTGTGGAAAATTAGTGCACCTGCAACCATCTGCTCAAATTTGGCATTGACCTTACAGTGTTGGTTTACAGGCTAGGGGACAGCTCTGTCCCTAAAGAACTGGGGCCTCCTGGCTGCAAGACTGATTTCTTTAAAAAAAAAAAAAAAAAAAACATACACTGGTATGCTCTTCTCCTCCTTCAGTTCAGGAGCACCTACCCAAACCTGGAATTTCCATTATGCTCCAGATGAGACATCAATGAAGGATGTTCTCAGTTAACTTTCATATGCCCTTGTAGGAAAAATAGAACAGAAAAGTAACTTTTCAATACTTTCATGCAACAAGTAACTCCAACCAAAGTCAGGTCTCCTTCCCATCTGGACAAGGAATGTCTGCCATGCAGCCATGGGCTCCATAGTATGTGTAAAAACCAGAAAGGAGCTCTGAAATATTTGTTTACCGTCTGGACATTGATTCGATCTTCAAAAGAGAAGCGAATCTCACTTGGAGACAGAAATCTGCTAGTTTTCCTCCACAATCTCTCACAACTGATCAATCAGCGATAGTACTTGTGAATACTCCAAACTTGACGTATGCCAACTCAGGAGACCTTTTGGTTGCCCTTTCTTAGTCAAACTGCCCCATGTTCCTGTGCAGGAGCGCCAAAAGGAAAATTGGAGCCCATGATAATATATGATGAGGTTAGAGAGCACGGAGAGATAGCATCTGTCCCCACAAATTTGAAAAGTTTGTGAACTATGGCCAAAAAGAATGGTTAGCAGTTTGCCACTAGCACATTCCAAGAATGTCTACACTTTCTACTCCTAGTTGCTTCTAGTATGTTTCCACTTTCGAACCCACGTTTGATAACATGGAAGGAGCATCCAGTGGCTCTGGACAGTGGGTCGCCTCTGTGCACAAGTTATCGTGTTTGGAAGGAGAACCAGGCAATAGAGATGGTTAAGGTGTGGAGGCCTCCTTGCAAGCACTAGAGACACTGCAGAAAGGGCAAAGTCCCTAAGGCCTCGAAAGAGTGGTGAGCTCCATGTGTGCATGTTGTTTGCATTTGGAAGGAGTGTGCGGCCGCTGGGTTATTTTGAGGAGTGGGAGTGCCATGCAGCTACACAGCACATTTAGAGTGGTTTCTAGGTCTCTAAACATGGATTAATCTGAAGTGATAGTTTTTAGAAAAGTGTGGACCCTCAGACCGCCACAATGGGTTCATCTAATTTGGAAATAAGTATTGAGGTCTAATTGAACATGCCAAATGTGAGCATCCATCTTCTCCGTAATGGAACAATAATTTAATTGAAATGCAGGTAGTGGTCTATAAATGGGCAAGGCCTGACATTCTACAGTCTGCATTGCAAAATTAATATAATCAACTGCTTGGGTGGTCTTTTGATTGTCCTATCAGTACCTTGCTGGTTACCACTGGGCGGATCTTGGTGTTTTGCAGCTTCCACATAAGACCACTCTCAGTGAGAAAGACTTTGCATGCACTTTTAATATTAGTGACAGCTAGGGGTTTCCTCGGCTGCCAACTTCCAGTCATCAGAGCCATAATTCTATGGAGACAAACGTTCTAAGTAGCTTCTGAAGTCACTGCAGACACTCTCTAGGGTATATATTAGTTTGATATGTGCATGTTGGTACTTGTTTGCACCACATTCATAAATGATGTAGACTTTGTACACAGCCCACTGGGGAGAGCCCATGCAGTATGTACACCAGTGTTAATGTAAGTCTGTTGCGTACTGTAGGATAACCATCAGCTTCTGCGAGTGCCAACCATGACCTGTGATCAGATGATAGGAGCTGATGGAGGTCCTCAATGATCAATGTTCACAGTCAATACACACCTCTCTACTAAATGCTGTTTTTGAACATCAAAAGTAAAAGCACAGTATTCTTGTTACAGGAATAAATCTGTTGACGTATGTTCCTTTAATGTGGTGCATGCAGAAAATCTAAAATCTAAGCAAGTTTACTTATTGTCTGGTATACTTAGGACCAGTGTAATTACAGCCTACTGGCTCTGTTCTCATGCTCCTGTGTGAGGGAGGTACAATAAAAATCTGAATAAAAGAATTTGGTGATTTAGAGTCACATTTACTACGAGGTCTTCTGATTAGCCATTCAATAGGTGAAGTGGCAAACAATATTACCTACATGCACATTCCTCATGGTGTACAAAGTCAAGGTTCTATTGTTGCTTGTGTTCCCACTGAGAAGATGCATGGCTTAGCACTTAAGGCTGAAATGCCTATTTTTGAGATTTCATCAATGATGCCATCAGTGATGTCACTGACCATGTAATGAGTGATGTAATAAGTGAGGCCATAAGCAGTGCATTGCGGGGGCGTAAGTTATAGTTCGCTCAGGTAACTAGAACTGCTGAATTTCAATGGTTTTGTATGAGTGAAATCTGAGCCTAACTATAACGTCCCTGTAACCTTCGTTTTTTTCTGTGAATTTGTAAGGTTTTTTAAAATTCTATTTCCTACCTATAACATCCCTGTAACATGTTTCTTTTCAGGGAATTTCTAAGGTTTTTAAAATTCTATTTCCCAACTATAACATCGCTGTAACCTTTGGTTTTTCAGTGAATATCTACGGTTTTGTAATGTTATTTCCTAACTGTAACCTTTGAGAGTGAGTTTGTGAGTTAGTGCATGAGTGTCTCAGTGGGTGAGTGTGTGAGTGGGTGCTTGAGTGTCTGAGTGAGTGTGAGTGGGTGCATGAATGTGAGTGGGTGTGCGAGTGGGTGTGAGTGTCAGAGTGCGTTTGTGAGTGCCTCCCTACTGCCCAAAATAATTTCATTTTCTTTATATCTTTTTTTTCAATTTTTTAAAATATTCATGACGATGTCGCGAAATTCGCGAACACGTCACTAAATTGCAAAACAAAAGCAGACATTCAATATCCACTAGCGCATTCCAAATTTAGAACTATATAATTGATTCGAACTATCACACTAGATTCATCACTATCTAAATACCTCTATAGAAACATGCATGAGTCTCTGAATGGGTCTGTGACAGCATCTATGACTGTCTGAGTGGATCTGTGAGTGAGTGCATGAGTCTGAGTGGGTCTCCCAGTGGGCATGTCATCCTTTGAGTGAGTGTGTGACTGGCTGCATGAGTCTCTGAGTAAGCCTGTCAGTGAGTGCATCAGTGTCTGAGTGGGACTGTGAATGGGTGTCTCAGTCTCTGACAGGGTCTGTGAGTGGACGCACAAGTCTCTCAGTATGCCTCTGAGTAACTGTATGAATGTCTGAGTTAGTCTGTGAGTGATTCTGTGTGAATATCAATGGGTCTGTGAGTGAGTGCATAAGTGTATGTATGGGTTTCTGAGTGCATGACAATATGAGTGGGTCTCCGAGTGAGTGAATCTTTGAGTGGATCAGTCAGTCTCTGAGTGGGTCTGTGACTGGGTGTGTGAATCCAAGTGGGTCTGTGAGTGTGTGCATGAGTGTCTGACTGGGTCTCCGAGTGGGTACATGAGTCGATGAGTGAGTGGGTGCATAAGTCTCAGAGAGGGTGAGTGGGTGGGTGCATGAGTCTAAGCGTGGGTCCGTAAGTGGGTGTCTGAGTGTCTAAGTGAGACTGAAGGTGGGTGTACAAACCATTGTAATATTTTTTTTCAATGATAATTCGCGAATGTTTTGCAACGTTACACTGGGGGCTGTGCTGACGGTCGCGGCAAATATCGCAAGTGGGGAAAAAACTTTTTTTTACATATTCTACTCATAAGGGGCTCCTCAAACACCCCTATAATCCACTCATGAGGTCAGTGTATATCCAACCTGAACCCTTATGCCACTCTCTGCCATTTGGTTTCAGCCCAGAGGACTGTTGTGATGAGGTAAAATGGCGGCCGCAACTTCCTGCTCAGGTTGCGACCAGCCAATCATGGCATTCCTGTTGGTGCTTGCATTCACGATTAATTGCGAAATAGTCAAGAATTAGCCACAGGTGTACAAATTTGGATTTTCTTAAATTTCTCAACAACTACTGAACTACTGACTAACACCATTTTATATCTAAAATGCCATTTGATGCCATTGATTGTTTCCATGAGACCATAATTAGAGAACTGGATAAATTCAGGATGAAGACCAATCCTAAAAAATTTAAAACTAAACAATCTCATGAAAGGACAATGGTCAGCTATCACGGCTTTAAAGAATGACACTTTATTAGTGATTATACCTTCAGATAAAGGTGGTAACGTGGTGATATTAGATAAGTCAGCCTACCACGAAGAAGCCCTACGACTTCCAAGTGATGCAGATAGTTACACACCTATACCAAGAGGGCAATATAATACCAGTACAGAAGCTTTTTACAAAATGATGAGTTGGAGAGACAAAGGGGTTCTAGGTGAAGATGAATATAATTTCCTCAAAGTGGATCATCCAGTTCTACCAACCTACTTTCACATTCCAAAAATCCAGGACAGTGAGAAACCTCCAGGACGTCCGCTAGTGTCCTCAAAAGGGAGTCTCCTGGAACAGACATCGATATATGTGGATCATTTTCTGTTCCGCTTTGTGAGAGATTTAGGTTCCTATATTCAAGACACCACAGATTTCATAAGAACTATACAAATCATTCAGTGGGAGGAAGATTTCATTCTGATCACAATGGACATTACCAGACTATACAAATGTATAAAACACCAACATGGCTTGCTAGTGGTAGATTTCTTTTTAAAAGGCAGGTCCCTCAAGTACCAAGAACAGAATGTTATGTTACTACAACTGATTTCCTTCTGCCTGAATACTAATATTTTTGTGTTTTCAGGACAACTGTACCTCCAAACTCGAGGGACCGCGATGGGCATGTGCTTCGCCCCCAGTTATGCAAATCTTTTCGTAGGCTGGTGGGAGAAGCACATGGCTTGGGTGGAGCCCAATGAACAATGGGTTGAAAAGGTGGCCCTATGGGCCAGGTACATTGATGATCTTTTCATTATCTGGTGGGGGACATATGAGGAAGCTGAAAAGTATATTGCAATTCTTAACAATGAATTCAATCTCAGGTTTACCAGTCAAATGAGTAAAACGGAAGTACCATTTTTAGATCTGTTGGTCTTTGTGAAAGATGGCAAATTATGTACCAAACTTTACAGAAAGCCAACAGCTGGCAATGCAGTTTTACACGCACAAAGTCAACATCCACGGAGATTGGTAAATCACATACCTTATGGAGAGCTTTTACGGCTGAAACGCAATTGTTCCATACCAAATGATTTTAGGGCAGCAGAAAAAGATGTATGCAATAGTTTGTGTGAAAGGGGCTACTCAAATAGTGTCCTGAGAGAAGCGGTCCAAAAAAGCCCAACAGAAAAACAGACAAGAGCTATTATCCCCTAAATATAAGAAAAAGGAGGAGCCGACCATGACTAGGATGATATTAAATTTCTCAGAAAAGTCCGAGCAAATTTGAGGGCTTATCCAAAAACATTGGGGCATCTTACAGACAGATACCATCCTAGAAGAAGTGTTGCGAGAGAAACCTGACATATCTTATAGAAGAAGTGTTTCATTAAAAGACCCCTTAGTACACAACCGCTATACAGAGAAGAATATAACAAACGTAGAAATAACAGGATCCTTCCCATGCCCAGATGCAAGGCATGTAGAAACAGCAGAAAAGTAAAGGACGTTGAGATTCCAGTGAAAAAGGAGCTAAACGAGACTAAGGAACTACTGAATTTCAATTCCAATTTTGTCATATATTGCCTGGTATGGCCATGCGATAAGAAATATATTGGAGTACCATTCACTCTGCCAAAAAGCGGATATTGGAGCATACCTGATCAATAACGAATAACGATCACACCTACCCAGTGTCTAGGCACTTTGCAGAAGTACATCAAAGCAGAAGTTATTTACTGAGATTCTTCTGCATCGATCAAGTAGTACAGAAAGAAAGAGGGGGGGGGGGACAGGGTAAGATCCCTCAGACAGCTGGAATCACGATATATAGTGGAGTTAAGGACTCGTATTCCATGGGGTCTCAACAGCGAAGAGGAGCTATGGTCCCACATAGGCTGAAAAGGAAATCAACAGGGACCTTGGCAATGTTAACTATCATATTTGGCAGCCCAATGCAATAAATAGGACATTAAGTATGTCAGCATCATTAATTTGCCTTGTTCTGTACAATTCCTCCCACCTCGATTATTTGGATTTGTCCTGGATTCAGAGACACTGAAAAAAATTACAATTGGATTTGTGATAATTTGGATAATCTTATTTCTGTGTATATATATATATATATATTTCTGTTTGGCCATATATAGCCCATTCAGGGCATATTATAACATAATGCACAAGTCGAGAAAATGAATTGTAGCAATGATGCAAATGTGATTTTAACATTTGGAATTACAGATACGATGAACGCTATCGATATACAAACCATGTGTAGCCCATTTAGGGCGAAATGTAATGCAATGTACAGTTGTGAGTTAATGCACTGCATAATAAGTATACAACGATTTTCAGGTTGGAATTTCAGAGGAATGGATATATGAGCCATATAGAATTAATATACAACATAGTGCAACACAATGTATAAGATGCCTCTAATTATAAATGATCACTCTGTTAGGATAAGGGTGAACCAGACACATGACAAAATGGCTGCCACATTAATCATGGTTTGGTGTGTAGCCTTATCCGTAGTCCATCATTAATGTTCATGACAAGACGGCTGCCCAATAAATTTTGTTCATGATATAATGTAACTGACCAAAGGGTTAATTGACATTGAGGAAGGCCAAGCGGCTGAAATGCGTTTGTCGTTATTTTTTCAAGCAAAGATTAAATTGATGAACAGCTTTCGAGTGCACGATGTCTTTGTTGGATTTGCGATATATATATATATATATATATATATATATATATATATATTCACTGAAAAAAACCATAGGTTTTAGGGACAGTTATAGTTACTTGGACATTGCACTCGTACAAAACCCGTGAAATTCCCCGTTATAGTTAGTTCAGCTAACTATAACTCGCGCCCCGCAATGCACTGCTGATGACGTCACATATTACATCACTCATGACATGGTCAGTGACATCACTGATGACATCACTGATGACATCTCAAATGACATCACTGATGACATCATCCAGTGACTGTGTGTTTCTGTAAAGTTTAAATATTTTTAATATATATAGGAAAAGACGTATTGAAGAATGAGTGGGTGTGTAAGTGTCTGTATGGATGATTTAGTAGGTGCGTGACTGACTCTATAAGTGAGTGATTTAACGTATCTTACTGAATGCATGGGTTAGTGACTAAACTGGGTGAATGTCTGTATCCGTCTGTCTGTTGCTGTGTAAGTGGCTGCATGTGTTTGTGAATAGCTAAATGAGTGTCTATATGAGTTATTGAATGCTTGTCTGAGTATCTGTATGGGTGCCTGAGTGTTTGTGTGGGAGGGGTGTGTGCAACTCTGTGCATAGATGTGTGAGTGGGTGATTCACTGGGTGGATGGTTTCAAGAGTGCATCTGTGATAGACTGTATGGGTGGGTAAGTGTGTGTAAGAGTGTGTTAGTGAGTGAATGTATGTCCCAGTGGTACATGTGTGAGTAACTACATATGTGAAAGGCAGTATATATGTGTGTTGGAGTATATAAATAGCTATAAGCAAGAGTGAGTGATTGTGATAGTGGCTGTATGGATGAGTGTGTGCTTGTATCAGTGATTGTATAAGAGCGTAACAATGTGCTACTATTTGTATGAGTAAGTGAGCTGGTGTGTGTATAACTGTATAGGTGAGTAAATGGCAGTGTGTTTAATTATTTGCATGACTGACTAGGTGTCTGAGTATCTCTATGGATGAGTGGCGTTGTTTGAGTGTCTATATAGGAGTAAGAGTGCATATGATAGTCCTGTACTGAGTGACCGTAAGTATGAGTGACTGTACGGGTGAGTGAGTGGATGTGTGTGTGTAGACCTAAGAATCAGTGAGTGGGTATGTAGTTATTGGTGTTGGAGTGTCTATGGTTTTGCGAATGGCAGTCTGTAATTTAGAGTGGGTGTATCAAAGATTATATTAGGGTGTGAGGAGGTGCATCAGATTATCACGTGGATGATGTCATCAGTGATGTCATTTGAGATGTCATCAGTGATGTCATCAGTGATGTCACTGACCATGTCATGAGTGATGTAATATGTGACGTCATCAGCAGTGCATTGCGGGGCGCGAGTTATAGTTAGCTGAACTAACTATAACGGGGGAATTTCACGGGTTTTGTACGAGTGCAATGTCCAAGTAACTATAACTGTCCCTAAAACCTATGGTTTTTTCAGTGAATTTCAAAGGTTTTTTAAATGCTAATTTGTAACTATAACGTGTCTGAAACCTATGGTTTTTTCAGTGAATTTCAAAGGTTTTTTAAATGCTAATTTGTAACTATAACGTGTCTGAAACCTATGGTTTTTTCAGTGAATTTCAAAGGTTTTTTAAATGCTAATTTCTAACTATAACGTGCCTGAAACCTACGGTTTTTTCAGTGAATTTCAAAGGTTTTGTAAATGACAATTTTTAAATGTATTAATTGTTATACTAATTTTTTTCATACTGATTTACTACATTTTTAGAAAAAAATTTTTTTTTACAGATTTTATTTTTTAAATTACATTGTAATTACATTATACATTACAAAAAATACTTTCTCAGAATGAATTACTTTAGTTTAAATACTTTGCACATAGGCAATAGACTTTTAAGTACAGTAGTTACAGTTGTTGCAATGGGCAACACATTTTCAAACACAATGCAACATTCAGCTCAATGTGAATTTCTAGTTAAATGCAATTAGTTACTTTATGGATTACTTTTCTAACCACAGGACTGGATCCTAGATTCAGTCCTGGTACATCTCCTGTAAACAGTTGAGTAAAAGCGTTTTGGTTACAGTCGTGATTTTTAAGGAATATTATTGTATTTTAAAAGTTGACACTTAGAAACTTTTCTCATAGAATCACCAATGTTATCCTATGGAAGGAAATTCACTTAGCAGGTAAAAACTGTTATCGTTACTTTTTCTTACTCAGTGTTGGATCCTGGATCCAGCACTGGTGCATCTCCTGTAAACAGTTGAAAGAATGCGTTTAAGTCATACAGGTGATTTTTAAGGAATATTTGTAGTTTGTAAAAATCAACACTTTGAAACTTTTTGCTGAAAACCAGACAATGGATTCCTATGGAAGAAAATATAAGTTACTGGTAAGTACGGTTAAAATTACTTTTCAGGATTAGTACTGGGCTGAAAGATGCAGCACTGAGGTCTCTCCTGATAACAGGTGAGTAAATCGGAATTCGTATTTCGGCTGATTTTAGAGGAATATTTTAAAGTTCCAAAACTCCACACTTAGAAGAATTTCCAAGTGAAACCAGTCAATGTTAGCCTATGGAAGGAAATTCAAGTTACTGGTAAGTACGGTTAAAATTACTTTTCAGGACCAGTACTGGGCTGAAAGATACAGCACTGAGGTCTCTCCTTATAACAGGTGAGTAAATCGGAATTCGTATTTCGGCTGATTTTAGAGGAATATTTGTATGTTTCAAAAATCAACACTTAGAAACTTTTTCAGCAAAAAGCAGGCAATGATATCCTATGGAAGGAAATTCAAGTTACTGGTAAGTACGGTTAAAATTACTTTTGAGGATCAGTACTGGGCTGAAAGATGCAGCACTGAGGTCTCTCCTGATAACAGGTGAGTAAATCGGAATTCGTATTTCGGCTGATTTTAGAGGAATATTTTAAAGTTCCAAAACTCCACACTTAGAAGAATTTCCAAGTGAAACCAGTCAATGTTAGCCTATGAAGGAAATTCAAGTTACCGGTAAGTACGGTTAAAATTACTTTTCAGGACCAGTACTGGGCTGAAAGATGCAGCACTGAGGTCTCTCCTGATAACAGGTGAGTAAATCGGAATTCGTATTTCGGCTGATTTTAGAGGGATATTTTAAAGTTCCAAAACTCCACACTTAGAAGAATTTCCAAGTGAAACCAGTCAATGTTAGCCTATGGAAGGAAATTCAAGTTACTGGTAAGTACAGTTAAAATTACTTTTCAGGACCAGTACTGGGCTGAAAGATACAGCACTGAGGTCTCTCCTGATAACAGGTGAGTAAATCGGAATTCGTATTTCGGATGATTTTAGAAGAATATTTGCACAATGGTGAAGGGAGGGGGCGGGGCCTGAGGTGACATCTGTGCTAACGCGCCCCGTGGCGCGTTTTAAGTTGGGGGATTAAGTCCCCTTGAATCCTGAGGGTCCCTAGGGGCCAACTAGCCCACCAGGAACCTCCAATATGAGCCAGGGGCTGCGTTGCAGAGACGTGTAGAGAGGCCACACCCCTTTACACCTCTCTGCAACGCAGCTCTGTGGCGCTTTCTGGATGTACCTGTTGGGCTAGTTGGCCCCCAGGGACCCTCAGGAATGAAGGGGATTTAATTCCCCATCTTAAAACGCGCCACGGGGCCTGTTTGCACACATGTCACCTGAAGCCCCGCCCCCTCCCTTCACCACTGTGCAAACGCGCCCCGTGGCGCGTTTTAAGCTGGGGGATTAAGTCCCCTTGAATCCTGAGGGTCCCCTTGAATCCTGAGGGTCCCCGGAGTCCAACTAGCCCACCATATACCTCCAAAAAGCGCCACAGAGCTGCGTTGCAGAGAGGTGTAAAAGGGGTGTGGCCTCTCTACACGTCTCTGCAACGCAGCCCCTGGCGCATATTGGAGGTTCCTGGTGGGCTAGTTGGCCCCCAGGGACCCCCAGTATTCAAGGGAATTGTTTCCCCTCTGCAAATGCGCCAGGGGCGCGTTTGCAGAGTGGTGAAGGAAGGGGCGGGGCCTGCGGGCCCGATCATTTTTTTTTTTTTTTGTCCCCTGAAGGGGGGCTGTGTGGCCCCCTTCCTTTTTCCTGTTTTTGGGCCCTGGGGACCCCATCCCCCAGGGCCTTACCCCTTTTTTTAATTTAATTTAAAAAAAAAAAAACAGGAAGGGGGCCGCGTGGCCCCCTTCCCTGGGCCTGTATTGGCCCCGGGGACCCCATCCCCGGGGCATGGCCTTTTTTTATTTTCTTGGGAGGAGGGCTGCGTGGCCCCCTCCTCTGGCCATTTAAGGCCCCGGGAACCCCATCCCCGGGGCCGGCCTTTCCATTTTTTTTTATTTTTTGGGGGGAGGGGGCCGCGTGGCCCCCCTCCTGGGCCACTACTTGCCCCGGGGACCCCATCCCCCGGGGCTGGCCCTCTCCGTTGGGGACTGTGGGGGTCCCCAATCCCCACAGTCCCGCCCGGCTCCCCACGTCCCATGGGTTCCGGCATTGCTTTTCCACATGGGGAGCAGCTGACATGCTGCTCCCCATGTGGAAAGCAATGTGCTTTGGATATTGGAAGAGAGAGCAGGTTTCCCTGCTCTCTCTTCCAATATCCAAAGCAGTTTGCTATGGCAGGACGGGAGCCGCGAGGCTCCCGTCCTGCCATAGCAAACTACAGTGTCCCGGGGGTAGGCACCCCGGGACACTGCAGAGGAGCCGGCCCTGGGGGGTGGTGGTCCCCAGGGCCATCAAGGGCTCCAGGAGGGGGCCGCGCGGCCCCCTCCCTACATCAGCACAGCCCTGGGGAGGTGGTGGTCCCCGGGCTTCGGGGTCCAAAACGGACCCCCATTTTAATTTGTTAGTGCCCCGGGGAGGTGGCGGTCTCGGGCGTGTGGGGGCTGGAGCCCCCCACACAGGTTGTTCAATAATAAAAAAAAGCCCCGGGGAGGTGGTGGTCTCGGGGCTGCGGGAGGGCTCAGAGCCCTCCCGCACCATTTTTAAAAAGCCCCGGGGGTGGCGGTCCCCGGGCTTGGGGGCCCTTTGAGGCCCCCACACATTAAATTATCCTCCACCATGCCCCCGGGACTTGGGCCACCCGGGGGCCAATTAACATCGAAGCGCGGGAGACCGCGCTTTGATTTTTTTTTTTTCGGCAGGATTCGCGCACCCTGAGCGCATCCTGCCGATTTTTAAAAAAAAAAGTATTTTTTTTTTTGCCCAGGGGGTCTTTGTGGGACCCCCTGAGCAAACCTAGGGGTCAGGGTGTTTCTACCCTGCTCCCTTTGTGCGCTTTGCGCACTTGTTTCTGTCCCTCGGTTCTACCGAGGGACAAAATGGCTGCCAACATTTCCTGAATCGGAATGTTGACAGCCAGCTGACAGCCAATTAACATGCAGCTCGTGATCGGGAGGGTACGCGGACCCTACTCGTCCCTAGATATCACTAACTTTTTACTTTTCATTTTCTCAGCAACTACTGAACGGATTTACACCATTTAACAAAAGGGTTCTTTCTGAACCAAGAACTACCTCTTTGCCAAATTTGGTGTAATTCCGTTCAGCAGTTCGGGCTGTAGCCGTGTCTAAAGTTTCCTATGGAAAAGTGCATGGGGAAAACACGCTTTGGGACCCCCTTTTTCTCGGCCCCCGCTTGACGAATCCCCCGAGACTTTCAGGGTAGGAGCGGACCGGAGCGGGCCACAAAGTTTGAAAATTTCGCGAAGATACGTCAACCGGCAAGAGAGTTATTTCAAATAGAATGTCGCGGATTTCCTATGGATAATAGGTTGTAACTATAACTATCTACTGGCGACCGCCAGTAGATAATATATATATATATATATATATATATACACATATATATATATATACACATATATATACACACACAAACACACACGCACACCCATACACACACACACACACACACACACCCAGGGCAAAAGCCACTGCTTATGATCAGCATTCTCATCGGTCACGAATGCCTTCCGAAGTACAGAGTCAAACAAGATGGATTCCATATGTTTTGTTAGATCATGTATGTTGGTTAACCAGCAAGCATGTCTTTTCTTGAATGCAGTGACTAACTGTATGTTAACACATTTAAAGACCACTCAATTCATATGATCCGCTTCAGGGCAGCAGATCCCTGGGTTGCTTTATATATTGGAATGTGTATTAGAAACAGATCAAAATATTGTTAAATGTTGTAAAAAACGTGAAAGCGTCAACTTTGCCTTTGTATCAGAGTAAGCAAAAAGATGGGGGTGTGAGGGTTTGGGCTACTGAAAAAGGATACTGGAATGATATACTGATAAAAACGGGAAGTGATTGCTGCAAATTCCAGAGCAGCTACTGTAGGTTTAGAATATTACTGCATATGTCCACAATTAAACTCATATTCTTCAATTTCATGGAGGTGAAATAGGAGGAGGAGGAGGAGGAGGAGAAGGAGGAGGAGGAGGAGGAGGAGAAGGAGAAGGAGGAGGAGAAGGAGAAGGAGGAGGAGAAGGAGAAGGAAGAGGAGGCGGAGGAGGAGGCGGAGAAGGAGGCGGAGAAGGAGGAGGAGAAGGAGGAGAAGAAGGAGGAGGAGGAGGAGGAGAAGGAGGAGGAGGAGCAGGAGGAGAAGGAGGAGAAGGAGCAGGAGGAGAAGGAGGAGAAGGAGCAGGAGGAGAAGGAGGAGCAGGAGGAGGAGGAGGAGCAGGAGGAGGAGGAGCAGGAGGAGAAGAGGAGAAGGAGGAGAAGGAGGAGGAGGAGCAGGAGGAGGAGGAGGAGCAGGAGGAGGAGGAGGAGGAGGAGTTGGAAACACCATTGAATAATGTCTAGCACCGGTTACAGGTATTGTTACACAACTCAGACTTACTCGTTTTAGTAACATAGCTGGATCGGAGGCTGTGTAGACACGCTAAAACGTAGGCACTTATCTTACATTTTCATGAAAATTTACAATAATTATGCAGGTCATAGATGTAAGCACAAGGAAACTATTCCCATTTAACCTTTGGATTATACATAGACAATCTTTTTTGTTATGGCAATAGGAAAAATGCAGTTAGCAAAAATATGGATTGATGCACGGTTCCCTAAACCTCAGCACTTGAGGACACATTTTTTGACTGCTCTTTTCCTTGTGAACTAAACTTAGTAAATTGGGCTGAAAGGGTATTCTTGATTATCTGGGACATCCTTTATTAAAGCATTGATCATGGAAGAAAATATTGATGAATTCTGAATCTATTGGCTCTGGCTTCATGTATATAATTTTATTAGGCTTGTAACTTAAGAATATATAGCTTCACTGGATCACAAAGAGAAAAGAGATCACAGCATTTCAGCTGTATGCCATTGTGTAAGTTGGAAAAACACCATGAATCTGGAATCCACCATCTTCCTGGTATAGAATGAGTTCACACTGATAATTGTACACAACAACAACGCATGGGAACATTGATCAAGATATCCCTCCTGACCTATTGCCAACTGATTCGCTAATCATATTAAAACTACCATATCAGATTCAAAAAGGAGTAGAGGGGGTGGTTTACTCACCCAGAGCAAAGTCGCAGATGCATTTGCTCTGCCATTCCATACCATGTCCCCTAGACTGGAAAGGAGTGAAATCAAGCAGAAGTAGAAAGCCACACTCTCAACATTCTAATAGCAAATGAATTCTGACAACAGTAACTCAGTGTGTGATACAGTGGGGAGGGTCAGTATCCTCTGTTACCCCTTCCATCCCTTTCAGGTGTCTCTAAAATGCAGGGCAATCTGTCCTCCCATTAATCAATCAATCAGTATTTGTAGAGCGTGCTAATCACCCGTGAGGGTATCCAGGCACTAGGTTCAGCTAGCTCGGGGGTTTCAGTTGAAGAGCCAGGTCTTGAGCCCCCTTCTGAATTCCTGGAGGGAGGGAGAGGTCCTCCGGTGGATGGGGAGGCTGTTCCAGGATTTCATGGCGACGCAGAAGATGGAACGACCTCCACTTTTTCTGCAGCGGATGCAGGGGTTGTGAGCGAGGGCGACAGAGGCAGAGTGCAGGAGTCTCTTGGGTCTGTGGAAGCTCAGGCGCTGGTTGAGGTTCGCTGATCCTTGGTTGTGAAGGGCTTTGTAGGCATGCATCAGATTCTTGATTTGGCATTTCTTGTGTTCGGGGAGCCAGTGGAGTTTTTTCAGGTGGGGTGTGATATGGGTCCATCTGGGGTGGTAGAGGATGAGTCTGGCCGATGAGTTCTGGATGGTCTGAAGTCTCTTCAGGAGGTGTGAAGTGATTCTGCCATAAAGAGCATTGCCATAGTCCAGGCGGCTGGTGGCGAGGGCTTGCGTGACGCAACGTCTGGTGGATTTAAGGGAGCAATTTTTAACATCTTACGGAGCATGCAGAGGGTGAAGAAGCAGGCAGAGGAGACGGTCTGCTTCATAGTGAGTTTGCTGTCCAGGATGATGCAGAGGTTCCATGCTTGGTCCGTGGGGGTGGGGTCCCAGGTCAGCGGGCCACCAGCAGTTGTCCCATGGTGAAGCAGTGCCCCCAAAAATCAGAACTTCCGTCTTGTCTGTGTTGAGCCTGAGGCAGTTGTCTTGCATCCAGTTGGCGACGGTGGAAGCTGGCATTCGTGGTGGGGAGGTCTTCAGACAGCAAGAAGATGAGCTGGGTGTCGTCCGCATAGGAGATGATGTTCAGTCCGTGGTTTCTAACGATACTGGTCATGGGGGTCATGTAGGTGTTGAGAAGGATGGGGCTGAGGGAAGAGCCTTGGGGGACGCCGCAGATGATGTCCTTAGGCTCCGAGGTGAAGGGAGGGAGGTGGACTCTGAGTTCTTCCAGAGATGAAGGATGCAATCCACTTGAGGGCGTCATCTTGGAAGTCAATCTGATGGAGCTTTTTGATCAGGGTGTGGGAGATAGTGTTGAAAGCTGCCAAGAGGTCAAGAAGGATCAGGGCGGCCGAATCTCCTTTGTCAAGGAGGGTTCTGATGACTGTGGCAGCGACCAGGATGATTTTGGTGCTGTTGTTGGAGCGGAATCCAGATTGGGATGCTTCCAGAAGGTAGTTGTTCTCTAGGTGTTCCATGAGTTGCTGCTTGATGGCCTTTGAGGACTTTAGCAGGAAAGGGAACCAGGGAGATCGGTCGGTAGCTTTTGATCTGAGTCGGTGGAAGGTTTCTTGAGGAGGGATTTGATCTCGGCGTGTTTCCAGTCGTCTGGGAATGATTAACCAAACATGTTCAAGGTTCTATTCTGGGGTTGGTCCTGAGGCTTCTTTTTAGTCTCTGGTCCCTCTAGAGTGGGTATGCAGAAAAGGAAGAACAGTGGTTTTCACTACAGAGAGTAGCATTGAGTCAGGAAGACGATGAGGGGAACGTCTGGTGAGCAGTGTATCTGGTAATCTGCCTTTGGTTTTACAAGGGTTAATTTCTAGGGGTCCTGGATTTTGAGTACCTCAGAATCATGCTTAGAGTCACTATATTAATAGCCATTTGACAGACAGAGGAAACAATGCCCTGAAGGGAGTATGAAAATAAACTATAGACCCACTCTCCTTAAACCTAGGAATACAACAAGAAGAGCGGAAGCGGAACCCTTAAAGGATAGGATAATATTTATAAAGCGCACTTATACCCACAGGTGTCAAGGCGCTAAGCGAACGGGGGAGGAGGAAAAAGTACCAGCATCCAGCTAAGAAGCAAATAACCAGGTTTTCAGAAGTTTCCTGAAGACCGGAAGAGAGTCTGCCTTGGAAATGGAAGGGGGCAAGGAGTTCCAGAGTTTGCTGGCTACCACAGAGAAGGAGCGATCGCCCCATCTGGACCTGTGAAATCTGGGAGAAACCAGTTTTTTTTGTGAGGAGGATCTCAAGGTCCTCCCCGGATTGTACCACTGAAACATGGTTTTTAAGCGTGATGAACCATTGCTGTGCATAGCCTTGTACACCATACTCAATACCTTGAAGGAAATGCTCTTCCTGATGGGGAGCTAGTGCAAGGCTCGAATTCCTTCCATGGCTGACTGATACTTCAGGATGTTAAGAATCAGCCTTGCCGCAGCGTTCTGTACCACCTGAAGCTTGTTCAAGGACCCTGTGTTGATGTTGAGGTACAGAGTGTTGCAGTAGTCCAGCCGGGAGTTGACTAGAGCGATGATAGTAGGCCGATGCAGTTCAGATGAGATATACGGCAGTTCTTTCCTCAGGGTTTTTAAGATGTAGAAACAGGTGCTGACCGTCCGGCTAACCTGGGCATCAAAGGTCAGACCCTTATCAAATATGACCCCCAGATTTTTTTGCAGTTTTGACCGGTACAGGAAGGGGACCGCAATCTGCAGGCCACCAGGCATTAGACCTGATTAAATTCTGTGATCCAAAGACTAGCACCACGATTTTGTCCACATTGATCTTTAAAGAATTGTCCTTCATCCAGCATATAATGCTGGACATACAATGATTAAACTTTTGGGCACAATGATTAAACTTTTGGGCAACTAATTGCAAATCATGTGTTATGGAAACGATGATTTATGTGTCGTCCGCGTAGGAGAGCACCTGGAAACCGAACAATCTCACCAACTCCGCAAGAGGGGTCACATAGAGGTTAAAGAGAGTGGGAGTAAGCGAAGATCCCTGGGGGACCCCACAGGGTAGGCCAAAGGCCTTTGCTCTAAAGCCACCACAACTGACGATGTGAGTTCTGCCAGTCATGAAAGAGTGGAGAAGCTGCAGGGCCCTTCCAGTAACTCCTGCTTCCCGCAGTCGCTGGGTCATGCGCACTGGAGAGATGGTATTAAATGCAGCTGAAAGGTCGAGCAAAATCAGCACCGCAGATCCGCCTTGGTCAACCTGCATGCAGATACAGTAAAAAAAAAAGTTAAAAAAGGTATTATGTCAGATCAGGGTGAAGATGAAATCTTATAATACTGGTAAAGCGGAGGATAACTGGCAAGGAAAAACTTTACTTCTTCTGAGATCCAAAGCCAGCCATGGGACTATTGAAGGAGTGGTAGCAAGGCCATTAAGAGTCCAGAAGTGAAAGGGAACAGGCAGAAGACACATGAGCCACGGTGTGGAGGAAAGATGGACAAAATACCAAACATGAACGGGGTGAGTAAGCCCCGAAGACTAGAAAGAGGACTTGGGCAGCTTGAAATGGAATGAATATTAAAGATCCAGGCCAAGCCAGGCCAGGAACTCTTATGAAGCCATTTGCCTGGTTCACAGTGCTATCTTCACAAGCTCTCCTGCCTTTCTCAAGAATCGTCTTATGTCTTATACCTCTTCCTGTCTGATCTTCCAGCCCCCATCCTCTTAAAGCTCCCCACTTTAAGAAACAACTGTGTGAGGGTCCTAATGTTTCTATCTTTCCTCCTACATGGCAAACTCTCTTCCACTCCATCTGTGTAATGCAAGAGACTTTTTCAAATTTGGGAACCTTCCTGAAAACTTATATTTTCTCTTCTAGCACCGTCTGAGCTAAGGCGAGCATCTGTGCTCTTCCCTCCTTTAGTGCCATAAAACACTTTTGGTGTACAAAAAGCAAATAACATAACAGGCTTTCAAAGGGGTGTCTAGTTACATGCTTTAATGGGATGATGTGATATAGAGCTCCTGCCCTTATATTAAGGGCTTTGCACTAAGGAATGATATCTACAAGGTAGAACAACTTACACTTATCCATAAGACGCACTGCTTTCTTAGTACAAGCTAGCAAGCTCTCGAGATCATTACCAGCCAGCATTAAAACCACTCAGGAGTATATACATCTTCGAAGACAGTTTAAAACTTGACTTTTTCCTAGATAACTGCACCACCTCCATCACAGCAACAGAGCCCAGAAAACAGTTGCACCCTCTAGCACAATCCTCAGCTTACAACCCACGAATCACAAACATCTCAACCTGAAAACGACTTTCGTTATGCAGGTAAGCAAAAAAAAAAAAAAAGGGCTGACCTGTGGTTCATTGTGGCATTATATAGTAATGCATTTTCATACATAACAGTTATGGCCCACAATAATACTAAAACCATACACAGCTGTTAGCAACAAATTGTAACATATACCTCTTAAATTCACATAAGACATATCTGCTATGAGGGCTGCTCATCACCAACACTGTACAGCCAGAGAAACAAACCTCACCAAATGAGCAGGCATGGAACAACTGCCAGTGAACTGTCACACATTACTGGACAATTAGGTCTTTAATATAATCTATTCATTGAAGGCCCCAATTATCTATACAATCCGACCACTTTTTTAAATCCCTCAAAGACACTCAGATATGGGATTATAATAAAAATGTCCATTCCTACAGATCTCTCCACTTCTCTTTCCCTCCAACCATGGCAGTTCAGGATCACAACTATACACAAAATCTCGGATTGGACAACCCAGGGCAGTAACCGCCTAAGCAGACTATAGCGTATGAAATACCATAAAGTGAACTGCAGAGATGTTCAAAAGCTACCAGCATGCTGAAAACCATAAAACTGCGCCTCTATCTCTTACACTTCATCATCCAACACACTGCTACGCTCTGTGGACCATAACACGATAACCGCACCTTGGTGGTCATCATGACCAACATAGAAACACTTACCATATAGGATCAAAACAAAGGAAAAACACTCCCAATCACACACTCCAGATGTGTAGTGTGCTACTCATGTAGGCAAGCGCTTCAGTGCCCCATATAGGGGTAGTAAGCATTATATAAATGCTGCTATACAACATAATACCTTGAAAATAGATATTTCCCAAGGGGCGGTGTGATATCAGTGGAGCCAGCATAGGGTGTTTGGTCATCAGATAGGCAGAGGCGAACCTGGCTATACAAAAAAGAAGGCCCCTTTCACCTCAAAAATAGAGCTACTTTAAACAGACACTGATTTAATTGTGCTATGATACGATAGATCGTTCTGTGTCACCGGATAAGTATTGTACTTATCAATAAAACAAATAAAAATGTATTAAAAACAGAAAATGACAAATGTTGAAATTCATTTATGCTGGCTGGGATCAGTGCAGAAGGTTAAAAGAAATAGAACAAGACTGTGCATACAATACTACATCAAACGCGGCCACTCATCTACCAGAGAAGTTAAAAAGAGCGGAGGATTGCTCTGAAATAACCAGAATTCACAGCTTTAGCAGGACAAGCCGGGTAGGAATTCATCCACACAACTAAAGGAAGCTGCAAAAATACTAAATTGATATAAATCTACCTGCCACAACTTATACGGTTAAACAACTTCCACACTTGGTCTGAATTTCCTCATTTTAAAATGAGAGAATATTAGGACCTCATAAAAGCGAGGAGTATGTGTATTTGATAACAATTAACGTCTTCGCATCTAATGGGCAGTGGACAGAGGGTTTTGTGCCTTGTTATTTAGGCTTGAACCGCTCCAATATTATTCCCTTCTGGGACAGGAAAAGTCTCTTGTATGGCTTGGGAAAGTGTTAACCATTGCACTGCATTTCCCGTAGAGAGTTTCTGGGGGTTTTGCAGGATAAAAGTTTGGTCTCTACACAGAATAGCCATGCATGTGCACTGAGGGTCCTCTGTGACATGGAATGTGACGCTGAGCTGTGTGGCTAGAGGGGCACATTATGTAATTTCACCGGGCTGTGGAAGATGACAGTGATGGCAGCAACAGATTATAAAGACCTGACAAGCCTTTTCCCCGTTACCTGCCAAGGAGACTTGGCTACTGGCCTCTCCTGTTTTAAATTTGTCCGCCAGTCCTTCGCAACTGGGTTCCTATGTGAGACACGGATAGTGCAGGTATGATTTCTGACTATGTGCACTAGGACGTGCTTGGAGTGTATGTGCGGTCCATTCCCGTGGCAGCATTGGAATAGATTTTGATTTCCTGCACGAGTGGTACCTAAAATGTAGGCTGGAGAGAGTCTGCCAGACAGCAATGTGAACTGAAAAGTATTCCGCACGTTCTTTGCAGTGGTCCAGAGTCAAAGGTGTGGAGAATTTGAGACAGAGGGTCCTTTTATAGTGTAAGGAAGCCCTTGTCCTCTTCCAGGGCCATTCTTCTTCTAGAGATGTGATCTCCAACCTGCTGAGGGGTAGCCAAGTTACCAAGCCGCTCTCTCATTTGTGTCTTTGTTTTGTGTCTCCTCTGACGTGTAGATACCAGCATCACCACACCTTCCTGCTGACACGCAAGTCTGTGGCTTGACCAGTCTAGAGGAATACGTAAAAGTCAGGAACTGTCTGAAACCAGTCCCAGAGCTGGACAGGTGAAATACGCAAATTCTGCTTGCAAACTTGGTAGAAGTATTTTATTGTAGCACATTATCATTTTCCTACTCCTTGGCGGGATCCGAAAGCCCTTTAGCGCTTACATTATAGTACATTGCTGCTCTGTTTATTGTGTTAAGCTGAAGTAAAATGATGATGAGGTGATAGTTATGAGTAAGTGTTTGTGGTAGTGTTTTACGAATGAAGCGGTATCGGACAGGACTGTGAGAAATAGGTTCATGCGCTGCATATACAAACCTAATGTGCTTTTGAATCTCGATTTTAGGAACAGACAGGTTTTTGTTGCTTTTTAGGTGGCTGTCAGTGATCCTTAATCTGTTTGGGGTCTTGTTCCAGAGCTTGCAAGGCTAAACAGAGAAAGAGCTACCTCCAATGCGGGGTTTTTAATGAAGGAATGATTAGGAGCGGTGCCATTTTAGATCTTGGTGGTTTTTGACTGGACAGTTTGAGTTTTGACTGCTAGACACCAGGCAGGTACCTTCTCATGGATCTCCAAATGAGCAATGCAAAGCACCTTATGTGAGATCTTTCTTGCTATTGATAACTAATGTAAAGCTTTTAGGGCAGGGGTGATGTGATCCGACATTGTCAAGTTTAGGACTTGTGTTTTAATTGTAAAGTCGCTTACATAGTGAAGATGTAACAACACTAGGGATATTGAACCCTGAAGCCTTTGCAATCATTTTTTTACGCTTTGATGAGTTTCATGGTTGCCCTAACTCCAAGGGCAGCACAGATAGAGGGAGATCATATCCCGCCATTGAGAAGTTGTTTTTTTACAGATTTAAATTTAATGTGATTACTTAACATCTGTTAGTATACTGCTAGAAGGCCATTGCCTAGCCAGGAGGTGTGAATGTATGAAGGTTTTAAGATGATCTGAGTACCATCGGGTTAGTTATAGCAGGGAAGCCTGAAGGATTTAATAATGTCAGAGAGAAGGTGAGTGAACATTAAAAAGAAGAGAATCCTGTAGGAACACCTATCTTAGAGGGCAATGAGGCCTAGCCTTGATGTAAAGTTGAAGATTTGTCGGCGAGGCAGGATTTGATCCAGTGGAGCACAGTGCTTTCAATTCTTCTTTCATTTAGCCTTCCAGCTGTGTCAAATGTTGATGATAGGGTCCAGGAGGAGGAGGGCCATCACTCTTTGTACCTTTGGAGTTCTTGAGCTCATCCCCCTATGGAGATTAGTGCCGATTCCATGCTGGCCTATATCCTGTCTTTCTGTTAGAGAGTAGTTGGTGTTGTTCAAGGACGCCAGATACCCGAGCGAAAGCTGCTTTTCCAGAGAGCTACCCATGAACCGGCCCAATGGTACTGGACTGTAATTTGTTGAGTCTAATTGATTAAGCCCTTGCTTCTTTAGCACATGTTTATTGTAACACCTTTTAGCTCATTGTGGAGTTCTCCTGTTGTCAGTTAACAACTTGATTGCTCTGGCTGCACACACTTTTGAAAGAATGCTTTTACTTTCAGGGGACAGGGGTCTGTAGGAGATCATGCAATATTTATAGCTTTGATCAGATCATTGGTTTCTTTTATTGTAAGCATGATGAAAGATATTGTAAGTTAGAGGAAGGATTATTTGGTTTCACTTGTAGCGCGGTGGGATTTCGCGGTCTGCTTGTAAGTGAAAATTTGTTTCAATGCCTGCTGCCTTTTTCTTCATATAGTCTGCTAGAGAGTTGCAGAAGTCCTAAGTGCATTCCATTCCCTTTGATATATATGCTGGGTTATGGATGTCAGAAATTATTATAAAGAGCTTCTTACAAGGGCATGCGCCGCTGAGATGCACTTCATTTGTTTGGCTTTAAAGATATTCACTAAATTCTGAACGGACATTGGAGTTGGATTTTGTCTGTTAAGTTGTATGTTTTCCTCCAATGTCTTTCTAATCCGCCAGTTTCTTTTTAGGGAAATTTACATCAGAATCGAATCATCCCACATTCTACTGGTGCGCCTGATGCAAGCCTCTCTTAGTATAAGAGTATACCACTTGTCTTTGTGTAAGGATCAGCAACCAGTATCGGGGATCCCACAATTGTGTAGACAGAAAAAGACCTTTGAGCTCCAGAGTTTAGGATCACTGCCTGCCTACTCCCCTTGCCAAGTTCGGAAACAGGAACCTGCAGAAAATTCTGCATCCCACAAGAGCGGTTTTGCAATCACCTTGATGGGATGGACCCATTGACTGCTAGGCAGGGGTACTGGATATATGTTTGCTTTAAAGCGAGGCTACACATAAGAGGAGGGATTCACAGATCTACGCTGGACAAGCTGAGCATCAGCCTGCTATAGAGGCCATGTGCCTTGGTCCCCCTGCACTGTGTATGGAGAACAGCGGGTTACTCCTTAAAGATGCAGAATCATCTCTGGCTTGCACTAAGAACATTTGCAACTGCGTTCATCAGTTTCATGTAAAGAAGCAGAAGCAAATGTTATAGCTTGACGCTAAGGAAATTCACAAGCTCATTCAGTGGTTTCGTCCGGAGAAGCAGAAGTGCCTGTGACAGCTTGATGCTGGTCTGTGATGGCTTGGTGCTAGGGAAATTCACAACCACATTCAGTGGTTTAAGCCAAAGAACCTGAACTGCATGTGACAAGTAGCAGACCGTTCGCCATGATCTCTACGGCAATCAGGGGGCGGCTCTTGCCTTGTTTGGGAGGTGGGTTTGACAATGAGCATGAGCAGCCCGGACACCCCCGCCCCCCCATAAAAGTGGCCCACATTCCAGATCCCGTTATTATTTATTTTGTGGTTTTATATAGTGCAAACTCGACCCTAACGCATTGGATCAATTTACATGAGCACCAGTTACATTATACAAGATCAAATTCATTTTTGTTTTATGTAGGAAGAGTAAGTGATTTGCCTAGAATCACAGGATGTTGAGTTGACATTAGAACTCAAATGCCAGTTCCAATGTTGGCAACTCTGACCATAACGCTACAGCCTATGCCTTTTTTCTCTGGGAAAGGTGGCCTTACAGCAAAGCCTGTGCATTCAATCCTCCACCCTCACCAAAGGCTTAAAAGACACCGGCAACACTGGCAACACCTGGGCTTCAAGAGGCCACTTCTCTTACTCACCCCCTCCGCAGCCCACTATAGCCTCAGGGCGATGACCTGGCAGGGGAGTGGTCAAGAAAACACAATGCTGGGAGGATTACGTGAGAATGGCCACAAAATCATGTGGTCCCCCTACAAGGCCCCTGCAAACTCCCACCATCCCCATGCCCACCATGACCTGGACGTAATATCCTGCTGGGGGATGACACTGCTTCTGGGCCAAGCCGGCCACATGAGGCAGGGGGCCTGAGGTGAGAATGCCCTAAGGGCCAGAGCAACATCTGCCTTCCCCCCCCCCCCCCTCCACCCTCCGTTTGACAGCATGGCAGGTGAATGCCCATGATGGTGGCGCCACATTACAAATGTCCGGCAGGGACTGGGGAAGATTTTAAGTCTCTGTGGGATGGTTTACAGAGGCCCTAAAAAACCAGCCCACAGGTGACCAGGAGGCACAGGCCCATTACCCAGTGCCCGACTACCCGCCTACCCAATCAGACCCGCAGCATGAAGATGATCAGCATTAAACGTGTCCTTGCCCGTGTTGAGTGTGGCTGATCACTCCTTTTACAGAACTGTGTCCACAAAGCACTTCCTCTTTAGAACCAAAAACGCACCCTGCGCGGCTATTCACGAACGCTAGGAGGGGGTGTCAAACAGGGGCTTCAAACAACTCTAAACATCTCACCCCTCATGTCTGATAAAGGCCCACACCGTGGACACATGGTGACAAATCGACACCAGCAATCATTTATGTGACTGCAAATTCAAATGGGATAACTGAAAATAATTGTTCAATTTTTTAAAAGCGCATCAGAGCTACCAAGTAGGCACGGTTCGTGTGAAACATCTTCAGGCATTTCCGGTATTTTATGCAAAACCATATTTTATTTGTGACTTTTAGTTCACATTTAATATTGTAAGAATGGGCTCAAAAATAAGAGTATGGAAAGCGTTTTTGGCTAAAAAGTTAGGACTGACTGAAGGGGTCAAATGGCAGTGAGGCATGATAAAATGATAAAATAAAAGTCACGATTTCTTTCATATCCTCCAAAGTCTCCAATACATTCTGGCTATTTTGCTTACAATATTTTTTTAATTTCACATTTGGGATTTTTTTTTTTTTTTAAAGAAAGCAGGAACATATATTTTGCATAACTCTTTTGACGTGCCCCACTATCTTACGATCTCACCTGAATTGTTTGACTTGCTTGCTACATTTTACTATTCATATATGTATTGTAGAAAACAAACTCGCTTCTACAATAATTTTTTACTGTAATTGTTAAAAGATGTAAATTCAAGCCCCACTAAAATGTTTTAGCGGGCTTGCAGTGTTTAAAGATTTTGTAGACGAATTGTTATAAAATGTGTGTGTTTGGGAGTGGACCAATGAAATTGAAATTATTTTATACGAGGTTGGGCCTGATATCAAAAGGTTTGAGAACCATTGCATTATGGTATTAAAGCCCCGTAGAGGATGGCAGTACAGACCTAAATACAGTACAAAGCATCATGTCTGATGGATTATTTCAACATCAGGCTACAGATCAAACAAAAAAGGAACTGCGCTTTGTATGTACACTCAGGAACAGATACTGGAAACGCAGGTGGATGGATCAGCGAGAGATGCTACTCAAATCCATGCCACTGTCAGGCTTTGCTCTTTGATCAGACTTAACAAGTCACATCGATCATGCCATTTATTGTTTATCTGTGAAGTGGGCAGAAGCAGGCTTCTCGCTTACAGGACTCTAGCAAAAAGAAAAGCAGGTAAGAACAGCACTACGAGGAAGAATGACAATAAAAGCATCAATAAAAACGAACAGAGGCAAAAATAAACAAAACAGGAATGAAACTTTCTGATAAAATAGAACCAGGAAACAGGCAAGGGCAGCAGGAATAAGGCCATAAGGGTTTTTTTTTTGTTTTTTTTGTTAAAGTGCTACGTGCAGCTTTCCAGTCACTCCACATCTCTTTTCAAAGGGGTGTGGGTTGGGGTAAACATGAGTGGTCAGTGAGTAGAAGTCAAAGGTTGTGCACCATTGATGGGCTGGTGAGTTGTGGACAGAATACACCTATTGAGTGAGAGAGAGGGTCTGCCAAGTTAAGCCACAATTGATATAAGAAGCATAGGACTGCACTTTGACTGCACAATCTGTCTTTCTGTCTAACACGGTTTCAGTTTTGAGGAAAAGCATTTTTTGTTCACAGGCCTCGCCTACTGCCCAGCACAAGCTGTTTAGTGATGAATAGGCATGTTGTAGACTTACCAAAAACTTAAAAGCCTTCCCATTGCTTACCATTGGTTTAGATGGCTTGCATTCATCTTATTGTATTTGTCCCTCCCCTGGAGCATGACCTGTTTACCATCCTTTTGATTGGCTGACTTTAGTCTTTACACTGCTCACTTTTAAGGAACTATTTTTCTTTTTGTTTAAGCACTCCATGAATGCATGTGTTTTCAAGTGCTCTCCCTCATGCGCTTCTACCCCTGCCAGATACCCACCCCTCCACTCACAAGGTTGCTCTCTCTCTCCCACCTGCCAAACTCCCTAAACCCTGTTGCTCTCTGCTTCGAGGGCTTCTACTAACCGATCCCCTCCATATTGCGCTCACCCTCCTGTGCGGCACTCCGCCTCATGTCCGCACCCCAGGCTTTCTGGTGTTCTCTCCATGGTGTGCTTCTCCCCTTGCGTTGCTTTCTTGCTCCTGTGCTATTCCCTTCCACCCCCACTGACTGCTCCATTGGCCCACTATCTGCCCCATCCTTTGTTGTTATTCCGCCATCTTGGATTGGTAAACAAAATAAAGCAAAGCTGATGGCGCCTGCGTCACTCTGCTGATATGTGCATGAGTAGTGGCACACGTGCGCACATACGTCATCAAACATGTGTGCCCTAGCGGAATGATGTGACCATCAGCAGTGGTCACGTCATCGCACCTTTATTCTTTTCAGCATAAGCATTTTTGTTTCCCTCTAGTGCTGCACAGCATCAAGACAAAACAAGCATTTGCACTGCAATAGGTCTCGCATTTACGCGAGTTTAAGCTATTGGCATTGTAAATGACAATGCCTTTTATTTATGTTTTAAAAACGAAAACAAAAATAAAAGGCTGTGTCATTTACAATGTCAATAGCTCAAACTCGCGTAAATGCGAGAACTATTGCATTGCAAATGCTTTTTTAGGTAAAAGTGCCCGCCTTTCACCACAACAGAAGCAAGCCTCGCGTGAGGTGCCTGGCTCCAGCCCCACCTGTGCCCCTCATCTGAACAATCTGAGGCGGGGGGGGGGTCAGGCCGTGCAAGCTGCCGAGGCGGAGCTTGTGCAGTGTTGCTGTTCGGGACACTGAGTGAACTTAATTCAGGGGCAGAGGGAGGCACAAGCGCACACGTGGGGGGCTGCAAATTAATTACATAAATAAGCGCGGCCGCTAAAGTGAAAGCGGACCGCGCTGCATGCAAATTAATTAAGTAAAGAAGTGCGGCCGCTAAAGTGAAAGCAGACCGCGCTGCAAATAATAAAAAAAAAAAAACATTAAACAAAATAGTGCTCACAGCCAAGATAAAGCAGACCGTGTAACATGACGAGTAAAAGGTCCAGTCCTTATGGGCGGTAACAAATGGAGGGACTAACAAGCCTATTTACCAATCAGAAGCCAGCATTTAAGAAGGACAATGACACCAAGCCAATGACAAATATGGGCGGAGAGTGGCCAGGGCTTCTAGTGCATACCATAATACAGCATGCCTCACAGAGCGAGCAGCGCATGCGCGCCGCCGCTAGGCTTGACCTAAAAAACACTGGCAAAGCAAGTAGGTCAGCAAGCCTACACCTATTGGCATTTCCAATACTTTTTGATGTAAGTGTTGCAGATTGTGGGATGTGAAAATTGTTTTTTGAGTAAATGTTGACAGTGTTAAAAAGCTTTTTGCTTCTGCTAACACATTTCTTTACTATGTGCTATATTTTGAACTTGCTTCTTCAAAGATGTCCCCTGTTGTTAGCTAAATGTGTTTATGAAGAAATGTTTCTGGCCAGAGCGTTGCAGTTTCCTGAAATGGGAATGAAATGCTTCGTGATTAGTTAGCCAGACATGTCTGTATGCCATGTGACAATGTTGTAGCCTTTGTATTCGCATTCCTCAGGACACCCTAATACTCGAGAGTCCTGAGGATAAGGGGATCTGAGGTGCAGGCTACTCCATGAAGCAGCTTTCATGTTTAGGCCTGTTAAGGGCCAGAATGGGTTGTGGGCCGGAACCCATGCTCTTGCATCGTCAAGAAAACAAAACGAGCCACCATGTTGAAGACCTACAAGAAACAAACATCCGCTCCCCAGAAAGGGTCTTTAAAGTACAACAACCTTTCCAACGATAGGCCTAACTGTGCTTCATCTGTTTAGAGACCAATACTGTCAATCCTTCGTGGCCCCAATGTGCATTTATCCGGATGCATGGAACCAAAGCAAACCGTTTGGAATTTCTCTGTTGCTCCATGGCAAACATAGTGGACATTTATTTTGCTGTCTGAAATAAATGCATACTACAGAGGACTTCCCTGTCACTCCTTTACGGACCCTTGCAGGCAAAGTCTGAAATCTGGCTGTCACTGCCAGCTCTGTTGACAAAGGAGTATGTCATTTATAAGCTGGCAATTTGTCTCAGTGGCACTTTTGCCTTGAGTCTTGCCCTTTAACCTCTTGCTCCCTTATGGTCTCTTCACTTAACCTACCACATTCTTTTTGCAGGCACTACTAGATGCCACCCTCAGACGATTACTGCGTCTGCCGAGCAAGTCAATACGTTTCTTGTTCAACCACAGAACATCTACCATGTTGTCTCCGTCTCACTCCACTGGAACTCAAGGTATCTCCTTGGGGCTTAGCACTGCCCTGGGGACTAGGTTTCTGTCACTTCAGTGTGGATTCGATATTGTACTTCTGGTGGCATAACTGCTGCCAGGGCTAGGACTGTATCCCTCCTGAGTTGACTCCATATTGTAAGTGGCTTACCACTACCACCAGGGGCTCGTATCGCTTCTATGATAACTGCATATAGTATTTAACTAAGACCACTATTACCAGATGTCGGTATAGGCTTGCGTAACTGCTCGCATGACCGCTTGTATGATCTCGACATGACTGCATGCTCAATCAATCACAAATATTTATCTCATTCAGCAAGCTCCTAAAATATAAAACAGATCAGAAAACTTATTAAAATCTTTTCCCTGTACAGATAAACTTTCCAATCGTATATTACATATTCCATTCGCCCACAAGTTCCATTGCTGTTCTTTGTGTTCTACACAAGGCCGCTGGAATTCTGCAGTTCTGCAGTATAGTTGTGGATTTGCCACATGATCCATCATCTACTGCATAATCTGCAGATTTTAACAATAAAAAATTGTTTCTAGCTTACATGGTTCAAAAGTTACTAAAAACGCGTCGACACGTTGCAGTGTTGTGGAAGGCCTGCTGCAAAGGTTGCCTGGTCCCCTTTCTGTTGTTTATTGCTAAATGTGGATGTTAAACTGGTACCAGTGAGGTACAACCTAGGCCCAGATTGTGTTAACAGGTGTAAATATGAAAAAATAATGAAAAATATTATCACAATATGTGCTGCATTATTTGCCTTTTCTTGCAATATAATTTAGTCAACTCTGCCCCATAATTTTGCCCTCCACTGCCGCATAATACCAGTGGCCCTGGTTATACAGTTATATTTTAAAAGGAAGGGATGTAAAAACAATGTATACTTGTCTGAAATAGCCGAAATCCAGTAATAATGAGTTTACGTGATTTTTTTTTTTTTAAAGTGCATTAGTGCCTTAGTGATTGACATCTTATTCCATGAGTGCCACCCTAAATTAACCCACACAATTAGACTGAAAAGAGCGTTTCATTTAGAGGAATTAGGGAAGAGCCTTATATAATTTATGATGTTTGATAAGCCCTGATAATCATGAGCCCGATCATCAGTGACGCCTCTTTCAAGAAAACACAATCTAGACTCAAACTTTCCACACGTGCATATTTATAAATCCTTTTTTTCCTTACAGTGGGTACGTCACTACAGTGTTTCATTTATTACATAATGAGTGCCGGTGTCAAAGCTCTACTCTAAAGCCTCGGTCAGAGTAATTAAACATTTACAGGCCTAATACGAAGGCTGCATAGTCTTGAATTTACCTCAGGCATCTTTAATCTACTGCCAGACACTGCTGCCAGGTTAACTCACTCTTGCCGGTCCCTTCTTTCGCGCTTTGTGCCAGCTTTTCCATCTTTCTCTTTCTCCTTCTTTCCCGTTTGGGTACTTTTCCCTTTTTCTCGCAGTCAATACTTGATTTGGGAGAAAACAAGCATTGGCAAAGCCAACAGGTCTCGCTTATGCAAGAGTTGTTGGCTTTACCAATATGTTTTAGCCATGTTGAACACCAGTGTGGCTGCTGTTCAGCATGGCTAAAAGTTAGCGGGATAAAGGAGAGTGGCATGGAATGGAGTGTCGTAAAATGGAGTAGAGTGGAGTGTTATGGAGTGGTATTAAGTGGCGCAGAGTGGTATAGAGTAGAGTTGAGTGTTGTGGAGTGTCATGGAGTGCCGAGGAGGGAATAGAGTATCAGAGTGGAAGGGCGTAGAGTTGAGTGGCGTAGAGTGCAGTGGCATAGAGTGTTGTGGAGTGGCATAGAGTGTTGTGAAGTGGAGAAGAGTGTTGTGTAGTGGAGTAGGGTGTTGTAGAGTAGAGTGGCATAGAGCAGAGTAGATTGTCAGAGTAGAGTAGTGTAATGTAGGAGAGCAGCGGCGTAACGAAACTTGAGGGGGCCCCCCTGCCGGGTACGTGGTGGGGCCCCCTCCGGACCCAATCTGGAGCTCTCCGGCCAAAGTGCGGTGCTGAGGGGGCCCCCTGGAGGTTGGGCCCCCCCCGCAATGCGGGGGCTGCGGTGGCCTGTGTTACGCCCCTGTAGGAGAGTAGAATTGCAGAGTGAAGCAGAAGGTTGTAGAGTGGAGTGGCATACATTGGAGTAGAGTGGAGTTGAGTGGCATAGAGTTTAATGGAGTAGAGCATCATAGAGTGGAGTAGAGTGACCTAGAGTGAAGTGACGTAAAGTACAGTGTGCAGAGTAGACTGTCGTAGAGCGCATTGTTTTTTAGTAAAGTGGGGTAGAGTGCAGTGGTGAGAGTAGATTAGAGTGGCGTAGAGTAGAGTGAAGTGGTGTAGAGTGAAGTGGTTCAGAGTGCAGTGGTGCAGGTAGTGTGCAGAGGTGTAGAGTAGAGTGGCATAGAGAGCAGTGACAGAGTAGATTGGTGTAAAGTGCAGTGGTGCAAAATAGATTAGAGTAACTAGGAGTGATGCAGAGTGTAGTGGGATAGAGTGCATTGGCATAGAGTGCAGTTGAGTGGTGCGGCATAGAGTGGTGCGGCATAGAGCGGTGCGGCATAGAGCGGTGCGGCATAGAGCAGAGCGGCATAGAGCAGAGCGGCATAGAGCAGAGCGGCATAGAATGCAGTGGTGCAGAATAGAGTGGTGCAGAATAGAGTGGTGCAGAATAGAGTGGTGCAGAATAGAGTGGTGCAGAATAGAGTGGTGCAGAATAGAGTGGCGTTAAGTTCAGAGGCAGCAAGTGCGGTCATGCAGAGTAGAGTGGAGCAGAAAGCAGTGGCGTAGAGCACAGTGGTACAGAGTAGAACAGAGTGACCTAGCATGCAGTTTAGTAGCGTGCAGTGGCGTAGTGTGTTGTAGAGTGCAGTGGTGCAGAACAGTTGACACAGAGTGCAATGGCATACAGTGCATTGGTTTTGAGTAAAGTGGCGTTTATTGCATTTTTATTTTTATTATTAATATATCTTATATAGCGCGTAGCTACCCAAAAAGGGTTTCCCAGTGCTTTGGCAACAGGTAGGGCAACGAAGATGAAGACAGATTAAAATACCTAGGTTTTCAGGTTCTTACGAAAAGTGGTTAAAAATGTGCAGCTTCTCAGGGGCTCGGGGAGAGCACTCCATTACTTTGGGCCCAGATAGGCGAAAGAGTGCATTGGCACAGATAGGCCAAAGAGTGCCCTGGTGTAGAGTGCAGTGGCTTAGAGTACAGTGGTGCAGAATAGAGTAGCTTAGAGTGCAGTGATGTAGAGTATAATGGCGTAGAGTGCAGTGGCATAAAGTGTTGCAGAGTAAAGTAGTGCAGAGTAGATTGGCATAGAATACAGTGGAGTAGAGTGCCGAGTGAATTGGTGTAGAGTGCAGTGATGCTGAGTGTATTGTAGTGGCGCAGAGTGTAGTGTAGTAGCGCAGACTAGAGTGGGGCTGAGTGCAATGGCACCAAGTGCTGTTGAGTAGAGTAGATTGTTTCAGAGTAGAGCGGAGTGGTGCACGGTAGAGTGCAGTGCCATAGAGAGCAGAGTAGAATAGAGTGGCAGAGAGTGAATTGGCATAGAGTGCACTGGAGTGAATGGTACAGAGTAGAGTGCATTGGCGTACAGTACAGTGGAATACAGGGACATCTTAAGGATTTTAGGGGCCCTGGGCCAAACGTATTTTGGGGGCCCTGTTCTGAAGAGCTTTGAATTTATGATCCAATTTCAGCTCTTTCATACCCTCTTTGGCCACGTTACTGACAGTGCACAGGTGCACTCATCCAAATTCTAAATGTGTTTACATCTAGTATTCAGGGATAGCCACATGTGTTTTCAAAATTGTAACAGCAGCAGCTCACCAATATTACTGCGAATAATCTCCGACACCCTTTCATTTCTCATATATGAGGTCATGTTTTGATCTTAAAGAAACTTTTTTTAAGGATGTTGCATGAAACAAGCAACATTTATCTGCAAAATGTTTGTAATAGACTCACAAATCACCCACATTAAAAATAAATGAAAGGAAAACGGTATTTAAAACAATCTGTTTAACAATTATCTAAGGTAATCAGGGCAAGACTCTCTGCAGAACAGAGCTGGCTGTATAAGGGGGCCCCCTGAAAAAGTGGCGCCCTGGGCAGAAGCCCACTTTGCTCATGCCTTAAAATGCCTCTGCGTGCAGGTTAAGAGGGCAGCATCCGTGCAGGGGAGGATCAGGACCTGTGTGGTAGAGCATAACAGCAGATTGGTGGGGGGTAGCAGCCATGCAGGTGAGGGGGCAGCAGCTACGCAGGGGAGTAGGCAATGGAGGCCGGCATGTGAAGGGTGATGAAGAGCTGCAGGTGGAAGGTGCAACCATAGGAGGCCTGCAAGCGAAGAGCCCTGGAGGTGAATAAGACATGTGTTGGGTGCAGGGGCAATGTCTGGTGTGAATGACAGGAGCCCTATACGCAATACAAGTGTGACAGGAGCCTTCCGGGTGAAAGGGGCAAGAAGAGGCATCGTTTGTACTCTCAGATCACTCAGCACCCTTCAGCTGTTTGACTAAATACAATCCCTGCCTCTACAAGGCAGGTAGGACTGGGGAGATGCAATCAGTAGCCAAGTTTATATTACGTAAGGGAGGACAAGACGGGAAATGAGAAGATATCAAAACTAAGAAGCATTGACAATGCCAATAGGTCTGGCTTATGAATACAAATGCTTTTTGTGTCATTGATGGGTTTAGGCACTGAACGAGCGAATACACACACTCTGCCACTCATCTTCGCACACATGCATCCATTTATCCATCTGCTGACTCATTCTTGTATTCATCCTTTGACACAACCTCAATAAAATTCAAGCAAACTCAACAACATATACACAATAAATTAAAAGAATACAAGTAGGAAAAAAACATACTTCTGTCTAAACATGGCAGGCATATGCTTGCAATAGCGATACTAAACACATCAGCGGCTGTACATCTTGCCAAGATATTGTAAATAGTCTTAAAGTTCCAGCATATCTATCAAGTCTAGAACCAATGTGTTAGCCATCTTGGAATGGGAAGACAATGATACACTATGGATAACAGTATTCCATAATGGTTTCCTGGTTTAGAGGGAGTAGTCACATGAGAGCGGTGCACTGAGGATGAAATGAGCAGCAAGCAAGCGACCCGTTAGCACTGCCTGGAAAGCTGTAGTATCTTCTTAAAAAAACATTAAAATAAAAAAAAAGGAGAAGCAAAGAAATTCAAATTGAACTATAAAAGGAGAAAACTGAAAACTAAAAGACTGGCCAGCCATCCCTGACATTCAAGTGCACTCAATTTCAGGTGATGTACACATGTGATCAGAACATGCTGTCATTCGAAGGCAACAGAGCCAACAACTGATGTTGACTGACCCATTACCCCATGCAGTACGTTCTCATGGAATTAAGAAGAGTGGAAGTGACACTCAGACAGGCCAATGGCAGAACAGGTCTGACTCAAAGGCCATGTAAGTGTCTATTGAATCTATTTTATATACATGTTTTATTACAAAAGCCTGGCAGGCAGGGAAGAAGAGATTCTAGCAAGTATTATTACAGTGCAAATCTTCTGCCCCTTGGGAGGTTTGTGGTAACTAACACCAAAACCCTTCGCTACAAAGATAATCTGGGACATTACATGTAACAAAATACCCATCTGTAGACTTTAATAATACAAGGAACTTACAATCTACCCTCAAATTCCTATTGACTTTAAAACAAGCTTTTCATAATCAATGTCAAGCCTACTATTTATCATAACTTTTCATAATGAGCAGATCACACTTGTGGCATCGGAAATATTTTTTGCTACTGAACCAATCAGGCCTCGAGCTGTTATCATTGGCTTGTCACCAACTGATGCCTCCTGTACGGGACTTAAACTTTCCCACAAGGCAAACACTGGGCATACATAGTGTACAGAATTACACTTGGCAAAGCAAAATACTATATCTCCAAAGAGGGACTAACAAAGATTCTGAAAGTACAAATCTTCTATACCCACGGTTTGTCACAGGCGGTAACCAACACCAAAACCCTTGCCTACTAGGGTAATTTGAGATTCTATGAAAGAAAATATCTATCTGTAGGCTTTAATAAAGAGTAATAACAACCTACCCTTAATGCCAATAACGAACGTATGCTTTTCACAATCAATAGGTCAGGCCTACTGCTTTTATTGTAACTTTTCATTACAAGACTACTACCTTTACAACTGGCTTGTTACCATAACCAACTAGTACCTACTGTGTTGGTCAGAGGCCTTCCCACAAGGTAACCATCAGGTATAATGTAATAAAATCAGTACCTTCTGTGGACACGCCAGAGGCAGCCCTGCTACAAAACAGAGGGCTTGCATTTACGCCAGCAAAGACTTGATTGCTGGTACGAGGGACTTACTTAGCCCCCAAGAGTGGTTTTACTACACCACACCATCGTTCTTCTTGATGGATTAATGATTCATACATACAAGATCCATACATAAGTAAAGACTTCTGGAATACACTAAATTTTGGACACAGTATACCCTGATGCCTTTACTGTGTAATTATCACTGGAGCTCTAGAACCCATTCCGGGTTAGAAATACAACTGGAATTAAGGGTCCATACAAAGAGATTATAGCCCTGACGAAGTCGCTGCGCACAACCATTAAGCGCGACGAAACACGTATTGGCTAAGGATTTCAAGATTAAACTGAAGTGACCGTTTCAACGGAGGAACAAAAGTGTTTTTTGTTACTGTTAACCCTTTTGATGCCTCGGACGTCCCCCGACGTCACGGTGGGCGTGTGCGGAGGACGGCCGGGGGCCGTCCGAGACACGCCCACTCATTATTTCACCAGCACCGCGGCGGAATTCGCGACGCGGTCAAGGTGTTAATGATATATTACATACACTGTTGGCGTGGGCAAGGGATTGTTGTTTTAGTTTATCAGTGGTTATCCACACATTGGGGAGGAGGGTGGCTCTCCCCACCCTTATGCACCGCAATCCTAATTACACACTAGTATACACCCACTGCGTATTTCCCAGGAGCGCCATTACCCTACATAATCCACCGACCGAAAAGTTCAACTTTTCATACTAAACAGGCAGACCTATTGCATCAGACATAAAATTTCCCTGCACAGCAATCAAGCCTATAGCCGACATCATTGACTTGACACCAAAACCATTGTCTGTGCCAAGATACCCTCCCGGGTGAGTCATGTGCTATACAAATACACATAACAAAACATAACATAATGAATTCAGGCCTACTACATTGAGACTAAACTTTCCCACAAGGCAACCACCAGGCATACAATCAAAAAAATTGCAAATGTATACCAAACTACAGTTGGCAAAGCAAAACACTTTCACTCCTAACAGGGTTTAACAAGGATTCTGACAGTGCAAATCTATATTCTTGGGTTGTCAGAGGTAACCAACACCAAAACCCGTGAATTGTTTATTACAAGAGTCTGTCAGACAGCTAAGCCTGGCAGGCCTTCTAAAGAGAGTCTAGCGAGAATTATTGCAGTGCAAATATATAACCCTTAGAGTTTGTCTGAGGTGGTAACCAACACCAAATTCCTTCCCTACAAAGGTTATCTGTAAGAGTCTATGAACAAAAGCGTTATGTGTAGGCTTTAATTCAGAGTAGTCACAATCTACCCACAAATGCCTATTGACCTTCACATATGCCTTTCACAATCAATATGCCATGCGCACTGCCTTTATCGCAACGTTTAATAATAAACAATCATGCCTATGGTCTTTATCATTGGCTTGTCGCCATAACCAACTCAAGCCTACCGTACAGAGCATAAGCTTTTCACAAGGCAACCACCCGACATACAGTTATAAAATACAAATGTATACAAAATAACAGTTGGCAGAGCAAAATACTATCCCTCCTAATGGAGTTTAACAATTATTAATTGTAGTGCATATCTTCTATCCACACAGTTTGTTTGGTTGGCTCACCAGTGCCAAAACCCGTGCCTACTATAATAATCTGCGAAATTCCATGATATAAAAGACCTGCCTACAGGCTCTAGCACCGTGTAATAACAACCAATCCTTAACAGCCTATTGTCTTTAACACATGCCTTTCACAATACAGAGGTCAGACCTACTGACTGTTATAATATTTCATAATAAACAGATCAAACCTATGAAATCTGGCATGGCTTTTCCTAGTGAACCAAAAAGGCCTGTACCCTTTCCACTGTCTTTACACATTACGCAACACCGGACTGTTCAAGTGCACATAAACTGGCAACTGTTATGCATACCGGTTTAAAGTGACAAATATGAAAAAGAATTCAGCTTGCAAAAAAATATACAACCCCTGTCAACAGGGCCTACCTAAAATCAACACAATAAAACCCCCAGGGTTTGTCAGAGTGGAGAGCCAAAACCAAAATTATTTTCTACTATGGAAATCTGTGAGATTGCATGTGACAAAAGACCGGTCTCTAGCTTGTAACACAATGTGATAACAAACAACTGATAAAGGCTTATGGGCTTTAACAAATGTTTTTTTCCAATTAATAAGCTAGACCACCTGCTTTGGTCATAAATTTGCATAATAAGCAGAACTGACCTTCGGCATCAGACATAACGTTTCCCAGTTCAGCCTATAGCTTGTCATCTTCACCAACTCAGGCCTACAGTTTTGAGGGTACACTTTTCTACTCAGCAACACAGTCATAACATTAAAAAAGGTACAGAAAATTACATTAGGCTGTGCAAAATACTATCTCTCTTCTTAGAGGGCCTGACAAAGATTCTCATCAGGAAAACCTTCTGTATCCATGGTTTGTCACATGGGGTAACAAAACCCAAAACCATTGCCTAATATGAAAATCTGGGAGATCCAATGCATCAAAATAGCTATCTATAGGCTTAAATATAGATTAACAACAATCCACATTTAAAATGTCCATTTACTTTGACATATGTTTCTCACAAAAAATGTCAGGCCTAGTGCCTTTATCAAAAAGTTTCATAATCAACAGACCAGGGCTATTGCCATGATCATTAGCTTGCCAGTGTTACCAACTCAGACCTGCTTTATCAGATATAGGGGATATAAGCTTTACCACAGGACAAAAAGTGCCATCAAACCATTTACTCATAGGAATCACTGTGTGGGTCCAGCCTAAGTCCCTCTCTCAGTAGCACTCTGAAAGCTAGTTTTTATTGATCACATAAGGTAAGCGACGGTTGCACTGTCAAGCCAGATCTAAAAATCCATGTAGATAAATGTAGCCTTGGACATCCTATACTGTTCCCAAACACAAAACTGCACTTTGAGGTTAATGATGGAAGGGGAGGGACCTGGGCCTGTGGTACATTCCTCATGACTGCCCTCCTCCCATCTGTGCTACTGCCAGAATAAAACAAACACAGAATATTATCTAGCTATCTAAAACACTTTAACTTTCCAGGGCACACACATGTCATTCTAATACTGTTTAAGGTCAGGCAGCCCTACAGTTGCTGGCTCAGGCAGCTTTTTTCAGAGAAAGCAAACAACTTCTGCCACCCAAAACATGTCCTCCTGGCTATTAACATGTAGGCGGAGCCAAAGCTGCTCTCTGTAGTACTTCTGAAAGCTCTGTTTTTTTTAGGTTAATCACATTATGTCTGGCGATAGATGCACTGTCAAGCCAGACCTAAAAAGAGGGAGGGACGGTGGCAGGAAACATGCAGAAGAGAGAAACATAGTAGCTGCCCCTAGTTAGATGTTTGCATGGATCGAATTTGCTGGATCCCGTTTTAGGTCTGGCAGGTGAGACAGCTTTAGCTGTGCTGCCAGACTATTGTATTCCGAAAACAATTGTACACTATATATACATAGAAAGGATTTTTGTCAGCGAGCTTCATCCATTGGTCTATTCAATTGTCAATCAGATTTTGCTTCCATACTCCATAGCATACAACAACGGTCAACGGGTCAGCCCACTTTACCTACAAGGCTCTTTTCACTTTTAGTGGCTTCAAAAAACATGTGCACATTGTTCACATATACCTAAATAGTTTATTTCCCTTGAGTTGCAAAGCTGAATCAAAGAGTATTTTTATTTTATTTATTTTTCTATCAACTTTAAATACCAGCTATTTTTTCACTCCTTTTTAAAGTTTATGTCATAAAGTGTTTAAGTCACCTTGTCACATTTTAGCGGTCTATGATTTCAGTGCTTGCTTAGGTGGTGAATTAGGTCTTCTTCATAAATAAAAAAAAACATGCATGGCGCGACTGAAAAAGCTTCTTTAAAAAACCTACGAGTAAAGAGCTCAACAGTAAATGTTTTTACACTTTTGTTGCAAGCATAAGGCAGCCACGTTTAGGTGACCGCATATTTTATTTTTTTCATTTTAATCTCTGTGTCATATGCACGCAATACAAAATAAAAAAAATGCACAAGCTTGCTAAGGCCAGAACTATTTGCTATACCAATACTTATTTACATTCTGTTTTTATATTTTAAAACCTGCATTGCTCCTTCTTTTTAAGCTAAACGCATTAAAACAATATCCACAAAAGTAACAAAAATACATGTGATGTGCTGTCACTAACATGACAATATGTACTGCTCTCTAGCGGGAAATCACTTTGCGAAGGGGTTTTGAAAGAGACGAGGGATGAAAGGTCTGGAGGTCAGTCGGAGTGAATATCTGCCAGCTTGAGCTGGTGGGAAACGTTCGAGTGAAAGGATTGTCACGGACCCCACAGCTGACCCCTGTGCAGGGTCAGGCCTTGGCATGGTCACCCTTTGCTGGGCCTTCAGTAATGCGGGTCACTTGTCTTATGCCCAGTCCAGTGTGAGCCCTGAACACCGCTACTGCTGTTCGGGAGTTTTGCCTGTGGGTATGTGGAAGCATTGCACTTTACCTCCGCTGCTCCAGATTGAAGTGGTATGTGTCACGCTGGAACGTTTATGCTCCCTAGAACACCTCTAATAAAATCCTTGAATCCTTCCTCCCTCCGCCTGCTTTGGTTTCTGTGGCAACAGGTAACTTTGTACTCCGCCCCACTCTTCCCTCCCTGGACCCGTCCAGTGAGAGCCTTGAACTACACCTGCATTTAGATGTTAAAGGCTTGTGGAGATTCAGTATGAGCCCTAAACACCCCCTGACTTTACATTATATGGTTTACGAAGGTCCATTGGGAGCCTTGAACATCTCGGTCTCTAGAAGCCATGCACTATGGAGATCCAATATGAGCCCTGAACTCCCACCCATAGATTCTATGGCTTAAGGAAGTCGTGTGGTTAAACATCTGTCTCCAGATCCTATGGACGGAGAGGGGGGGCGGGTTCGAGTAGTCGACAGACGACGGGATAGGTAAAATTAAATTAAAAAAATAGATAAAACTACTTACCTTGCGCTCGCTGAGTACAAGGTAAGTGGTTTTGTTTAATTTTACCTATCCAGTCAGTCGAACACCCCTCCCCCTCCCCCCCACCACCACCTCACCGCTCTTACCTGTGCCGGCCGCGCCTGCCTATACTTCACTCACTGTACAAGATACGGACGGGTTCAGTGGAGTTGTTGCATTCAACTACTTCCAAGCTCTACCCCACCCTTGTTTTTGTGCTCCTAGGGCAGGCCCGAGCGGTGGCACACTGCCCAGTCTTCCACAAGTATCAAAAAGTCCTCAGGAACTTTATGGACTGAGCTGTGCGCTCCCTTGTGGCACAAAACTTGCACTTGCATTTAAGTCAGTGGCTTATGTGAAATGATGGACCCCCCTGTACAAAGTGAAGAGTGGCCCCTTAGTCTCCCATATCTCTCAGATATTCATTGGCTTTGGGCGGAATGGGGCCCCTCTGAAGGGTTTGGGGCACCTGAAGAGTTGGCCACCCGGCGATGCGTGCTTAAGTAACCTAGTGCCAGCGTCCTTCAAACAATGATGCATATGAAGCACCCACAAATACAATTCTTAGCCAATGTGTCATCAAAGAAGAAAAATCAAATTTAGCTGTGACCTCATACTCTACAGGCAGAGCAGTCCCTGCAGCACCTCCCTCTGATTTTATTAAACATGATGCAGTATCCACCAGTGCGTGTGCATAAGTGAAAACTAACCCCCGTGCTATGAAGGTCGGGTGCCCAGGTGGCTTAATGTCACAGAGACGTCACTTTACAGCACTGGGCTGTGTTTTTAAAAAACATCTTTTTTTGGGTCTGGCGTGGCCAAGACCTTTCAATTTCGGTGTTCATCTATGGTCTGTTCGCATTTTTCTTCTGCCCACCACAGGATGGAGCAATGGGTCAGCCCACATCAACCTTTGGCTAACTTCACTCTGAGTAATGTCTTTCCGCCTTTTCACAATGAGCACATCCACACACAAAGTAGTTCCCTTCAATGCCAGTCCCATCTGTGTCATTACTATTCCAATGTATGCAAATCAAAACAAGCATTGACAAAGTTCAAAAGGTGACAACGAACACCAGATAGACTGGTATTGCTAATGCTTGGTACAAATCAGCTGTGTCCAATTATTTAAATGGACTTGAACTAGGAGTACTGCACCCAGAACTCATTGATCTGTTAAGTAAACAGTGTTCCGTTAACATTGAGTCATCTGATCAAGGGTCACTTGCAGTCAGACCTGGCTTTTGGGTCAACAGCACTTCCGAATCTGGGAGTTGAAGTTTTGCATTATCCTTCAGATGTATGGACCTACAAGTCCCAGTATGTATTGTACAATTTTGCTAAAAACAAAACAATGACTCAAGGTGACCTTCATGGCGGGGGGCGGGAGGAGGGCAGTTGGTTCATAGGCGCATGCACGCCTCATGATGAACACCTACAGTCTGGGCTGCAAAAAATATTGCATCGCGGGAGCTGATTACATGGTGCAATTATCTGATCATGGAGCATTGTGATGGCAGTAATTGAACCTTCATGAGTGATCACTTATTTTAGTGTTGATCTGTGAATGAGCAGGCCCCAATGACAAATTCAGATACCCTTTCATATACCCGTTTATTAAACTCCTCTCAGTTTGCCTTTCTAGAATGCAAACCACTCGCATGGAAGAGCCTAAACCATAACAAATATAGAACGACTTCTCAATTACATACAAATTGCTAAGATTCTGATGCTATCCAAATCACACAGGTGGAATAATTAAATGATAATAATAACAACAAAGAGAGAGTGAGGAAAACAAAAGGGAAAGTCCTTCTCCCCGGATTAAGTCAGTAAACAACAAAGTGGACGGACCCTGTAGTGGATCCAAAAGCTAGGATGACGCAATGTCAAGCACTGGAATGGGAAAAAAACTCTTTGGTTTTTTAGAAGAACCCTCACCCACCAACCTAGTTGGTGGCATTCTTCATCTGTGCTGTGCTGCGTCGCCGGAATTACAGCGGAGCGGGTTTTGGTTTTTTTTGAGTGAGAGGGGAGTGCTCGGGATGTGATTTAAAAGTACCTCTGGGATACTCAATAGTTATCTTTATTCATGAGTTCTTGGGTAATTCAGGCGTCGCAGCACAGCTGGGTTGCACCCGGCAGCCCGGCTGGGAACCCGATGATGAAGCATGCCACCAACTGGGTTGGTGGGTGAGGGTTCTTCTAAAAAACCAAAGGTTTTTTTTCCCATTCCAGTGCATGACATTGCGTCATCCTAGCTTTTGGATCCCCTACAGGGTCCGTCCACTTTGTTGTTTACTGGAATAATTAAATGTTCACACCACACTTACGGAATGTAAAGCAGATCGCAAATCCGTTCTTCCAGCCAAGCAAAACATCTAGGGCTCACCCACTCCTGCGATAACTCATACAAAGCTAGAATTAAAGTACTCCAGTGACTAAGACTTGTGGGGAAATACAAAAAAAGATTTCATCCATATGGCTTGGGCTCACTACTTATAAAAGCAATCTATTTGTCACATGACTGATTGTAGGTCAAAATATCAAGGCAAAAATATTGAGGCCTAATTATGGAGAACGCAAATTTTGGGAAGCTAAGGGCCTATATGCAAGTATAGATTTACTATTCCCAACTCCATATCCATCTATACCTCTATATCTTTTTAGCTGTATATCTCTATATATCTGATGACCACAGTCCTGTGGTAGGTTCCTTTCTCCAGCAACCAAACAGGTACGGACCACCGAGTGGAAATTAACAAATCCTTTTTATTTGCAGTTTACAAGTACATAAAAATGAAACAAGCAAGTGCCCAGCCTGACGCGTTTCGACCGCGTTTCCACGGTCTTGTTCACATGACGCACTGGACCTATCAGACCACATATATAGTGACACCCAAAACCACGTGATTTAAAATGCAAATATATTCATGCCAGTAATCGAGATAAAAAAGGTCCTAAGTTGCCTACAAGGTGACGGTCATATCATCATGTATTTGCTCAATGCTATAAAAACAGACAACTATTTAATGTCTAAATACATATGTTTTTTATCTAAAAGACCGCACCAACAAATTTCTTATTAGTAGTTGCAACAAAGTATGCAAATAACCCGCAATGTGATTAGTCATGAAAGCATAGTGCTCAAAGAACCTCGACCATGCGGAAAAAACCATCAGCAATACTGGACATATTTATGTCACTGACCTGGCATATAAATAAATTACATTTACTACAATACATGTGCAAAAAGTGCAATAGAAATGTGCAAAGTGTCAAAAATAAATATCTTAAATAATTAGCAGCATCACAAATACCTTCAATAAAATTACGAAATAAAGTGCAAGTGCATATAAAACATATAAGCTGAGCGCAGAAGTTAGATCACTAATATGTTGAATACATTTGAAAGTACTCAATTCATATAAATATATACACCAAAATCAATAAAGTGCAAAAAATGCAAAGTAGATCATCATTATAAGTAAAAACAGTATAATATGTAAGTTCATTGTCTATTATATCTTTCTAAACACATAAACCAAGGGGCTAAAAACCGGTAAAATACTCCATAAAACCAAGTAAAACCGGGTAAAACCAGGTAAAACCAAGTAAAACGAAGAAAAACCAGGTCAGAGCCACCGTGATAAATATGCGTTATAGCATCAATTACAATGAAATCAAACACAAAAAGAGCCTATATAAAATGAATGAGGAATCATAGTGCTGCATTGAAAGGGGACAAATCATTGATGCCCAAACGGTGTATATTGTGAAGACTGTAAAAACGGTTAGAAGAGCCAAAGAAACCAGAAAAAATCCCCGCCAAACCTGGTGAAACCTAGTTTAAAACCAAGTACAAGCAGAAATAAAAACGAGTTAAATTGTATCTAAAAACCCCACAATATATCTAATAGCACGAATATCAAAATCTAAAATTATAAAAAATTATGTAAATCGTCGCTAGTGTTAAGGCCGTTTGGCATCTTGGTGTCAAGTAGCATGATAAATTCCGATTCCAGCTGTCTTAATCTTTTCTCTCTATTGCCACCCCTGCTGCTTTTAGGTATAGAACCTATAACAAAATAACTTAGATCCTTGAGATTATTATTGTGGATCAATTTCAAATGACGTGCCACTGGGTAGTTAGGATCTGAATTCACTACTCCTCTTAAATGTTGAAGAATCCTGTTAAACACTTGCAATTTGGTACTCCCAACATAGAGTAAATGACAGGTACATTCCAAAACATACACTGCGAAATCAGTCCTGCAGGTGAAATGACCTTGTATTTTGATAGGTTGAGGACTAAAAGCAGTGACGTACTCAGAAACATTTTTACCAAATTTGCAAGCGCGGCACGAACTACACTTGAAAAATCCTGATCTCGCTGATAGCCAAGTCTTAGATGTAATTACTTCAGGACTTGTCTTCACAAGTGCGTCTCTCATTGATGGCGCTCTTCTAAACGTTAGTAATGGGAGCTCAGGTAGGATTTGTGATAATGTAATATCAGATCGTATAATCGGCCAATTTTTATATAAAATTTTACGTACTTGTCTTTCCTGTCTACTATAGGTGGTTATCAGTCTAATATTGTTAACAGGTTCAGCTTCATTCAGGATGTTATCACTGGTCGTATGAATAGGCAGGGTGCTGGAAATGATTACTGCTGATAGACACTCGTCCCTAGTGCAGCTATTGGCTTTATCAAGAGCTACCCTGAGATCTTTAGTCTTGTAGCCTCTAACTTTGAATCTATCAAAAGCTTCTGTCTGACAATTTTTAAGATCCTCTTCATGGCTACAAATGCGTCTGATTCTTAAAAATTCACCATATGGAATACTCCGAATAAGATGGTTAGGGTGAGAGCAGCTTGCGTGAAGTACAGAATTGCCTGCTGTTAACTTCCTATGTAGTTTGGTATGGATTGCGTTGTCCCTAATATAGACTTCAACATCAAGAAATTGAACTCTCTCATTACTGATGTCGGCTGTGAATTTAAGATTAAGCAGGTTGACGTTGAGGCTATCCACAAATTGTTCAGCCAATTTGGCAGATCCTTTCCAAACAAGACAGATATCATCAATAAATCTCCACCAATGGAGTATATGTTTATCAAAAACAGTCTTGTGTGTAGTTCTGAGGACATGCCCCTCCCACCAGCCAACGTGTAAACACGCATAGCTAGGGGAGAAGCATGCCCCCATCGCCACCCCACGTAGCTGTTGAAAAACTTCCTTATTAAACATAAAGAAATTGTGGGTTAAACAGATTTCGATCATTTTTAAAATCATTTTGTTGTGATCATACATATGAATACTCCGCTTGTCCAAAAAATAGCGTACTGCATTGATACCGTCTGAATGGGGAATGCTAGTATAAAGAGAACAAATATCCAAAACAATTAGAAGACAATCTTCTTCCCATTCTACTCTTTCAAGTTTGCTTAAAAAGTGACCAGTATCTCTAATAAAAGGTAGATTTTCTACAAATTCATGTAAGAAGTAATCAGCATATTTAGACATTGCTTCCAACAAACTTTTCTGTGCTGAAATTATCGGTCTACCTGGTACTGGTACCACATTTTTATGAATTTTAGGGATAAAGTATAATACTGGAGTAATAGGATATTCATTCTTTAAAAAATAGTATTCACATTTAGTCAACAACCCCACTCGTTTCCATTGGGCCAATTCGGCAAAAACAGTGTCTTTAATTTGTCTTAATTCTTGAAAACTGGCTTTTCTGTAACATTCAGTATCATTCAGATGACGAAAAGCTTCTTCCATATAAAGCGTCCTCGGCCACAGCACAATATTTCCTCCCTTATCGGCCTTATTGATGATAAGTTCTGTGTTTTCTTGTAATTTGTGAATGAGTTTAGAGTATTGAATCTCAGAATATTTTCGATGTCTAGTTTGTTGTATGACATTTCGATTTAGCTTTTTCAAATCCTCAATAACACACTCACTGAAAACATCAATAGCATCCCTTGGCATCATTGGGATGAAAGTAGAGGGTGGTCGAAAAGGGCTGATTGCTGGACTATTGCATGTTATACCAAGTTCACGTAAGTCCTCCTGAGTAGAATTAGATACTGTATCATCATCAATGGCCAATGATTGTACTAACCTCAGTGTACCAATATCAGATGCTTGTAAATTGGAACTCAATCCTGGAGGTGGCCTGATGTTAGATGCAGTTTCCACCGCTTTTCTCAGTTGGAAGTGTTTCCGAAGTTTGAGTTTGCGAATGAATTTGAAAACATCAACCCTTGTTTTGGTATACTTGAAACAATTAGTGGGACAATAAGATAGGCCAAGTGCTAACAGCTGTTTTTCCGCAGTTGATAATACCGTTTCTGATAGATTGATTACTGTATTATCAGATTCAATTACTGCTGAGTCTAGTTTTTGGTTTTCTTGTTTCTGCCTCTGTAGCCTAAGTTTCCGCCTCTGTTTCCTGCGCTGGTTCCTCCTTCTCCTTGTTTCAGTACAGGTTTGCGCGGTCTTAGTGTCTGGCGACGGTCCTCCACTAAAAAATTCAGCTCTTCTCCTGGTGCGAAATTAGTTGATAATTGCATTGTTTTGCTACTAGTGCTGTCATCAGAATCGATGCTGCTTTCGGCAGTACTGGTTTCAGCATTGGAAGATTGTAGATCCACTAGGGCCGTTGATGAGGAAGCACTAATCTTGTTGCCTTGGTTGACAAGTGCTCGCCTTTTTATATTATCAAATTTCTTTGAAAAGGTAAAAATGCGTCCTGTTTCGTAGTCTTGCTTGTCCCTAGCGAATTTGAAAATCTTTCTTACTTTGATAGTTTCTTCATGTTTTATTAATCGTATTTCGATTTCCTCTCGTCCTTTCTTAACCTGATCTTTGTGTTCACTAGCTTCCAGCATAGCATTTACTTCATCTATTTGTTTGAGAATGTCAACTCTGTCTATTTCGGCATATTTTATCAGAATGACCACCATATTCATTGATGCATCCAAGTTGTTCGTCACCCACTCCTTCAACATCAAAGGATTGGGATTTTCAAATGAAGGGGCAATCATAACACGCAAACCACGCGGAACCCTTCCCGCCTCCTTATATTTTTCTAAGGGCTTCTTTTCCCACCATTTAGTCATTTCAGTGCGGAGCAATTTCTCTAATTTTTTGAGCAAAGTTTTAACGTCATTGTTGGTGTTTGAAATAATAGCATGACCTCTCTGCGCTACTTCTACCTCGGGAATGTTGAGAAAGAGGGCATCTGCTGCGGCTTCTCGGTCCCGCAGCGCGTCAGCTGTTGATATCATGTTGTTATGAGTAACCTGCAAAAATATCACCAATATGCCAAACAAACCTTCAAGTTTGGCGCAATCTCGATTTCCACTATCTCTACCACCCGCAATGTTCTTGCAATAATCCGTCGAATTGCTTACCCTTCGGAACACAGATTCGGTACCTTTAGCGTCCTCCGACTCCTCGGGTCCTTACGCTGTATTCATCGGGAAAGTCAAACTCCGAAATCCAATACGTGAACTGCGGGGGGCTGACACGGAAAATACCCCTTCCGGGTTGGCAAGTAATCACTTCCGCGATGTCAGCTGTCTGCCGGTCAGCCACTGTGTGGAGGGAGGGTCCGTAGCAACGAAGACAGCCGTACTTCGTCGAAATTGTATGATGACCACGGTCCTGTGGTAGGTTCCTTTCTCCAGCAACCAAACCGGTACGGACCACCGAGTGGAAATTAACAAATCCTTTTTATTTGCAGTTTACAAGTACATAAAAATGAAACAAGCAAGTGCCCAGCCTGACGCGTTTCGACCGCGTTTCCACGGTCTTGTTCACATGACGCACTGGACCTATCAGACCACATATATAGTGACACCCAAAACCACGTGATTTAAAATGCAAATATATTCATGCCAGTAATCGAGATAAAAAAGGTCCTAAGTTGCCTACAAGGTGACGGTCATATCATCATGTATTTGCTCAATGCTATAAAAACAGACAACTATTTAATGTCTAAATACATATGTTTTTTATCTAAAAGACCGCACCAACAAATTTCTTATTAGTAGTTGCAACAAAGTATGCAAATAACCCGCAATGTGATTAGTCATGAAAGCATAGTGCTCAAAGAACATCGACCATGCGGAAAAAAACCATCAGCAATACTGGACATATTTATGTCACTGACCTGGCATATAAATAAATTACATCTCTATATATCTATGTCGACACAAACACATTCAGTCAAAGTACATATATGGTAGGCATCATAAACCTATACTTACATTTACTTAAGGTATACTTACCTTCACAATATTTTTGCTCTTGATATTTTGGCCGCACAATATTTTTTCCGCAATACTATTGTGGAAAACAACATGGCCACCAGTAGTACGCTGAGGTCAGACTGGGGAAGCAAAAGCAGCCATGGTAAAAATGGTCAAACCCGGCTGTCTCCTTCGTCTCCTCACTCGCCCCATCTATCCATCCTCTCTCCTCCCTCGCTGATCACTTTTTCTCTACCTTCCTAATCTCTCTTTCTCTTGGAGCTTCCCCCTGCTGCAATTAACCTTATGGAGCTGGAGAAAGTGAAGGAGGCACCAGGAGTGGCCCAGGCATTTCAAAACCTGCCTTCTATGGCTTTCATCTGCTGCAGAAATGCCCAATGGAATAAAAGGCCTGTTTGGCTCTCACTTGGAGAGGTGAAAGAGTCTTTGAAGCTGTTTGACATGGAGTCTTTCAGTGGGCAGGACCCAATCCAGACCCCCCGGCCCGGGTGGTTTAATGGCAAATAGGACACGACCAAGTAAATTTAAAGTTGCTGAGATTGTGAAGTCCATGGTTGACTAGACAGGACACTGTACTGGAGAGTGAAGACTTACTTTAAACCAGTGGGAAAACCTTTGAAACTTCTGGCCACCTTCCTATGGTTGACTCTTTCAAGCTGTTAAATTTTGTTCTGCTAGCGAGTGTGTCCATGAAAAGGAACATATTGCTTCATCTGGAGCTCTGCGGAGAACTCCAAATGTACCATTCACAATGTAGGTGGACCCCATGCACTAGTGGACTATAGCATTCTGAACTAGCCCATAGAAAAGCAACATCTCCTCTGCTTGAAGCAATGGTGTAGCTTTCTTACCACTGGGTGGGTTCTAGAGAGGAAGGCTGCCATTGGTAGATCTGATAAGAGACAGGGTGTCTAAAAGAAGAGGGTGTGGTTGGCCTATCAGGCGCTTTATAGCCTTTTAGACCACTGACAAGAGCTGTACCGATTGTTAAAGACTCTAAAACAGAGTTATAGGCCTGAAAGCAGGTGAGGGCCTATAACGATGGAGAGGAGCTTTAGAACCAGGATAGCCTGGGGCAGAAGGGCTATAAGAATATTAGAACATTCCACCCACTGAGGGTAGAATGTTAAAAATTAAAGAGGGAGAGACAAAAAGACAATCTTTGGAATGTTGGAGCAGAAGGCTTATACCAGCCATTATAAGCCTTGAGCTACTTCATTGTTTTCAGTGGAGCTCTCAACATTTTCATGTTCTATTAAAGAGTTAAACCTTAGTTGAAGCGCTTAGAGTGCTGCAACATCAAATTTAAATGCACAAACAAAACTGTAGGTACGCTACGATATTCTTTGACTACCACCTTCCAATGGTTTGAGGGGCTTTTGATTGATGAAACAACATATAAACACGAAAGTAAAAGCACAAAATAAATCCATAGAGATTTCCTCATTACTATATTTACTAGTCGTACTCCTTTAATTTCTTTTCAAACAGTTTGAATAATGTGATGTTTCGTGCTGATCTACAAAATGTATGCCTGATTGTCAAATACATCTCCCAACTATCCAACCTCCCAATTTGCAACCTGTATTCTTATACAAACAAACTTCAAGGGGAGGGCAAGCAAAAGAACGTACTTTCCTGCTTCCTGCAAGGCAGATATTGTTTTGTTAACTTAGTCCAGTATCTCAGTCCAATCACATTTGTGGTTTCAAATCCAACAAAGGACTCTAATCTTCTCCTGTTCCTGAATTTAGCCAAACTAGATAACTTTGTGCATTCATGAAACAGTTGGAGCTCGCCGAGTTAAGTATTACTCTTATTTCCTCACCTTAGTTCAGATTTGTCCCAATCCTTCCTCAATAGCCAAGGTGTGTTACGTTGTAGTACTGAAGGCTAGAGGTTATCAGTGTTTGGACTAAAGGCACCCTGTGCTGAAGCTGGAGAAAGATCAGGTCCTTTTGGGCGGGTGACTTTCTTCAGGAGCAGCACTGAATTGAAATTCAAATGTCAATTCATTATCAAATACAATGCGTGGATCCCTTGATCCTCCTAAGAGCTCAGGGTACTCAAAATGAATACAAACCACCTCTGGGTGCCTTATGTGAAAATGTTCTCCTTTACTCCAATTTAGGCATAATTGAGGTATTACAACATTGAACTAGGCTGTCCAGCACCTCCTTGTGGAGATGGAGAAGTATCTAAATGGAGTCCACGTGTATTTGATGATAAAGCCCAGAGACCTTTATCAGCAGGGCATGGCAAAGTGCATAGAGTTTAACCAGGAAATGAAGAGGGTGGAACATTGTGATAGTAGCTATTTATCTTCTCTACTTTCCGACTCGCTGTCACCTGATTAAACTTAGTATCCACAGATAGAACTGAAGGCCCAGATACTTTTTCAAAACCTCTTCATATATTTCCAGTTGTATTTCTAAACACTTTGACAGGAGCATATGGTCCTTGATGATCGAATTTGTGCCAGGTTTCAAGATAAAACACTGACTCTGTAAATAATTCCCATTTAATTGCATATACATTTTTCTTATGTGGAAATGCTGAAAATCTAGCATGCCTTGAGGTACAAATGTGGTCAGGCAGGACCGTGCTAGAGGCCATGGATGAATCCATCAAAAAGCTATATGCAGCCGTGCTCCATCCCATGGGAGTCCCGTGGTACCCATGTCATAAAAAAAAAACTACTGCTTACATTTTGGGCTCTGGGCGCCCCTCCCCTGCCTGCTTATACATTGTACTTTATATATTGTACTTTATATTATTTTTAAAAATATTTTCAGGAGCCAAGACCAGGTTGTTGTGTCATGTAATAGTGGTCACAACATTTTCATCTGAGTTTGGCCAACCAATCAGATCGCTTAGTACAGCAGGATTGGTCCCTGCATCCAACCCCTGTTTTAGGACCACCCCGGGGATGGCCAAACCCACACAGACCCTCTCCCCATATTTTCAATTTGTTATGCTTTTTTCGGGGTCCTGCTATATTCAGATCACTCTATTGTGTTTAATTTGCGGTGCCATGGGAGTTCAGCTGGACCAACTGTCAATATATCACTTACTTTTGAACCTTATTTTCTCAGAAAAAGCCAAACAGATTTACACCAAATCACAAAAAGCAAGCTTTGTGAGTAAAGTACTGGCTTTCTTCCAAATTTGGTGTAATTCTTACCAGCCGTTTTTTCTAAAATGCTTCCTAAAATTCCTATGGGAAACTGCATTGGGGAAATGCATTTCCCTCTCCCTCCGCGCGCCCCTGCCCTTTTACTCAGGCCATGCTCGAGAGATGACCCTAAATCTTTCCAGGAAAGAGCGGAGGTGGATAAACTTGTTTTGTAAAGTTTCATAAAGATTTATCAAACAGAGCCAAAGTTACTAGCAAAACAAAGCCTGTTCTTCCAATGGAAAGTCTGACCTAACTAGAACTACATAGTGGTGACAGATATATTTTTTTCCAATGGTCAAATATTCTGAACTAATGTATTATAGGTACCAAGACCAGAGGTTCAATGATCAGCGGGAGGACAGCTAGGGTGTACCAGGGGAATGGAGTCTGAAGCTTCACCTTTAAAAAAAAATGTGATGTGATGAAGGGAGGTGTGCCTGTCTGCCTGAGTTACTAGTAGGGTTCATCACCAAAGCTTTGTCATCTCCTTTGTCCCAAGAGGATGACCTCTGTGGAGCTTTTGGGTGAACCGGGTGGTTTTAAGCTAGTTTCTTGGAGCTGGATGTGGGCCACCCCAGGCAACACTGGGCTATGGGAAGCAGCAGGAGCATGGCGAGGTCTTCAGGCTGGCTTGGCCCCAGCTTAGTGAAGAGTGGCAGCCCACAGCTCCAGTTGATTAGAAGCACTGTAGGCCCAGACAGGTTAAAACGTAGACTGGGTCTTCATCTTGCGTGGTGAGTCAGGCACCACATAACAACTTAGTTTATTAGCATAGTTTACATTTTGGGGTCTAGGCTATCAGGGGAGAGAGACAATGTATTTGTGCTCTCTTCAGGCTGATCTCATGAAATTGGTTTGAAGCAGGGCTGGGTGTGTATTCCAGGGATCTCTGCCTCAAAATAGCAGTACAGATAAAGGTTTAACAGAGAAACCTCAACAAAGATTTTAACCTACATTAAATGAACTCCTAAGGAAACACAAATGCACCTAATTTCATTAGTATAAAAATGTATTTTGCCATCCCCTTATCAAACTAACACTATACTGAACTTTAGCACTAACCATTTCTCTTACCACAACTGAACCATAAAGCAACCCCTTACTCTAACCCTGATTCTTACTCTAACCTTAGACTCTAAACATATCACTATGTAGTAACACCCAACCTACCACTTTTAGCCACTATAACACCTCAATTTAAAGTTTCCTATTTAAGATTTTTTGTTAAGAAATCTAAAAATTCAATACTCACCTTTTTTAACTGCAGCAATCTAAGAATACTTTTTGTTGTAATGCCTTACACCATAGTACTTTCTTTGCAAATGTAGTTTTTCCTACTGAGACAAATATCCATTCTAGCTCCTGACATCACTAGGAAAGACACCTCCTCGCAAGGACCTTCTTCCCCTATCTGACTGTGCACCTTTCCAGGTTTCTTCCTGCACTTTGAGGAGATGAAAGGTGCATGTGGAAGTTGTGTGGCTGGTAATAAAGGAAGGAGGATGGACAGTCTGAAGTGATGGAACGTCCAGGTCGCAGTGCCTGCAGGCACAACACCCAAAATAATGTGCACTGATCCTGGATTGAAAGGACGCTGACAGACAATACACATCCTCCAGTCACCTCATGTTGCAATGGATGGGGCTGTGGATCATTGTTTGAGGCGCTTTCATTCACTCTTGATGGAATTATCTTGGGAAGACAGAGGCGATTCGCGTGTGTTTCCACGGGGCATCTGACACCGGTTAGGAGCTTCTCTTCGGCTGTACCCCTGGCATCAACACCAGCATCAGGGCCACGAGCACAGATTAAAGCTTAGTCTCGGGCAAGGGAGGATGGGCATCATGCCTCTCCAAGCATCGAAGAAGGCCTACAGATCCACCACAGAAAAGTTGGCAGGAGCCTTCTTGATGGAGCCAGAATACAGTTCGTATTCGTAGTCCAGGCCGATGGGCACCAGTCTCATTAAAATCAGTTCATTTGCAGAGTTCAAACTTTTGGGAGCCGGCCTGTGAGAGAAAACAAACCGTTCCTGTGCCCTTCTCTCACCCTGATCTCAGGAAACTATTGTGGACTGGGACTGTTTCTGTATTCCAGCCCCTTTGGCAGACAGAGAAAACATCTCTTCGTAAGGAGCCCTTCATCTGATTGGCAGTGCTTGTATGCAGGCTTCATCTCACACTTTTCACTCAGGGCTGCCCTGGTGAACGTCGCTCACATTAACCCCAGAGAGAGAGAAGGAAAGAGGCGTGGTGAGGGCGGCCAGGTTGCTGTGCTGACGGAAACATCCACCATCACACACATTAAGTGCTGGTTTTTAAAGACATTCCTACTCACAACACACACACTCCCCATGCACTAGGTGCAGGTAGGCAGAATGTCCAATTTATGGGGGACAGACGCCACTTGATTATAGGTTTGGGCCACTAGAACTCTCCCTGGTGGTGCTGCACTGGTGTACTGTGGTATTTGTGTGAGTGTCGCGTGTGGGTCGCGTGAGGTATGTGTATGCGGAGAGTGGAATGCAGAGTGTGGTGTCGCGGGGGATTCTAGGAGTGGACGTTGGAGCAGAAGGGGAGCGGAGGAAGCTGTCTCCGGTGTCGTTGTATCGTACAACTTGTATTAAAGGCTCAACCCACAACCTACCGTCTGGATATTGTTCATTTCTACAATGGCGACGAGCGGGGAGCACAACGACACCGGGGACTTCAAGCTTCTCCCATCCATCTTTCCTTGGTTCTTCGGACGATTGCTGAACACTGCTGGATGGTCTCATCGCTTGCAAACTCTACCCTGGGGAATTTCTGCCCGATTGGCGTCCTTCATTTTGGCTGTTTGATCCTGGTGAGTTCGTGTGCAGAGCAGAGGAGGATCATGACGTAAGCAGGGAGCAGGGACGGGACCGTCATTGTATCTTAGCAACGGAATAACGCCGAAGGTCGTCCGACGCTCGTGAGATGTCGTCATCACGCGCATGACGGCGGCAGCCATTATTATTCAGTTTCCGTGTCATCGAGAGTTGTACGCTCTGAAGGGTGCGCAGGGAAGTCCTTCTCTTTCTTGCCATTGAAGTACACTCCGGATCACCAACCGACCCCTGCCCACACCACGTCTTCAACAAAGCCGACGCCACCATCGCACCCCATCTCCGGGACATCATCAACTCCTCCTTCCACACCGCCACCTTCCCGGAGAGCTGGAAGCACGCCGAGCTTACCGCCCTCCTGAAGAAACCAACGGCGGACCCCACCGACCTTAAGAACTACCGTCCCATCTCGCTCCTTCCGTTTCCGGCCAAAGTCATCGAGAAGACCGTCAACAGACAGCTTGCCGCCTTCCTCAAGACGAATGGATCCCTCGACCCCTCGCAGTCCGGGTTTCGGGCCAACCACAGCACCGAGACCGCCCTTATCGCAGCCACCGACGACATCAGAACCCTAACCGACAACGGGGAAACAGCTGCCCTCATCCTCTTGGACCTCTCCGCGGCGTTCGACACCGTCTGCCACCGCACCCTAGTGAAGCGCCTCAGCAACATCGGAATCCGAGAGAAAGCACTGGAATGGATCATCTCGTTCCTCGCCGGAAGAACCCAGAGAGTCCGCCTCCCCCGTTCAGATCCGAAGCCACCGAAGTCATCTGCGGCGTTCCACAGGGATCCTCACTCAGCCCAACCCTCTTCAACGTCTACATGAGCCCCTCGCAGCCATCGCACGCCGACACAACCTCAACATCATCTCCTACGCCGACGACACCCAGCTGATCCTCTCCCTCACCAACGACCCCACCACCGCCAGAGCCAACCTACACGACGGGATGAGAGACGTCGCCGACTGGATGAGGAACAGCCGCCTTAAACTGAACTCAGACAAGACGGAAGTCCTCATCCTGGGCTCATCACCCTCCGCCTGGGACGACTCCTGGTGGCCCCCGGCCCTGGGCACCGCGCCCAAGCCAACGGACCACGCACGCAACCTGGGCTTCATCCTGGACTCCTCCCTGTCGATGACCAGACAAGTCAACGCCGTCTCATCTTCATGCTTCAACACCCTGCGCATGCTCCGCAAGATCTTCAGATGGATCCCCACTGAAACCAGGAAGACCGTCACCCAGGCACTCGTCACCAGCCGACTGGACTATGGGAACACCCTCTACGCCGGAACCACAGCCAAACTTCAAAAAAGACTCCAGCGCATCCAGAACGCCTCCGCACGACTCATCCTGGACATCCCCCGACACAGCCACATCACCGGACACCTGAAAGACCTGCACTGGCTCCCCGTCAGCAAGAGAATAACGTTCAGACTCCTCACCCACGCACACAAGGCCCTCCACGACCTGGGCCCAAAGTACCTCAACGACCGCATGACCTTCTACACGCCCACACGCCAGCTACGATCAACCAGCCACGCCCTCGCCACCGTACCACGCATCCGCAGAACCACCGCCGGAGGAAGATCCTTCTCCTACCTGGCAGCCAAGACCTGGAACTCCCTCCCCACTCACCTTCGGCGAACCCAGGACCATCTCTCCTTCAGGAAGCAGCTCAAGACCTGGCTGTTCGAGCAGTAACTTACCCCCTCCCCCAGCGCCTTGAGACCCTCCCGGGTGAGTAGCGCGCTCTATAAATGCCGTGATTGATTGATTGATTGAAGTACACATCTCTGAAATAGTGCGCAGGGAAGTTATTCAATTTCTTGCCGACACATTTCTGAAGTGGTGCTCAGCGAAGTTCCACATTTCATCCGTGTTCATGAAAGGAATACCAGTTTCAACCTAGACTGGTCATCTTCAGCATACTGCTTTTCAGGTACTGTGTGACTGAGACTGAGACTGTACTGGGACTGAGGACTGAGATTGAAACTGAGACTTAGACACTAATTTGGCTGTTCTTCTAGCACAACTTACGTGTTGCTGTATTCAGTGACAAGCATCTTCCACCCATTTGTGAAATTAACTTTTAAAACTTTCTGTTTGACAACGTGTTGTACTTGCGGATTCAACTGACCTTGGTGATATTATTTTTTTTTTTTGCCCTAATTGTCGCAAAATTGACTTTGGTGAACTTTTTCCGTAAGCATACATCTTTCTTATTATTCCTTCTAACCACCAGCTTTTCATTATGGCAACAATTCAACCACCGCCGTTTTTTTAGCTGATTTAGGTGAACCTCCGATTGCTTGGGATCTGTGGATTGATTTGTTTGAGGCATATGTGGAGGTTATTGAGAAGGATGAGTGTTCAGAAGGAAGGAAATTGTCACTTCTTAAACACAGGTTAGGTGCTGTGGGGTTAAGAGAATTTAAGAATTTACCTTCGATAGAGAATGCCGGTGACATTGGGGTTTATCAATATGCAATTAAACAAATGCATGAAAGGTTTGGCAGGAAAATCAACGTAGTTATGGAAAGATTTAAGTTCTATTCGAGGGTGCAGAAAGAGGAGGAATCTATTGACCAATTTGTTTCTGCTTTAAGAGGTTTGGCAGTCACATGTGAATTTGATCGCATGACTTATGATCAAGTTTTACGCGATCAAATCTTGATGAAGACTAAGTCTAAGAAAATTCAAGAAAAGTTATGGTCATGCGGCAGTATTCCATTGAAAGCTGCTGTTGATGTAGCCAGGGGTGTTGAGGTTTCTGACCAATGCATTCGTGAGGTGAGGAATGAAAAGAGTATGTCGGGGAGTGAAAAAAGTTATAACCAAGTGAGTGTTGTAAATAAAGATTGCAGAGCTAAAAGTAAAAGTGAAAGTAAAACTTTGGAGAGTATTCCCAACAGGAAATTTAATGAAACACGAGGGTTTGTGTGTTACAGGTGTGGTTCCAGTAATCATTTAGCTAATTTTAAATGGTGTCCCGCATTAACTAAAGTGTGTACTATGTGCAAAAAGAAGGGACATTTCAGTAGAGTATGCAACAATTTGGGGAGGAAGGTCAATTTCATTCAAGACGATGTGCATGACGATGATTTAAATGTAGTTGGAGAAGTATCTAGCGTTCATGAGAAATCTATTGTTGAAATGGATAAAGCTAAAAAATTGCCCACGTGCACTGTGCGCATTGATGGTGTGGACGTATGTGTTATGGTGGATTCGTGTGCATGGTATACAATAATGGGCAAGGAGTTATTTAGGAAATTGTGGCCTGGTAGACCGTTGCTGGAGCCTGATGTGAGTCCTGGAAGCTATTCAGGTCATAAAATCCCTTTGGAAGGTTTTATATGGGCGGATGTATCTTTTGAACGTAAGTCATGTCGGGGCAAAGTGTATGTTGCCAATAGGGGTGCAACTATTTTAGGTTGGCCACATATCACTGATTTGGGCCTTAAGATTGATGCGAGTTTGAAGTGTCCTGTATTCGCGGTACAATGTGAGGATGAAGGTGAAAATATACACACTTGTGCGGATTATTCTGAACTTAAGGAAATGTACCTTGATGTTTTTTCTGATAATATAGGCAGAATGGCGAATTTCAAACATAAAATTATATTACGAGAGAATGTGTGCCCAATAAGACAAAAACTTAGGAATGTTCCTATTAGTTATCGTGAAAAATTAGGGGACATTCTTAAAAAATTGTGTAAGGATGGAATTATTGAGCCAGTGGAGAGCTCTGATTGGGTTTCTCCAGTGGTGATTTCCCTTAAGTCCAACGGGGATTTACGTTTATGTGTGGACTTGAGGTGTTTGAATGAGGCCATTTGGGTTGATACTTTCCCCTTACCTAACCTACAAGAACTTACATCTTCTGTTTGGGGTTCTTCCTGGTTTTCTAAAATAGATTTAGCTAGTGCATATCACCAAATTGAATTAGATGATAACTCTAAGCACTGCACAGCTTTTATCACTCCTGAAGGCATGTTCAGGTATCGACGTATGCCTTTCGGATTAGCAAGTGCTTCAGCTGTGTTCCAGAGGGAAATGTCAAGAATTTTGAGTGGGATTAATGGGGCAAAAGTGTTTCAAGATGACATTTTGATTTTTGGGAAGAATAAGGAGTCCCATGACAAGTATCTGCATACGGTTTTGGAAGCCCTTAGGGAACATGGGTTAACTGTTAGGAATGAAAAGTGTGTTTTTGGGAAATGCGAGGTAGAATATCTTGGCCATGTTATATCCAAGGACGGTATTCGACCAAAAGTCAGTCATGTGGAAGCTATTCTGTCGGCTCCAGAACCTAAAAGCAAGGAACAATTAATGTCCTTTCTGGGCCTTACTGAATTTTATTCTCGGTTCATTGAAAACTATGCATCTAAAGTGGAACCGTTGAGAATGTTATTGAAGAAAAATGCATTATTTGTATGGGAGCAACGACAAGAACAATGTTTTAATAATGTCAAGAAGGAAATTTCTGTAACTCCATGTTTGAAACCTTTCATGCCTTCAGCTGATTGTGTGTTATCTGTTGATGCTTCCGGGTATGGAATTGGTGCTGTGTTTTCACAACATACCAAGAATGAGAGATGGGTAGTGGCATATGCGTCTCGTACGTTGACAACATCTGAACGGAATTACTCAGTAATTGAGAAGGAACTGCTTGCTGCTGTGTGGGCTGCAGAAAGATTTCGTATGTATGTGTGGGGGAGGAAGTTCAAGATTTGTACGGATCATAAGCCGTTAGTGAACATTTTGAGACCTGAAGGGGGAGGAATTTGACTCCAAGGTTGGCCCGGTTGGCTTCTAAATTACAAATGTTTAGTTATGAAATTGAATATATTCCGGGCAAGGAAAATCTGGTTGCTGATGGACTTTCACGGTTGCCCAGTTTGTCTCCTATTGTTGGGGTGGAGGGGGTGAGTGAGTCTGAAGTTGCTTTCACTTTCAAAGATATTTTATCCATTGAAGATGAGGGAGTGGTAGTGAGTAAAACACTGTCTGAAGAATCGTGGGTGCGCGAAATGGATAAGGATGTAGTCCTGAAAGAGGTAGAGAAGTATATTATGGATGGTTGGCCGAGGGAATCTGTTCTACGAGGAGAGTGTTCTGCATTTTGGAAAGTTAAGGAAGAGTTGTGTTTGTCTAATGGAATTGTTTTGCGGAGGGACAAGATTGTGCCTCCGTTGGGCATGCGCAATGGCATTATTGAGAGGAGTCACAAGGGTCATGGTGGTATGTCAAGTACCAAAAGAAGAATTAAAGAATGTTTTTGGTGGCCTGGTGTTGATTCTATGGTGGATCGTTGGGTTAGGGATTGCAAGATTTGTGGTGTTAGTGATAAGGTAGCTAAACCCTTGTGTATACCCTTGACTATGGTGGAGTTGCCAGAAGGACCATGGCAAAAAATCGCCATTGATTTTATGGGTCCATTTTCAGCCGTGTCAGCAAGGGATTGTTATGCTATCGTTATGATTGATTACTATTCCAAGTGGCCGGAGGTAAGGATGGTCAGTAATGTGACTACGGAGGTGGTCATTGAATTTTTGGAAGATGTGTTTTCAAGGGAAGGTGTACCTGAGATCTTGGTGTCGGACAATGGTTCCCAATTGGTATCGGACAGAATGCAGGAATTTTTTATGGAAATGGGTATCAAACATATACGGTCATCATTATATCACCCCGAAGGGAATGGACAGGTGGAACGCTTCAACAGGGTGGTTAAAGAGGCGATTCAGTTGGCGCTAAGTGCAGGGTTACCTTGGAGGAAGGCTCTGCAAGAGAGACTGATGGCATATCGAGTTACTCCTCATTCGGTGACTGGTAAAACACCGTTTGAGGTGTTGAGGGGGAGGAAACCGTCAACTGTTTTGGTCCCTTGGTGGTTAAGGAAAAGGAATAATAGAATGAGGCCTAAGGGTAGTGGGATTGATAAAGAAATTAAAGCTAAAGTTACGGAATTCCAGGAACGCACAGTTCGTTCTCGTGGCGGGAATTGCCATTGGCCTGTCGTCCATGTTGGTCAGATGGTTCGTGTGAAAAATCCTAGGGGGGTCTTGAAAGGCGAGGCGGTTTGGTCACGGCCCATGGAAGTACGGAGGGTGTTAGGTAGCGCAGTTGAATTGGAAGATGTTAGAAGATGGAATTTTCGTCAGCTGAGTTTTTGTAATGATCGGAATAGTGTTGCGTGTCGTAGTGTTCCAAGTGAGGAAGGGTGCAATGGTTACATGTTGGGGGAGGATTGTGGTGTAGATTTACGTAGTAGTGGTGTAAAGTCAAGGGGTAGGAATGACGGGTTGGTAGAGGCTGCTAGTCATGAACCTAATCTCGACGATGAGGGTTTGCGTCGTGGTAGCAGGTTGAGGAGAGTTCCTGCCCGTTTTGCTGATTACACATTGGGATAGTGTTGGTTAGTTATTATTGTGTGGAGTTGACGTATGTGTTGTCTATCTTTCTTGTGGTTCTATGTTTGTGTTGTTGTCATTGGGTGTTGTTGTAAGGGGGAAGGTGTGTGGTATTTGTTGTGTGAGTGTCGCGTGAGGTATGTGTATGCGGAGAGTGGAATGCAGAGTGTGGTGTCGCGGGGGATTCTAGGAGTGGACGTTGGAGCAGAAGGGGAGCGGAGGAAGCTGTCTCCGGTGTCGTTGTATCGTACAATTTGTATTAAAGGCTCAACCCACAACCTACCGTCTGGATATTGTTCATTTCTACATGTACCCACAAGCACTATAATCCGCGGCCACCAAATAGAAACCTCGTCTCCGGGGGTAATGCAGTTAAAGGGAATACTCCCTTATGGACAATTTTGGGTAACATTTCTGGGGTTGCCATTTTCCCCAGCAGGTCTCTCGGATTCTGAAAGATAACGGAGGTCATGGTTCACCATATACACTGAATAGTGGACCTTGCATGGGAAAACCCGCAGGATGTGATGGCTGGTATCAAGAGCTGCAGACTTTCAACCCTAAGGAAGTCTGAAGTTACTAAGGTCCCAAAACCAAGCAGAGTAGGGTAAAACGCGTACAATCGCTTCACCTACAGTTCTGCAAAAACATTGTGTGTGTGAACGAAACTGAACAACCGGTGTAGAACAGAACTAGGAAGGAAGGTTCCCACTATTGTTATGCATTCAGAAACAGATTGTTGACTGTAGGCTCCATCTGAATAGAATAAAAGTGACACAACCTCCTTACACAGCTAGATATGCAATTAACAAAAACAGAAACCACACAACAAATCCCACACCCCAAATGCACATAGTTAAGTTGCCAGGTCATGAACTAGCCAGGTGCCAGCCAAGTGTAAACCTAGGAGCAGGCTGCATTAAACAAAAGCAAGCCATAAAATCTCAATGCATTGCCTACTGGGAAGGAGATCTAGAGATGGACCTCAAGCCTGACTGCTCTAGGTGCCTGCACAAGAACTACAGACCAGCTTAATATCCCCAAGTCTGTAAGGAATACACTAGAAAGACAGCTGCCTCCTTCGCCAATTAATATGGGTTTTGCTTACCGAGTATCATTTGACTCTGTACCACCAAAAATGCATAAATGAAGTTATTTTTTTAAAAAAATGAGACTGGTGCGTTGCAGAGTTGATGATCACAAACTTTAGACTGAAACATGTCGACACAAACAGAAGAGGAAACCAAGACAGGCTGGGCTCTGCACTCAGGGTGTCACTAGTGGATTATAAATTAAAAGATTTTCTACTACACCGTCCAAGGTACAGCACTATGAGAGGCGCTATATCGGGGAAGGGATGAACACTTCCTAAGACAGGAAGGAGAAAAGCACTTTATCATCCTAGGCAGTTAAATGTAGTAAGTGGCAGGCGTGTTCTGTCCTGCTGCCAGATTAGACATGAAATGTAATATCAAACATGCATACCCAAAACAGAAAGGTTTTCAAAACAGAAGAGTTACAAAGTAGCTCCTACTGCTGTTTTTAGGTCTCGCCTGAGCCAGCGCTTAGCGCTGCTCTGGCCGAGACATTTAGTAAGTGGGTTTTTGAAGTGCTACCAGAGAGGCTTTTGCTGACCTCCAGCTTTCGTTCACGATGGCGTGCACGCGCGCAGCCGCCAGCTTTCAGCGCTTGATCAGGCGCCATCTGGCTTTCCTCTCGCTTGCTGTCTGAACGCTCCTCCGCCCCTCCCCTGCTGCGTCGCGTTAATTAGAAACATATGCTGCTTTCACTTTCAGCGCGGCGGGCGCTCGCGCACCACTTTTGAAGCCGGGCTTGTCTTGTTGAATGTGAGTTTAAATCATCGTTTTGTTTTTATTCTGTTGTGTATGTATTTGTTTATACATTTCACACCTCTGCATGCAAATCTAAACATGTGGTCTAAAAAAAAAAAACATGTGCTAACGTATTTGTCATAAATGTCGTCTAGGTGTGCCGCGGTGTTTGCATCTCTAAGAACAGTTAGGTATCGAATCATGCTAAACACAACTTCCGTAGATGTGTCTGACACTCAAACTGATACTGACCTCCTGTGCGACGCACGTGCAACAAACACATACGTTGAGCACTCTCTCATTGCGTGCATGCAGACATTGACAAACGAAACATTAGGTGCACTGCACCAAATACAATTAAATAGCTAAACGTAATTGGTAGAGATCATTCCGGCGTCAGTTTCTTTTTCTCAGTGAATGTCTTTTTCAAGGTACCAAGTTGCTTTAGCGGTTTTTTTCTTCAGAAATATAGTGGATGCTTTTGTTCCACGTGAGCTCCTCCTGAAGTTGCCGGGCGGTCAAGATAAAACACGTTTTATTGAACAGGAAATATGGTCAGCACTTGGATGATGAATTCTCTGAATACAGAACTTTTTGTTTACAACATTATGCGAGCTGCATTTGTTTGAAAACATTTCAATTGGTCTGTGTACGGGGCTCCCCGTTTATTGCTTTTGATACCACCTAGTGTACATACTGTGTAATGCAGGCTGAGAACATTTAACAAACGCTGCAGTTTATCAGACCAGTTACAGGAAATAGCGTCGTGCTCAAGAGACAATCTTCTGAGAAACAAGCATTTGCAATGCAATAGGTCTCTGTGTTGCCAGCCTGCTTCTCCCCGCCCTCCTCCCTCTTGCAATACGTTCCCCCCTTATTTCCTCCGTTTCCCCCAAGCATTAGCTCCAGCCCTCCCTGTTGCTTTTGCCTCTCCTCCAGGATCCCCCTGCACTTTTGCCCCCCCTCCCACATTGCTTCGGCATTCTCTCCCCACCCTCCCTTTGTTGCATCTCCATTCCTTCCTTGTTTCTCCTGTTTAAACGCTTCTGCACATTTTTCTTTCTAGTTACCAATCAAATTCTGATTAGTAACTAAAGAAACAAGCATTGGCATAGCCAATAGGTCTCGCCTTTGGGACCTTATAAGTGTTTAACCATGCAACAGTTAATGTTGTTGCACCAAGGATATTGTGCTGCATAACTAAATACTTATAAGGTCCCAAAAGCGACCTATTGGCTATGCCAATGCTTGTTTTCATTGGTTATGTCACATGTTAACTTAAGCAACACAGGAAGTAACTTGTCAAGCAAGTAGAGCTTACTAAATCATACTGTGACTGCGCCTCTTAAAAAAGCGAATTCCATCCACAAAAATAGAAAGGTCAAGCATTTTGCAGATCTTCACCTGGATGGCTAGCATTCTTTTAAACTCCTCCGCCCCCTTTCTCCTTTGTAAATTAAATAGTTCTGCGTATGGAAGTTTACAGTCTAAAGGCTATGGATGTTGATTCACCAAAATGGCATGGGTAGCAGATTTGACATTGTGCACACTTTGACCCACTAGTACATCAAAGCTTTGTCCCACCCTTGGCCCTAAAGAGAATGGAGAAGAAACCAGAAAAGTTCAATAATGCGGCGACTGCCTGCTTTATTTTCTGCTCCTGACCACTGTGCCCTTAAAGGCCAAGGATACTACAAAGGAATGTGCCAGGGGTATCCAAGTAAGAGCCTCGCTACCCTTTAATGGACATCCAGAAGTGAGGCTAGAGTAACAGAGTGCAAGTTACTGACATTGATTACACCCTAATCACTTAATCCACCTTTATATCATTCGGCTTTTTTCATCATTCAGCCTTATTTTTTTATGTTGCTTGCACATAAAATGAATTCTCACTTTTTTTTTAAACCATTTTTTCAACTTTCAGCCCCCTTGCTCCCCTATGAACTTTTTTCCCCCTAAAGTTCCAAAGTTTCATGGAGTTGAGAATTGGGTTGATGGGGATGTGAGGAGAGTAGTTGGTCGCTACCACCAATCCTCCCTTTATTCCAAAGGTTTTTTTGACTCAAGTTCCATGTGTCTTGCCACCTGACTGTCACTTGGAACACAAACAACCTGTCCAATCCCCCACAGCCTCCCCCACAGCCTGAAAAGTGGCAGTGCACATGGAGCTTGACTCAAGTGATTTGTATGAGAGAAGAGACAGTGGACTGGCAGAAAACTGGGGCAGGATGGACGGGCGTTGGTTTGATAACAGGAGAGGGAGCAGCTGGATGCAGAAAGGGTTACAAAGGGGGATGCTTAGGAGGAGAGAGAGTTTGGCTTGAGATGTGTCTGGCCGGTGATGGAGTTTCACTGGAAAAAAAGCCTGGCAATAAAAAGGCAGAGGAGGGGTGGGTTCAGGAGCATGGCTGCCGTGGCATTAACTCTCAGTCAATCCCAGTTTTCCTATTGTAAATATGGGCTTACAATTCCCAGAATCAGGGTCGTACTGGCCTATCTGGCAATCAGGCAGTGCCCGAGGGGCTGGTCTGAAGAGCCAGTGTGTGGGCTGGGTTGGTCTGCTAGGCCGGTTTTCACTATTGATATCCCAGATATTAAAACAAACATTGCCTCCAGCAAGCTCAAATCCATGTAGTCTGCCATCCCTTCCCAAACACTTATACAGCGATTCTTTACAAGTTCAAAACTGCCCCAACTTGCAACCATGGGCCACTTTTTTGTAGCCATCTGATTCACTTTATGGAGGACACTTTTTCTTCTGGTGCCCAATTGGAAACTTTGAGGGATAATAGAGGCAGGAGGGTTGCATCACGAGAAAGGATGGCATTGGCGGCCCTCAATGGGAAGGAAAATAAGCAGTGGAGTCAGAGATCATTCTGGTACGCAAGTGGCGCTCTCTGGGTGGGGAGAAATCACAGTGCCATAAGAGGAGGGGCTAGAGGTGTGTGGAGCTGCATTAAAGGTGGCAGCAGACGGTCTTGAGAGGAGAGGACTTGAGCAAGTGGACGGGGGCCTGGCGAGAGCGGGGTCTCGAGAGAGGACGCCGGCAGCAGAGCTAAATGCTGGCTTTGTACAAGTCGAGGCCTGTTCTTCTTGAAATCCCGCCAAGTTCTTCAATGAAGGCTTCGCAAGGTCAGCGCCGCGGTGACGTCACCGGTACAGTAGGAGAACCAGGAAAGCGGGCCCACTGCAGCCCGGAGGTATGAGTCATATGAGCGAGATTGAAGAATACGGAGGGAAAGCCCCCACTGCAGCAGTGAAGCTGCCGCAGCGAGCGAGGTGCGCACACGGGGCCATGTCAATGAAAAGGGGTCGGACGTGAGGGGAGAGAGAAGAAACGGGAAGAGGTGGCCGGGGAAGAGGTGGCCGAGGAAGAAAATTAAAGGGAGTTCGAAAAGGAAAGAAAATGCAGCCGTGATAGAAAAAAGATTAAAAGAGCGAAATAGCATGAAGAGCATAATTGTCACACTAGGGAAGGATGATTTGAAAGCTTAATACAGACTGAAAGCTTGCAGGGAGGCGCGATGCCCGCGAGCATAGCACCTACCCAGGCAATGATAACCGCTCTCTGTCCGTGCGTCACCGCAAGGAATACAGACCACCTGCCTTTCTAGTCGTCAAGCTCAGAGTCGATGCTTTGAATTAAAAAAAAAAAATTAAAAAAATCAGACTGCCATTCAGAGCTCTATCTCAGAGACAGCGGCCAAGAACATCCTGTGGCATTTTATCATTGCACTGAAAATTATATGTCAGGCTTTTATATCCTATCTGAGGGTAGCAGTTCAAGGAATAAACATCCGTAGACACCTTACTGTATCATCTCCGGCCATGCATTCATCTCTCTTCTAGCTGACTCACTGCACTGACTAAAGAACACCCCCTGTATCTCCTTCCTTCTACTTGAATCACTCCAAGGAATGGTGGAAAGTGCGGGTGTCCAGAAGGGCTGGATCCACTCCAGATTTTCAGGATAAACACAGTTAACCACCAGCAGAACTACATGGCTTTGACCCTGCACTTTTTAACTCTCCCATTCAGTCTCTGTGTTCAGGGCCGGACTGAGAACCGAAACCGGCCCTGGCAAACTGCTCGGCTGGCACCCCCTGGGGTGAGGGGGGGTGCAGATTTTGTTGCAGGGGGCCGATATTTCCGACCCCCGGTAACAAAATCGGCCCCCCAGAGGCCCAAAACCAGCCCCCACCCTAGCGGTCCACCGGGGAAACGCCCGGTGCCCGCTATGGCCAGTCCGGCCCGGTCTGTGTTGTTTGGTTATCATCTCCCCCGGAGGGCCGCACAGTCACGCAAGCTTACAGTGGGGCCTTCCTGTAATATGGACTGACACCTGTGAGATATGTAGTTGCTGGTTGAGGGCAGTGAAACCCTACTCGATCAGCAACCACAATCCTTGTCAGGGTAAAGCACAAGAAAACCCCAAATTAATCTGTGCTGGACCCTCTGGTAGCTTGGCACAGAGCAGACAGGCTTAACTAAGAGGCAATGTGTAAAGTATTTTTGCAGCACTTCACACAGTAATAAAGTGAAAACACAACACAAGAAAAATCCCACACCAATTTAGAAAAATAGAGTAATTTCTAATAAATAAAACAAGACCAGAACGACTAAAATCCATCAGTAGAACCAGAGATATGCAGGTTTAAAGGTTTCAGTAAATAGAGCCAAAAAAGCACAAAGTGCCAAATGTGGCTATCTGGTCGTGCTGGACTGGGACAAAGTACAAGCCGACCACTATGGCACACGGGCCGGTTACAGGGACCCAATAAGGCCCGCTGAACAAGAGTACCTTAAATCCTGGTTGCATAGCATTGAGAGGTCCCACACCGAGGATACGTCGAACAACCAGGGCGATATCAGTTCCATGGAGCTGCGAAGCTACGATGCAAGGTCCTGCATCGTCAAGGATCCCATCGACGAGGGCTTGCGATGCGAAGTCCGGGTCAAGGATGCGTTGCGCTGTTGAGGCGATGTGTTGGTTCTGAAGACTATGCAAGGCTGCGATGCGAGAACTTGTGTTGCCGTCCAGGCTGCAGTTGACAAGAGATTTGCGATATGGCAGAGTCCAGGTGCTGGGCTCAAGGTGGTTGGAGCCTTCTGTCCCCGAGGCTGTAGTCAGGAGGCCAGCCAACTAGCCCTTAATGCCACTTTGGGGTCCTGAGTTCAACAGATGCAGGCCCAGTCCTTCTCACCCAGACAAGAGGGCAGCAGGTCAGCACAGCAGGACAGCAGTCCTTCAAAGAAGCAGTCCATCAGACTGGCAGTTCTTTCAGCAGCACACCAGTCCTTCTTCCTGACAGAGTATCCACATGTGTCAAAGTGTACTAAACAGTTGGTGTATGGGGTCCAATATTTATACCTGGCCCTTCCTTTGAAGTGGGAGAAGCTTCTGGATGTTTCCCTTTGAAGTTCCCAGGCATCCCACCTTTCCTGTACTGGCTCCAGACTAACTACAGAGGGTATGCAGCTCTTTGTGTGGAGGCAGGGCACAGCCTATTCAGGATAATGTAGGGCTGTGCTCAGCTCTGTCCTCTCATCTTGCCAATGATGGCCCATCCAGGAACACCTAAGCTCTCTATTGTGTGTGGCTGTCTAGGAGGAATACACAAAGCAGAACTGTCAGCTACACCCAGCCAAGTGACCTAGAGACAGGTTGCAGGCATTAATGGCTAAGATGGGAAAATGCCAACTTTCTAAAAGCGGCATTTTCAAAATTTTAATTGAAAATCTGACTCCGCCATGAGAGAGGATTTTTATTACAATTTCAAAGACACCAAACATGAACTGGTTACCTGATCCCACTTGGAAATTATCACTTATTAAATGCAATTAGGTAACTCTGATGTTAACCTATGGGACAGGTAGGCATTGCAGTAGTAAAAAACAAATGTAATATTTTTTCACTACAGGACATGTAAAACTAAAAAGTACATTTCTCACTTTTTAAATGCATTGCACACTGCCCTCTGGGCAGTCTGGGGCCTTTCCTGGGGTGACTTACATGTATTAACAAGCATTGGCATAGCCAATAGGTCTCGCCTTTGGGACCTTATAAGTATTTAGTTATGCAGCACAATATCCGTGGTGCAACAACATTAACTGTTGCATGGCTAAACACTTATAAGGTCCTAAAGGCGAGACCTATTGGCGATGCCAATGCGAAGTAGGTTGTGCATCGTATGTATGGCTAGAATTACCTCAGAGTGCAGCGGACAGGGCCCGAATGAATATCCATTTTATGAAAAATTGCCGTATTTCTTTGAAAAGGAGAAGACAAAAACAACAGAGGGGTAAACATGTAAAGGACGGGGGGCGTGGCTTGCCGAGCTGCGAAATGGCCGCTGAGTAGGCGAGCTCCGCCGGCCGAGAAAATTATCCGACAAATATTCGCACAAAGGGTGTGCGCAAACGGTGCACCTTTATAATATACAGGAGCGGACGGTTTGAAGAACCCACCATCCGAAACTCAAAGACCTAAGTGCCCGAAAAGCGAGGTGACGTGGCTTGGCCGGTGAGGTCCGGGGCGCCCCTGCTGCTGCTGCGATAGGGAAGCGGATCGCGGCGAAAATCAAGCCTGCGGCGCGGCTGCTACGGTGGGCCGCGTTCACGGACGGAGGAGCCTGTGCAGCGCACATAGATCGGAAGGTGGGGGCCCCGACACATATAAGCTAGGAGGGGCGTGCGGACAGTGTGTGGTGCCCTTCGTTTAAAAATAAGCAGGATCGGAGTCCGGGAAACGTGGTGACGTGACCCGATCTGTGGAGACCGGAGGCCAACTGCCGCTGCTGGGTCGAGGAAGGGGACTGCGGTCGAACATTGGCCCTGGTTACCGCTGAAGCGGAAGGTTGCGCACACAGCTGGAGGTGCCTGAGCGGCTAAAACTTGGCCTGTGCGGTGGGGGCCCTGGCCAAACACATGCTGAGAAGCGGAAGGTACGTGACACCCGTGGCCCAGTAACCAGAACTCTGAGCCCTAGAAGTGTGGCCCGGACTGTAGAGGCCGGGAGACACCTGCCGCCGCTGTGACGGGGAAGCGGGCCGCAGCGGAGATCGAGCCCGCGGCGCCGCCGCTGTGGTGGGTCACGCTCACATCCGGAGGAGAAAAGTGTGGCGCACATCGGCCAGAGAGGTGGGGGGCCCCGGAAAATACCGGATAAGAGGTGCGAGTCCAGGCGGTCAAAAGAGTGGCGCAGTACGGCGGATGTATTGATCCTGAGCACAGGACCCGTGAGAAGAAGGGGCGCAAAGACCTGGTAGGCCCTGGGAGGCCGTGCAGGTGGAAGAAAACTCGCAGAACCCGGGGCTGGCTCGCCGGTAAGAAGAGAATTGGCGATTGGGCGAGGTACTGAGAGGGACTGCTCTGGCCCGCCCTTGGACCAGGTATGCAAGGCCTAGGGAGAGGCCTATAACCACGGACAGGCCCCTGCGTGAAAGAGGAGTAACAGCGACCTGGCTAGAAGGAAAGATTTGGGACCTGCGAACCAGGACGAACCGGCATATATCACCCCCCACGCCGGACGCCCTAACATACGAGGGAGTTGCGAGACCTACGAAGAGATACCCGGGATATGACACTAAGACGGGCGCAGTCAATTCTGATATAAAAGGGAGAAATCTGTGACCTGCAGGGTGAGACCCACAGACGTGGAGGTCGGCTGCTGCATGTGGAACCTGCTGGGGGGCCCACTCACTACTGGGATCCAGACAGCGAACACCCTGATACCGGTTAGATTGCTGGTAGAAAGGAGGGCACGGACTTCATTGGTAAAGAGCACAAAGAACCGGTGATTCACGTGGGGTGAGCCCGCTTATTCGGTTGCAATATGGGCAAACAAGACGCCAAGCAGCCGAAGATCTCCTTTGACCAACGGAGAAACACAAGGAACACAGAGCATGAGCTGGAAGCGGGAGCGGAGCGACATCCAGACCAACAGGTAGAGGACCAGGGGGAAGATCTGAGATCCCTAATGCTGGAAATGAGGTCCAGTCTCCGAAATATCGATACCAAATTGGACACGCTAACCTCTCAACTAGATGCGGTTAAGACACAAGTGGGAACACATGAAACCAGACTGGATGTTTTGGAAAACCGGGCCTCGGACTTTCATGACTTCCAAGTAGAAACGAAGGAACAGCTCCTCCAAATGGACAAGGTCCTTGGGGTCATCAGAGCGAAGAACGAGGATTTGGAGGCCCGTTCACGCCGCAACAATCTCCGCATTACGGGAGTACCGGAGACAACGGCCATTACGAAGATGGAGACGTATGTTTCGGATATGCTCCGTGAACTATTTGATCCCCACCTCTCTACGGTCTTTGCAGTGGAGAGGGCACACCGGGCATTGGGCCCCAAACCACCGGTAGGAGCCACTCCCAGACCAATACTGGCCAAGATCCTCAATTATCAGGACCGTGATACTGTGCTCAGGCAGGCCCGAGGCAAGGGTACGAGCACATATGGAGGCAACACTATCTCATTTTATCCAGATTTTACCCCAGCGGTACAGGCGGCGAGGAGGGAGTTCCTGCAGGCCAAGAGGATACTACTACAAGCCCAGATCCCATATGCTCTTTTGTACCCGGCAAAACTCCGGATCAACTTTGACGGAACGGTTCACTTCTTTACGGATGCCAAATCTGCCCTCAAGTTCGCCAAGCATGTAGGGGGGAAGGAGGCCAGACAACGCCTCAAAGAGCCAGCCGCAGATCAGACGAATCTTAGCGACAATGACTGAATGGGCTTTGGACTCTGAGGGGCTCCGGATCATCCCTCCGATAGACTACGTAACTATGGTTTGGGGGCTTTATGCTGGTTTAGAGGTGGTATGATGGGACTACGGGTAAAAATAGTATACTAGAAGGTTGCCTAGCTTTGTAATACAATGTTTCTAGGGGGTCGGAGCAGCATATGCCCGTCTAGGTACATCACGAGGGACATCAGAGCCAGATAATCATCACTGGGGATGTACTGTCAGAAGGGGTTGAAATTTTGCATAGAGGTTAGAGAGGTTTGGAGATAAGTTTATGAAACTGTAAGGTGCCAGGGGGTAGCACACCGCATTTATTTCTCGGCCACCCTGAGAAATTGGGGGAGTGTGCCGGTAACACCACGCACCCATGGGAGAGTTCCCACAAGTTATTGAATGTTCCTTTTTTTGGGGGATGGGTACTCTACAACCTGATTGGGGGGTTGGTGTATGAGGCGGGTGGGTTTTTTTTTTTGTTTTTTTGTTTGCTGCAGATATGCCTTACACTGTACGAGAAAATTGCTTGGTACACTTGTATTTGTTCCTATGCCGCACTTCACTCGCCCCGGCACACTGCAGAGACATGTATCCATTATGACTGCCTTAAATTTTCTCACCTGGAATATCCGGGGGTTAAATGACGGTAGAAAGGCTAGGTTGGTGCATTCCTATTTGGCCCGACATCAAGTGGACATTTGCATGCTACAGGAGACACACCTCAGTACTCCATCATCCCCTAGACTTAAACACGGGAGATGGGGGTCGGTCTACTCCTCCATTTTTTCTAACTATTCGAAGGGGGTTGCTGTTCTGCTAAGGCGGGGGTTGGACTGGAAGGCTGGTGCGATATATTTAGACCCCGACGGCAGATATGCCATAATCCAGGGTTCTCTGATGGGACAACAGTTGGTGCTGGTTGCAGTATATGGGCCCAATACTGACACACCTGAGTTTTTCCAAACTGTATGGGCAAGGGTGAAGGCGACCAATTGTGATACCATTATTTGGGGGGGGGATTTCAACGGCATACTGGACGACGAGCTGGACCGGAAGGGGGCTTCTAGACCACTGCACCCGATGGCTAGTGGGGCACTGCAGGCTATATTGGCAGACGGGGACCTGATCGATATTTGGCGGCGATTGCACCCTGGGGTTAAGGAGGGCACATGCATCTCGGAGTATCACAAAGCATGGTCCAGACTTGATTATTGGGTGGTATCCCGGGACGTGGTTACATGGACAAGGGACGCCCTACATCTCCCTAGGTCCCTGTCAGACCATGCGCCTTGCCTTCTGAGGCTAGAAATGCCACACACAGCTCCCCGTATGTTCACGTGGAGACTGCCACCGGAAGCACTGTTGGATGAAGCATTCAAAGAGGAAATTAGAGGGGACATAAACAACTACTTTTCATTGAACACAGGTTCGGTAGATAAGGTGGCCACCCTGTGGGAGGCGTTCAAAACAGTGATAAGGGGGAACTGCATAGCCAGGCAGGCGGGGGTGTTGAAGGCCATCAGGGGAACTCTAGAGGCGCTTGAAAAACAGATAGGGGAACTGGAGGCTCAATTCTATTCCTCCGGGGAACCCACCGTCTTGGCATCCATAAAAGAAAAACTGCTGGAATTTGAGGAGGAGGCGAGTAGGGAGGTTAAGTTTCTGGGGAAGCATGCTCAAGCTAGGAGATATGGAGAGGGAGACAGGCCCGGGAGAACACTAGCGACTATGCTCCGCCCCCCACGCTCCGCAGCCTTTGTGACAGAGCTCACAAATGCAGATGGGTCGAAGGTTAGGGGTCAGAAAGCTGTGCTTGAGGAATTTTCTGGTTTTTATCATAGGCTTTATGCAACGACACAGAACTCTGTTCCTGAAGGGCTGCTGCCATTCCTTGATTCTCTGGAGTTGCTGTGGTTGAGCGGGGGACACAGGGACTATCTTGACTCTCCCTTTACGGTCGAAGACGTGGCGAAAGTTATAAAAAGTCTACCGATAAATAAGGCCCCGGGGTCAGACTTACTGACCACCGTCTTTTACAAAACATACGTTGAGGAGCTAGCGCCACGATTATTTGATGTCTATGAGGAGGCGCTGGTGTGCTTCCGCCGTCGATGCGAGAGGCAATAATTATCACCCTTTTAAAACCAGGGAAACCGGAGGATGAACTAGACTCGTATCGGCCGCTTTCCTTAATTAATGTAGATGTGAAGATCCTGGCGAAACTCATTGCAAATAGGCTGCAACCCTTGCTACCACTGGTCGCTCGCCCGGATCAGTCGGGTTTTATCCCGGGGAGGTCGACATCTCAAAATCTCAGAACGCTGTTCTCCGTGCTGCACTACTTGCACCCTGAGGTGCAGGCGGCGGCGTTTTTTTTAGACGCCACAAAGGCATTCGATACATTGGAATGGCACTATCTTTTTACAATTTTGGGCCGCATGGGATTTAGTCCGCTTTTTATTAACATGGTGAGATTACTTTACACGCGGCCGATGGCGCGAGTGAGAGTCAATGGCCTCCTTTCGGAGCCGTTTGCTATATCAAGGGGAACGAGACAGGGGTGCCCCCTGTCCCCGTTGCTCTTCGCGATCGTAATGGAGCCCCTGGCAGCGCGCATCCGACAACACCATACAGCGAAGGGGATTGGATTCAGTGCACGAAGCCTCCTAATATCATTATATGCAGATGATGTTACACTTTATGTCTCCAACCCGGCGTCCAATCTTGACCCGATATTGCGTGAATTCATTAGATTTGGGGGTCTCTCTGGCATTTCTATAAATTGGGCAAAATCTGTTATTTTCCCGCTAACAGACACCACAGCCCAAACACCATCTGAGTTCCCACTTAATTGGACCATAGAGCCCGTGAAATATCTAGGGATATGGATAAGCAGAGATATGCAGGAGCTGTGGCAGAAGAACTATGGACAAGCCATAGCATGGCTTGAAGGGAAGATTGTAGCTTGGGCTGGACTCCCACTCTCTTTGGCTGGGAGGATCGCGTTGATAAAAATGGTGGTATTGCCCAAGTTCCTGTACTTGTTCGTTAATGTGCCTGTAGTGCTTACAAGTGCCTTTTTTAGTAACTTGCGATCCCTGTTGATCTCTCTGACCTGGGCGGGCGGACAAGCCAGGGTGTCCTGGGAGTTGCTGACGCTGCCGCTACGACAGGGAGGCTTGGGGGCGCCGGACATGCAGCTATACGCCTGGAGTGCGCAAGCACAGTTTTTTCACTACTGGGTACACCCAACTCCCTTTCAACCACATGTTGCCATAGAGGCGGACATAGCCAAGCCCCTGCCCCTGTGTGTAGCTTTATTCGGACAATATAAACGCCCTAGGGACGGCATAGACACAGTGGAGACACTTCGGTGGGCCTGGCAGAAGTTAAAAAGGAGAGCTGGCATGGCCCTTCTATATGCCCCGTCCATATCCCTGGCCAACAACCCGATGCTGTTCCCCTCGGGAGACGGCATAGGGAAAGACCTGGCACGCACAATGGAATTAGGTACCTTTGGGGATCTCTATCTGGAGGGCGCGTTTCGGCCACCGCCTGAGGGGGAGGATGGTCGCCCGGTGGCCTTTGCCGAATCCTTTGCATATCATAAAATAAAGATGGCATGCCGAGCTCTGCATAACACCTTTCCGAATGCCCCACCTACATTGAGCGCGCTAGAGAATGTACTCGCGGTGGCCTCCCCACGTCGGCTCATTACAAGAATATACAATCATATGCAGACGACGGCCCCAGTTGTACAACCCCGGGCACTCGGGGCATGGAATGAGGAGCTCCAGGACCCGCTTACTGACGATCAATGGCTCTATTGCTGCAGTCAGTTAACAGCACTGTCCCCTAACTACAAACTCCGCCTTATCCATTTTACAAAGGTTTTACAGAACACCAACTGGACTGCACCATATCGGCCTCAAAGATGATGACAGCTGTTGGAGATGTGGTTTTGCACCTGCGGGGTTTATACATGTTGCATGGGACTGCCCGCGGCTAACGACTTATTGGACAAGTATATTTAGTATAATAAGTCAAATAACGGGAACGCAGGGGGAGCCCAATCTTCTACAGGGGTTACTTGGCTATGTGAAAGACACACCGGTACAATTTAGGAAATTACACGCAATGCTTCTACTATATGCTAAACGGCGAGTGGCCATCCACTGGGGCAGCAGGAGGGTCCCGACTAAAATGGATTGGTTGAGGGATGTTACATTTGGCCACTCTCAACTAACGTTATTCTGGGAGCTGATGCCCTCAGCATCGCGTCCAAAGGATATTTGGGAGCCGTTTGTGGTGTGGATCCGTGAGCACACAGAGTAGTTGGTAGAACTGCGGTTCCAGGAGATACTGGGAGAGTGCGACTGTGAGGGGCGGTGTCCATAACAGTAGGGCACATGTCCGGGGGTGATGTGGAGTAGTGAACTCCGGGTAGAGCGGGAGTAAGGTGGCGATGTACTGCATGGGGCTAAGAAATAATGCGATGCAATAAAGATTTCTGTGATCAATGATGTGGAGGGTGCGGCTGGGGCGGAGATGGGAGTGGAGCGGATATATGGGAACGACATGTGATTTGAATATTGTAATCATGTAATACAAGTGTTATGCTGACTATACAACTTCTGGCATTCTGACTGGCGAGTTTTGGTTTGTGTATTAATTGTTCTGAAATGCAAATAAACAAATTAAAAAAAAAAACATGTAAAGGACAAACACTGTTTTGCTTTTAGAAAATTATTGTTAGCATTCCTACATTAGCATCGCCTGCATACCCTGAAAACATACTCTCAATGTTTCTTTCTAACGCTGATTCACAAAGAAAAAATTGGAATCTGCTCTCAAACGTACTTGTGCACACAAACAGTCCTTCGAGGCTTAAACATCTCCACTGACGACTGCAAGATCACGTTTAGTGTTTAAAAAAGAAATCAAACTTGGAAATATATGTGCTCTTAGCCAATACTAATGTAATATTATGTTTGAGAAAATCTGCTCTAAAAGACATCGGGTTGGGGTGTCGGTCTGATTCGGTGAACACCGATAAATGTGTGTTTTTTCCAGTGCTTAATTTGTGCCGGTGGTGGCCACCACCACTTATGTTTGGGGACTGGCACTTTGTTTTCTTCATCAAACATTTCCTGAGGAACCGGCGGGAGTGAAGTAAAGGGGCAGGAGTGGAGTAAAGGGGCAGGAGTGGAGTAAAGGGGCAGCAGTGTCTGACAGTCGATTAAGGAGGCATGAGGTGGAATAAAGACTGCGCGGCCTTGGCATATGGCGCACTGAGATTTAATAGCGCCAGCTGCCGGCTTCCGGGCAGAGCTTTGGCACCGGCACTCATTCTTACACAAACTGACCACTGGTTTTGCCCTTTGAGCCAGATGAAAAGTACTACTCACCTCAACCTGACCTCGTCTTTCTTAAGTTTTCACCTGGACATCAATGTTTACGGTAAAAAAGAAAAATTTGAGATGGTAAGAAATTCTTTTATCTTGGAAAAACACAAAGATATTTGACCTGGAACATGGAGCATGGGGTCAGGCGATTCTGGACACTATTACTCCTAAATATGTTACCTTTACAAGTGTTAACTTCTAAATGGTATAGATCATCAAATATATGTCATCTTTGCAACAATGGTGTCCAGGATTATTTATTTGTCCCGCTTTATAATATCGCCGCCCCTTAGGTGACCTCTATTCTTAAAACATCAAGTTCGAACAGCGGATGCCACGCAGCTATTATTTTCTCCTTGTAATAAAATGTTCTGTGCTCGAGTTTTAAACTTTTTAAAATGTTTTTTAAATCTTTATCGAACTTTTTGATATGATTCTACATTTTTAGATCTTGAAATGGATTGTGCCATGGTGGGGGGTTCATTTTATGATGTTACTATTCATGGTATTACCTTTTCGATCTATTACGTATGTGCAGTATTTTCTTCATGTTTATCTCATCGGTATTCCAAATCATGAATGAATAAACTTTGAACTAGGAATGTACATATTTTTATTTGATTTTTTACATGCGGATAATTTTGTGTAAAGCCCAATTACTGAGCTACGAGTGTCACACATAATGTCAGTTTGCTTTGTGTTTACGCTGATTGCGTCATTTTGAGCAGAAAACGTCTTGCGAGAACTGTGAAACTGGATGCGTGCTGTGATCTCATGTGAGGTGCTAGCATTGCGCCTCTAAACACTCTATGGACAAAGCATGAGCCGCTGTGTCACGTGTCTTTTGTATGTCAGGGGACACAACTTCCATAAACACCACCATGGATTGATCGCAAGGGTTACACACTGAGTAAGGAAAAAAATGATGCAACTTCTCCCATCCCTAAAACATTCCCCACCACAAGCAAGTGTTGGTGTTAACAGCCCTCGCCAACAGACCCGGATTGAACTGACCACCCCATCACGGATTGTTGTACACTACACAAGCGCGCAGGGGGCCAATGTTCCTATCTGATCACCCTTGCTCCTATGACACTAGGTGTGGTCCAGATGCAAAGTTTGACTTTTCTGGCGACCAAGCATGGGTGCAGCAGCCAATCAGATTGCTTGAAAACATCCTGTTATCGTCTAATTATGGTTAGTAATAGTCAGTTTGGAGGTAGTAGCCAAGTGGTAAGATAGGCAAATGTGCTAAGTAGTAGCTATGGACTTGCGTATTGTATTTGCGTAATTAATGTGATCGAGGAAAGTAGGTTGGGCAGTTTGCAGAAATACAATAAACAAGAAAAGGCAGACAGTCATGCGACTTTTAAGATTTGTATTGATAAAAAGCGTACCCACACCCAGAAGGGCATCTTGGAGCAATATAACAGATGTTTATTGTTACCCAACTCAATGGTACTCCTTTTATCGACCTCAGAAGGATGAATGGCTGAGTGGACCCACTGGGATTTGAACCTGTGACCATGAGGTCAAACACAGGAGGACCCTACAGTGGTTGCATTAGTCACGAGACCCAGTTTAGGCCCACATTATGCGTGAAGGCTAAATTCCGAGAATTGTGCAAACAGAGTTTACATAGGGATCGGATTTACATAGCGAGCAGAATTACGAGTTGTGAGACAATAAAAACACATTCTCGCAGTTTTCCAGAAGAAGCAACCTCACAACAATTATTGGAGTGAAAAGGCCCAGAGAAAAGGAAAAACATGCGAAACTGAGTTAAAAACATATTTTTCATGTTGTGCCTCGTTTTTCTGTTGAAACTCGGTACAGGAGATATTTACCATACGTGGTAAATACGTCACCTTGGTGAAATGGTAAACGCATGCGTAAAACTTTGTGAAAAGGGTCTTGGAGCAGGCGGGGCGCAGAGAGAGAAGACATGCTGAGGATGGAAGGGAAGAGAGGGTTTCTCAATTACTTTCAGAGCTAGAGGGATGTCAGAGGCTAGCTTGAATCCAGCGCACAGAGGGAGTAAAGTCAAGGCGCTGCATCTGTGGAGACTGCATTCCACTTCTGATAAGCAATCATTGGAGGAGAGAAAGTATCCTGTGCTCAGTGCCAGTTATCACTCTCTGAAGGTCAGTACAGGTTTATTACCCAGGGAGGGAGGCGCATTACAAGCCGCAGAACATCCCAGGCCCGCCGTGAAGAATGCAGAATTCAAGGTCACGGTGACTTCCGGCCGGGCTCGCCCTGGGTCCCGCCTTCCACTATCGCCCAGAGAGGAGCTGCTTTCCAGCCAGTCACAGGAGGAGTCCACTTCCGGTTCCCAGGCCCGGCATGGCGCGAGCCTGAAAGTGAAAGAGGACATGGGCTCTGAGCAGGTCACTGATTCCCCAAGTGTGCAAGTGAGTGTGTCTGAGTGCCAGGAGGCGGCAACACAACTCTTGCACTATTATTTTAGGGAGATCTTTTATGTCAGTTGTGTGGGCCCGTATGAGATGTATTCAAATACTTGTGTGTGAGCTGAAATAACACGCTAGAGACATTAGGGTTTGTGTGCCTAACCAAACGCCTGTGTGTGTCTGAGTACTAGTGTGTGTAACCAAATTCCCATATTAATACGAATTGCGGTCTCCAAGATCTGTAATCCTTACAATTTCAGTGCTAAGTGTTTTTTGAGGTTTTAAAGAATGACTGTGGGTGTCAGGGAGAAAGACAAACCTCACGGCTCCTGAAACAAAGCCTGATGTTCACATTCAGCAGCGAGCGGAGTGCTTAACAGGGGTAGTGGCATGCACCACATACGCCAGCCAATATGTATGACCAAGCAGGAGGAAGATTCCGAGAAAAACAAGAGAGGAGCGGGGCGAGCACGGCAGCCTGGGCTGAAGCTGACCAGACGCTCGTGCGTCATGGCTTTTCCCCGCACGGCCGGCATGTGTTTCCACTATTGCGCACGCGTCTGGGCACGATAATGGGAAACAGATGTCGGCCGCGCGGGTAACCGCACGAAAAAGGCCATGACGCACGAGCGTCTGGTCAGCTTCTTGAATCCCCTACATAATGCTTCGCCAGAATCAGCGCTTGCGCGCTACTCTAGGCTCAACCTAAAAAGGAATGTTTGGGCCTGGAAAAAAGGTTTATTTTGCCAGGTTGAAATGGTAGTTTAAAAACTGCACACACAGGCTGCAATGGCAGACCTGAGGCATGTTTAACGTGCTACTTAAGTGGGTGGCACAATCAGTGTAGCAGGCCCACTAGTAGCACTTCATTTACAGGCGGTGGGCCCAGGTTGTGCCCCTTTACTAGGGATTTACAAGTAAATTAAATATTCCAATTGGGTATATACCAATTCCACCATGTTTTAAGAAGAGAGCACAATCACTTTAATACTGGTTAGCTGTGGTAAAGTGCACAGATTCCAAAAGCCAGCAGAATGCAAACAACAAATAGGAGGTTTGAATCCAAAAAGTTAGGGGGAAACCACGCCAAGGATGCCAGGTCTAACAACTCCTCAGATTAGACCTTTTAGGTCCAGGTGGGACACCAAAGTGCTGTCTCTTTTAGGGAGTGACTCCTGTACCTCGGACCTGGGTCTAAGGAACTGTGGGTGGTGGATGGAGACTCCTAGTGAAGGAACAGGCTTTTTTTAACTGTCTTCTTCAAGGGGCAGATGCCTAACAGATTCCCTTGCATATAGGCTTTACCCTTCAAGGTTTTTCAATTACATATGACTGGGATATGTGTGAAAGGCTTTTTACACTTTTTATGTGTGATACAGGTCGAGTCGGAGGCTTTAAGCATATGTACCAGAATGCAGGATCAATCCATTTTGGATTCCACGTGCACGAGTCAACCTGAAATTGTGGAGGGCTATGTGTGAGGCTGCCATGGTCCCTATGTTCATACCCCCACCCCTGGTGTGATTAGAATCCAGAGGAATACAGTGTCCTGTCTGTAAAGGTTCCAGAGCCTCTTTCAAGTTTTCAGCCATACCTCTGTGAGAGTTCTCCCAGCCCATCTTCCCCCTCTTTCTACCTGATCTGCATCTACAAGAGCCATGTCCTGTAAACAGGTCTACCTGTGCCAGTTCAAACCAGGAGAGGTGTCTCTTGATGACTCTTGTGTGAGCAGATCATGCAGTAGGTGATTGGACGAGCCCACAAACTCCCTAATTTTGAACTAAGGAAAAGAGCGGACTATCCACCTCTGAAAGTAAATAGTGGTTAACTCAATCAATTATTGGTTACAGAAATTGTCATTGACCCAGGAAGGAACTGTACACCTGTACAGCTGTGAAAGCCTGTGAGCCTGGGGTAAAATCTTCCCAACTGCTGCAATTCTGCTAGACTGGGGACTGACCCTGGAAGCATTGCTGTGCTGCCTTACAAGCAGAAGAGTCCTGCCTCCTGTGGAAGGGGCTTCTTCGACCTCACCTCACAGAAGAGCAAGAGCCTACTTGGGATGAAAAATTCATCGGCTCAGCTGCCTGAGAAACTGGTGCAGCCTTTGGTGGGACTGAGCTGCTCCAGGACACAAGGTCATTTAGCCGCTGTGCTGGGGAAGCACTTTAAACTGTCTATCACCTGGGACCCAGGGGAGATTCTTCTTCACCTGCACTTTCATTGCTGCTTTGTCTCTGATTGAAACAGTGTGCGAGAATCCTGTGTGTCCCGAATTGCTTCTGGAAAACTGGATGTCTCTCTTAATTCCATTTACTGCAACCTCAAACGGCATCAAACTTTTTACACAGTTGATACCCTGATTTGAACATGTAGCCGCCGTCTCCACCTCTGACTTAGCTGGAGCTGTTGCTGTGTTCTAGATCTGTGCCCTTGTGCTTGTGGACACGCCCTTACACCTTATAATTTCAACAGTGACAGGTGGTTTCAGAGATATAACACTGCAAAGTGCATTCTGCTCAGCATTAAGATACTGATTAACAGGCACAAAGTTTCAGTTGTTGTCCCTCACTAAATCCCTCTTGGGCTTGTGGCCTCCTGTGGATTGTGCGCTTGACCTCAGCGCCTGACAGCCCTCCTACCGACACACCCTTACGGGACTAGGTACTGGTAGCGGTGTTTGCGTGGGCACTCCAATGAGTGTTTAGCTGTGGGTCTGCAGTGGGAACATTATGCACTGTGGAGGCTTAAGGGCACTGCCAAGCAACCTTATTAAACTCTTACAGAAGCTTGAAACTGTCAGCTGTGATCACCCCAAGGTAACCACAAAAACACCAGAGCCTCTTAAGTGTATCCATCCGATTGGTGGGTAAGCTGGAGGTGCTGCATACATTTTATCCAATACAGCACTGACTTGACTGCCTGGCCCATTCTTGCAAACACATTGAAACCATCCCAAGTGAGATCACTGGTGACCATCGCGTCACGTGGCCAGCACTTGTGCGACCAGAATGCGAAATAAATCACTGTTCTTTAAGAGAACCCTGACCACAGTCCTCCACATTAAATTACTTTCACTTAGAGCATAGGCACTATATAAGCATTTGCGGTACTATCTCAGGCCAAGAAAGAACTATAGAGCGCAGCTAGGAAGCAGTGGAGGGGGTGAGGACTGCAAGCCCCAGATTGCTCCTGTGTCTTGGCCACATCATTTCCACACCTGGAGGCGCTGATAAGGAGAGCGGGGCTCCCGCAGCGTGGGACACGCAGCTAGAAAGCGGCGGAGAGGGGTGAGGATTGCAAGCCCCAGATTGCCCCTGTGTCTTGGCCACATCATTTCCACGCCCGGAGGCACTGACAAGGAGAGTGAGGCTCCCGCAGCGTGGGGCGCACGCCGCACGTGGGATAAGCCCGGGCCAAGAGCAGACCTGTCTGCGCCCGCCCGTGGCTGGACATGGCTGGGCTGGGCCCACTCTCTGGGCTCCGGAAGACGTCCGGTGCGCTTGATCCTTTGGTGCCACCAGTTTTTTAGCCCTCTTTCTCACAATGTAAACAGTGCTGCATCGTCTGAGGGCACTCCGAAGTGTGTCCAAGCATAGATAGTCGGCATCTGACCAGGACAAGCCAACAATTTGGAGGTATAGTTCCATCCTTTATTTTTGTTTTTGCTTGTGAAGACTTCTGGCGAGGACGGGATGGTTACTTCACCGACCAAGGAGCTTGAATTAGAATCTGGTTGGTGTGTTGCCTACGGGGGCCATTGGTAAAAAGAAGGTAGTCTGCAGTGGGCCTGCACCCAACCCCAAAGTTGAAACAATGTCCTTTGATTGCATGCTGGAACGTACAGTGAATGTTATTAGCACTGAAATTGCCGTAACTGAGAAGAGGCTTTCCCTTAATATGGTTGGATGGTTTCTGGTCTCCTGCCCTTACCCCCCTCAGCCCCAGCTCCTCCTTCTTGTGGAGCCGACTGTCACTGCATCCAATTCTAACAAACTGTAATGATATCTCATCTTACGCTACTCCTATTCGGCTATGTAATCATGACAATCAATCTGTTCCGTTAACAAAATCTAAACGTGGTAAAGGCCATAAGTAATTGGTCAATCCCGTCCCTTCTCCCTACGATACATTGCAAAAGGCTGAGATGACAGTAGCGCACACTTCCCTGGCCCTCTCTGCAAAATCGTATGAGAAGGATTGGTTCACTAATACTATTCACGAAAAATTGAACGGTCCATTAGAGACTTTCCTTGTGAAGTTGTGTGTAACGATCAGATCGGAACTTTCTCCCTTCATTTCACGGCAGATTCCATTGAAGTCAAATTGGCCTCTCTTCAATCTAGTGTTGGTCAATCGTCTCCCTACACAGGCAATCATAACATTGAATCCACACGGCCCAATCACATGACGACTAAAAGTGGTGGTTTTACTGCAGAACGCAGTCCTTCACACGTGTCATCTGTTCCTTCCGATAGATCTGTCTCCTTGGATCAGTCTTGTCAAGTTCGATCATTGAGCAGGACGGTCGTAGACCCGCCACACACTACAGCTCCAACAAAAGGCCAATCTTTGAAGGGCTTCGGGGGAAATGATCAGATATCACAGACTTTCACTTCTTTACCTGTCATCAGCCTTCCCCCTGCTGCTTGCCCCTACGTGACAGTGTTGACTGGTGTACCTTCTTTAAGAAAAGACCAGCATGAATCTTACGTTGAACTATATAATAAAACTCTAGATTGGCTAGTTCGCCACAGAGGCTTGACATTCCTCTACGTGAGAAGACATTTTGTTTGTACATAGATGTGTATGGATTGGGCTCAATTCGTCCGAAGTGCAGGGAGACTATTGTGGTTCATTTTAGATCCCCTTGGTTGGTACGTCAACTGCTGTTTAACCCTAGATGTCTTCCCATGCCTAGCAGCTCTATTGCCCCGGTCCCTTTAGGGTATTTTTATAAAAACCTTCCTCTCCGAGGCAGCCATCCACCCATTTCCCTTCAGGCCAGTGGCAGGGCATCATAGGCATCCGCTCTCTCCCTTCACAGGCAGATGAGTATTCATATCTCACTCACCCCAAGTGGTAAGCCGAGTTAGAACCCCAGCTAGTGCTGTTACGGATGGTTCCTCTGACCTGCTGGCTAGTTCCAGTAATTTTTACACTATTCCTATAGCCAACAGATATGATGCGCTTTCTGACTTGGACCGACTTGAGGGGGAGAAGAAGCGTGTATTAACTACCCCCACAACTGACAATAGGCATCATAAATAGTCCTCCCTCCCTAATGTTAGTCAGAGTAGATTTATCTCCATATTTAGCTGGAATGTAGAAGGTCTCAAGGGAAAAATTGATAATCCGGACTGGCAGGCATTTGTCTCTAGGTATGATATAATAGTCTTACAAGAAACCTGGCTTACTAATACAGTGTATTTTGGAGGAGATGCCTGCCATTCGAATCCAGCCACTCCGGCTGCCAGGGGCAGGGCCATGGGTGGCCTAGTTACTTGGGTTAGCCTAAACCTCCAGGAAGATGTGACATTAATTAAATCTGACTCCCCGTCATTCTTAGCTCTAAAAATTCGAGACTCTTTGACAATTTTTTTTTTATTTAATACATTTTTATAATAATGACTTTGTTAACACTGTATACATTTACTTTAGTCATTAATTTTCTGTCTAAATTACATGCTCAAGAAGCAAACAAACAGTCTTATTTTCTGTGCTGTGATTTCAATGCGAAGCTGAATGGGAGTAGCTGGGACCCAGGAGAGCATGTGGAAGGGAACGTTATCACACATGGTGCTGGGGAGGGGGAGCGGCAGGGGGGCTGAGGCTGCACAACCATCTCAGAGTAGATGGTTTGGTGGATTTATTTGAGATATTAGGAGGTGGAGTAACAACATTACCCTCCTTTAGAGGGGGTGGTCGAGCTTCAAACATTGACTATATGTTTGTATGCCAAAATTTTATACCATGGTTTTCCAAGGAAGAGATATTACCTACTGAGTGGGGTGATCACAACGCCCTTTGTGCTTTTGTTCAAATACTGATTAAAAGACATTTGTGTAACACTAATTTAGTTTCTATTACGCAACATTCGACTGATGGCTTAAGACTAGTATGGCGCCTTAAAAATCCTATTGATTCTTTGTTTTCTTTAATCAAGTCACATTTGGGTTTGTTTCTCAACTGCTGATAGTGAATATGAGATGATGGCCACGAATTACAACAGTTTAATACATAGTATTAAAGGCTATATGCTTAAGCTAATTCGCTTCTTCATTGAGGACCCACGTTGGTTTGATGGGTTTTCTTCAATGGCAAATCGTAGATTGAGAAAGGCCTTTAAAACATTCCCAAGGGTATGGCCTGAGGTTAGGCAGGCACGTCGAGAGTATAAATCTGCTTTGTCACTCAGGAAGAAGGAGCTATATAATGGGAATTGGGAGCTATTGGAAAGTGCAGCAATAGGGAAGGACAGCAAGTATTTCTGGGGCCTCGTAAAGCAAATCATATATAGAAATTCTCCGTCAAACTCACTTTTAGAAAGTAATATTTCGGGATCGTATTGGGTCGCACATTTTACAGCTATTTACCACATTGCGGAAGATCCGGACAAGGCTGCCATCCTACATATTAGACTGCAGTATTTACTACCTCACTTAATATCTCTGCAGGAAGTAGAATTGGGCATTCAGCTCAGTACCGGTGGGAAAGAGCCAGGTCCAGACGGGGTACCCATTGACCTGGTGAAAAGAACGCCTGATCTATGGGGACCCCTGATTTCTAAAGTTTTCAACTGCTGCCTAACAACCAATATCTCGCACTCCTGGACCATGTTTATTATCGTTCCCATATTAAAAAAGGGCGACCTTTTGTCCCCCAAATGCCCATTTCTCTTATTGACAGCACAATTAAATCAATGAAAGAGTGATTTACGATCACCTAGTTAGATGGGCTAGTGACAAAGGTATTCTTTCTCCCTATCAATTCGGATTTCGTCCAAACTTGGGCACAACTGAGCAGTGTCTGAACTTAGCTTTGATAGTAAACAAATATACCCATGCTAGACCCTCCCCAATTTACAGAGCCTTTATGGACCTGTCCACTGCGTTTGATTCAGTGAACAGGACCAAATTATGGCTGCTGATCTTGGATCAAGGGGTGGATTCCCTTCCTAGGGAATTTTCTGTATTCCTTACATGCAGAGCTCTCAGCCAGAGTACGCCTTAATGTTCTTGGTGAATTGTCAAATCTCACAAATAGAAGAGGGATAATAACACTGCATGAAGGTGGATGAGTATGTGGGAATGCACCAAATGTATAAAACTGCCCTCACACACAGCAAGCTGTGTCATGCTTCATCATAGGGCTGCTAACACACCTCCGTGCCAGCCCAACGCTGGAGGTGGAGCAATAGGGAGGGGAAGACAATACAACATACAGTGTAAGATCACAGGTGAGTAATGGTGCAGAAAAAATGATATAAAACTGGTATCAGGGAGTCCTTATTACAATTTTAATATTAGGTACCCTCTCCAGATTTAAAACAAAAAATGTGGATGCTGGGTTGGGGAGCTTATGATGAGACTCCAACCCCTCCACTCTGCATAGGTGTTGACATGTTTCAGCCGGCAAAAACAATACCCAGGCTTTCCTCAGGACTCTCACCACTGTGATCCCTGGGTGCTCACCCTCCCTTCTTTAAATCTAGAAGAAAAGGGGATGTCACCTTTCGTAGAGTCCCTCACTCTTGGAGAGGAACCTATAAAATGATAAAAAAATATGGAACAAGTGAAGTGTTATGTGCAGTGCCCTTCAAACCACATTTAGTACAAATAATTATGGTGCATCAGCCCCACTCACTCATACCCACCAGTTAAGCTGCATGGGCACCACTCCTCCCCAAAGTTCAGGGTGGGGGTGGTTTTTTTCTCTCAAATTTGTCTCGCCCAAATAGAATTTTATGACAAATACATAAGCACTCCGTAGCAAAATTATTGCCGTGCTCACTCTCAAAGCATATTTTAAGAAATGCTAACATCTTTACACCTCCCCACATGCCCGATGTTAATATCATGCTAAAACAAGCTTTCTCCATTCATGATCAACAATTCATTATCAGGCACGTCTCTATATAAATCCAATGCTCAATTACTCAGCAGTTGTTAATAAGGCAAACAGAGGTATAAGAAAGTGCAATAAATCAGGTACACCCAGTTAATTCAATCTGGAAATTCAGAATCTGAATCACATCTACTTTGAATGTTAAAATGTTGGCTTCATTATGTGGCTTGCTATTATTTAAAGAAATCATGTCAGAATCATGTGTTTTACTATTCTCTAAAGAAAGCAATGCAGAATAACGCTTTGCAGTTTTGTTCTGTATCTGATATTATTATAAACCATAGAACAGATTGAAGGTGTCCAATGTAGTAAAAATGGAGTAGACCAACCTTAGAATTTCTATTCATCTTTAGCGCAGAAGGCAAATTTGTCCAGAATAGACTATTCTTTGCCTATGATTTAATAGGTGTGTCTCAGACAAATAATAGTTCTCTCTTTTCTAAATTAACTTAAAATTAAATTGATAAAGACTAGTTTTCAAATACTCACATCTTTATACTTTGGGTACATGCTTATTCTTCTAGGTAGATTGGGACAAAGCAAGCGCAAAGTTGATGGACCAAATATTCTCTCTTAAATGCACTGAAATGTGTTGCCGAGGATCTATGGCATCTTCGGCATACTCGGTTAGAGCCTTTATAACTATTAACCACTTATTGATCATGACACTACAACATGGAGGCCATTACTATTTCAGTATCTTAGTGTCTCGCTTAAGAATTTTTTACTATATGGCACTGTAACAATAAACTACTGAAGATGTCTGTATTCTGAGACCACCATTTGTTAGTGAGATCTCATAACTAATGATGCGATAGCTTTGTAAACTAACTTTGCCCAGCGACTAGGTCTACGGTTAGACAACGTCACTAGATGTATGGTACAGACTTTGCCACATTTAAGCTTCACATCGAGTTTATAACTAAAGTGCCAGTCGCCTTCAAGGTACAGACCGCAATAAGAAAACTACCAATGCAGACCTCTGCAGACTGCATATAGATATGCTGCTGCAAAAGAACAATTGTACAGATTATTTCTGGAAAGGCCCCTCTTTGCAATTAGAGCCCTAGCGCTTTGCTTCTTTTTATATAACTTTCACCATCTATAGATAAGAAATTGAAGCACTGAATCATCCCTTTATGAATGTATAGCATTACAGGTGCATTTTATCTATGTGAGGAAGTCACCTTCAATGAGGAATCTAAGGAGAAGGTGGTCTGCTCCTTGCCTTTTTTATTAAAAGCCCACTACCATGTATCATATATGTCCTTTACACTTTGTCACAGAGCCCTCATAGTACTTATTTAATACTGTGGTATTTCACTTTACAGAGCTGCACCCAAGTGCCACTTCTTGAATATAGACCATAATTGTTTGACCAGCATTTAAAATGACTGATTATTATGTATAATTTCATTCTTGAGACATCCCTAGGCCAACCAGCCACAATACAATCGAACATCTTAGCTGAATTGTTTCAAGAGCTGCCATCTATTTAAACATGACAATTGGATGGTTAAACATATTCGTCTCTCCTTGCGTCATTGTGCTTTTCCAAGAAGATGATCACTGCTGTAATTTGTGGATTTTAGGATATTTCAGTATTTAAAATGCAATACTTGTGGTTACTGTTTAAATACAGGGTTGTGCCCAACCCGTTCTTCTGCGTTTATATTGGGACAACAAATTTGTTTTCATCTAAAGTTGAGCTAGAACAAGGGAACGACTTGGTCCTGGGGCCATCACAAACTTCAAAAAAAAGTTTCTTTACAAAATCAAATGCATGTTTTTGTGTGTAGGATCTACAGGATAGAAAGTTTGCCCCAAAATGGTCCACTTTTACAGAGCCCACCCCCTCATCAATGAGGCCCAGGAGGTTCTAGCTGGACCACTCTCACTGTTCCCGATCCTTTTCTTTCTTTTTGTGCTTGTTCCAAAAGCAGACCAAGCATTTTGTTTTTGCCTTGACTTAAGATAACTATTTTGTTTGCAAAATTGGAAGCAAAACATGTGACCAGAAGAGTTATTTTTAACCAGACTTGTCTTTTGAAATTTCTAACCATGGTTACTCGGACCAATGAACATTGCCACGTGACCCGCAAGGACACGGCTAAAGAGAAGTTAACGTTCAGTGCCCCATGATACTCACAGTTGTGTCTTTAGACCTAATACATTCCCTGGCATGTTTCGGAGGCTGTTGCTTGAGATTATTCAGGAAATAAGTTCTTTGCAAGGACATGGAATGTACAGCCATGTACAGCTACTCCTGGAAAGAACATTTACTGCATCGCGATCATGTATTTGGCACATACAGGGTTGAACGTGAATGACAAATGCAGCACACATCAGAAAATGTAATGAGATATTGTAGGGTGAGGTGTGTCCCAGTAATGTCCAATCAGAACCCGTTTCGGAATTCACTGTGTTAGCAACACTTAAAACATGGAGTGTAAATCTGTCTGTCAACAATCTTTTGAGGTAATACAAACAGCCTTGAGGTTCCACATACAATGACAAGTCTGATTCCCAACACCACTTCTTTGTAGTAACATATACATCTGATTTAGGACTAGAGGATGTCCTATTGGAAGTAGGCCAGTCCATTTAAACACAAGGAGGTTATTCAGAAAATATTTAGGAGTAGCATCGGTTGTAGCACCATTGCTTATGTGTAGCCCGGAAATGCACGTGCAGTCTGCTCATAACAGCAAACTCCTAAGTGGAGTGCGTTCCTCCAGGTTATCGATATTGAGGTTTCTGTGGGAAAGACTGGGTGCAAAAAAATTCTGATCATCTTCGAGTGTGTGACCGTAGAACCAAAGAAGTCTCTGAGAAGTGGCAGACTATTCGAATCCCTTTGGAACAAAAGCATAGGTTTCAGAAGGGGACACGAGAGTGAAGCCTATAAGAGTGTCCTCAAAAACTCATGAGGTGAGTAGTTGTTGCACCTTTGCAGATATGTGATTTCATAGCGAAAACGGGCATGATTAAATTTACCACTTCTACTCAGTCCATTAACCAACATGGACGATGGACAATCGAGAACTCAAGGATACGGAGAGATGAAATAGCCTACAGTTAATCTGCTGCAAGCATAGTAAAAGAAGGTGGTGAAGAGAGATAGTCAATGAATGTTATGCTTTGGAAAATTAATAGAGCAAGGTCTGAATTAGCCAATAGACCATGATCTCTCCTGAGGTAGACCCCATGTCTAGCCAAGCAGCCTCTCCTATGCACAACCTTCTCTCCAAGAGGACCTCAGATGGCCCAGACACACAAGGTCCCACAACAATAAATCACAAAAAGAATTCACAAGATTAAGTACAGTACAGAGATCAGAAGACAAACAGATGAAGTATCTGAACTCGTTCGTTCTAGACCCCCCTCAACCACTTAACAGTAGAGGTTTGTTTTTAGTCGTGTTTAAGTTTAAGACACTATTTGTGTGCACTTTGTCAGTTTTAATTGCCATTCCTGTTGGAATACTCTGAAGAAACACAAAGACTTGTTAACTACTACACAAACACTTGGAATAAAGGTGTATTTTATTTCCACATTATGTACATGTAGGGTCTGTGCTTAAAAGAAAGATTTCTGGTTGAACATTTCACGGACCTCCCTGCGTGTATATATTCACTTTGCCAAATGTGCTAGATGCTTTGAAACAAGTGTTAATGCCTTTGTCACTCAAGAAAGGTAATGTAGATGTCAGATCCGTCACTACTTCAGTAACTAGCTTATTTGAAGTAGTTTGGAAAGCCGGGGATTGAGAAAGCTTTAGTGTTCACCACCATCGTCATTGTTTGCTGCACCCTCCCGGCATTGATATACAACTACAGCATGCAGGTAGGGGTAGTTAATTTGACTGCTCCACCTCCCCACTTGTATTTGAATGCAGACCCGGGCCAGAGAATGGTGGCATATGAACGGGGCAAGGGGCCACTTCCCAGTAGGCATGGGATTGGTCCAAGTACTGAAGGCATGCCAGTCTTCAAGGCACACAATACCCCCTCCCCGCCTCACGCATGATAGCCATGGCTCAGCACTGGATCCCTAGGGGCAACACAAGCATACTCATGGGCATGGTCTTACTACTGGCTCAAACAGTGGCCAGCACGTGAGCTGTCGCAATGGAGCATACCTTAGAGCGACTGATGCGTATCCACGGCCTAGACGAGCATAGCTAGCACGAGTGGCGTGTTTGCCAACATAGGGCAGGCGCAGCCAGGTCAGGGAATAAGGGCGGCCACGAGACTGCAACTGCGGGGCAACAAGTGGTGCAGGATAGGGATAGCCGGGCAGTAGCAACCAACAACATTCAGACAGCGGTGGCAAACCCAGAGGCCGCTTGAAGGGGCAGTACTCTTCAGGATACAACTAATGGCAAGCCTGCTAACGAATACCTTATACCGTCACCAGGGGACCCGCCCATAATCGCGCTTGAGACAGGATTAGCGAGCCTTGTGCCACTGGCTGTAAAGGAGAGGATTTGGAGAAAAGAGTTCATAGACATTTTTTCATAGCTGGAAGCCAAGCAGATATTTGGACCCAGTCACGCAGGAAAATAAGGAGGAGGAAAGGACAGACTGGCGCAGGCCCAGGCTTGAGAGGACCATAGACAATTGGCTGCACGCGTTTTGCACGCTGGCTTGTGTCTTTGATGAAAAATTTCCCCATGGCGCGGCAGCACGGTTACTGTATGAGCATAAAATCCATGAGGAGCAGTGCAAGTATCAAGGTGAAGCCTGGTTCAGCTATGATGTGGGGTTCAGCGTAAAAATGCAAATATGGGCGATCCTAGGTTTGGACCACCAGGATGTCGCAGGCTTCACAGAACATATGGTTGCTGCGCTCGAGGGAGTTGCTCTGAGCGAACCAGCATTTCCGTCCTATGGGAGCAAGAAAAAGCGTGGTGGTACCAGCAGGGGAGTAAGGGCAAGCAGCACTTTTGGGGGGTGAGTGGGGACGAAAGGGGGGGGAAGGAGTCCTCAAGGTCCCAGCTGATGACCTGCTGGAAAGTCAACAAAGGCAAATGCTAGTGGGGGCAAGCCTGCAAATTCAGACACATGTAGCGCCTGTGGAGGTTCCCACCCCTTTAGTGAATACAAAAAAGGGGGAAAGGAACAACGACAGTAAAGATCACCACAAGAAGTAACCAAGGAGGTCATTCGCAGGTAAGCGCACATACACCGCAAATAGAGTTAACTTCCACCCCATTCAAATTAGTTCTCTCATCCATTTACTTAATTGCTATCCCAAACAGGAGGATGTGTTTTTTCTGGCAGAAGGTTTCCAAAAAAGCTTTCCAATCAGCCTAAGAGGGCCCACAAGCACGAGGCTTCTGTAACCATCTCAAGTCTGTGAAGGAAAATATCTAGGTGGCAAGGCGCAAAGTAGCCACGCCACAGAACTTGGACTGGGCCGCGTTGCCCACCTATTTCAGGAGCCACCCTTCGAGAATTTCATAGTTTCCCCACTAGGTGTTGTCCCCAAGAAAGAGCCTGGTCAGTTTAGGCTCATTTACCACCTATCTTACCCGCAGGGTGGATCAGTTAACGATGGTTTTGAACAAGACCACTGTTCAGTATCCTACGCCACATTGGATGATGCAGTGGATATACTAATGGCAGCAGTTAGTGGAGCATTAATGGCAAAAGCTTACATGGAGTCTGCATTCAGACTCCTCCTGGTACACCCAGAGAGTTACCACCTGCTGGGCTTCCAGCTCGATGGCACTTTCTACTACGATAAATGCTTTCCTACGGGCTGTACCATATACTGCACATACTTCGAGGCCGTTAGCACCTTCTTGAATGGGCCCTAGGACAGAGATGTCCAGGAGGTGGGACGTTGCACTACCTGGTTGACTTCCTCTTTGTAGGGAAACAGGGCTCACCACAATGCAGAGCCTTGTATTTCCACTCCATCTTACTGACAGAACACGTTGCCGTCCCTTTGGCGCATGACAAAGCAGAGGGCCCATCAATGCCACTAATATTCCTTAGTATCAAACCAGGGCGGCTCCTCCGCTAAGGCGGAGGAGCGTTGCCCCACTTCTTTTCAGATCTGCAAAAAGGGAAAAATAAAATTATGATAACTTGATGTTATAATCATTTCATTTTTCCGTGCTGAGGCAGTTTTGCGGGGCGAGTGGGGCTGGCCAGAACAGGGTGGAGGAGTGGTGGCACTCTCCAAGTGCGCATGACTGTTTGGCCGGACATCATGGGCCGGCCAAACTGTCCTGCGCAATTTACATGTTCTCCACCGGCTGTATTGTACAGCCTAGGTGGAGAACATGGCCAGGCTCCCAGCCCCTGTCTGAGCGCTGAACCACGACGCTAAGACCAATCACAATGCTGCATTGCAGCGTTGTGATTGGCTTAGGGGAGTCTGAAATTACAGACTTGAAAGCAACCTTAAAGTAGGCAAACAATTTCACAGTGAGGGTCATCCCAGCAGGAAAGGTATTTGCTAAGATAGTGGCTTGGCTGACCAGGGGCTCTCTCAGAAGTACCACAGGGTTAAGCTGATGGTTTGGGTCAAATGAGACGTCATGCAGTGGAAGAAATTCCTGGCTACCTTCCATGGGACTCTAGTTTGGCAGGAACCCTGGGTGTCTGCGGAGCAGCTGAACCTCTTCACGGACGCAGCAGGCGGCGAAGGCTTCGAGACCATCCTGCGGTCAGAGTGGTGTGCAAACCGGTGGCAGGACAGTTGACATGGAGTAGGCTGGAATAAAAATGTGGCACTGCTTGAGCGATTTCCCATCGTGGCGGCATTTTCACTATGGCAAGGGAAGCTGGCCAACAGGCAGGTGACGCTTTGGTCTGACAATCACACAGTGGTGCAAGTGATAAACGAGGGCACCGCAAACTGCCCAAGGGCGTTCATCCTGCTGCAATACTTGGTGAGCTGCCAGCTTAGTGCAAACATAGCAATAAAAGCCAGACATGTTTCTGGGTGCGATAACAAATCGCAGATGCTCTTTTGTTTTTTGTGAGCTCGATTCCACCAACTTGTACCTTGGGCAGATTTGAAGGTGATGCCATTCCCCGGCGACCTGTGGGATGTCGTGGGGCAGACTTAGCAGTACTCATTGATAAGGCCCTCGTGCCCAAAACTGCCACCACTTACCCTAAGTGCCAGGGGTACTTCCTAGGAGTGACTGGGGGGAGCAGCAGACTGGGAGCGTACAGCACTAGTGAGGTGGAAAAGGTTATACACTGGCCATTCACCAGAGGGAGGTTGAAAGCCTGGACTTCTAAGACCCACCTAAGCGCCATGGCTTATAATTGCAAAGTGAACAGAGGGAAGGACCCAACCAATTCCTTCTATTGCCGCACAGTGATGCAGGGATGGGGCCGGATTCAGGCGAGAAGCAAGGATGACAGGCAGCCCATTGACTTCACCAGGTTGAGGAAGTTACTGGACATGCTACCTGACATTTGCAGAACACCCAGGGCGATCGGCCTTTTCAAGGCAGTCTTCAGCCTAGCATTCTTTGGGGTTTACAGAGTCAATGATTATGACTTGTACTTGGGGGCAAAGAAATATGGCGCTAAACCTTCGGTGGTCCAAGGCCGACTAGGAAGGAAAAGGCAAAGTCACTCTAATCAATTGCCTCGCTTCCTCTGATCACTGCACCATATTCCTTACCTTCGGGACAGACTGAAGGGTGACCCGCCACTGTCCATCCACCTCAACAGCGTTTACCTCAGCAAATGCCAGTTCACGGATGTGCTGCGTATGGCATTAGCACAGACCAGCTTCACACCCAGGCTCTTTGGGTCACATTTCTTTCACATTGGTGCAGCCATGACCGCTGCTGCCTATGGCTTGGGAGAAGGGGGGGTGAAATCATGCGGCTGGCAGGTGGAAATCCCGTGCCTTTAAAGCTTACATCAGACCTGACACTAACTAATGCAGGGCTCAATTTTGTTGCTACAGAGGTCGGATTCTGAAGACGGACGGTTTAGATAGTGGGCCACTCCTACATTATAAAGGCCCAGCGTTGGGCCAGCACTCCAAAACTTTACAGTGTTATATGACTGCGCAACACCAGTGGTCTGGATGGGCTTGCCAGGCATGAAGTGGTCTCTTTTGTTGCCTAGAGTGCATGAAGTGCTGCGGACCCTTGCAACAATCGGACACCATTGTGGCACACCCAGGTGGCAATGACCTCACCGGGCTAGGCTGCAAGCAACTGTTGGAAACTGTGAAGGCTAGCCTCGTACCAATTTCCTGACAGCTACGTCCCGTGGACGTGCTGTGGTCTGAGATGATGGCAAGATTTGAATGGAGGGGGCCCATAACCATGGCACGGTAGAGAGGTCCAGAAAGCTTAACATCTCAGAGTAAATTTCGCCATGGGATGGGATGTTGTTAGGCATGGCCTCATTAACCTCAGGATGCCAGGGTACTACTCTGATGACAAGGTTCACTTATCCAGGGCAGGGAGGTACATGTTTGTGTTGAATATTGAGGGGGCGCTTGACTGGTTAGGTTTTTCTTAGGGTAGATAGTCGTTTGATTCTCCCAAGAAATAGGGGATGGGTGAGTGGACGGCGGTCATACAACCACCAGCAGCATGGCAGGGGACAGATACCAGGATGGACAAGAAATGACATCACACGATGACAAAGAGAAGAATGCCCAAAACAGGGTCCTAGGGATGCCTCACGGCAAGGGGCCCTGGTAGGCAAGCAAAGGGCGAAGTGATGGTCAGCGTGGGCGGACACGGCGCTTGCTGCCCAGGCACAGCCACAGGGCTGTGATTGCCAGGCATCGGTAGCAAGCGGAGTCCTCGAAGCCGCGACCTGCTGTACCAAGGAGGCAGCAGAAAGAGCGGTCATAATAGAGCTCAGGGCGATGGAGTACATGAGTTATGGCCAACCAAAAAGGATTATGACTATCAGATGATTTATGGCTGGCCACGATACAGATTGTTACGACTGTAAACAGATGGCTTATCAACCGATGACGTTTAAGATAGCTGCATGTCCCGAAGCATAATGTCTCATGATTGTGAATAATGTAATAAACTGCGGCAGTTCTAACGCCATTAGGTCTGTTGTGTCCTTTCTGGGTAGGCAATAGGTTGGGAATGGCTGGAGGGCCCAAGGAAGGTTTGCCTCACAGGGGGGAGGGGGAGGAGGGGAATCCTTTACAGTGCAGACAGCAAGTGCACAAGAGTCCCTCACTCACAGACCACGTGAAGTACTACCAGAAGCAAAGTTTCCCTCACACATACACTCAACAGGTACAACATGTGCAGCAGCAAAGGAGGCATTGCTTACGCACAGAAGGAGTAGAGCATATGCAATAGCAGTGCAAGCTTCTCTCACTCACAAGCGCAGCACAGTCAGCAGTAGTGCAAGCTTCCTCCTCACAAATGGAACATGAATAGCACACGAAACAGTACAGTCTGCTTCTTTCAATATGCCTCTGCACTCCAAATCAACACTTTTCCCGGGGGGGGGGGGGGGGGGGTGGCGGAGGGGGGGAGAGATCAGTTCAAATTGTAGGACTTGATTTATGAAGAACACTGTTGAATCCAGGAGTTGCCAAATACAATGATTTCAGAGTCTTGATTCAAACCCATGCCTGTTTCTTCCGCCACCCTACACTTCCTGTTTTTAACCTCACTCCTGCAGGTTCTTTTTCACCCATGCTTTCTCCATTGGTTCCCATCTTTCTCTTCGTCCTTTTGCTGTCTTTCTCTCTCTCGTTCCAAGTCAAACTCTAATGATGAAAGTTAAGTGCAGGTCCCCAAAAATGAATGCGGATGCCCACCAGCACAAATTAAGCTTCCACCTTTGGTGCTCTTACAAGAAAACAACAAAAAAGAAATAGCAAGACTCTAATGTGAAGCTGCTGCTCTTCGTACACTGTCCATAACACCTAGGCTTATGTGCTATGAAGCCCTTAGCACCACTTCTACCCTGCCTCCTAACTTCACCTACTGTACATATTTTTTCTCCCATGCAAACCAAACTACAACCAGCTCTCTTTCAATCACACACCAAAAGGGTACACAGGGAACCGATAAAAATTAAAGCACTCAGTGACCCCTTCAGGGTTATAAAGCGCTATAATTAAACCGGAGTAGCTGCCACTCAACAAGCTAGAAGGTACAATAGGCCTTGCAAGGGCTACGGAAAGTGGTAAATAAATACTTAAACACAATGATACAATATGAGGCGGACCCTGAGAGGTACACTCACCGCTAGCCCTGGAATTAAAGCGAGCGTGAGAGCGCGGTTGCCAAAGCCCAACGTGGTCAGGGTCATTACCACAAGATCAATTTGAGAGCCACAGAAAAATAAATAAGTTGCTTATAATGGGAGCATTATGTCAAAAGTAAAAAAACACAAGGATAAACAGTATTTAACGAAGATGTCTCAGTATGGGAACGTACCACAAACACGCATTTCAGATTGCGAGGCCTAATCCAAGCTCCCACGGCGTTGCCTCAGCTCGAAGCTAGCGGATGAATGAAGAGAGTCCGTAAACTGTTATGAAAACAAAACCCTAATCTGTCCACACATACCTACTCACCACCAGGGTGTCATTAAAATGTGTAAAGCGCTCACCACCCATACTACCACTGAAAACAACAGCGACCGCAAGCTTAAAAAAAACAAAAAACTAAACTTTATCCCCTTCACTGAAATGCCATTTTATTGATACAACATGCATTGACTAAGAGCCTTTTGGCTATATCAATGTTTGTCATGCTTTTTGTAAAACTTTATTGTTGGCAGAGCTGCCAATCCCTCGACAATTAAAAAAAAAAAACCACAAAAAAAAAAAAAAAAACACAATTGGCTAAAACCAAAAATAATTTTGGACTCAAAAAGCACACATTGCCATTGTAGTCTCTGGCACTGTGGTAACTGCTTTGTGTGTGTATATGTCTCTTGCGAAAGAGCAGAATGCAGTCACTCACGGTGAAGTTAGCCAGTGTTAAGGTTAGTGAATTGACCCATTCCCCCATGCTGAATGTTACAGTGAAGAATACAAAAAAGTGTTGGAGGGAATTAATCTCAGCCATTTGTGATTACTCTGAGCCACGTAAGTCCATCATTTGTTTTGCCGACCATGCCACCTCAGAGTAAACCCAGCCATATGTGTATCAGCTTTGGTCCTGCTCAATAGGAACAGTCCAGCCCGAACTGCCTGGCCAGGTCCTCTCTGAACTGGAATACAAGCAACCCAAGACCGATTTCGGGACATTTTGGCCTCCCCATGCGAGTGCAGCTGTGTTCCACTGGCATTAGGAGCTTGGGACCATGTCTCGGTATACGTGTTCTCGTCAAGTTTTTGGGATTTCCAGCCTGGCAAAGGATGTGCTCCTAGCTGTGCATGTGCTACCAGATGCATTGAATTTGAAGGCTTTGTAGTTCACTCTATCCAAGTGAAGCGCTTTATGTCACACAACAAACTACAAGCTTGATTGTGGCAGAGAGACATAACCAATGCAAATCTTTCAAGCTGGGAGAAATGTGTTCAACCTTTCTTTTGTTAGTGATTGATTCGCTGTGTGAAGAGCTGCTTTTACTTGTGGGAGCAAGGACTGTGGGTGACCACGGAGTCCTATGTTGACCCCATTGATGTGTGACAAGACAAGAGCCTAGACTGAGTAGATTTAAAGGAGGGCCAACTCAGTATTACATCTTCCAGATGGCGATCGAAGGAGAACCTTTAGTGTGAGTATTGGTAACATCTGTTATTACAATGCTTTGGTTACCCAAAAGATTAGGCGTTTCTATTGGGGCGGGAATGGCCCCTGCATGATTTACAGGCATGTTCCCCTGCCTACAGCCATGACCCCCTGCTCTGATTGCCTGTCTGCGTATGTATCCGATATCCTGACTTATTTTTCGCCTCAGTGTAACACCAATCTAGCATGTACGTAGAGGCCTAGGCCTGTCCTTGACTATGCAAGTTTGACTACCTGCCCTGCAAGCTGGAAGGATACACAAAGTGTACCCTCATAGTGAACAGAGGCCTACCATCTCAGGAGGGTGGAGCATATAAAGCGATGGTGCCAGCATACCTTGTTTTGTGATTGTGACTAGACCGTTTTACCAGAGTCAGTGAGAGTGCGGCCTACTGGCTCTCTTGTATAAAATTCTGCTATTATATCAATGGCCAAAACCTTGCACTGCCATTCTGTGTGTATGTCAAGTGCACATGAATGTGTAGGATGCACGTACTGTGTAGTTTTAGGAATGTGTGCGTATATATGAGTCTGAGAACTGAAACCAATGGGATCCATTTTGGATGCCCCTGGTTTAGCACGGCACATGATGGAGCATGAGCTAGCTTTCCCAGACAATGGGAGTGCATTTCCTGCATTCCTGTGGGTAGAGATCCAGACACTGAAGCGAGGAGGATGGAGAGAGGGCTACATTTGGGATTTCCATGAAGACTTTGTTATCAAAGAGCTACAGATTAGTTCTTCCCAGGCAGTGCCACTTAGTAGATGCTAGAGATGAAGTGTGAACTGCTCCTGTTCAAGGTGAGGCAGCTTCTCTCTTGAAGGAGAAGCATTCCGGATAGAGTGGAGCACAGGATTACTATACACCTTTCTGCCACAGCCTTTCCTGCCCCAAGTTCTGAAGATCGGGAACGACTGAGCCAAAGTCTTCCTATTGGCCCCAGATTGGCAAGGATAGTGTGGTACCCAAAACGTCTGGCCATGAACATCAGTCTCATGATCAGGTTACCACTTTGGGGTGGGGGGGGGAGGGATCTCCTGTTGCAGCAGCAGGGCAGAGTTGTGCACCGAGCCTGCACAATCTTCACGTCCATGCATGGATATTGAGCGGCAGCTGTTGACTGAGTTTAATCTTCCTCCTAAAGTTGTGGATGTTATCCTGATTGTCAGACGTCCCTCTGATAGGGCTGTCTACGCCGGTCGCTTGCACATTTGTAGCCTGGTATGGCAACAGCAGTGCAGACTCATTCCAGGCCAAATTGTCAGGTGTACAGTTGTTAGTTTTATTTTTGGTCCTGCAAAAGACTTGCAGTGGGCACCATCAAAAGTTATTTGTTGGCAGTTTTCACCTTTTTATGTTTACCGTACCAGCTGTCCTTGTTTATATCAACTGTTGTGATGAGGTTTCTAAGAGGTTTGACTCATTTCTTTCCTACCAAACCCTTTTGTGATGCCACAGTGGGATCTTAATTTGACTCTCACTTTCCTAATGTGCACACCATTTGGTTCAGTGCACAGCTGTTCTCCAAGCCTCCTGACTCTGGAGATAGTGTTTTAGTTTGCAGTAATTTCAACTCATTGCATGAGTGAACCCCAAGCTCTCTCAGTGCAGTCACCTTACCCCACTTTTTCCCCCCAGATAAAGTGGTGCAGAGAATTATTGTGGCCTCTTTGCCAAAATGTCTGCTTTCCATGCTGGTCAGTCCCTCACTCTGCCAACATTATTAGCTCAACCTCAGAAGAGGAGGAGACACTACATCACCTGGACCCCCCAAAAAAGAGTGTTCAGCTTGTACATTGATCGCATCAAAGACCATCAGGTGGATAATCACCTCTTTGGCAGTTCTCTGGGGCAAATAAAGGCAAGCAGTGCAGAAAAGTCCTTTGTCAAAATGTCTATGCATGAAGATGGCTAAGAAGCAGTCTCCCAAGGGGCTCATGGCCCTTTCTACCAGAACCTAAACGCATACCACAGCCCTGGCATGTGGAGCATCTGTCAGGCTGCGATGCGTTCTGCTGTCCACGAAGCACTACAGCCTTGGAAAATCAGGTCCAATGGGAAGGGCATTTCAGCCGTGCAGTCCTGCAGCATTTTTTGGTATGATCATTCCACATACCCACCACCTTCTTTGTATCTATTGTAAAAGCAAGGAATCTGTGGTTAGAAGTATAAATCAGAAGAACAAGTTAGTTTCCTTAGGTAATGCTCTTTCTGACAGCAGATTCCTCACCCTCCTTCCCGTTCTGTGGAATGGTTGCTTACTACATCTGAAAGGGTCCCAACTTAGAGATCTGCACACTGGTACTCCGATAATTGTTGGGGTCCATGTCCAAGGGCGGGTACAGAGTCAAGAAAGAAACTGACTATGTTCCGGGTGGTGCTCAAATGCAGCTTCACCGTCACATCCGGAGCAGAGCAAAAGTCAATGTGGAGCAGCATGGTGTTACCTACTGGCACATGGGAGCAGTGCTGTTTAAATGTTTTGGATCTAGTTTAGGCCTGGGAATATTCTAAAGTTGAGGGTTAGAGTATCCACCAGAAAGAGCATTACCAAAGGTAAGTAAGTTGTTTGTCAGGCTTGCTGTTTTACCTATCCCCGACTGCTGTTTCAGAGAGGCTGATGACAGCCAGGTGAAGAAACCTCATTTGCTCTTGCACTTCATTGTGCTCTTGTTGGGGGGTGCTCCCATTTGGAAACAGCCTCATTACAACCTGCTGAGAGAAGCATTACTACGCACAAAGGCTTGGTCAGAAGAGCAGACTGAGAAGGATACTTGAAAGAGAACCCTCCCAAAACTCGTGAATTTTGAGTCAGTAGATCCACATCCTCTGTCTAGAAAGTGTGTATAAAACTAGGATCCATACCACCTCACTTTTTTCTAGATGTAAGTTCTTCATACCCAAGGAAGGGAGAGCTCTGCAGAGTACTCGAAGAAGTGCTGTGTGACTAGGGCTGGTGTCTGCCTGACAGCCAGTCTCCTAGAGGTGAAGGAACATCACTTAAAATTTGCACTTTCTGTTGGAGGAGGCAATAGTCTGCCTCGTGCCAGGGAATCTGCCAGCTGAGATAGGGAAGGAGTCTGGGTGACCCTGCAGGACGAAATACAGTCCAGGAAAAGAAGCTCAGCATGTTTCTGGCCTGAGTAGCACCTAGAGAAAGCAAAGTCGGGAGCAACCCATGCTACACAGGATTTCCTGGTCTCTCTGGGATTCCCAACGAGAACCGCAAAAGGCTATGTGCTTCCACAGACTGACATGGTTAGGCTACAATTACCTCAATGTACTGATTGACATGGTTAAAGCTGCACCTGCCTTGGTGCACTGATTGGCCCAATTGGGGCTGCAACTGCCTCGACATACTCACCGGGCTGGGGTGAAGGGCGACTGCCATGATAAGCATCTGCACAGTGGTGCCGGGGGCCTGCTGACCAACATCGGAAAAAACACCTTAGCCGTGCTTGAAACAGACGAGGCCGCACCCAGCTTCCCAGGTACTGCATTGAACTACATAGGATCACTCTTTCGACCTAGGTGTTGCCAGTTAAAATTTAGCTGAGGTCAGTTGTGATCTCGGCTCAAGTCGTTCTTGTGTGGGAGCCTGCCCTGGTGATAATTTGCTTGACCAGGTGTTTTTTTGGCCTCAGTTCAGCCGTCGCCGGCATTGGTCCTCCCTCTACAGAGGCATCCCCCCCTCATTGGTGCATTATGGTTAAACTCAGTCGAGAGACCAGAATCTGAATGAGCTTGGAGTCTGGCATAAGGATCTGGTGATGAACTAGTCTAAAGGGAGATGGCAGATGTTCCATAAGTCTTGTATTTAGGTCTCGCCTAGACAGCACGTGCACTGCCTCTTCGTGACCTTTTGTTTTCTAACAGTAGATTTAGAAACCACAGATTGCTTACCATTGGTTGGCTTCATTGTCGCTCACATTTGCTTGCTTCTTATTTGTTAGCTGCCGTAGGCTTCCTTCCTCTTCAGGTTTGCTCTTCCCCTGGAGTATTGCTGCATTACTTGTGTCCTTCTACTGCTACCCAGTGTGTGTGTGTTTTTTTTTTTTTTTTTTAAGGCTTCACCTTTTTTATTGAGTTAAGCACTTTAGCAGAGTACAGCTTTTTTAGCTGGCTCCCTTGTGTACTTCTCCACACGCCCTGTATTCTTCCTGATATCCCTAGTGTTGCTTGCCGCCTCTCGCCCTCCCACCTCTGTATTGATTACACCCACCCTCCCGCCTTCCCTCCCTCATCTGTGTTGCTTACAAACAGCCGTCCTCGCTCGTCTGTTGCTTGCCCCCACACTCTCTAATCTGTTGCTTGCCCTCACACTCTCTCATCCATGTTGCCGCTTTCCCCCTCCATCCATCCATCGATCCCCTTGCCTGTGTTTCTTCTTGTCCTCCAATCTGCCTCCCTCATCCATGTTGCTGCTTGCCTCCAACCTACCTTGCCAATGTTGCTCCTTGCCTGCCCCACCGTCCATACCCAAAACGCTATGATGCACTTTTTGCCCCATGCCCTCTGTTGTCCATGTTGCCACACCCACCCTCGGTGCTGCTTCCCACCTTTCTCCATGCTGCCTGCCACCTTGCTCTCCTTCTTGCCAGCAATTAAAAAAAAAAAAGCAATAACTTTCAGCCATGCTGCACAGCAGCAACGCTGCTGTACAACATGCTAAACCTGGACAAGGCCAATAGCTCTCGTATCCTTGAACAGACCTATTGGCTTTGCCAAATCTTGCTATAAAAAGCCTGTAGGGTTGTGGCAGAGGAAATGCTTGTGTTCATTAGGAGCGGGGTCTTTGCACTGTATAATAAATGTTTATTTTTACTCCAAATGGTGGTACTCCTTTTTTATCTTCTTCAGGAGAATAAAGGGCTGATTCAACCTGCCGGAATTCAAACTGGTTATTATGGTGTGTGGTGTTTGTAAAGCACTGCAGATCACGCATTAGCCTGAATCATGAGACCCATCACTTATAAGGTATTGATCCTGCCTTAACAGTTCCCGCCTTTCAGAGACCTTTACAGACTTCCCTGTAGACCAATCTGTCTGTGTGGAAGTCAAGCGATAAAATGAAGTATGAAATCAGTAATGAAAATTGGTAATTAAAATGGCTCAGTATCCACAAGCACACCCTAGAAAAGAAAGGGGGCAATGTGCAACTTGTTTATCTGAAATGTGCTAGAGGGTCATAAGTCGAGTTTGTTGGGTTTTAGGTCTGACCTATAGACCTCTTTAGCTGTCTCACCAGCCTAATTTTCTGCAAAAATACGTAATGAAAGTACACGCATATAAACTTGCGCACAGGGGCTTCTGGTCCACCCTCTTATTCTGTTGGTCGGTTTAAGTGTCATTCACGGTTTGCGATCGCCCACCACAGCATACAGATGAGGGCAATGGGTCAGCCCATTTTAGGTCCGGTGTTAGGCAAGACCTTTTTCTTTTACTAAAAAAATTATATATTCTTTTTTCCACAATGTATGTGACACTCTATGCTTGAAAGGGTATTACGTTGACAAATTTCAGGTGTTCCATCGTGTGAGGACAAAGATAGGTCTCTCTGACGAGATCTAATAAGCGAGAAACACATGTGACATGGGACTATGCTTATACTATGCTTGAAAACTCTGCTGGAAAACCAGAGGTTTGAGATGAGCAGATTTGGAGTGTTGATGTTCTAGAGTGTTCCATATAAAGGAGTTGCTCCCCACCTAAAACTTGGGAACTACCCCGTGTGTGTCTCTGTATAATATATATATTTTACCTAGTGGTGGTAACCACTATATAGTTAGGTCAGCTGTTTCATAGAAAAGGCTTTTTTTTGTTGCTAATAACTTTGGCCCCATTTCACGAATCTCCACGAAACTTTCCAAACAGGTGCTATTTTTTAGGTCTCGCCTACGCAGCGCAGCTAGGAGACTTTAGCCGTCGTGCAGCTCTTTTTCAAAGCACATACTCGTGCTTGTGGCGGCATACGCCTTGCGGGAGTGCGCAGCGGCGCGCCACAAGCGCGAGTATGTGCTTTGAAAAAGAGCAGACTGCTCTCCCAAGCGCGCGCGCGCCTCTTTCCTTGCCCACACGTCCCGTCGCGCAGCTCGCCCAACTCTGTTTACACATCTTCAACACCGCTCCTAATCGGCAACAATGGCGGCTGCACTTTTCTTCTTGTTTCTTTCTTATTCTTCCATTTCCGTGTTCCTTACTCTTTCTTATCTTGATTTCTTGGAGGGTGGTTTCCTTTCTTTCCACCTGGTCCTTCATACCCCTTCTCGCTTACTACTTCTTATATTCTCCCCCAACTCCCTCTTTTCAGTTATTTTTGCATTTTACTTTATTTGGTTCTCCAGTTCCTCGTTTCTTCTAGACTCTTGCTTTCACCTTTGTCTCTTCGTCGCCTTTTCTCTCCCAAAACATTTTCATTAATTTTCCTTTATCGTTCTCTACTTTTTCTAATGACTTCCACATTCACCTTTCATTTTGCTTCCCTTCATTTCCCTATCTACCGCTGTCTATGCGTTTTATTTTTTCTTTCTCTCTTTTGCCTAAAATCCTTTTCACCCTCCTATCTGCCCTTTCTCCTTTTCATCCACCCTCATCTTTCACTCCTTACCTTCGACTCTCCGCCTGGATGTCAACAGATGTCTGACTGTACAATAGCCGGCACCTTCTGCTCCCGCCGCACAGAGCGCCTGTACGTTCGCCCCCCTCCTCTCCCGTTGCGCTGAATATGTATTGCGCGTCTGTTTCTCGTCCCCGCTGTACATACCTGCGTGTCGTCTATGTGCTGTCCTCTGCACTCCTCAGACCCCAAACCGTCTCTTATTTATATCATCCAGCTTTTTTCTCCGCTGTTCCTTCTCGTGTCATCGTTCTATGTCACACATTTTTTTTCTCTTTTTCATAACACCCCATGCCTTTTCTCCTCTCTTTTCTCTTCTCTCCCTTTTCTCTCCCCCCTCCCCTGTGCTGTGGCTTCTGTCCTCTACCTGTTCTGTCTCCTTTCTGTATTCTTTCCGCCATGACTTTCCCCTCCCCTTTCTCTCAACTCTCGCCTACTTTCTTCTTCCCCGTTTAACTTCTCTCTCTATTTTCTCTACTTTCCCTCGCCATACGCTTCATTGAGTCACCTTCTCTCTCTATATTCTTTGTTACGTCTTTTCGGACTCTCTTTCTGTCTTACACCTTCTCCTTCTTATCTTCCCTTCTGTCTTGACCTTTCACCTTACCGCGCGTCCTCCTTTCTTAGTTGCACCTGCTTCTCCAGGTCGTTGGCGCCCATAATTTCCAACTCCTCTAATCTACGCGCCCCCATTAGCTCTTGTCCTCTCACCTGTCTCGTCTTCTCCACGCTCCCTTTTCATAGCGCATCATTTTACTCTACAGTCGACATTTGCTGGCATGCTCAGCCCCGTCACTCTCCCCCCTCTGGTTTTGCTCGTCCATTTTCTCCTCTTTCCTCCCTCTCCCCAGCCCCTTCCCCTACCTCACATTACTCTTGCTATAAATTACGCTCGTGCCCTATCCCTTCCACTGCATTCTGCTCCTGAAGCTCTGTTTTGAGTACTATTAATTGTATAATTGTAACACCCATTATTTACAGCGCTTAGAAACAACTGCAGTATAGTCCGAGACACTATATAAAATCAAGTTCTTTCTGCCTGTCCTTCCCTCAATCCACCTCTTTCCTCACCCCATCTCCTGCTTTTCAGTACATCTCTCTGCCCCCGCCCTCCCTCTTCTTCTCTTCATCTCTTGCCCTCTCTTCCCTTCCTCTCCCCTTCTTTCCGTACTATCATCTGGCGAAACCCAGTCTGACTCATTACAAATGGTTTACAAACGGTGAACAACATTCTGCTGTGAATGTGAATATGTTCAACTACATGAAACCAAAATGTGCATCCTTTTGGATGTACTTCTTGAAAATGTGTTGCCAGCAGATAGCTCAAAGTTACCATTTTTAATCAATCTGTGATGTTACTGGATGTATTGTTTGAGTGGACTCACACTATTTCCAATGTATACCAATTAATGCAGCTTCACCCCAGTGCGCAATAAGGTTTCACTAGCATATAAAACAAGCATTGGCATAGCCAATAGGTCTCGCCTTTGGGACCTTATAAGTATTTAATTCTGCAGCACAATATCCTTGGTGCAACATCAACTGTTGCATCTTTATCCTTCCTTCTCTGGCTTCCTGTCTTCGTCTCTCTCTCCCCCTCTTCCTCGCTTTTTAGATTTCCAAATCATGGCTGCTGCTGCCACGAGAATGGGATATAGCCGGGCGGGGAGGCAATTAGGGGGTAGGACATAACTGGGCCATAGGAGTGTCCGTTTGGAACGAGGGGGGGCAATGCAACAGGGAGTAGATGGAAGTCATTTCTTTCTATTGTAACCCGATAAATTTCCTCCTTGAAATGGAGAAGTTAAAGCTTGGGAAATGCGGTGGCGGGGAAGTGGGAGTTGTGGACAGGCAAGGGGTTATTGAGGTCAGACTGAGCGAGACCTCCAGGTAGAAGTCTGGCATGCGCTTTGTTCATTTCCACTGCCACTCTGAGGTGTGTTAAACCTTGTATCCAGCCCTGCATTCTCGAGGATGGCTCGGATTCCTAATTCGGCCAAAGATCTAAATACTATACCAACTGAATATGTCCCTTTGAAAGCATTATTTAATGTCCCACGATGTGCCCTCACCCTTTCGTATCCGGCGTGAGGAACTTGCACACACGCTATTACCCTCCAATAACTAACTGCCTTCCGCGCCTGCCACCACCCTGGTACCTCCGCTACAATCACCTGACGTTCTTGGCATTATTTTTACCCTCCATCACCAATGGTGTGTCAGCGAGTTTTAACCAAATACCTGTTCATTGTTCCTTTTTACGGCGATGCGCTTCTGAATGTTACAAGTTGTCCTTGCTATTCAACAATATTGAAGTAGTTGGTTACATCGTGCTATCATCTCGCATCACATCCTCTCAAACTAATAACTGTGACCTCTCTTTTCAAAATCTTCCCCGACCTGGTCATCTCTGCCCACTTTATAACAAGCATGCGACTCGAGGACAAAACCTTGGGGTCTTTCGAGAGATGACCTTCAGGTTAGTTTCAGCACAAGCAGAGGGACACAGTCTTTGCTGGTTTCCCCTCTTAGATGACCATTTTATGTTAACAGATGCTGGTGGTGTCTGCACCTGGTTTTTAGGTCTCGCCTGGCGTTAGCAGCATGCATGCGCTGCTCTCGCCATGCGAGGGCCTTTTGGAATCGATACGGATTCCAAGCTTGCACGCGGACGGACAGAAGATGTGCACGCGGGGACTGGATGCTTCACTGGCGGCGTGACACTCTGGGGACTTTTTTTTTTGGCTCGACAAACTGTACTTTTCAATATTTTATGCTTTTCATAAGCAGCGCGGCATGCTGCGCTGCTTACTAAAAGCATCAAATATTGAAAAAAAAAGAGTCGGCAATCTTTGATTGTGCTCATTGGAGCGAGTGTTTTCATGCTTGTTATTACTTGAAACTATTCAGCGCTTTAAACTATTCAGACTGTTTTCTTTTCATTGTGAGCGCCGTCCGCTTTGGCTGCGCTTGTATTTACATGCTCCATGACCGGGTCTTGCTGTTTGCCCCGTGTGATCTTGTGTCGGTGGTCACATTTTAGCACAAAAAAACAAACTTCAAAATACAATAATGCAAATAGTTTGTGTGCTTCAGGGCTTTTTAGCAGAGTTATTTGTCTTGGTGCCAAAAGTGGTTGGTGCTTGAAACATACCCCGTACATTTACAGTGGTGTGAGTGGTGTGGGGGCAGGGCACGAGTCGGGGGTACACGCGGGTGGACGGCGTCCCCCCACTTTTTTCACAGGGTGGACGCCGTCCACCCTGCCAAGAAGTGTGGCCCCACTGTAAAATATGCTTAATTCGTCCCGGTGTAATTTACAAACACCGGGACACATCCTGCAGCGCTTGCACGTTGTTATCTGCTTTCTATCTTCAACAACGTGCAGGCGGGACGGGGCTCTCTTAGTTCTGACTCCTGCTGGGTCCATAACAAAGGCCGAATCGGAGGGGTCATCAGGCCTCCTTTTGTTGGAGGCTCCTGCAAATGCAGCAGAGGGGAAACAAAGCCTCACACCTTGTTAGCACTTCACACATACTGAAGAGAGGCAGCTTTTAACTTTGTTCAGGCTCTGTTTAAGAGATATGCATGCACTGTAAAAACTTCAGATGTGTTGATGTTTCCCAGCATTTGCACAAAATAAATAGCATTTCTATAGCACTTACTAACCCTGAGGAGGCGTTGTAATAATTTAAATATCACTATTTCTTTTAAAGCACTATGGCTAGAGAAAACTTAACGCTGATAAAAGGTAACATTGTTTTATGTGTAGCTACAAAAGTGTGAATCTTCTGCCTAAATCAGGAGGGTTTGCAAGTATGCTCGAAATGTGCTCAAATGTACTCATGATACACCTGCTAAACATATATGTGAGGGCTTAAGATCTGATGTCACTTCTTGTGATGTCAGTTCCTGTGATGTCACGCGCTGTGATGTCATGCGCTGTGATGTCACGCGCCGCGATGTCACGCGCTGCGATGCCACTTGCATACGGATTAACTAGGTTAGTCCCCCCACTTCTTTTTTTAGCACTTGTGCCCTGGGTGGGGGCATATACAGTTCATTTAATTTAGAAGATGCGTTGTTCTGAAACATTCTCATTCTTAAGTCACATTTTTGTCAAAGGGCGCATTTTGTGGGAAGTATGGGGAGTTACTATTGACAACTCTACTTATCTAGTTGAGCCGCATTGCATTAGTGACAGCGATGATGTTTCTCCGCATCAGAACATATTCGTTGGTGTGACTCCTCTGGTGGCCTGGGCTCGAGTTGTTGAATAGTGTAATCTTGTTTTGTTCTCTGTCACGGCTTTTGGCTGACGGAGCCCATGGCTTGTCCGGTGAAAAGTCTGCATTTGCATGCTGTTGTACACATGAGAGAAACACGGAAGGCTTTCTTAATTGTATTTTACTGGGAAGTAAGTAACCAACCACTGGCTTTGTCATGTGACTTCTAGACGCTTGACTTGGGCGTATATGGAGAGCAATGTGCAAAAATAATTTAAATGAGTTTTGTTCTTGCCCTTCAACGGATTATGGACCTTTTATTTTTGCAAGAGTCCGCCTCCTATTGCGCTTGAAGCGGCATGTTCTTCTTAAAATGAGTCCCACCCTAATGACGCGCTTTCATTTTGCGTTGCAGTGTCATCAATAAAGCGTCCTGTGTTCCCTCTGACAACTACAACTTGGCAGAGGCTTGTTGGGTTTTTGTGTGGGGTGAGGTTTTCTGGAGGCCAGGGTGGGTAGGGGGAGCAGTGCCAGTGAGACACCGCACTGGGTACGTTTTGAGGACGCATCTAGTTGGGGGGATGGGGTTTCTGGCGTCGTTTTGTTTAGGAAGTCGGCGCGTTGCAGTTGTCTGTGACTGGCTGAACTGCACCCGCTTGGTGTACCGTGCCTTCCTGTGAAACTGCCAAACTCCAAGGCAGAACAAGCATTGAAAATGCAATAGGTCTCGCCTTTGATTAAGTTAAAGCTATTTGCTTTGCTAATGGTATTGTATAGCAAAGCAAATGGCATTAACTTAATGAAAGGCGAGACCTATTGCATTTTTAATGCTTGTTTTACTAGTTTGTGCATGGAAAGTTTCAGGGTGATCCATCAAGCGGGGGCCGAGAAAAAAGGGAGATTCAAAGCGCAAAACCCGCCAGCATTTTTCCATAGACTTCTTTAGACAATGCTGCAGCAAAAACTGCTGAACGTAATAACACTACTTTTGTCAGGAAGCTAGCTGTTGGTCCGCAGATTGTGCTTTTTGTGATTTCCGTTCAGTAGTTTTTGAGAGATTAAGGTTGAAAAATCATTGCATATCTGAACGGTTAGGTCCACGGGAGCGCCAATTTAAAAATAGAGCTTTCTGATTGGCCCAGGGAGCTTTATATCCCTTTGGCTTTCTCGCTCGCGTGGGAGTCAGACTCTTGCGGGAGCGAGCGCTCTGATTGGCTGTCGGCAAGATGAGAAATATGTTGATGGCAGCCATTACAGGACTCAGGGACTTAGGGCCATATGTATCAAAAAAGAGTTTTGCGATTCTCAAATTGCGATTTTTAGCGAATCGCAATTAGAGAATCGCAAAATGCAATATATGTAGGATTTGCTAAACATTTTGCGAATCCTACATATTCCTTACTTGCGAATCGCAAATTGAGATTCGCAAATAAGGAATACCTTCCCATTCATTCCTATGGGCTAGGAGGCCCATAGGAATGAATGGGAAGACATTCTCAAATTGCGATTACCAATTAGAGAATCGCAAATTGAGAATGCAATTTCAAGGTTGCAAGGGTGCCAAAAGGACGCCCTGTTGCACCCCTGAAATATGCATGTGTGCACATTTTGCGCACATACATGTATGTGCGACATATGGCACTTTTAAAAAATCAAAAAAGTGCTTTTTTAAAGAAAATCGCAAATTACCACCAACTTGAAGTTGGTGGTAATTTGCAATTCCTTAAGGCCAAATAGCAAATTTCTGGTGCTTCCAGAATTGCATTTAAGGAATCGCAATTTGCAATTCCTTAATTGCATTTGCAAAATAGGAGAATTGCAAATTTTGCAATTCTCTATTTTGCGATGGCCTTTTGGGATGAAACATCCCAAAAGGCTTTTTCCAATTCGCAAACGGGCCGATTCTGAGAATCTGCCCGTTTGCAAACGGGAAAAAGGCTTGATACATATGGCCCTAGTCCCCTGTCCTGAAGTAAAAAAATTTTTTTTTTAAATGTATATGCGCGGGCATAGTATGAAACCCTGACCCCCTAGGCCCCGTTGGGGGGGTGGGGGGGACCCAGAAGACCCCCCCCCCCCACCCCCCAGAAGCAAAATGAATATAAAATCATCAAAAAATGCAGGATTAGGAAAGGAAAAAAAAGGCAACTGGGCTGCAGTTATTTGTTATAGGCCCTGGGGAGCCTACCCCCGAGGCTGAAATAATAAAACAAGGGGAGGGGGGAGCACACAGCCCCCCTCCCCAAGCCTCTAAAGGCCTTTGGGAGCCCACCCCGGGGATGAAATTACTGTAAATAGGGAGGAGCGCGTGCCCCCCCTTCCCTGAGCCATTAATGGCCCCAGAGACACCAGCCCCAGGGGCCAGCTCAGTAGCTATGTCCCTGGGGAGCCCACCCCTGGGACATATCGGTTTCCCTGCCTGCACCAGTGCAGTCAGAGAAATCTGTGTTTGCTCTCGCTTGATGGGGCACCTTTTAATTTTCCCGCTAAGAGGGAGCAAACACTAAGTCCACTGCAGTGGGCTGGAGCTTTGAAAATGCTCTCGCCCGCTGGCTGCGGACTTTGATCTGTTTTACGGGCAGGGAAACTAATCAGAATATTGCTCCCACCTGAGGGAGCAGCATTAGGAGCTGCTCTCTCTGGGCGGGAGCAATGCCAGCTCCCGCTGTATGCCGCGGTCGCATGGACCTTGGGATTCCCCTTTGTCCCACAACAACTATATGGTGATAGCCTGAGTGGGCACCAGGGCTCATACCTTTAAATGCTCAGGGCCCTGGGGATGGAGTTCTGGGGCTGACAATAGCTCGGGGAGGGGGTGTGTTGGACCTTTGTGATGAACAGCAGCTCAAACCGCCTGAGTCAATTAACTTTGCATATGGCGTGTCCCTATACTGCTCAATTTGGCCTTGTGTACCCTGATTGGGTTCGCTGTGGTAGTTGCTTTTCTCTCCCTTCCGTCTCAGGGAGTAGTCAAGTGCTGCTACAGTCTGGTGGTCGGGATTCGGGAAGAGCCAGTGGGGCAGGGGGACAAATTGGAGGAGTCCATATTTGCAGGAAGGACATGTTAACTGACAACGTGCTTATGTGCAGTCATGCAAGCCTTTTTTTTATTTTATAAGCAGATTTTTATTGCTCTTTTTAATATGGTGATGACATACCATTTCTACACAAGAATAGTAGGAAGGTATAAGACAAAGCTGTGCGTTACTAAGACATTTGCAAATCTGGAATCTAAACGGCAACAATAGGAAAGTGTCCCTTTAAACTAAAGGGAAAAGAAGGACTTGAGAATCTTCTGTGTAGGAACCTTGGGCTCTGGTGAGGAGTGGGGGATCCCTTTGGAGGGGTGTATGGTGTGTGTACCACGTTAGTCATTATGCATGCAAGCCTTTTCATTTGACTCTTCTAGCGTCAACTCCTGGCTCACTCCAACTGTGATCCGTAGTGAACTACATAATGTTATGTTAAAAATTATTTATAGAGCGCGCGTACACCGATTGGTTTCTTGGCGCTTGGTCTAGGACGTGCTGGAGCTTCATTAGTCTGTCATGCGCTTGATTTAGTTATAGGCTTGGGCAAATTGCCAGGTCTTAAGAAGCTTTCTGAATTTCATGAGGTCCGTATATGCTCTAATGTTTGATGAGAGGGAATTCCAAAATCGAGGCTCCAACACTGCAAATCTGCAGCCACCTTGTCGCTTCAGTTTGTAAGAGGGTGTGGTTAGGAGGTTCATATACGATGAGCGCAAATTGCGCACAGGTATATGCCTTTGAATGAGGTTGGAGATGAATTTAGGGCTTGGGCCATGCAGGGACTTGAAAATCAGGCAGCCCACTTTAAAAGCAGAACGCTGTAAGATGGGGAGCCAATGTAGCTGCCTCATAAGGGGAGAGACGTGTTCCCACCTGGGTTGCTGAAAGATCAACCTAGCAGCCTGGTTCTGAACTAGCTGCAGTCTCCTGGTGAGATACAGTGGAATGCCAAAGTATAGAGAATTGGCATAGTCTAAATGAGAGATCACCATGGCTAAGACAGCCTTTATTAGTGCTTCGCTCGTGAGGAGTCTGCTGATCGTCCTTATTTTTCTTAGTTGGTAATGGCAGGTCGAAGTAAACGATGTAATTTGGGTTTTCATTGAGAGGTCATTGTTTATTATCACCCCAAGACTTTTAGCTGAGGAAGATGGGGTGGGGGAGCACCTAGCTCGTTTGGCCAAAACCGCGGGCTCCAAAGATTCTGGGTGCCTCCTAACAGTATAAGTTCTGTCTTATCCGGGTTGAGTTTCAGCTCGTTACTATTCATCCAATCCCGGATATGCAGCATGGTGGCTTGGAATTCTAATGCCGAGTCAGGGGAATTATTAATGGCGAATATAAGCTGTAAGTCGTCCGTATAATTAAATGTACACACCTTCCTATCTTTTAAGGACTGAATCAGTGGAAGGAGGTAAAGATTAAATAGATGAGGAGATAGCGAAGAACCTTGGGGTACTCCGCAAGTTACACTCCTTTTAGGTGCTGTGAAATGGGATAAGCGGACTGACAGGGAGCGGTCCTCCAAAAACGACCCTATCCATCTGATTGCTGATCCCTGAAGCCCCGCGGCTTGGACACAATCGATCAGAATACCATGATCGACCGTGTCAAATGCCGCAGACAGGTCCAACAGCACCAGAGCCTGAGGGGAACATTTGTCTGTTTCATTCCGGAGTGTGTCCAGGACCGTCAGTATGACTGTCTCGGTTGAGTGGGCTGGCCGAAATCCTGCTTGGCAAGGATTGAGAAATTCCGACTGTTCGATGAAAGTACATAAGCATCTTGCTACATGAGATTCAAGTACCTTAGCCAGAAACGGGAGAAGCAAGATTGGGCGATAGTTAGTCAATATCTCGGGGACCGCCCCTGGTTTCTTTAAGAGGGGGACAATAATAGCTTCTTTAAAGGCTCTCGGGACGATGCCCTGAGCCAGTGACTCATTTAAGACAGAGAGGGCAGGCCTAGGGAGTAGAGAGAAAACCTCTTTTAGAACATGGGGAGGACAGCTGTCCATCGGGGACCCTGATTTTACTTTGGACAAAAGGTCCAAGAAGTCCAGACTGTCGATCGCTGGAAGCTGCTCAAGACAGTGGGAGTTTTGTGGTGTAGTTGAGTGCCTTCAGGGTGGTGTGCTTTAAAATACTGTCCTTGATTGAGACGATTTTGTCTATAAAAAAGGTATTGAGAGAGTTACACAGTGCTTGAGATGGTGTGGATTTTACTGTGACTCTGTCAGGGTTCGAAAGTTCGTTAATGATGGAAAAAATTTCTTTTGACTTGTTAGAAGAGTTCATGATTTTAGCGGAAAAATATGTGGCCTTGGCTGTAGAGATAGCGGTTTTATCTAGTTTAAGTTGAGCTAAGTAGACCTCTCTCTTATCAGGAGAGTAGCTACGTCTCCACCTTCTTTCAGTTTGACGGAGGGCTAAATTTTTGTATTTTTAAGTCCGCCGAGAACCATTTCTGGGCTTCATGGCGCCTAACCGATTTCACCCTCTTAAGCGGGGTGTGATCGTTACAGGCCGCTGATAGCCATGCGGTGAGGCTTTCCACACTGGCTGTGACAGAGGACTGGATGACGGGAACTGTGTTAGTCAGTGTAGCCAGGAAGGAAGTTTTATCCATACTCTTCCAGTTCCTGGCCATAGTCCCTCTAGCTACTGATGGAATGATCTTAGTTAGGTTGTTGCTAGTGAACTGTATTAGATGGTGATCAGACCATGTACAAGGAGAGACTGTCAAGGCCGACACTGTGGTGTTAACAGTCCAAACATGGTCTAGGGTATGCCCCTTATTTTGCGTGGCCAGTTACCTACTGAGTAAACTTCAGCCCACTGAGTAGATCAGTCAGTTCTTCGGCCTGTGGGCCGCCCAGAGCATCATTAGCCCAATAATTAAAATCGCCAATCAGCAATATATTTAAGACTCCTGTGCCCCCTTCTTTGCTCTAGTTTTTGTTCAACTTTACCAGACTATGTTGTAGGAACCTTGTGTGAATGTGGGAAATATTCCAGCTAGATGTGAAGGTCTTTTATATTTTATCAATTCTACCGACGTATACCTGTTTTAATCAATATTATATAGTGGTATTGTTATCTTATTCTAAACTTCTATTACTCATGTACTCCTTCTGTCGATTGGGCATATATTATAACTCGATGACATGAATTGCACTTTTATATTTTTAACCTTGCATTGTTTTATATATTGCTTTTATGGATGGATGGATGGCTAACTGCCACTGAATAAAGTTATATTGAATTGACTCCTGTGCCAAACTGGCAATCCATTAAAAGCCCAACATCCCTACGACTGAATTCATTGATCGCATCCACCCCTTCCAGAAAGCATGACAAGGGCAGAAACACTAGAAAAAGTCGCCTACTGAAGGTGACATCTCCTTGACACCTCCCTCCCCCGAACTCACACATTTCTTTCCCTTCTCGCCTAAGTAATTGGGCTGCATTAGAAGACGACTGAACGTGGCGCTTCTCAGAGTCTGATTAATGCCTCTGGCCGCCACCAATGGAAGCGCGGTTCTCGCGGTGGCCCACAGAATGCCATGCGGCACTGTGCACAGGCTGTGAAAGTCACTGTGAAAACATGCATTTATTTTCATTCCACACACCCGAGGGACAAACAAACGCCCACAACTCGATGCCCGGCGCTGACCGGCCTGCTCCAGTCTCATGGAATGGGGTCGTCCGCGTCACAATGCGCGAGGGATTAAGTGCATCCTTTCGAGAATAGATGGACGCTCTAGAATTACTCGACTGCACGTGCTGCTGCCTGGACCCGGACAATGCGCAGCCCATAAAAGGTCGCAAACAAACACCAGCACGCGCTGTCCACGCGACACATCCCCGGAAATGGGAGAGGCCGTGTGACGCCAAATATATAGAAGAAACAGAGGCAGGGGCGTAGCTAGGCCTTAGGCTGCCCGTGGCGGCCCCTGCGTTTGCCGCCCTCGGCAGAATCATAGTAGAGAGAGAGGGGGGGGGGTGGTGGTGGTAACTGCCGCAGGTAAGAGCGGGAGGAAGGGGGCCGGCTGCCGCCCGAAAACTCGTGCCGCCTGGGGCGGTCCGCCCCCATCGCCCCCCCTAGCTACGCCACTGAACAGAGGGCTTCGAAAGCAGGCAGAGACAGCAACCTTAATGCTGGTAAAATAGCTCAGAGTATCAATGCACTTGCTATAGAGAAGTGTGAGGTACATGTAGACCCGAGGTGCATTTCGCTGTCCGGTCTAGGGTGGCCAACTTTCCATTATCATTCCACAGGACAATTTGCGCAAGCGCGAGTGGGGACGTTTGTTGAGGTGTGTGTGGGGGGTGGGGATGGGGGAGAATGTCATTCTAAATCCCACTCCTCCAAATCAGGCCATCTTAAAAAAGGTACCTCGGCCAGAGACGGAGATTATCGTATGTGATATACTGCATTTGAGTTCTAACTAATCCTTTTTCCAAATCCCGGAGTCGGCCTTGCCGGCTCACTGTTACAACTTTTGAGAAACAAGTTTAGCAGATGGACATCAATACATGGTCCATATGGGCCTGGTTCCAAGTAAATTTTAATTGCTGCAGTTCTGAGACCCCGAGGGACCTGTCCCAGAAAGCCCTAAATATGAGTAATTACCAAAAATACTGCCCAGTGACCACTCACCGCCATGAGACCTGGTCAGTGGGTATATTTTAGCCATGGAACAAGAATACTTGACATCTAATCTATGCTTTACCTTTTCAGCTGAATAAGCCGGAAATAAACACTATTGTAAAGCTAGGCAAGGCGCACAACAGTGACATTTTCTTTAGAATGCCTGCCCCATGTCCTTGGCACCATAACCACTGCCCCTCCAGTTGTGCACTAATAGACTACTTGGAAACGCAGTACCAGCAGACACAGTTTTTAATCCTAGCCTCCCATTTAGCCACATTGGGTACTCTTGAGCAATCCATTTTTAAATGTCCCTGCTCCCTTTTGGCAAGATTAGGAGTATTTAGAATTAATTTAACAGCTGTTAGTATGTCTGTGGTTACACAATTGACTGGATAGTAACCCGGTGGAGGGGGAGAAGTACCCACTCTCATGGCATGTTCACCAAAATGCAATATTGTGGTAAATGCGTAGCCTTTTAATCCAGTAGTAGGCCCACTACTTTAAACAACTGTTGATCCTGGGCAAACCATACACTCCCTGTGTGTCTGTTCAATGATCTTACAATTTGTCAGCACTCTGAAATAAGATTAACAGAAGAAAAAGCAAGGACACACATCCAGCATGGTATTTGTCTGCAAGTGGTGGGATTTGAATCACAATAGCTGAACGTGTTCCTAAAGTTGTATTGTGCAGAACCCCTTCTGCAGTGCAGCCCCTTCCTCCTAACCACCGATAGGTACCTCTGTCACAGCTAATAAGGGCTGAAAGAGTGAGAGTTGCTTGTCCTTTGAAAGGGTTAACAGTGGCGTGAAACCAAAATGCACGACAATGGCATCTCACAGTGACTCTGTGCGGGCAGCGGGACAGGAACCATGATTACAGGACAGTCCTCCAAAATGTGGCAGTGTTGGCTACCCTAGTCTGGTCAAAAGAACCATTTCAATGTCCGAAGAGCAAGGGTGTAGCTATAAATAGTGGAGCAGGTGCAGTTGAACCAGGGCCGCGAGAGGCTCACTAAATCCCAAATACTGCTGTATTTTACTACCAAACAGGGAGGGGGGTCGGTCCTTTTCCCTCCTTACATCATGGCGCATGGCACCTTTGCTACACAACTATCCCTCACTTGTCCTAAAGAGCAGAGCTGCTCTTCACCTTGGTTTACTTGCATGTCCTCGCTGCTCATGCCCATCGAACTATCCCAGGGAGTCAGGTACACCAACTCTTGAGGACTCTTGTGGAAGAGGGAATCAGGGCAGAGGAGACTTGGGGGAAAGAGCATCTGAGACAACTCTGGTGGGACAGGGACTCAAGGAAACAGGACTAACACCTGAGCAACACTGGAACTGGAAACCTCAGACACAGCAACCTAGGGATATTGTACCCAAGAACAACTGAAAGCTTGCAAAATGGAGACAGACCCGTACCAATTACAAGGGCACGGGAAACCAGTCCCCAGGGTGGCTGTAGATCAGGAGCAATACACCACAGATGAGAAACAGAACATTCCCAGGTATTGCACTACAAATACCGACACACAACCCAACACCTGGATCATTTAGAAGGGCAACATACCCACTGCCCCTGTACAACACTTCCATGGAAGAAACAGGTTTGGCAAAAGGCCAAAGACCTGTACCCCACTTCGAACTGCCATGCATAGGCAACCCAATACAGTACAAACTTGGTATTCTCACAGACTGGGTTGAAGGTAGCTTCAATATGGAGCACCTTCACAAGGATAATTTACACCCTCCAAACCATCAAGCCATAATATTGCAGTTTAGGAACGAAATCCCCAGAGGAAAACCGCTCCAGGATGAATCACAACCATACACTGATGTCTGTACAAAGCGCAAAGAGGCCAAGTAAGTAGTGAATGCTGTGCTATACAATACCCAGTAACATAAAACAAAACAACAATTGTAGAATAACAGAATTTAAATAAATTTTGTTGGGGTTCCGAACATAAAACAGATAATTTCCAAAGACCACCCAGTATCTACAGTGGAGAAATACTGTAAACAGGGATAAGGTTAGCATCGCCCAGAGTACCCATAACTACCAATGCACCTCAACTTAAACTCAGAAGGTTGCAAGAGTGTAAGTCTACCTCCCACCCCTACATTCCCTGGTCTTTCTCTAGTGACTGTAGAATACAGGGGCCAGTCAACACCATTTTGGTTTGGGATTGCTTTGGCAAAGTAGATGTGCTCGCTTGCTGGACTCCATCTATTCAGCATGAATGAACTTTAGGCTTCTACGGCTGTATGTTGAAGCATTTACTCAAGGTGAGGAATGAGGGCATGACTGATGAGGCCTATTAAACGTTTCAGGAGAAGTCGAGTGGTAATTGGGTTTGTATAGAGCATCATACCCCTGATGAGACGGAAAAGTCATTAATGGACGGCAGCATGCTACACGAAGAGGAAGTGCTTGAGTGCAAGAGTGTTAAGTTACATGTGACCTGCTTGGGAAGCATTTTGGTGCTGTATGTGATTGACCAGAGATGCTGTGATCAGTGGCGCAGCATAAGATGGTGGGCCGCCCCTTCAGAATGTGAAGAGGGGCCCACAAGTCTCCAATATTTTACAAATATTCATTGGCTTTTTGCGGAATGGGGCCTCTCTGAAGGGTTTTGGGGCCACTGAAGGGTTGGGGCCCCCCGCGCCACAGGAGCAGCAGGGGTCTGTTTAACGCCCCTTGTTCTGATCAGTGGCATAACGCAAAATGATGGCGCCTCCCTGCAAAATGTGATGAGGGGTAACCGAGTCTCCCATATCTCATGGATAGTCATTGGCCTTGGGCTGAATGGGGACCCCTGAAGGGTTGGGGTCTCCTGCGCCACAGGAGCTGTAAGTGCCTGGGTTACACTCCTGGCTCCAATACTTTCTAGTAGTGCCAAGTTGCCGCTGAAATGTATCAAGATCTCCTAAAATGGAATGCAAATTACCTTCACGCTAAAGTCATGGCCACTGGAATTATGCGGCAGGGGAGCAACAAGTTATGCAGCAGGGTTCACTAAATAATGTGGCAAGAAAAGGAAAATTTTGCAGCATAACACAGCACATTTTTTTTTATAGTAGTGCTTTATTATTTTGTAACGTTTACGCATGCCAATACTGTCTGGCCAAAAATTTCACCTCATTAGTCCCAGTTTAACAACTAAATACTGAAATTAGCAACTGAAAGAGGACCAGTTAACCTTTGGAAATGGTCTACTACTCGTGACCATGTCACCACGTTCTTAGTAACTTTTGATCCGTTTGAACTAGAAACGTTTTTTTAATGAAAATCTGCAGATTATGGATTATATGTGGCAAATAGTTAATTAGGCGAAAAAGGCTGCAGCCACAAAATTGCATAATTTCAGTGGCCCTGGCTAATGTACACAAATTACTAAAAAAAACTTTGAACATACTCTATTAACCTCACACAACCAAAATCCAACAATCAACCCACAATCAATTGGCCGCCTTTCCAGCGCGCACCAATGGAAGGCCAGTTTGAGAACACACTTTCAATGCCACGGAGTTTATGGTTGGCGCAACACAAATGTGAAGAAGTAACCTAAAACTGGATAAAAGGAATTTCTTTCTTCCCAGACGCATGACACAGGCAGAAGAACCACGTAGGCAACTTTTTAATGTACCAGCGGGTGTGTCCTGCTCATATTTATGTAACTACTGCTCCTGCCTTGATCCAGGGAAATAATGTCTTGTTGAAGGTTTACCAGAGGGTTATGTTACTTGTCGGTGTTGATGGAGCAGAGTAAATGAAAAAATTTAACCCCTAACAAATTTTATAAATAATTAATAAATATGTTCATTTAAATGTATTAATCAACAATGTACGTGAGGGAAGGGTAACACGCAAGTATGTGTGCTGAATAATCTATTTACAAATGTCTGTGTGTCTAATTATAACATAAAAATAATTGCGTACTAAATAAATAATAAATGCATGATTCGTGCTTCATAGAATATAAAACGTGACATTGCAAAAACAATAGTGATGGTAAGTAAGGAACAGTTTAAATGTTGCTTTCTGCTAGGTAATAACTAATTGGGGTACGTAGATGACGGGAGGGAAACGAAAAGGCTATGTTTCTCTATTTTAATTATGTTTTGTTTATTTCTAAATAGTGCTTCTAAGTCTAATCGAGTGGCGATATAAAATGGCTGCCGTTTATTAGAGTACGCATGCGCTGAGAATACACATGACAAGGGAGAAAAAGTTGGAGAAAGACTGACCACGTGATGGTGCTGAAAGGCTAGGATGCAAGAATGGTCAAGGCTGATGTGACCTATTTGAACTGATAATGTGCCGTGGTGATCAGCAGAGAATCGTGGGAAACAGTTTTAAGAGAAAGGACAATGCCTGCAGAGTTCTCGAATGTATCGAAAGAAGTTACAAATGTACTGATCGAAGCGGATGGAAACATGTCTTGAACTGTGAGAAAGGAAATGAACATATGCATTCCAGAAGAACAAGCTGGATCCGGGAGAATTTGATTAAAACTGAATAAATGAACTGAGTGGACCAATGAAAGAAAAGCGCGTTATTAATGTTGCAACAATTTAGTTAGCAAAGTTAGAATTAGGGTATAAGTAGGCCTACTCTTAGTGGGAGGGGTAGTTGGTGGCTTCCAGTGCTTGGAGTTCCAGATCGATCCATTTACTGAGCGGGAGATGCTGAAAGACTGATAGATGAGACGGGTTGCGGTAGCTGATGCTGACGAGCTGAAGTTTCTGTTTTATTTTTCCAGTTGAGTATGAGAATCAGGTTATTTTTCAACTTAGGTTAGAAATCATTAGGCTAAATTAGGAAGATAGGCAGGTTAATTAGGATTTTCCCTCATGACAAAATTTCCTTTCTGCAATAAAATAGATTTTGCTTAATAAATATTTGATTTAATAATGTATGAATAATTGAATAATAAAGTCTAAATTCTTTTCCATGCCTTTAAAATTATATAAATTTTGAAATTCTTAAATCAAACGACTCAGTGATTATTTACTAAATGGTTGTGAAATTAGTTATTGTGATTTAGCTGGTCTTGATCACTATCAACTGATTTTCACTAGATGATCCATCGACAAACAATGAGCAGGAATATCTTAAGAAATATCTAAGAAAGCGATAGGTTAAGGTAATAAGGTATCCCGGCTCCTTCCAGCGGTACATCATGATGATTTTCATTTAGTTTTTCTTTCTCCTAGGAGTATAGATTCGTAAAGGTGTAGAGGAAATCCAGGTGTGTGTGTGTGATTGTTAGGCGATGTCATGGGCCCCATCGTCATGTGGATGTGAGAAAATATAAGTCGCGCCTGAATGACCGATAAGTGACCTAGGAGAAATAGTTTTCATTGTATCCGCTGCATCAGATTTCTTGGTAGCAGAGTTATAGTTTCTATAGATTAGTTTGGTGATTATTGATTATTGATTATTTTGATGACTAATACTATATGTTGAGTCGCGTTATGTTATATGTGAGTTTTCACGCTTCTGGGATGTAGGAAGTGGAACACTTGTGGCAAGAGAAGTCACATGGAATTTGGTACATGGTCTGAATTCATTTTTGGTAATAACACAGGTTGTGTTATGTTAGGGATTTTCTGTACGAAAGGTGTGTAACTGAGATAGCAAATCACGTTTTCTTGTGAAACTCTGGCCTTAATTCTCAGGAGCATAGTCTCCACATGTGTCTTATCCCCAGAGGAACGGGTTTACTGTTTGCTTGAAAGAAGGGTAAGGTAGAGGGAAGTGCTACTTTATCGGCGAAAGTTAATAATTCTGTGGTAGGGTAGAGGTAAGCGCTGCCTACTGGAAATACAGGATTCTTGTATAAAAGGACAAAGCTGTCACTTTTGTTTAGCGAATCAGACTATGGAATTGTTTTAAATGTTGTAACTAACGAAGAAACATTAAAAAGAAAAATTGCCGATAAATTTTGTAAAGGAGGGGTAAAAGAGCAAGAGTGACAAAGACAGTGCCGCGCTAGGATTGGATAGTGCGCTAGTCACGTGAACGCAAAGACAGGAGTGACGTAGGAAAAGTGCCGCGCTAAGAGTGGTGGGTGCGCGGAAGAAGGAAATCGTTCTGATTGGTGTATTGGTGTGAATCGCGCTGTGATTGGTTGAAGTTCCGTACACGGAACAGTGCTGGTTTTGAAGAGAAAAACCAATCGAAAACATGCCGTATTATGAGTATGAAAGGGAGAGAACGTCATGGACGACAAAAATTAAGAATTTCTTTAAGAAAGACAAAAAGGTTGTGACTAGAGAGGGACAAGTAATTCCTCCGCCGAAATCAGCAGCTTCACACATGATGCTGAAATATGGATATCATACATGCATATGGTTAGAAAATTGGGCAAAGTATACAAAGAATGATGGAGCATTAGCTTTCCCTGAGAATGGTTCATTTAGTGTAGCGGTTTTGCGGAATTTGACAAATTTAGAACCTAGACCGACACAGTTTGAAGCGTTGACGGAATGGGAAGATGAGATGTATGAGCGAGAGAGATTCAGAGGTTTAAGGGATCATGAGTTTATGCCTGGAAGAATGTGGGGAATAAATCATGAGGATAGAATAAAACGATGGAGATGTGCTAACATGACAGGAGGTTTGTTTCCGGCTTTTACAGTTGAGGAAGAGACTAAGAGAAAACGTACTGAGAAAAAGAAACATATGGAGAGGGAAAAATATATGCATGAGAGTGAAACGGATGATGAATTGCTGGAAGATATTCTAAATAGAAATCCCCCTCCGTATCAGCAGAGTTCTACAGTGGTGACACCTAATGCGCCGCAAATAGAGACTGTGCGAAATAAAAGTCCTGTAAAAAGAATTGAAATAAATAGGTCACAAGATCAAATAAGAACTTCACAAAATGAAGGAGTAGAAAGTGACAATGCAACTGAATTAGCAAGAACAACAAAAGAGCTGACTGAGAAAATTAGGGAATTAACGAAAAACATGGAAGCTGTAACTGTACCCGTAACAATAGGTCCAGTAATACCAGTTTTTGAGAATCAGAAAATTGATGAACGATCTTTAGTGATTCCTATGAATTCACAATTTCAGAGAGAAAAAGAAAGGATGGAACCAAGTACAAGTAATTTGGCTAGTACCTACAGACCAAGTCCACCTACAAATTTGACAGTGAATGAGTGTAATGGTAGGAAAATGCCTATGGTAACAGAATCTGCAACAGTGACCCCTGAAAAGAGTGGTAATTGGATAGAACTAAATAATACGCCTATAGGTCCGACTCCTGATGAGTTAAATGAGTGGATGAAGGCATTTAAAATAAAAGAACCAGAAGAAAAACCATTAGATGTAATTAGGTTAAAGATTGACATGGAAGAATTAATTTTAGGGACGATTGGTACAGAAAAGCTGAAAAATTACCAGGATGATGAGATTATGTTTCTGTGCAAAAGTATTACATGGAGAGCTAAAAATTTACATGACAAACTGGAAGAGATAGCAAGTGAAATTGGAGTAGATTTTGCGAAAGTGAAAACATTGCAGAAACCGTACAGAGTAGACTTTTGTGAGAAAGATATTGAAAATTTGAACACAGCAGGAAGGCTGACACAGATAAAAGAGTTAATCGTTTTACTGAGAAAATGGGGTGATGTGGACAGATGGAAAGTCAGATGGACGAAAAAGTATGAGAAAACTGCAGACAAAGCTTCTTTGGCTTTTATGATAACTGAAAAGGAACCTGTTGCAAGAGAATACCCTATGAGAGAAACTCCAGGTGGTAGTTATGTGCATGTTCCCTGGACTAGACAGGATATACTGTCATTTACAAACGAATTCCCGAAGCTGAGAGAGAAACCAGTTGAATGGTACCGACAAGTGGAGAGGTTTGTGAAGGTTTCAAAGGTGTTGTGGATAGATTTAGATGGATTGTTCGACATAGTGGTGCCAACTGATTTGTGGTCTGAATGTAAAATTACAGTTGACTGGCCAACTACAGAATATCCAAGAGATCCTAAGACAGGAGCTCCAGGTCCTGAGGTGATGAGGAAATATGATAAGGTGATTACCTTTTTGAAAAATAAGATTCCTCCTAAAGAAACAGATTGGGTAAAAATAGACAGAACTACACAGGAAAGTAAGGAGTCCGTACATGCCTATTATGAAAGATTGTTGTTGGTTTTCAAGCAGTATAGTGGATATGAGGAGTTGAGTGAAAAGGATATGAGTCATTTTGTATATAGATTTGTGTTTGGACTGAAACCAGAGATTAGTGAAATGATTAAACAACATATGATTAACTGGCAAAATGGCACTGTAGATGAGGTACTGAGGTATGCTAAGTATTGTAGTGATGATATTGAGAGTAGACAGCGTAAATTGAAAGAGAAGGCAATGTGGGCACAGGTGAAAGTGGCAGAGAAACAAGAAGCTCAATTGAATAATAGTGGGAATGAAACAGAACAGAATAAATCCCGACCTAACATAGGTAAAGGGAAAGGTCAAATGAGTCTAGAAGAGGCAAAGAAAAAATGGGCATGTCATAATTGCGGAAAATTAGGGCATTGGAGAAACGAGTGTACGTTCCCACCTAAACCTAATCCGGAAAATCAATCATTAAATCCACAGGTGCAGAATGAGGTAGTTGTTCAACAAGGTCAGGTGCCACAACCACCACTTCCCAACAATGTTAACCAGCAAAGAAACAGTACAGAAACAGGATTCTACGGAGGAGAGCAGGTAACACAGTTGCCGCGAGCAGCTAACATTTCTCAGTATTGGTTGCGTCAGAGTGAGGATGAGTCGGATGAAAGTTTCTGACGGTGCCTAGGAGAGGGAAAAGAGTGCGTACTTGGCGCAACTCTAGAGGTAGATCAGTCTGGTCCCTTTGTGGATGGAGAAGTGAATGGTGCAAATGTAACATTCCTTGTCGATACTGGAGCTACCCGTTCTACTGTTAGGTCAGTGGAAATTCCAAAGCTTCCTCTCTCAGGTGAATATATCCAAGTAGTTGGAGTAGCTAATCAGCAGATTAAAACACCACTTACTGAATTAGTGGAAGTAAAAATTGGTTCTTTTAGCAATATGCATAAATTCGTAGTGTGCGATTGTAGTCCCGTAAATCTTTTAGGTCGTGACCTTTTGTGCAAGATGAACTGCACAATTTATTGTACGCCAGATGGAATTGGATTTCAGACCCCAGATGAAGATGTATTGTATAAAGTGACATTGATGAATCAGGAACCTGAAATGAATGGTTTGTTTCCTGCATTTGATGCAGAAAAACTTCCAAAAGAACTGAAAGAGACAGTGAAAGAGAATGTGTGGGATTTTACAGGAGAAGATATTGGATTGATGAAAGAAGTAGATCCCGTAAAAGTAACAGTAAAAGAAGGAACAACTTACCCAAATACGCCACAGTATAAATTGACTCCAGAAATAATTGAAGGAATAACTCCTGTAATAAATAAAATGATTGAACAGGGAATTCTAAAAGAAATAATGAGCAGTCCATGTAATTCACCTATAATGGGACTGAAAAAGCCAAACGGAACATATAGAATAGTACAGGATTTGAGAGAGGTCAATAAAATAGTTGTGCCTTGTTGTCCAATAGTGCCAAACCCTGCAGTAATTCTATACCAAATTCCACATGAAGCTGAGTGGTACACCGTGATAGATTTGTGTCACGCATTTTCTCTATTCCTTTACATCCAGATAGCCAGCCATTATTTGCGTTCCGGTTTGGAGAGCGTATTTTGGCATGGTGCCGAATTCCTCAGGGGTATACAGAAAGCCCCTCAATCTTTAATCAGATTTTAAAGAAGTCCCTGGAAGATTTGAAAATGCCAGAAAAGTCAGTGATGGTGCAGTAGATCGAGGACCTGTTGGTGGCATCGAAAACAAAAGAAGCATGTGTAAGCGATACAATTGCTTTACTGAACCATCTAGAGAAAAGAGGACATAAAGTGTCCCCGTCAAAATTGCAGTTTTGTCAAAAAGAAGTCCAATATTTAGGGCATAAAATTGAGAAAGGAGTGCGAAAGATAACGACTGAGAGAATAAAAATGATTCAGGGAATGAGAGCACCAATGACGCAAAGAGAGGTAAGAATGTTTCTGGGAATGGTTGGATATTGCAGACAATGGAGAAGTGGTTTTTCCTTGATTGCTAAGCCATTACAGAAACTGACAAAGAAGGATGTCAAAGATCCTTTTGAATTGAATGACAAAGAAATGAAATCTTTCAAAGAGTTGAAAAAGAAATTGAGGAATGCCTGACTACGAAAAGGATTTTGAATTGTACTGCAGTGAAAGAGATGGATGTGCATTTTCAGTACTGGTACAAAAACATGGAACAATGAAGAGACCAATTGCTTATTTTTCAGCTGTTTTAGATCCTATAGCAAAAGCGTTGCCTGGATGTCTGAAAGCTGTTGCTGCTACTTGTGTAAGTCTGGAACAAAGTGAAGGTATAGTGATGGGGTATCCACTGAGAGTATATGTTCCCCATTCAGTAGAGATTCTTTTGACAAGAACAAAAACACAGTACATGACACATAGTCGGCTGACTAAGTACGAAAAAGTAATCTTGAGTGCAGAAAATGTGACCATAGATAGATGTATGAATGTGAATCCTTCGACATCATTGCCAGATGAAGAGAGTATAATTGAACAAGATGAAGTAGATCATGATTGTCTGAATGTGCTGGAATATTGCACAAAACCAAGAGCTGACATAAAAGATGAGCCTTTAAAAGAATCAGATTATGTCATGTTTGTGGATGGCTCATGCTTGAGAACGAAAGAAGGAGTTTTAAGCACAGCTTACGCAGTGTGCACAGTGGCGACTGTGATGGAAGCGTCCTGTCTGAAAGGAATAAGGTCTGCCCAAGTTGCAGAACTGATTGCTTTAATTCAAGCATGTAAGTTGGGAAGAAATGTACGAATTACGATTGTGACCGATAGCCAGTACGGTTTCGGTATAGTGCATGATTTCGGTCAGATTTGGTCACAAAGAGGGTTCTTGACGTCTGCAGGACCACCCATCAGAAATGGAGATTTTGTAAAGAAACTGCTTGAGGCGATACAGCTGCCTAGGCAGATAGCTGTAGTGAAATGCAAAGCACATAAGAAAAATGAAGATTACATAACTGTCGGAAATAATTACGCCGACGAGATAGCCAAATATTGTGCAGAGAACATGGTATCCCTGAATAAGAATCGCGAAAGGGAGCATATCTCTTCTCCTTTGCTTTTTACTAACACTGTCGAGACATGGGATGAGGTGAGACAGTTACAGGAAGTTGCAAATGATGAGGAAAAAGATTACTGGATAAAAGCAGGATGTAGAAGACAAGAAAACAATGGTGTGTGGGTTTACAGAGATGAAAGACCAGTTATGCCTGATAGCATGATTTCAGACATGGCACGGATGTACCATGGACAAGCTCATATTGGGAGAGATGCAATGATCAGACTTTTAGACAAACATGGTACAACCCAAAATTCAGAGCCATAGCTGAAAGTCTGTCAAAGATGTCTTATTTGTCAGCAGTTTAATCCAGGAAGAAAGACAATAGTGAGTCTAGGAACAATAGGACGAGAAGGAGGTCCGTTCACTAGAATGCAATTGGATTTCATTGAAATGCCCCCTTGTAACAGACTAAAATATGTTCTAGTGGTCGTCTGTTTGTTTTCTCGTTGGGTGGAGGCATACCCGACTAGAAGAAATGATGGAATAACGGTAGCAAAACTTATGCTGCGAGAGTTCATTCCAAGGTATGGTTTTCCAGTCACGATTGAGACAGATAGAGGAACACATTTTCAAAATGAGTTGATTCAATTAATTTGTGAAGCATTAAGTATTAAACAAAAGCTGCATTGTGCATACAGACCAGAGGCTTCTGGGGTAGTAGAGCAAATAAATGGAACAATTAAGAACAGGTTAGGAAAAATGTGTCAAGCTACAGGACTCAAATGTCCCGATGCACTGCCCCTTGTCCTGATGACCATCAGAAGTATTCCTGAAAAGAAAACTGGACTTAGTCCTCATGAAGTGATCATGGGACGAGCAATGACACAAGCACAAGTACCTGTCAACAAGTTACTGACTATAACTGATGATCTAGTACTGGATTATTGCAAAGGACTGGCTGATGTGGTGCGTTCTGTGTTTCATCAGGTTGGACCGGATGCGACCACTCTTGAAAGAAAACCAGCCCACGACTTGAATCCAGGAGACTGGGTCCGCATAAAAGTCCACAGGAGAAGAAACTGTCTAGTTACCTCGCTGGGACGGGCCACGACAGGTAATCCTAGTGACAACGACTGCAGTCAACTGTGCAGGAGTGAAAAACTGGGTCCATGCCAGCCACACAATCAGAGTTTCAGAATCTGAAGATCGACATGTGAGTCGACATCTGGAAGTGTGGGATAAGAGTTCAGCGTCTGAGACAGAAAGAAGCAGAAAAAGGGTGCCAGAACTTGAAGATCGACCTGAAAGTCGACATCTGGAAAACCCAACTGCAAGCACCTCTATAGAGGAAGAGGAAGAAGAAGAAGAAGAAGAAGAAGGAGAAATTGCAGAAATTCCAGAACTTGAAGATCGACCTGTAAGTCGACATCTGGAAATATCTGACACGAGTTCAGGATCTGATGATTCAGTTGAAAATTGTGAAGAATTTCGAAGGAAAACTTGGAAATTTGAACCAATTAGAGAAGAGAATGAACAAGAAAATGATCTAAATGAACAACCAAGTACAAGTTATGGTGGAAATCCTTCAAAAGTAATATTAATAGACAAAGAAGGGAAAGAGACAATTAAAAAGCTAGAAAATCGAGAAGAACCCCGAGGAGCAATAGGGACAGATAGTGAAACAAAAGAACAGGGAAAATTAGAAGCAGAGAGTGAGATAAATACCAATTCGGAAGAACATCGAGGAGGGACAGTAATAGGTGAACACAAGAAGGAGAAAATAGAACCACCAGTAAAACAAAATGAGATCATAAGTTTCAAAATAAGAAACAATTGTGAGAAAATTGAAACAGAATCTGAAGAAAGCGGAGAAGAAGAGAAAACAAGAACTGATTCAAGAAAAAGAAACTGGAAATCAGAAAGAGGAGAAAAAGAAGGAGAAGCCAAAAGGCCAAGAAAAGGAGACAATTGGCCCAGCAACTATATAAGAAAATTGAGATACAGGATAATCAGAACAGGAGAAAAAAGTGCTGAACAGGTGAATGAAATAACAAGTCAAAAGGAACAAGAAAAGCCAAGTGGAAAAACGATTGCAAAAGTCTAAAAGAATAAAGAAAGTGAATTCGAAATACAAGTCACCTGAGTGGCTGTACATCGCTCTAACTGATTACAAAGAAGAAAGAAACACTCACGAGAACCCGAGACTACGAAACCGAATGGGTAAAGGTGAGGTGCAACAAACCTGAAGTGAAGACTTAAAGTGCTTCTGCCGGATGTGACAGTTTTACTGGATGTGACAATTTTACTGGATATGACAAATCACCGGATGTGACAACGAAAGAATTCTGAAAAGAATTAAAAGAAAGTACCAAGCAAAGACTTTTGAATGAAGGGTGGCATCTAAGTCATTTCTGAAGTGTAGTGACACAATTTTCTGAGGTTTAACAAAAGATAAAAACAAAAATGGAGAATACTAGAGATAGAAGAGATAAATGTGAGTTTTTAAAAAGATGGTGTAAAATGTGCTGCTTTTGTACAGGTTTATTAATGACAGTATGGATAGTTTTAGCAATCACAATTCCTATTAGTATAGCTGTAGTAGAAGCAAAGAATGATACTAAACCAGAAAAAGAAACTAATATTAAAGAACCAGTTATTTTAAGAAGTAGTGCAGAATTACATAAGGATAAGTCAGTAGCAGATTTTTCTAAAAATGTTTTTACAAAATTGTTGTACGAATATGTAGAGACAATGGATGTGAGAGATTGTTATGTTTGTATGCAGTTGCCTGCATCAGTGTCAGAAGGTGTGACTTATCATCACCTACCTCTAACTTATGGAATAACATGTAGTGTCATAGCAAGTTTATTTTATAAAACAGGTAGATTAGAGTTTTATTACACTGATGTAGATAAGATTTTTGCAAATGTTCCTGTAGTTCCAGAACTTAAAGTAAAACAAGCAAAAGTTTTAGGAGAATTCTTTTAGAGCATAGAATTTTAACATTAGAAGAAATAGCTAAAAACAACCTTACCTGTGAGTTAAAGAAAGAAGAAAAAGTATTTTTAGAAATGGTTGAAGAAAGAAGAATGAAATTTCAAAGAGAAGCAATAAAAGAGAAAAGAACACATCTATGGACATTTGAGGAAGAAAATCATGAAGGGAAAAAGATAAATGCAGCAATGACATTAGATTGGCCGCAAACAGGAAAGTTGTGTATTAGGAGAAATAAGACAGTCTATGACAATTATTTTGTAGGTTCCAGTATCTGCCATGACAATTATCAAATTTTGGGAGGTTGGGGATTCAAAGGTGGAAAAGATCCAATATTTCCAGGTATCTATTATATTTGTGGGAATAGAGCTTATTACAGGTTACCGGACCATTGGTATGGAACTTGTTATGTAGGCCTGGTCTTTCCAAAATCTTTCATATGGACAGAGAAGAAAAAGGAACATACAAGATGATTAATAGCTTTACACGTAGAAAAAGGGAAAGTTTTTCAGAAATTGTAGGTGATATTTTTGGAGCATTAATACCAGCAGTGGGAATATCTTTGAATGCATTTAAAATTGGAAATTATCCACAGTAGTAGATCGTTTGTCTACAGATACTGCGGGAGGGTTCTTGATGGTAAACACCGAAATGGTTGCCATGAGAGCTATGGTGATGCAAAATCGGCTTGCCCTTGATATTCTTTTGGCAAAAGAGGGTGGAGTTTGTGGAATGCTGAAAGTCCAACATTGTTGCACTTACATTCCTGATAAAAGTGAAAATATACAAAAGTATATCACAAATTTGCACAAAGAACTAGTTCCACTGGAGGTTGAAAGTGTCCTTGGGAAACTTGGTAAAGGGTTTTCTTCAGTAGCAAATTGGTTAACAAGAATGAGTAAACTAATGATAGGGAAAGTTATAATAATAGCAACTGTAGCAATATTGTTAGCTATGGTGTTGAAAATTGTAATAACGTGTATAAAAAGAAAATTAAGACAAAATAAGATAAAAAGAAATAACAGAATAATGAAAGAGAGAGAGAGAGAGAAAAATGGGTGAAATTGAGTTAGAGAAAATGAAAGAAAGTATGTATAAAGAGACAAGAAGACAAGATGAAATGGAAACAGATGTATAACTAACAAAAAGCAAAAGGATGAAAGACATATGCTGCCTGAAAAAGAAGTATAACTTGGGTTTTATGTGGTGATTTAAAAATCACCAAAGGGGGGAGTTGATGGAGCAGAGTAAATGAAAAAATTTAACCCCTAACAAATTTTATAAATAATTAATAAATATGTTCGTTTAAATGTATTAATCAACAATGTACGTGAGGGAAGGGTAACACGCAAGTATGTGTGCTGAATAATCTATTTACAAATGTCTGTGTGTCTAATTATAACATAAAAATAATTGCGTACTAAATAAATAATAAATGCATGATTCGTGCTTCATAGAATATAAAACGTGACGTTGCAAAAACAATAGTGATGGTAAGTAAGGAACAGTTTAAATGTTGCTTTCTGCTAGGTAATAACTAATTGGGGTACGTAGATGACGGGAGGGAAACGAAAAGGCTATGTTTCTCTATTTTAATTATGTTTTGTTTATTTCTAAATAGTGCTTCTAAGTCTAATCGAGTGGCGATATAAAATGGCTGCCGTTTATTAGAGTACGCATGCGCTGAGAATACACATGACAAGGGAGAAAAAGTTGGAGAAAGACTGACCACGTGATGGTGCTGAAAGGCTAGGATGCAAGAATGGTCAAGGCTGATGTGACCTATTTGAACTGATAATGTGCCGTGGTGATCAGCAGAGAATCGTGGGAAACAGTTTTAAGAGAAAGGACAATGCCTGCAGAGTTCTCGAATGTATCGAAAGAAGTTACAAATGTACTGATCGAAGCGGATGGAAACATGTCTTGAACTGTGAGAAAGGAAATGAACATATGCATTCCAGAAGAACAAGCTGGATCCGGGAGAATTTGATTAAAACTGAATAAATGAACTGAGTGGACCAATGAAAGAAAAGCACGTTATTAATGTTGCAACAATTTAGTTAGCAAAGTTAGAATTAGGGTATAAGTAGGCCTACTCTTAGTGGGAGGGGTAGTTGGTGGCTTCCAGTGCTTGGAGTTCCAGATCGATCCATTTACTGAGCTGGAGATGCTGAAAGACTGATAGATGAGACGGGTTGCGGTAGCTGATGCTGACGAGCTGAAGTTTCTGTTGCTGTTTTATTTTTCCAGTTGAGTATGAGAATCAGGTTATTTTTCAACTTTTAACTTAGGTTAGAAATCATTAGGCTAAATTAGGAAGATAGGCAGGTTAATTAGGATTTTCCCTCATGACAAAATTTCCTTTCTGCAATAAAATAGATTTTGCTTAATAAATATTTGATTTAATAATGTATGAATAATTGAATAATAAAGTCTAAATTCTTTTCCATGCCTTTAAAATTATATAAATTTTGAAATTCTTAAATCAAACGACTCAGTGATTATTTACTAAATGGTTGTGAAATTAGTAATTAGTTATTGTGATTTAGCTGGTCTTGATCACTATCAACTGATTTTCACTAGATGATCCATCGACAAACAATGAGCAGGAATATTTTAAGAAATAACTAAGAAAGCGATAGGTTAAGGTAATAAGGTATCCCGGCTCCTTCCAGCGGTACATCATGATGATTTTCATTTAGTTTTTCTTTCTCCTAGGAGTATAGATTCGTAATGGTGTAGAGGAAATCCAGGTGTGTGTGTGTGTTTGTTAGGCGATGTCATGGGCCCCATCGTCATGTGGATGTGAGAAAATATAAGTCGCGCCTGGATGACCGAAAAGTGACATAGGAGAAATAGTTTTCATTGTATCCGCTGCATCAGTGTTAGTGGTAGTTGCTTACTATGGTTGATGCTTGTTATCTAGCACCGGTTTAAATGAATGTGCAATGTGCAGGTGTATGCGCGCCACTCAGTGACAAGAGTGATACAAAATGGAGACATATCAAAGGGGGCAAGCAAAGATTTTAGGCAGTCAGTCTCTTAATTCTCTCGTAGGACATGGCCTCCGGCAGGATTTCTCGAGCACCAGGCCAGGACTGATGCTAGAGAAGTGATGAGAATGAGAAAGCAGCAAACCTGCGCTGCATCGTCTCTGGAGCTCACCCAGGAGCAGGGATGCAAAAACACACAGCTATTCATAGGCTTATCGGCTTAAAATAGCGCCGACTGCACCGTGGGACCTGGCTTCTGGGCACTGGAAGACCTACAACGCGCCAGCAAGCAAAGCCCTTAAATGTAGCATGCCTGCCCCGACAGCTGAGTGCTAATCTGTGTTTTGGGGAATTTGGAAATGATTAGTCATGTGAGCGTGGTGGGTGGTGGTAGGGGGGTTCCCGGCACGGGACATAGTGCCAGCATGCCTATCTGATATAGCTGTGCCCTGGATACTGAGCTGAACAGTGTGTCCATGCCAGGAGTTCTGGGGGACTGGAATCTGGGGATCTGCATGTATGGGAATTGGGAGTCTAAGATTTTGGGGGCTCTGGTGTATCTGGACGGGAACTTGGGGGTTCTCTTCATGATATGCGGTGCCTCTGGTATCTGGAAGTAGATAATCAGAGTTTCTGAGGCCTTGGATTTGGGAGTGAGATAGGTTCTTGGAGTCTGTAAGGATATTTAATAAAGTGATCTAGGAGATGGGCGTGGGGTTATCGGTGAAGGAGGCGGGCTGGGAAGAGAGTACCTTGGAAACTAATGCTATGTACATCAGGAATCGGCTGCTAGGGAAGAGAAGGCCTTTGAGAAGCAGAGGCAGATATTCACAATAGGTTTGGAAGACCAGCTTCCTAAGGCTGTAGTGATGCAATTATTGACCTTCAAGGCCTATTTTAGTGTTCAGAGTTTTTTTTAACCTGCTAAGTTTTGAGAAGTAACTGTGTTGCAACAGGGTCTGGTAGGACAGGAAAGTCTCCTGCTTTCTGAACAGGTGTGTACCCCTGCCCTGAGTGCATAGCTGCATCTGAAACTGGTATCCTGACTTTATTTGAAACTTGTGCCATGCTCACCTAGCTTATTATTGTGATAAAAAAGTCTCTGTGTTACGTAGAGTGTTATGTCTTGAGCATTCTCATGTAAAGGTCCGCTGCTATGCGAACACCTGATCATTGAGCTGATATTTCACATACTGTACCCTGACACAGGGTAGTTTAGGGCAGTTTCTAGGTCCTGAAGACTTGCCACTTGACCTTGCTTGACATAACTAGGCGAGAAACATGTTGACCATTTAGACCAATTAATTCACCAGGCTATCTAGGACCATTATATCACCAGGCTATCTAGGACCATTATATCCCAAGGTAGCACATACATTTTTAATTAGGTTAGTGAGCTCATTCATTAAATTGATTGATCCTGAATACCACGGCACCTATTTTAATTCACTTACGTCACCATTCTACATTACACCTTTTTAGCCCACACACCCTCACTTCACCGTACAGCTAACGGATCTCTGGCAAAGAACCCCCTACTGGGTGCCTGTTGGGTACTGCAGCGCCGGCCCGACGAGATGCTAGCCCAATGATGAAGCATGACAACCATTTGGGTGTGTGAGTGCCCGTGCTCCTATTGGAGCATATTCCTTTCCCTGGAACCATCGACCTTAGTCTTCTTTCACGAGATACTGCAGAGCCTATCGTTTTGTCGGCCCCAGATTACGGCTTCAGGAATGCTGATCAAAGTCAGGTGTAGAGATCTCATACTTCATCCTCCCTATGTTTGGGAGACTTCAGCTCGGAGCAATCATCATTCCACTTTCTGTGTGAGCCATCACTTTGCACAAAGGCTGTGTCTGAGGAGGAGGCAGAAAACTACATTTGAAAGGGAACCAGCCAAACTGTTTCTGAAACCTTTGACAATGGATCCATCGCCTCTGTCGAGAAAATGTGCATAAAAGTAGGATCCAAATCACTCCACTTTTTTCCAGTTTCATGTTATTCATGACCAAGGAAGAGATTACTCAAAGGACTGTTTTGTGACCAAGGATGGTATCTACATGACCGTGAGTCTCCCAGATGGGAAGGGGCATCACGTGAAGTCTGCACTTTCTGCTGGAGGAGCAGAGGGTCTGCCTAGAGTACAGACGTCTATCTGCCTTCCTTCTCAGAGACGGAATGTGTGTGCTTGGCCCCGCAGGAGGAGAGACTATCTAGAGGAGAAGCCGATTGTATTACCTGGGTGGGGGTTAGCCAGAGAGAGTAAGACACTGCCAGAGAGCGAAGCCAGTATTGACCTTTGTGTGGAAAGAGGTCCCCAGTTTCTCTTAATGGTTCTAGTCAAGACCCCCATCAAGCCTTCTACACAAATTAAGTATGGAGTGAGATCTGTAGTATGCTGTGGCGGAGGCTCCAGGTGTGCCACTGCTGAACTTGGAGCCAGAGCACTATTTGAACAGTGAGGTATGTGCCCTGATTGGTGTAGAGGCCACAATTGCCTAAATAATTTACTAGGTCATGACTGAACTGGAGGTTGCACTTGCCGTACCAGTGTCCTATCTGCGCCTTGCCTAGGGAGGCTGCAACGGTTAAAGACAAAAGCTGGCGGAGTTAGCCGCCACAGCAGAATCCCTGAAGTATTCAAGTCCCCAGTGAGGCCGTGGCAGCCCTGACATGTCAGGAAATACCATTGCAGGATCAATGCACACATCCATGCAGCACCCACCCAGCCTGCAAATCCAAGATGCAGGTTACCATGGAGATTGAGAACTGTTTGCAAACAAAATAGTGGGCTGAGGCCTGACGCAAGGACTACGTTTTTAAATGAATATTGCCTTAAGTAAACACAAACTGGACTGTTGGGTGCATATACGCCCTGGGGATGATTAAGTGAGCTGCATCTATTCCTACCCAGTGCTGGGACCCAGAACAGATGGCAGGGATCACAGATGCTTGTGATATCCATTAGGGGGGGTGGGTACTAATGAGTATAGCACCTCAAGAGCCCAATCAGGATTTTAACCCTGAGCTGCGTTCCCTTAGTTATGCTGAGTAATATTAAGTAACGCTTTATGATGAAAGTCCATTCTTTTATTCAGAAGACAAAGCACTGGGCTGGACAATACTTTATTGTGCATGTTGGTTGACTGTTGAGTTCTGAGCTCGTCCCCCCACACTACCTCCTTGAGCATCCTTTGACTGCTTGCCCTTCCTAACCTGAGAGTCACGTACAAAAAGGCTTCTATGTGGCCCATACTGTAGGATGTACACCAGGACACTGGTGGCAAACTACCACAACCACAACGGTTGTGGCCGAGTAGCCGCGGTCCGCCTACGTGGAGGGAGTCTCAAAACCCAAGTATGCCCCCACACAAAGTTTTCTTTCTGCAAAGCTAGATCATTTTGAAAATATCCCAGCCAAATATAACCCACAAAGTACAATTTATGCCACTTACAGAACTGTAACAATTTCATGGTGAAAAACGTAAGCACGCTGTTTCTCAGCAAGTTTACCTTTTACGGAGCTTTTCTTTGCACAGTGGCATTGTACAGAAAAAGAACAGTACCGGTGTTCCATGCAGGATCTCTCGGAAGATTCTTTTTATTAAAACAAAGTTAAACAAGAATACATGCAGTACAAGTTCTGGAAAAAAATATGACTATCACATTGAAGCCCTACAGCAAAAATCTTAATGAAGTTGGAAAGTTTCCATTGCCGTTGCAAGGGTTACAAAATGGAATGTCAAAGCCAGAGAGGCAGTCTTATCCTGGGCGAAACCCCAAGGTGTGTGGGATTTCGACAAGTGCTTCATTGATCATTTTCCGGAAAGCAAGAGTGCAACAGAGAGGAGTTGAAACACAGGCAATTCCAGCATTGGATGTTGTAACCAACACTTCTTTGGCCACACGATGAGAGGGTGGGGCTTGCCCCCTGGGCAGAGCCTCAAGGCTTGGTAGAGGTGGCATGCTGGTCTGAATTCACAACACGCCCTCGAGAAGCAAAAAGATGAATTCCAAGTAGGTGAAAAGCAGACGAGCAGTGGCGGCTGGTAGGGAACGGTGGCTGAGGAGGGGGGCCGGGGGTGGAATGGGCGTGGATAGGAAACAAAATAATAATAAAAAAAAATAATAGACTTACCTGCTGGTCGCCCGCCCCGCCTCTCCTCCGTCATCCCGGTTTTCCTGGGGCCCGGCAGCACTCAGGCTCCCAGACTCCCCTAACCAATCACAACTCTGCTGTCACCAGCATGACAGCAGTGTCGTGATTGGTCTGAGCTGCCTGGTTCGACGCTCAGACGGGGAATGGGAGCCTCTGTATGTTTTCCACCCAGGCTGTGCAATACAGCCAGGTGGAGAACATTGTAAGTACGCATGACGGTTTGGCGGGCCCAAGATGGCTGGTCAAACCGTCATGCGCACTTATGGTGCGCCAACCACTCCTCCTCCCTCTGACGCGAGCCCAGCCTCACCCACCCTAACCTGGCACCATACTAAAAATAAAATGCTAATAACGCTCTGTTATTATCATTTTATTTTTTCTGTGCTCTGCTCAGAGAGCAGCCGCCGCTGAGGCAGTGGTGTAGTGAGTCCCCCCACTTAAGCAGCTACAGCGGGGGCTGGCACTAGGCCCAATGGCACAGCAGACGGGGGCAGAGTAAAAGTATAATTACTGCCTTATGGTTCCCCTTCTGCATGTTATCTATGAGGAACCTTCTAAATACAGTTTCACCAAAACGTCATGACAGTCATAAGAGGTCGGGGTCAGAGCTGGCATGGAGCAACAACAGTGACTGAGACAGGGAAAGAGTGATTATGAAAAACTGGGAAGAAATGGGAGTGAGAAAGAGACAGGACAATGAAATGATAAAAAAATGCATGCAAAGAAGACAAAAGAAGAGGGTAGAAAAAAAGGGGGAGGGGAGCCCTTAGCAGCAATACACTTCCTCTCAGCACCACTGCCCCCTCCCAAAAACTTGGAGGGGTGGTCAGACTCATTGAATCGCTCACTCCGTGCTTCAGAGGCATCGTGAAAGTGCGTGGGGGCGGGGATTTTAATCTGTCTGGCTTCTCCATTGATAGCAAGGGTAACATGGAAAGAATAACCAGCCACAGCTCCTATGACCGAGAGGCAGTGCCAAGCACCCTAAGCTTTTGGCATGCAGAAGTACTGTGTGCTAAAATTCCCACCAACACACGACAGTGTGACATATGAGCCTGTTCTAAGGGACGCTGCCCAGCAGCGAGGCAGCTTGAGTGCGGCTTAATGCCAAGGACGGGATTGCTCTCTTGTAAGCCACCTGGCACATGTTCAAATTGGCTTTTCTTCCAAAATGTACATCATGGGACATGTAGTTGTAATGGTTCCATTGTAAATATAAGCCTACAAACCTCAGAATGCAACATTCTCTTAACTAAAAAGCCAAGACTTTATGCAGGAACAATGAGCCGAGGAAAGAGGGTTGTTCATATATTTTCCAGGTGTTTTCTTTATTAACTCACCAAATTTCAGGGCGCTCTGTATGAAAAAAAAACTTTGTGTCATTGACTAATTAAAATCATTACCTCCTCATCCCTCTCACTTGGATTCCTCCTCTTATGAGGCCCAGTGGCGGCCGCTAGATGGGGAAATCGGCAAGGCTGGACTGGGAACCCAAAGCAGCCCTTGCAATTTTGTTGGACCAGCCCCCCACAGGGGGTGGGGGTGCAAGTCTGAAGCACTGCTGCTTATGTTGCTGGGGGGGCGATATTGCAGCAATGCTGCAAAACCAGCCCCCGGTAACCCAACCTGCCTCATGACTGCAAAACCGGCCCCCACCCTTTCAGCCTCCCAGGGAAACGCCTGATGCCCGCTAAGGCCAGTCTGGCCCTGGTGATCGGTGGGGCAGCACGGGGAAGTGGAGATTAAAATTTACCTGCAGCCTGATGTCCGCCCCTTGCCACGTCTTCAGACGATGCTCACACAGCCTCCCAGAGTCTCCTGCCCTAATCCAGATGCTTCTCTCATGCCGATATTACCCAGCATAAGAGAAACATAGGGACATGGCAGAGCGGGCTGGGTCCATGCTCCAGCAGGGACTGGGAGCCTGTGTTCCTGAGCCCTGTCGATAGCTCCACGCAATAGCCTGGAGATATCCAAGGGGGCATGTCGGGTTGGCCGTCCTAAGACGGCCGGCCAAACCTACATGCACATTGGCAGTGCCCTGAGCCCACCACTCCTCCTGCTCCTGATGACCCCGCCCTCAAGACTCAGAGGCAGCTCTGAAATAAAATAAAATGATAATAAAGCAGTTGTATTAACTGCTTTATTATCATTTTATATGTCTCTGCTGGTTCCAGCAGTGGGGCGATGCTCCTCCGCCATAAAGGAGGAGCTGCCCCCGATGAAGCCTCCACGTCTCCCCCGACCCTTTCCAAAGCATAAAAGCCCCTCCACCCCTCCTTACTTCCAGTTTCTATTCGTCGTTTCCCTATGGGCGGGTGCGCTGTTCTGATGCAGTCCCGGCACCTGCCAGTGAGCGACAATGTGGGTGCGGGCATTCAGGATCAGATGCGGCACCCTTGCAGGCAGTGTGGGACCCGCTGTTTTCGGCTGCAGGGGCAAGCGTGGTATGGGAGCCTCAGGGACGTAGCTTGGTCAGTAAGATTTGGGGGAGGTGAGCTTCATATTCTCCAACAATCATGCTGGCATTTAACGTTAAGATACATTATACGAGGGCAGGGTGCATGAGAGGGGCTTAAGGGGCAGTGGAAAGGGAGAGGAAGGCAGACTGGTTGGGATACTCAGTGAGGGAAAACCTTTTTATAAACTTATCAACATTTTTGAAGACTTTCAAAACAGACAGGGAGAGAGTGTGTGTGTGTGTTTTTGGTTGTGTGTATGTAAAGATTCCTCGTGAAATCCGACAGACACCTCACCATACCTGACTGAAAGCACCTGTACCCAACTATTTACCAAAAAGTTAATTTATTAGAGGGGTGAGACACCCCAAACACTCCCCCTGAAGCTACGCCAATGGGTGTCCTCTTGTCAATGTTTCCCAGTGGGCCTGTGCACTGGAGTGCTGAGGGGTTGGAGAGAGTACACTGCTCGGTGTTGCCAGGTCTCTCCCAAGTTCCAGTATGGAGTGCGTAATGCCTCTCCTGGGGATGTTTCTGCGGTGCAGTGAGGAGCAGCGATGTGCTTCTTTGCTGAGCAGTCCTGCAGGCGAGAAGGGCACTTTTCATAAAGCTGTAGTTGTGTGTGATTTGTTCCCTTTTCTGTTTCCTGGCTTTTTTTGAGTGCTTGGTCTGTGGCTTTCCCATTGGGCAGTAAAGTTTTCATGGGGGTATTTAAGGACAAACGTTTCCTTTCTTCATTGTATCATGGAGGATAAAAGGAGTGATAAGCGACAGCGTTCTCCCTGTCCTTCTTCTGAGGGGGGAGGATGGAGAGATGCCTTTTGCAGACATTGGGGTAAGTTTGATGATTCCGAGAGGCTGACGGCAGGTTCAGGCCATGATTGATGAAGCCGTAGTGAGGGCCTTGACTTTCAAACCTCCCAATCCTAAGAGACCAGCATCTGCGCTGAGAGATGTGGATACTGATACTGAGAGGGACTCATTATCTGAGAGATACAGTTGTCGGGGGGTAAATTCATTTCCAGAGATGAGTTAGGCGCTAATTTGTTGTATATCCGGAAAAATCGAGGTTTGGATCCGCCACCTGCTGTAGATTATGTTGGGTGGCTATTTTTACAATATGCCAAGCCTACTGTGGTGGCTCTTCCTCTTCACCCAAAGATTAAGGATGCTCTTTTTTGAGGTTGGAAGGAGCCGGATCAATTTCAGATTCTTAGATTCCTGCAAAAATCCTATGCTTTGGAGGTATTGGAACTCTCCCATCCATTAAAGCAGACTTGATCTTGGCTCCCATAATTGGCAGGTCATCTTTGAACCCGGATGACTGTTCTCCAGCAGATCCTGTGGATGAAAAAAATTGATTCTGGCTTGATGTGATGGTTTGGTGGTATGAATCTGGTGTTGAGAGCAGTGTCCTATGTGGCTTTCGACTCTCTGGCTGAAGTGATGCAGGAGGGGACTGATGTGTCTGACATTTTGGTACAGATATAGCAACAATCTAAACTACTGACTGACATCTTCTCGAATATCATCTAAGCTGCATCTGTGGCCTCCAGCTCCATGGTGATGGCGCAGAAAAATTTGTGGCTCCGGGATTGGAAGGTGGATTTTTCAGAAAAAGCCTCCTTCCTGAAGCTTTCATTTGAGGGTCGCAAACTCTTTGAGGATCAATTGAATGACTTGATGAGGAAATAGTTCAAGGATAAGAAATATTCCTGGTCCTATTGGTTGTCATCTGGTAAGAATTTCAGGTCCTGGACTCGGGAGACCAGGGACTATTCCAAGAAGGACTCTAAATGTTATTCTGCACTCTGTCGCAGGTACCAGCCGCGCAAGCCTGGGAGGGCACAAGATGATTCCAGCAAGGCAGGGCCATCCAATCAGCACTCCTGACTACTCTAGCGCTCCGGTCTTGGACAATGTTGGAGGAAGGCTCATTGATTTTGTCGACATTTGGGAAACCTCTGTCACAGATCAATGGGTTCTGCACATTGTTCGGAACGGGTACTCTATAGACTCCATCTTTCTGCCTCCAGACACGGGGTGCATCCCTACTCCCATACTCGAAGACCCTGTAAAGAGGGAAGCTTGGTGGGACGGCATCTTTACTATTCAAAAATGCATTTGTTTCTGCCCCTCCAGGCGAAAGGGGCAAGGAGGAATACTCCATCCTCTTTTTGGGCCAAAAGGTGTCGGGAGGCTATAGGCCAGTGCTCTGTCTCGAGAGGCTTAATCAATGGATCAGATCTGTTTATTTTCTCATGGTTATGCTGCAAAGCATAATTCCGTAAGTCTCTGTACAAGACTTTCTGGCAACCATTGATTTGCAGGACGCATATTTGCATGTTATTTCTAAGAATGGTACCAGTTCCTAAAAGGAAGAAGGAAAAAAAAAAAAAAAAAAAAAAAAAAAACTAGCAGCCTATTATGGTTGCAATTCAGGGTAGGTTGTCTCCAAAGAAAGGAATGAGTGTGTCTGAGTGGAGAGTGATACTCCTGTATATATTGTGTGCCCTCACACACCCTTGCGAGTGTAAAGCATCATCATTGGGCACTGCTCCTCGTGGGGGTGGCGCTGCAGTCCCTCACGGGCCCTCAAAGAGGGCACTCTGATGGAGATCTTTTAGGAGTTGCCGCAGTTGTGTGTGTGGGTGTGTGGGCCAAGTGATAGGTGTAAGTGAAAATAAAATAACCCGGTGGTACCCTAATGGATTTATTCAAGGGTCCTCAGGGTTAGGCTAAAATCTGGACGGGAGTGGAGATGCTCTTAGTGCAAAGTAGGAAGAAAAAAGGTACGATCCCACTACTCTCAACCCGTGTGACAGTGTGGTAATATTAAAAAGTGAAAGGTCGACATGTTTCACGCTACTATTTGGTCCCTAATGGATCCCGGAGCGCTTCATCAGGACCATAGATACTGGTAGCAAAGGGAGGAATCAGGGAAAGAGACACCCTATATTCCTACCGTACCTTCGTTTGAGGAAAAATGAAGTACGTAAGAGTAACGTATTATCCGTATACTCTAGTTCAAACCTGATGGAGACAAAGTACATGGGGAAAAGAAAAGAAAAAGGGGGAAAAGGTCTGCAGCGCCACCCCCACGAGGAGCAGTGCCCAATGATGATGCTTTACACTCGCAAGGGTGTGTGAGGGCACACAATATATACAGGAGTATCACTCTCCACTCAGACACACTCATTCCTTTCTTTGGAGACAACCTACCCTGAATTGCAACCATAATAGGCTGCTAGTTTTTTTTTTTTTTTTTTTTTTTTCCTTCTTCCTTTTAGGAACTGGTACCATTCTTAGAAATTGTATTACCTTTTAGGAGCACCGGTACAGGACCTATTTCCAACTAGCTCCTTGTCCCTCCCTCTTCAGAATTGTGGTTACAGCATATTTGCATGTGCCTATTCGGCACGACCATCAGCGTTAACTTTTATTCCAGTTAGAGGGTTCACACTTCCAGTTCCTTGTTCTCTCGTTCGGGGTGAAATCCGCCCACGGGTTTTCACAAAGGTTGTGGCTCCATCGATGGCACTTCATCAGCAGCGTATGTGTGTTCAGCCCCATCTCAACAATTGCTTTGTGTGGGCTAAGTCTGTCCCTCAAGCGGCGGCACTTATTCACCTGGTGGTCCACACGTTGACATCTCACAGATTCCTCATAAACATTGCGAAGTCTCTGCAGAAAAATTGCCCGAACGTAGACTCGCCTCTGAAGCTGGAGTGCTGAGCAACAACATGCAAAGTGCTCTGCTGATTCAGTGTGATTTTGCACTGCCCATGACCTAGGGGAATGTTCTTCCAGTGAGACCTATATTCCTATTTCGGCAGTGTTAAGAGCCTATTAAGCAATATGTTCTTTAAAGCTTGTATTCCCAAGGCCGCTTTAAAATATGGTTGGCTAGAGGTGGCTTCATTTGATGTATCAAGCCCCACTGCTCCCGAGATGTTTCCGATTTGATTTATATATGTCCTGTTCCCTTGATATCCGCTTGCCTTGCTCTTTTAAAGTCTTTTAAAGTCATCTTTAAGTGTTCTATTGTTATGAGTGGGTTTGTTGTACACTCCGAGGTCAAATTCAATAAAACTCTGGCACTACCAAGACACATTGACCAGCTGCTCTTTTTATCCTGAAATATCACATTCAATGCACCTCTCATTGAGTCTGGATCCGCCCTGACCACACGATGGTGATACTCGATTAAATCCTTTTTGCATTCAATTTCCATTTTCATAAGGTCAAACTCTAGTCGGATCAATGAGCACCAGGTAGTTGAGGAATGTTGAATATTTTCCTATATGCTGCTGTGTGACAGCGCTCTAATCGCTCAGTAAGCATGCTGGGGAAAGCAAGAAGTCCATAGCTTATCGTGGGTAGTAGTTTTGCCGGAATTACTCTTCGGATCTCCTCTGCGGAGTGACGTGGTCTTGGCGGCTTTGTCTGCCAGTGCCTCTTTGTTTGTCAATTTTGAGCCTACCAGAAAGGTCAGAAACCTGCCACCCTAACTTTTAGCCGATGGATTCGTTAGCTACTTGCTTTGGCCTATTCACAGTTTGGTGGTCCCTCCCCTTTGAGGGTTTAGGGTCACTCTACGCAAGGTTTGTCGGCTTCTCTTGCTGAGTATCAGGGGGTTTCTTAGTCTGATATTTACAGGGCAGCCACTGGGCGCTCCCCTCTACCTTTATCAAACATTACCAGATTGTTCAGGGTCTTGCAGTGGAGAACCTTTTTTGGATCTAGGGTTCTGTCTGCAGTGCTGTAACCGTAGTTTACTTTTTGTCAATAAAGTGTGTGGTTGCTGCAGTCTGCTCCGTTGTGCAGGCCTTTTTTTGGCTTGGGTACATCTCATATGCTGAGGAATCTAAGCGAGAGGGACGAGGAGATAATGCTTCATTACTTACCAGTAATTGCATTACTCCAAGTCGTTCTCTCGCTTAGATGCCTACCTCCCAGCCCTGTGGGTCCAGGCCGACTGAGCGCTCAGGGGCTTGTTGACAAAACAGGAAGTAAGAGGTGAGGCTTTTATGCTTTGGAACGGGTCAGGAGAGGCAGGGAAGCCCCATATGGCGAGGGATCTAAGCGAGAGAAGGGCTTGGAGTAATGCAATTACTGGTAAATAATCAAAGCATTACACCATATCTCACAAAAAGGAAAATAATGTGTTCCTTTGGTGCCATTTCATTACAGTGATCTGCTTACTACCCTATTTGCGCTCCCAGGTCACACACACTCCTGTTTCTTCAACATATCTACGCACGAGTTAAAAAAGTTTAAAGGGCGATACTCTACTTGACGGTTTTTCCCTGAAAGCCAGTCTGCCACAACCTCACTCCTACTGCTTCACAACACGGCAGCTCTTACACGCGTGCTCCTCTGTGCTCAGTTTAATCAAATCTGCTGGTTGGAGGTTGATTAAGTCAATACCCAGGGGTCTCGCGTTTCCCAAGTCCAAACTTCAGCAGCTCATCCAGTCCAGGTTTTAATTTGCATTCCGGTACTTTCTGTTCCTTATTTTATAATGGGATAAACAAGATAATAAATCCCAGAATGCAAAGGGGGAAAAAATGGACGAATGAGCTACTCGGCAGATGGAACCAGGGAACTTCAGAGCTCTGATGCCCGGAGAAGGCTCCTGAAATGCCTTTATTAAAAGGAAACCTCGTGTGGGGTCAGGGTGCTCCCTGCCGGAAAGGCCACAACCCATACATTACTGTTATTTTGCTGTTCATGGCCTTGATGTCATTTTCAAGTAGCACAAGGTCATTTGAGATCTGTCTCCCTCCCCACAACTTAAGGACTCTGAATACTTAAATGCACTTTCTCATTATTTCCGAAAGGATTTCAAGAACGCTCAACTGCCTTCGATTTAGTTTCTTGCGAAAGCGAATCACTATTTACTTGTTTTTGGGCTGTTGAAAAGCCAATCATGTCAGGGTACTTTCATAATGTGATGCCCCTGCATTTCGTTGGGTCAACCCTACATCAGGGGGCGCAAATACCAAATTAAAAATGATCCACCTTACAAAGAAGCAAATATTACTAGGTTAATTAGGCATGCAATATCTGACTAGTCGTATCACAAAAGTAAAACAAAGGAAAGTCATCACAATATTTTGTTCAACCAGTTTGGCCAAATCAACCAGCAATAAAGCAAAATAATCATATAACAACTTCATCTGATGCCATTTCATGAACAAGGGCCATACAGCACACTGTCCGGTCTGGGCATTATGTTGCGAGGCTAATTCTTTTAAACCTATGGACTCATTATCAGTAAAGTGTATGAATCCGCGTAGCTAACCTGCCCCGGTGTCTCGTGAATGTTGAACTAGAAGGAATTCTCAAAGCCTGTTCCTGAAAGCGCGAAAGGTAGCATGTTTATGCATCTCAAGGGTACAATATTTGAACCGTAATCTTCCATGAACTCTAAGGGGCATGTAGATAGGCGCCGACATGGTTAAGCCACATGGATACTGTGTGGGTAGGGATTGGTTGTTGGCTGTTCATGTCTCAGAGAGGTCGTAAACAGGAAACCACAATGACGCTAACAGTGCTTCATGCCGTGTACGCAGGTATTACAAAGTGTCCTGGAGTCTCTCAGCTGCTAATTTTCCCAGGTTCATGCACGATGAGCTGTTCCAGTCAGTTTTTTTTCTTTGAATTCTGGGACTTGTAGTAATAAGCAAGACTACAAGTTCCAGAATTCAAATAACAAAAACCTGGACTGGAGCAGCTAATCACGCGTGGACCTGGAAAAATCGGCAGGGCGGCTCTACGCCTTGTAGACCGCGTTCTCGCGATATTATCAGGGACCAGCTGTGAGCGGGAAGGTGTATCCGATTTCGGACACGTTGCGTTCAATATTTGCAGTAAGTGCTCAAATAGGTTTCTGGTTTCCAGGGGCCCAGAAATGTGCGGAGACCAGTTTGAAATGACATATTTTAGTGGCCTCTTGACCAGATTTGTATACCCCAAGCATGGGAGTTGGCACTGCTCCCATTCTTTCTCTATGTTTAAGGGCGCTATGAAGCAATTTACAAACCGCTGCCACGCTTTCGCTTATTTCCAAGGTAATGTTGCAATAAAAACCACAAACTTCTCGTACGCTTCTCTTCAGCGATTTTTGAATCACTATTCTTGGTCCATACAGCTATGTCACTGAGCCCACACCATCTTACATCCAGTCTGTTATCGTACAGCTCGTCTTGTCTGGGCCCTAATAAAGGCTCTTGCTAGGACAATGAATGAATGAATACAGCTGCAACACACAGTATCTGCCTACTTTCCAGAAATACACAGTCAACTGTGGGCAGCACCTCCTTTCAGGTCATCTCAGACATTGTTTTCAGTTGGTGCACAATTGTAATTAACAATGAAGGCAAACTGACTACAGCACCCAGAATGCATTAGGTCGCCCCGTTAAAGACCAGGTCTACAAATACTGTCCAAGATGCCATTGCATGAGGTAGCCACTATGTACAACAACGTGGGCACCACCCTGTTCTAGGTACCAAGGCCTCGCGCATTAGCCTTGGACTTTATGGTATAGCAAGGAGTCTTGTATATGGCCATGCGGTCTGTCACTACCCCAAACGGGTTGTACAATGTCACCATTTTCAGCTCTTTATCTTACAAATATCCCTGCAATTTTCAGGATTTTCATCCTAAACATAAAGATCTGAGTTTTAACAAACTAATTTGCTGTCTTCATTATGAACCCCCAGATGGTCTGATGTGCGTTGAAGGTCGATCGTACCCTGGCCAAGGATTGGGTTGGCTTCTGCGTACTGGGGCAGGTGTGTGCGTGCGTTGTACTTCCAATTGTTACAGAAACACGCGCTCTGCATAGCAGCCAGGTGGTCCTATTTTATGCGAAGCCAATTCGACCGGACCATTCCTAACTTGCATGCTGGGACTTTCAGCCCATACTTGCAGTGTTAAAGGTGAAATTGAAACCCGCAGAAAACAACATATTCTTGGATAAAAAGCGCGTCTGGCCCAAAGTGTCACACGTGACACGGCAGCACAAGACTGGGACGACTCCCTGTAAACATAAGAAATGTAAAAAAATACACAAACAAATCAGAAAGCACAGCCAAACAGCACAGCAGCAAACAGAGCAAACATTGTGCTTGTTATGGTGTGAGGTGTTGGCAGAGCCGCAGTCCAGGGCATGCATGGCTCGCTCGGAAGCGCTCCAAAAGGACCACGCGTCACAGAAAACCATAGAAACTTCCACATACCTCGACAGTAAAAATAATTCCCGAGGCCGGTGAGCCGGAGACAGTCCGGGGGCGGTGGGAGTCCAGGAAACAAGTTATGAGACCAAAAAGATGGCCGATTTCAGAGAAATAGAGGGCGTGCCTTCAAAGGGAAGGTTGTGGGTCCGCAAACACGCCGCACAGGTTGCGGGGGAAGAGACGGAATACAAGGCGCGTGGCCCACTTGGCATTAGAAAGGAGAAATTCGGCCCTCCGCGCAGCCGAGGAGAGACTGTTGCTTGTTGGGAAAGAAGTGTGAATGGGCCCAGAGTGTATTACAGATTTCTCCAGCGTCCCTGTCAGGCAGGAGACCGTCCACCTGATTTAGCTTTCTATTGTACATCGATTTGCATTCTGGTACTTGTAGTTTTACGTTCTTAGTGATGAGCGCAGAACTCGAGATACCAGAATGCAAAGTGTTGTGAGCTGAAGAGTGGGGACTGGCGGGACATCAAGCTCCAGGCATGGGGCTAGTTAAGTTCTCTGGACTGGCTGAGTATCTCACATCTGGCAAAAAAAACATAAAGCCACAACTCACACCTGACATAGTGCAGCTTGAGTAGTCCCTTAGATCCATTGAATATTGCACAGCTGACACTGGGCAAAGTGAGACCTCTAGGCATGTTGAACATCTCACATCTGAAATTGTGGAACATCTGACACTGGGCAAGTTGAAACGTTTCTACTGGCTGCAGATCTCACACCTGGCATGACAGTGGCAGGTGGAGATCTCTTCACTGGCTGAACTTCTCATACCTGGAGGCGGGGCAACTCACACCTGACACAGGACAAGTTGTGAAATCTGGGCTGGTTGAACGCCTCACCACAGGCATAAAGGAGCAACTAACACAGGACGTGGTGCAACTTGAAAACTTTATACCCTCTGAACATCTCACACCTAACGACGTGAGATGACTCGCACTTGACATGGGGCAAGGTGAGATCTGTGAACTGGCTGAACATCTCACACCCGACATTGTGGGTTGGCTCTCGCACCTGCCAAAGGACTAATTGACATCTCTGCATTGCCAGAAAATCTTACACCTGATATCATTGAACAACTTGAGATCTCTGTTATCTGTCAGCAAGTTCTATGTTCTGTGTCACAATGAAGTACACCGGTGGTAGGGGGCAGAGGGGGATCTTTTAAGTGTTATATCAAAAACTATTAACAGTACTATTTCAACAGATTTTTTTGACTAAGATCAATTAGAATCCCAGAACCATAAAGGGAAGCCAGATTCAGAAAGCACTTCAGGACCACAAAAATTGCTGCAATGCACTTAACGTGTCAGGCATCCTAGATAAATCTCAAGGGCCCCCAAAAAAGTGTGATGAGCGCCTCCATTCTTTTTCCTATGTATTATGGCCTCTGAGGAGGACCCTTGCCATCAGGGATAATAAACCTGCAGGTACACAGCTGCAAAAAAGGAATGGCTGGTTGAGCTATCTATCACACATGCCAAGGAACTTGAGGTTAACACATTTGGTAAACTACTCACACTTGACTAGAGTTGGCTCCAGATCTCTTGGCCATGTGACTTACCCACAAGTGACATGGGCCAGCTTGAGCTCTCAATCAATCAATCAATCAGGGGTTTGTTAAAGCGCGACTACTCACCCGTAAGGGTCTCAAGGCGCTAGGGGTGGGGGGTGCAGGTTCCATTCCATCAAGGAGGGGGTCTATCGAAGAGCCAGGTTTTGAGGTTTCTTGCGAAGATGGGGAGCGATGTTGTCTGTCTGAGGTGGAGCGGAAGGACGTTCCATGCTTTGGCCGCGACGAAGGAGAAGGAGCGGCCTCCCGATCTGGTCTTTCTGGTGCGGGGGACCACGGTGTAGGAGAGCTGTGCTGATCGTAGGGTCCTTTGGGGTGCGTGGAATTTGAGTCGGCTGTTCAGGTATGCTGGTCCGGTGCTGTGGAGGGCCTTGTGTGCGTGGGTGAGCATCTTGAAGGTGATTCTCGCCTCGAAGGGAGCCAGTGGAGTGTGCGCAGGTGCAGGGAGATGTGGCAGTGTTTTGGCAGGTTGAGGACCAGTCTTGCGGCGGCGTTCTGGATGTTCTGTAGCTTGCGGGTGAGGTTTTTGTTTATTCCGGCGTAGAGTGCGTTGCCGTAGTCGAGTCTGCTGGTGACCAGGGCGTGAGTGACGGTCTTTCGGTGTTCGAGGGGATCCATTTGAAGGTCTTACGAAGGAGGCGGAGGGTGTGGAAGCAGGAAGATGAGACGGAGTTGATCTGGCGGTCCATTTTGAGCTCGGAGTCCAGGATGATTCCCAGGTTGCGTGGGTGGTCAGTGGGGGTTGACGGGTTTCCGAGGGCGGGGGGCCACCAGGTGTCGCTCCAGGCGTCTGGGTTTGGGCCCATGATGAGTACTTCTGTTTTGTTGGTGTTTAGTTGTAGGCAGCTGTTTTTCATCCATTTGGCGACGGCTTCCATGCCTTCTCGAAAGTTGCGTCTGGCGGTGTTGGGCTCGTTGGATAGGGAGAGGATGAGTTGGGTGTCGTCTGCGTATGACACGATGTTGAGTCCGTAGGTCCTGACGATGGGGGCGAGTGGAGCCATGTAGACGTTGAAGAGCGTCGGGCTGAGGGAGGAGCCCTGGGGGACTCCGCAGGTGGTAGGTGTGGGGTCAGAGAGGAAAGGGGGAGTCTGACCCGCTGCGTCCTGCCGGAGAGGAAGGAGTGGATCCAGTCGAGGGCCTTGTCCTGGATTCCTGCGTTGTAGAGTCTGCGTATTAGGGTGCGGTGGGAGACTGTGTCGAACGCCGCTGATAGGTCGAGGAGGATGAAGGCTACTGTTTCTCCTTTGTCCAGTAGGGTGCGGATGTCATCTGTTGCGGCGAGGAGGGCGGTTTCCGTACTGTGGTTTTTTCTGAAGCCGGATTGGGAGGAGTCGAGGATGTTGTGTTCTTCAATGAATGTGGCGAGTTGGCTGTTGATGGCTTTCTCGATGACTTTCGCTGGGAACGGGAGCAGGGAGATGGGTCTGTAGTTTTTGAGGTCGGTGGGGTCCGCTGAGGGTTTCTTTAGGAGGGGTTGACCTCAGCGTGTTTCCAGTCGTCAGGGAACGAGGCGGTCACCAGGGAGCGGATGATGGTGTGGCGGAGCATGGGTGCGATGGTGTCGGCGGCTCTGTTGAAGATGTGGTGGGGGCAGGGGTCCGTGGGGGCCCCTGAGTGGATTGACTTCATCCACTCTGGACTGGATGAGCTACTCACATGTGACATGGGCCGTATCAAGATCTACTGCCAGGTGGACTACTCACAGTTGACGTGGACCAGTGTGAGATCTCTGGGGGAAGTAATCTACTCTCTACCAGTGGAATCTCCATAGAGTTACTGAAGGAAGCAGGAATTCTGTGACATAGGGTGAAACCATGTGATCTTCCCTGCGCTGACAGGGAACAGAAAATCCCAAACCTCAAGGAGAGAAGTGTGAAGGCCAACAACAAAGTCAGCCAATGGGAGGACCCAGCTCTTGCCCCGGTCCAGGGTACCAATTTATGTAAAGTGAACACATTTTCAAGAGTATTCAAAAGTACCAGGCATTACAGAGAGATGAGCAGGGCAAGCTCACAGAGGTCAGCCATTCACAAAAGGTCACTCAAGAGGCGACTATAGCAGGCCCCTTAGGCATAATGACAAGGGATACATTTAAAGGGCAGTACAGATAATCGAAATGCTTCTTTATGGCTCAAACTGTTATCATAAATAGTTTGATATGTAGCGCTTGCTGACGGACTTGTAATCTCCATAGTGCTAAATGCAACACATTATATATTATTTCCTAACTCAACAGAACTCATTTTGTTAACATCGGAAGGATGACAAGTGGTTTGGCCCAGCAAGGATTCAAACCTTCCATTTTACGCTCACATTTCATCCGCAGGCGCTTTAGCAACCGGAGCTATCAAGGATTCATGGTGTCTATCTGGTTTAGTGCATCACCATGTTTTTAAGTAATACGGCTGGTATTCTGGCTAGGTGTCCAGAGAAGGTTTGCACCCTCACATCTACAAATGGCGTCATATTATCGGTAGAACCTGTATTCAGCCTGGGCTTACAGCCAGCAGCACTTTGCATGCTGGGTCATGCATTCCCATCAGTACAAGTGCTAGCACAAAGTTGGCCAAAATGCCGGAAATGCTAAAGGTGGTCCTGATGGCTGCAGTTTTGTCATTATGAGTTCTGCCCTCTCCTGCCATCACCGTCACATGTTTTGCAGAGCGTGTTCATGTCCCTATGTACCTACTCGAAACGTAGGCATTGACATCTGGAAGGCCCTGTATCCCAGGTGAGCTGGTCGTTTGCACAGAAGCTTGTGTTGCTTGGAGGGCTTCGAGAAGCACTATCAGATGACTGCCGGACACCAGAACACCTTTGAGATGCACTATCAGGTGACTCCATGTCACCAGAACACCTTGTTTTTTAGGTCTCGCCTGGCGTTGGAGCGCGCATGCGCTCCTCGCCTGCGAGAGCTATAGTAAACAAGTCAGTTTCGAGAAGGGGACTCGAGCCCCGCCCCTCATTTCCATTGGGTAGCGTCAGCGTTTATGGTAAACGCTGGCTTCCCATTGGAAAGGAGGGTTTTTCGTTGCCTCCCTTTGGCTTTTTGGTGGACTGGCTCGCCTAGCTTCACGGCTAGTCGTGAAGACTTTTCTTATCTGCTTGTTTATTTAACAAGCAGATAAGAAAAGTCTTCACGACAGCTGTGAAGCAGGCACGGAGCTCAGAGGCGCACGGGGTCACATGGAGGACAGTCAGCCTGTCTTGTAACTCATTCTCTGTGCTGTCTGTCCGTTCTGCAGCTTATCCTCAGTGCTGTCAGTCGGCCCTGCAACTTATCCTCTAACCCGTCTGCCTGCCCTGCACCTCATTCTCTGCACTGCCAAACTGCCCGACCTTGTCATTCAGTGTTTGCCCTGGGCTCTGTCCTGTATCTATTTCCCACCGCTGCTCCTTTCCTCAGCATCGCCAGCTTGCCCTGCACTTTTCCCTTCACTCCGAGTCTGCCTGCATATTGGCATCTACTTTATTACCAGCCTGCCATGCCCCCATTACTTTGCGGTGCCTATCTGCACTGTATCTCTTACCAGCATACGGTCATACCCCTCACCTCTTTGCAGTCTGCCCTGTGTTTTCACGAGTGTATGTGTTGCTACCTCAATAGCCCCTCAATTCAATATTTTTCAGACGAGCGCCTAAATGTATCTGCTCACGTGCTGCGTATTCGGTTTCCAACTTCCAAACCGCAGCGCTTCCCGCCAACCCCAGCCCTAATCTCTCACTGCTCCGTGTAAAATCCAATGTCCTCCTAACTACGTGCCGCTGTGTCCTTCAGCGATTTCTGCCTACCCGAACCGCTTCCTAAAATCCCCCAGCCGCTTCCTGTTTTCCTCCAAACGCTGCTGTGGAAGCTTGTCTGTGAGGGTGTGACTTCACTTAATGTGCCTGCACATGTACTCACGCACCCACATTCACACCACTCATCATAAATGCATCCAAGCTATGTCTGTCCCACCCTTCCCACGCACAAGACCACCTACAGTTCCACCTCCTTGTACCACCGGGCCCCAATACCAGAATGATTTGCAGAAGAACAAACATTAGAGGTCGAAGTGAGCGGGAACTAATGTCCACTGCTTTTTACAGCCATTTGCACAGCTCCCATACTTTGCATTTTTCCAGACTAAGCCTGTCCTTTTCTGTTACAATGGTGATCAATCCTTTAACGCTGCTCCATGTGTGCTCCTGGTGAGCTGAGAAGCACCTAAAATGTTATCTCCTTAGACCAACCGACCCCCTTCTCTGCCTGAACCCCTCCGCGCTGCATCACTGTCCCGCCACCTTTTTTTTATTGCCCTTCGACCTCTGGGTAAACATCAGAAATCATTTAACGCGGTGTGTCAAAACAAGCAGCTCCTTGCCCAATCCAATGAAAAACAAACCAGTAATATGCGCATTTCAAAGGTCCCCGATAAGAAACAATTTGCTTGCAGTTTGTTCTCAGGATGGCAGCGTCTGATTGTAATAAAAGGATCACAAGAAACAGATTCTTTCGAAATATGGCTTCAAACCTAAGGCGAGGCAGAGAGATAGGTTGCCATACTCCGGAAGGTCGAATCCCTCTGTCCGGTACTGGCGCACCCAGGGCATCTTTGGGGGCTGGACGGGGACGAACAACTCCTGTGTAGCTGTTTGCCATTTCTGGTGCCTGTTTTGCCACCCTGCTCACGTAATCAGTCTAAGTTAGGGGTTTGATGGTCATAATGTCTTTAATATTTGCTACTTTGCGTAACTTTTTGATTTTAAGGAGAGGATGTGGCCTAACGGCTAGAGCGGTCGACTTCGAAGCTGGGGAACAGGGTTGAGTCTCGGCAGGGACGCTCAACGTCATGTGATTCTGCGCAAATCATTCAACCTTCCGTGGCTAACAAAATGAATGTGTCCGTCTGGAACACAACTGGTGCTCATGTAAAGCGCTCAGATACCTTCGGGTCGAGTTCCAACTATATAAAACTCCCCCCCCCACCCCCGAAAAAAAAAAAAATTGCGTGATCTTAAGTAAAAATGGCACATTCTCTGGCCCAAAGGTCATTGCTGTCACTTCCTGTGTATCCAACAGAGTTCGAACGGCACGTGGTGCTGCTTCCGTAGATTGTATGTAAAAACAAAAAGTATCGTTAAAAAATTAAAAGACGATAGGAAAAAAAGGACATAAAAGTAGTGGGTTTTCAGAGTGGAATACAAAAATATAGTGATGATTAATAAAACAAATTCTACCACCTTTAGTGCTGGACCGTTGTTTAACCCTTAACCTGGGCCACTGGCATGATGCGGTTTTGCGGCCCCTGCCTTTCCCACATAATTATGGATTTTCCACATTTGCCACATAATCCATCATCTGCTGCATAATCTGCAGATTTCACCATAAAAAACCTCATTTTGGAACAGCCTCTTATGCTGTGCCTACACCTTCAGCATCCCAAGCAGGCAAACTTCTACAGTAAATAAATGGTCATTCAATCAGGCATACTAATGTCGATAAAACCTCTTGCTGCCGGGGACATAGCGTTTACTCAGTCTCCTGGTAGGTGCCACCACCAACTCACCAGGCACCTTCATGAGCCCACAGTTTTCCATCGAGCTGAGTCACACCGTCCTGTTTGTACACTCTGCTTCCTTCATGAAAGGCTGGCCAGTTCAGTGTCTCAGGGAAAACAAAAACAACAGGCTCACAAACCCCTCCCCTTTCAAAGCAAACAAATACTTGCTAATTAAGTTTGGGAATAAGATGCCATTCATTCATGACTCCTGCTCTGCATTTCCAGAAATTTAATTTGTTAGTGTGTTTATGTATATTTTTTGTCCAAGCGGAATTATTCAAAATTCAGTAGTTTCAAAAATATATGCCATTGTTATAAAGAATTCTTTTAAAGTTCTTCTTTAAATAACTGCTCACCCATTTATTTAAGGCGATTTTGAGGAAATATATGGCTTTTTTTGTTTACTTTGTCCCCACTGACCCAAATCCTGTTTCGTTTCTTCCCTGTGCCAGTTTGTTGTCCCCCTCCCACACGCACTCCTGCCGTTTTATTCGCACCCTCCCAACTGTGAAGCATTGGCCGCTTCATAGCGCTTGATTTTTTTTTATTCACGGACGGGTTCTGCTGAGGCAACGATGGAAGACGGCAGCAGCAACCTCTGCACAGTGGCACAAGAGAAAACTCTACAGACACTAGTCTTTCGTTCCAGCGTCGCATTACAGTTTATGACTTGTTTTTGTGAACTGCCTTCTCGTGGTCACAAGACTCCACACTACAGTGGGCACTTCGGGTCTGTGTCCTCAAACACATCGGAAACGCTCTTCCTCCCAGCACAGTTGTCTCCTGTGCTCACGTGCCTTGCGCAGTACCCAGAGCTTCACAGGCTGCCTCTTCCAAGGGGCCTGCGAGGAGGAATCCTCCTGAAACAAGCATTTGCAATGCAATAGGTCTCGCATTTACGCAAGTTTAAACTATTGGCATTGTAAATGACAATGCCTTTTATTTATGTTTTGGTTTGTACAACATAAATTAAAGGCATTGTCATTTACAATACCATTTACAATACCAATAGCTCCAAAACTCGCAGTTGCGAGACCTATTGCATTGCAAATGCTTGTAATCCCTAGCTTTCCTCTTACAAACCACGACGATCAAATAAACTAAAATGGAATGAACCAAGGCGACAACTCGCAGAATGTATTATTTATTGCACGAAAGCCCCGGGAATTATAAGATTATTACTTCCAGCTAGTTTCACGTCACCATAAGAGCCGTCCTATTCAACTGGGTAAACTGAAGTGAAACAGGGCCACAGCTCCCAGAATGCACAGGGTTGTCGAAGGAAAGCCAGGACCAGAGCACTGCGTCCTCATTGACTTGGATACGGTGACACATGACTCCATGCCACCAGGGCACCACTTTATCCTTGCTGTATTTTACATATCATTGTTGTCAGGTGTGTTGGTTCACTTACAATGGGCAAAAACTACAATTCCCAGATTGCACGGATATATAAAAGCAAAGCGCGGGAACAGAAAAGTGGTGTCCCCGGTGACATGGAGCAAGCTGGCCACCATAGACACGGAGCCATCTCGTGACCTTCAACACTGTTTCCTCGGTGTCGGGGAGGTATCTCGGAAACATTCTGGAAAGGGCCTGGTGAAGGTAGCAAGCTTTCCGAATGCTCTCTCTCTCTCTGTCACAACACCACCGCTTAGTTGTAGCTGCACAGATGGCACTTATCTCTTGAACAGGCTCGTTTTATCCTTCAGCATAAATATTTATGCCTATTTATACTTCTTTTCTCTTGCCCTGCCTGGCACATCGTTCCCACGCTTGGAAGGGGCGCGCGCAGCCCACATCCCGACTCTCAAAGTTAAAAGCAGAACATCTGAGACGGGGCGAGCTTGCCATAGCGGGCGGAGCTGGTGCACCTCGCATGAGCAGGCAGAGTTTATTATTTAATCTGCGTGTCCCGGCCCGAATTCCTCGAAAAGCCTCTCCATTTAGCTCCATTCTTGTACTTGAAAGGCCTTTACGTCTGAACAGGTGCCGTACATACCCTCTAGGAACAGCCACTCCCAAAACGGAAGGCACATGGCTTAGGGGAAATGGGGCGTGATACCGTACCGGAAGTCTTAGAGCTGTTCGAGTGAGGCCAGGAGGACTTGAATATAGGCAAGGCCACTGGAATTATGCGATTGTGCGGCGATTTTCGCATAATTAAAGATTTGCCGCATTTGCCACATAATCCATCACCTGTCGCATAATCTGCAGATTGTTTTTAGCTCAAACGGTTCAAAAGTTACAAAAAATGCAGCAACACGTGTTGCAGCGCATTTGAAGACCCTTTGAAAGGTTGGACTGGTCACCTTTCAGTTGCTTATTGCTATATTTGGGTGTTAAACTGGTATTAATGAGGTGCAGCAAAAGCACAGACAGTGTTACTAAATTTAAAAATGACGAAATAATGAAGTAAAACTATTACAAAATGTGGTGCATTATGCCACATAATTTGCTTCCTCTTCACACATAATTTACTCACCCCTGCTGCATAATTTTGCCCTTTCCTGCCGCATAATTACACTGGCCCTGAATATTGGGATTCATGTGACGGCACCTCAGAAAGGCCCAATGTGGTCAGCTATATGGTGGTGCCTCTGAAAAGCCAAGCAGAATTAGCAATCAATAACATAACAATGCATTGTCAGAGCTCTCAATTAAAAAAAAAAAATTCTCATGGATAATATAATGACTTATTGCAGGCGTCAGATAAGTTATTAATTATTTATTGGCATACGTATATCCCAGCTACCTAATACTTCAAGTCTCCAACTATAACTGAAACTGTATTCCCTTGAAAGACCCCTAACCTTCCATCCTGGAACACCTCTGTAATGAGGTACCGGGAGACAGAGATGAAGATATGCAGTCTTCTTTTATTAGTTTAGGAGTAACAGCATAAGCGTCCTAACCACAGGCAATCCAGCAGCAACCGCTCTCTGAAGAACCTTGTAGCTAGGCACCCAACACATTCTTAATTCCAGAGCTACTCACTAGTCTTAGAGACAATAAGAATGTACAACTGAACATATTGAATAACGTAAGCGAATACCACATACCTTCCCCCAAACACGAACATAAGAACAATATCTGATAAACTTAGTTGCAGACATAATCATGAAATTTTGCAGGAACAGAACAAGTACGAGAACTCCTACGCAGAGGAGATATGCATTGTGAAGATGAAGGTTGTTGAGCATGAGTACTGGAAGGAGCAAAGATACGTGCAGGAGCAATTCTATTAAGATTCCAAATACGACCATCATCCAGTTTTACTGCATTTTGAAACAACTTAACTACCTTACGTGGAATAGAGAACTTATTTCCTCCAGTTTTTTGTGGAGACCGAACTCTCACACAATCACCTACATTAACTATTGTATGAGCAACAGCATGTCTGGCATCGAAGTTTGCTTTAATTTTATTAGACTTGGTATCCTGACGAAACCTCCACTGAGGATCCTCAGGAACACTAATATCAGCTCCATACCCTCTCATCCAGGATTGAAATAACTGAGTATTAGGAGTGCGTCCCCTAAATAACTCAAAGGGAACTTTTTCAGTTGTAGAATGAGGAGTCAAGCGATAGGCCATAACTTTCCCTAGAATTGCATTTCTCCAGTCACGACCTTGTTCCTTGGCTGATTGAATGGATTCTTTTAACACTCGATTGAATCTCTCATGGTAAAGAGAGCATTTTTTATGAATAATTCCTCTTTTAACTAGAAAGTCTTCCATCTCCCTCGAGACCAGTTGCACCCCATTGTCAGTCAAAAGAGTCTCAGGAAGACCTTCTCTGTAAAAGACATTTTCTAAAAATTTTACCACATCCCTAGTTTCAATACTCTGAGTAACCTTGACCTCTGGCCATCTAGAGTACATGTCAATAAGAACTAAGACATAAGACTGACCAGACTTGGAAGAAACTGGACCTAAGAGATCAAGTGCAACATTTTGCCAACACCTAGTGGGAGAATCACGAATAATCATCGGTTGGGTTCTAGTCTTGCACACTTTGTCAGACATCCTGCATTCAGAGCAGTCTCTGACCAACCGTTCAACCAATATATCGACACCTGGCCACCAGAAGTGCACACGAACCCTCTCCTTGGTTTTGGATATACCCTGGTGACCGTCATGTGCTAGATGAACAATTTTCTCTCGAAGAGAAAGCGGTGGAACAAGACGTGTTCCTCTCCACAAGAGATCATTGTACAATGAAAGTTCATGTCTTACATTCCCAAATTTTTTTGCATCATCAGAAAGGGACTTAATGCCTGTCCACCCACAAGACACGTACTTGCACACTTCGAGCAAAACTTTGTCATTATTTAAAGAGTCTCGCCATTCCATTTCAGATACGACTCCTTCAACAATCTCACACACCTTGAAGTTGTCTATCTCCCAAGAGTCATCAGAGTCAAGATCAGCAGAACCTTCAGGTATTAGTCACGAAAGACAATCAGCAACTTTGTTGTCAACCCCTGGGATATATTTGACAAGAAAATCGAAGTCTTGAAGAGCAATAACCCACTTACAAATCCTGGAGGAAACTGCATTCAGATCTTTCTTGCAAAATAAATCCTTAAGGGGTTTGTGATCAGAGTGTACAAGAAAAGAAGAACCCCATAGAAATTTCTTGAGCTTCTTAATAGCCCAATAAATACAAAGAGCTTCCTTTTCGATCACAGAATATTGTAATTCTGGTCCCACAAGAGCTCTTGAAAGAAACATGATAGTTTCTTCCTTACCATCTTTGATTTGTTTGACAGCTCCCAAACCCTTAGAACTCGCGTCAGTGATTAAAACAGAGTCCGAAGAGGTGTCAAAGCTCTGCAAGGAGGGAGCTGACTTGAGAGCATTCTTGACCTCCTCAAATTCTAGTTGACACTGAGGTGACCAAAGAAATTTTATCCCTTTTTTATGAAGAGACCTAAGAGTATGAGTACGGCTGGCAAAACGTGGCACAAACTTGTTATAGTACTCGGCCATACCCAAAAACATTATAAGCTCCTCGCGAGACTGAGGAACAGGCAATTCATCTATGGTCTTTACCAAACGTTCCCTGGGTCTGACACCATCACATGTCAACCGATGTCCCAGATAATCTATTTCAGCAAGATTAAATTTGCATTTATTTTCACGAAGAGTCAAACCTCTGTTACAGAACCGTTCTAGAACACTTCTCAATCTTGAATCATGCTCGGTTTGTGAAGAGCCATGAATCAACACGTCATCTTGATAGATCTTGACTCCCTCTATTCCCTTCAACACATCCTCCATGACCCTCTGAAAAACAGAGGCTGCAGAGACTAGGCCAAAAGGAAGACGTGTGAATTTGAAAGTTCCAAAAGGGGTAATAAAGGCAGTCAGATCCATTGAATCATTATCTATTTTAACCTGATGATAGGCAGCACGTAAATCTAGTGTAGAGAAAATACATGAATTCTTCAATTGTGCAAGCATTTCAGTGATGTTTGGAAGCGGGTACTTGTCCGCAACAACTGCGCGGTTGAGTGCGCGCAAGTCCACACATAAGCGCACCTCACCTGAGGCCTTGCGTGCAAGAATGACCGGAGCCAACCACTGGCTCGCCTGAGTCTCAACAATAATGCCATCACGCTTTAAGTTTTCAAGTTCTAAACGCATATACTCTTTCATGGCTAGGGGAACATTCCGTACTTTGCATGAGACGGGAACAGAGTCAGCTTTCAAAATAATCTTATGAACATAGTCAGAAAGACAACCTAGCTTTTCATTGAAAACTTCTTTAAATTCAGCTTGTAACTTTGAGTTAAAGTCATTCTTGCACGAAACACCTTCCTTACAAGTATCTACGCTTTCAATGCTTTTTGTAGAGGAGGATTGCGAGATGTCTCTTAAGACAATGCAGGGATCAGCTCCTGGAACTAATGAGACACCTAGATCAGCCTGGTGGAACCAGCTGATAATGCTGTCACCTCTGCATGATATGTAAATTTTCCCAGCAGTTAGCCTTTGTTTATATTCAATATTACCAAGAAAGTAACCAAAGAGTTTTATGGGTTGACCTCCGTATGCCAAAGGTTTGATATCAGGCTTATGCACTTTTACTTTACCATGTAATTTTAGATCAAAGAAATCTTTTGGTATAAGAGAGATCTTAGCACCTGAGTCAAAGAGCATCCTAATATTACAATCATTCACAAGGACAGAATCAACAGGCCCTTTACACTTTTTAATGGTACCTGATGATATAATCTCCCCACAATGTAGATTCTCTTGTTCATATTCAGAGTCATCGCTTTAAAAAAAAACTTCCTTGACACGTTTAGTTGATTTAGGCTTCCTGGCTCTACATGCCTTGGAAACGTGTCCAGTTTTCCCACAGTTGTGACATTTTGAAGAAAGAGCAGGACAGGATTTGTCATTAGCAAGATGACCATATAGATCACAACGAAAACACTTGACCTTAGCATCCTCCTTCCATCTGGAAGTAGCAGAAAAATAATTAGTAGGACGACCCTTCCAAGTTGATTCGCTTTGCTTCGAAGAAGGCTTCACAGGATTTTTATTGATGGTATGAACCTTCTCTTGGGAATTATCATTCTCCTTTTTTTTTATGACCTCCACACAAGCTAACGAATGTTCAATTCTCTTGGCTAAGACAATTACCTCATCAAGTTTTGGATCATCTTTTTGCCAAAGTTCATCTTTTATCTTTTCTACGTTACAACCAAGCATGAATTGGTCTCGTATGCGTTCCTCTAATGAGCTTTCGAATTTGCAAGTAGCACCCAATTTGCGCAAAGCTGTGATGTAGGTCTCAACAGACTCATCAGGTTTTTGTACACGTCTCCCAAAATGATAACGTTCTAAAATAGTACTCAGCTTTGGTAGATAATGTTTATCTAATTTTTAAGACCAATTTCGAATTCATTGAAATTGTCAGATTCATCATCGTTTAAGTTTGTAAGATGCTCAAATACATCTTGGCCCTCTGATCCAAGACAATGTAATAAAAGAGCAGATTTTCTTTCTGCGCTCAAAGATACACCACAGACCCTGGCATAGTTGAGAAATACCTTTTTCCATTTCGACCAACGTAAAGGTGAGTCACCAGGATTTGAAAGGAAGAAGGGTGGTGGAGTTACATTTTGCATGTTTGTGATAAAATTAAAGAGTTGTTCTATTTATAATTGAAGTATGAATAGTTCCTTTTAACCTGAAAAGCAAAATTGATGAATTATAAAGCAAGACAATGAATTAAAATATGTTGTTAAATAAATAATTAATGAACTGTAAAGAAAAGTAGATAAAATTTTCAAACTGAGTGTGACAGAGTAATGAATTTTAAGAATAAAACTTGTAAAAGCACACCATAGTATGTTAATGTTGAAGTAAGTGAAGCTGTGCTTGTCAGCGCAGAATAGGCAACAAGCAACCAATGAAGTTTTTGTAAATAAAAGCTTCCACAATGCTGTGCTTGTCAGCGCGGAGTTACAAACAAGATCGACAGAAAGGCATGCTGTAAATGCAGCCAAGGAGAACGTTTTTGCGTCGTACAGCGTTGCCGGTCAAGAAAACAAGACTTGTTCCTCGGTAACAAGCGTTGATCTGTTGCTAGGAGACAAACTACAATGACGTGAGGACGCTGCGGCTACGTAGATGAAGGAGCATCGATGAGTTGGCAAGGAGACCAGCCTCAATGACGCATTGACGTGCTTGAAAGGCTGGTGCGACGTTGACTGATGACGCGAAGAAGGAAGGCAGAACGGCGGGAGTACAGCGCGAGAAATTTTGAAAGTCGCAAGAGGTGAGCGCGCTCTTGTAATCCTTCAAATACGTGGAATACAGTGTTAGCAAGACACAACATGCGCTAGACGAATCTTTTCGTGTAGAAGTAAGTCAGAGGCAGCAAAGGGGTCCCCTTTAAGTTACGAGACAATCGGTCGCAAAATTCTTTTTTTAGAAATAAAAGTACGGGGATGAAAAGTACAGTACCTTGTCTTTCCGTAGTGCTTCTCCACAACTTAGTTGTGTTAGGACGCTTGAAAAAGATTAGTCTCACCAAGTAGCGGTGTGGAGCTTGAAATTTGAAGGAATCTTCAAAAGTTTCCAAAGTTTTCCACAGTCTTCAATGGTGCCTTCATGGGGACTTTCCACTTCCGGTCGTCGCCAGTGTAATGAGGTACCGGGAGACAGAGATGAAGATATGCATTCTTCTTTTATTAGTTTAGGAGTAACAGCATAAGCGTCCTAACCACAGGCAATCCAGCAGCAACTGCTCTCTGAAGAACCTTGTAGCTAGGCACCCAACACATTCTTAATTCCAGAGCTACTCACTAGTCTTAGAGACAATAAGAATGTACAACTGAACATATTGAATAACGTAAGTGAATACCACAACCTCCCTCATACCATTCGTGTCTTACATCATAATGCATGTGTACACATGCACATCACATCATTACATTTCTCCCCCTCCCCCTTTTGAAAAAGAAAAATAAAAAAAAAATTATAAAACACCTTTAGCAATGTTCAATTAAACAAATGGGTTTCTTTAGAATTCTCTCAGACTTCCTGCGTAATTGTTTGTCTTTGTCTTGTAACATGTTTGGTTGTATGTTTTCATGGTCAGAAATATTAGCTTTTTTGAAGAATGTCTTATTTCTTGTTATTGTCTTGCTTTCATTTACCGCCGTTAGTGCGGTTCCACAAATTTTTGTTAGCTCCAAGGGCATTGGATGAAATCTGATTTGTTACTTTTTTACTTGTTGTTGTCGAACTAGAACCAGATCACCCACTTGATATTCCCGATTCTGATATCTTCCCTTGCTTTCTGCATAGTATTTCATTTTTTCTTTTGCCTCCTTATCTCTTTTTAGTACTTCAGTATGAATTTCTGGGGGATTTGCTGGTAAATGTGGTAAACGAGTATGCCTTGATTGCCCGAACATTAATTCTGATGGACACTTTCCAGTAGACGTATGTGGAGTGTTTCTATAATCTCTTAATACTTGGCATAATGCTTGATTTATTGACACTTGTGTTAATTTCGCTCTTTGCACAGCTTTCTTAATGGTGGCCATTAACCTTTCCACCATTCCATTAGCTTGAGGCCACGTAGGAGTCACTCTCCGATGCACAATCCCCAAATAATTCATAAATTTTTGAAACTCACTTCCACTGAACGGAGGACCATTATCAGTTTTCAGTATATTAGGTATTCCCCACGTAGAGAAAATTTCATCAAGAACTGGAAGTACCACTGATGTTGACGTTGAAGATACTTTTTTAACAATAGGGAATCGAGAATATTCATCTACTATGGCTAACAGATAGTGTCCAGAATCTAAAGGACCATAAAAATCTGCTGCCACATTAATCCATACAGCATCCGGTAGTTCTGACATGTGAAGTTCTTCTGTTCCTCTTTCTCGTGATGTACATTGACATATGTGACATGACTGAATTACTTCTTCCACTTGCTGGTCTAGTCTTGGAAACCACAGTTTTTCTCTTAAGAAGTTTTTAGTGGCAGATATACCTCTATGGCTTTCATCAGCTAAATCAATAACTCGCCGTTGTAAACAGACTGGGAAAATTATCTTGTTTCCTCTGAGTAATATTCCTGAAGAGGCTACTGATAATTCTGACTGTATGTTCTTAAAAGCCAAAATGTCATTCTTTTTCACATTTGGCTTAAAACGACATGCAGCGTTTATCAATCTCCAGTTATTTTCACGTATGATTTTAATTACTTCTTGAATAGTATCATCCAAATGTGTGGCTTCAACCAATTCTTTTTCTGAGATGACTCCAGGTATTGCTGATTTTATTAAAAAACAGATATATTCTTCTGCTTCTAATTGTTGGCTTGCCTTTGAGTTAGAAGGATGTCTAGACAAATAATCTGCTGGATTATATTCTTTTCCAGGTTTATGAATAATTCTAAAATCGTAATCCATCAGTCTCATTCCCCATCTTTCTATTCTTGGAGGCATTTTTGTCTTTGGATTCCCAAAAATAGAAGTGAGAGCTTGATGATCTGTTATTATTACAAAAGGCTTTCCGTATATGAAATCATGGTAATGCTCACATGCCCACACAACTGCCAAACTTTCTTTTTCAGGCTGAGAATATTTTTGTTCAATCTTATTTGTGATTTTATTTCCTTGAATGCTTGTTCACAGCTTTCATTCCATTCAAATCTTCGATCTTTTCTTGTCAGTTCCCTGAGAGGTGAACTTAAAGTTGCAAAATTGTTGACATATCTTGCACAATAGCTGGCCATTCCTAGAAATGATCTCAAGTTTGTTATGTCCTTGGGTCTTTGTATTGCATTTAGAGCAGCTATTTTCTTTGGATATGGTTTCATTCCCTCACAAGAAAATATATGTCCATAAAATGTTAACTCAGTTTTATTTATATCACATTTCTTGAGATTAAGGGTTAATCCAGTTTAAGGAGTTGTTGACACACACCATCCAAGGCTTGATCATGCTCTTCTTGATTTTTACCAAAAACTAGGATGTCATCACTATAGTTCATACTGTTTTGTATTGGCCTTATGACATTTTATATTATTTCTTGAAAGATTTCAGCAGCAGAACATATTCCAAAATATAGGCGTTTATACTTAAAGAGACCCAAGTGCGTCGAGAATGTTGTAATATACCTCGATTGTTTGTCAATCTCTAGTTGATGGTATCCTTTACATAAATCAAGTTTTGAAAAAACAACCGCACCATTAATGTTACTAATCATATCATTCAAATGAGGGCCTGGATATCTCTCCCTTTCAATTGCGGTGTTTGGAATTCTCATGTCCACACAAATTTTAATATCTTCAGTGTCCTTTTTTGGAACGATTACAATGGGAGATTCCCACGGTGTTGGGCCTGTTGCTTCTTCAATTATATCTTGTTCCAATAATGCTTTAATTTCTTTTTCTACTTTTGCTTGCATATGAACTGGAACTCTTCTGTGAGTTTGCGCTACAGGCTTTATTGTCTCATTTATATGTAAGGTGATTGTTTTATCTTTCAGTTTCCCTAGACCATCAAACAATTTTGGATATTTTCGGAGAACAGGATGGTCAGTTACCAGATTACAGGTCACTGCTAGTAACCCCATAAATTGAGCAGTTATGTTACTTAGCAGGCATGGTCCTGGAACTTCTCCTTGCAAAACATGTATTTCTTCTCTGCTACTTATTTCTTGATGTTTTAGAATTTCCTCAAATTTTCCTGGACAGGAGACAGGATGCTTAGCTCCCCATTGAAAAACACTTACATTCGATGGTTTAGGAGGAGGTTGTTCGGACATTTTTGCGTACTCAGTTACACATATTATATTGCATGTTGCTCCGCTATCTAGAATAAAAGGTACTTTTTGAGAACCTACCAACAAGTCAACTGAGGCTGTCTTTTTGATATCTTCTTTTCTTATCATGTTAAGTTGTTGAACTTCACTTTTTTCTTGCATCATGTATAGCTTTTCACTATATTCAAAATCTTCTTCAGATTCTTCTTCTCTTTCAATTACTTTCATTTCTCTTATGTGTTTCACATTTTCATTTCTTTTTTTCCACCTGAACCAAATTGTTTATTTCCACTTTCTTTCTTTATCCAGTTTTCCTTTTTTCTTTCTTGAACTTACACATACTTGCAAAATGACTGTATCTTCCACATTCTTTACATTGTTGTCCCATGGCTGGACAGAATTTTTGATGAGGAAACTGAAATCCACATCTGTAACATAGTTTTCTTTCTTTGTAACGTGTCTCCACTTTTTTTCCAGTGTTCACTTTTTGTGACATTTGTCTCACTTGTTCTAATGTTTTTATCCTTCCTTCTTCCATATTCATGGCATGTTTTTCAGCTCGCAGTTCTATTCTTGCCATACGTAAAATTTCTTGTAGATCATATGTTTTCTCTAAGAGTTTTTTTCTGAATTTCTTTGAACTGCAATCTTGTATTATTCTTAATCTTATTGCTTCTTCATTACTAAATTTCTCAAATTCACAAAATGTTACTAATTTCTTAAGTCTGGTAACAAAATCATCCATTGTTTCATTCTCTTTTTGACATGCCATATTAAAGTTACATCTTTCAAAATCTAGGTTTCTGTGAAGATCAAATTTATCATTTAAACATTTCATGAGTCCTTTATAAGTGTTTCGCTCTTGTTGTGGAAATGTAACTATTAGATCTTCTACTTCATCTCCTACAAGATTGAGCAACAAATCTTTTGCTTGTTCATCAGTATAATTTTTACACGTTGCATTTAAGAAATGTTCAAATCTTCTTGTCCATTTCTCCCACCTTTGAGCAACATTTTGCTGTTCTGAGAGATCAAAGGGCAGTGGTCTCCTAAATACAGTACTTGATATTTTTCCTACCTCATTTTCCTCATCATGCATGTCAGAATTCATATTGACTGTTACTTCTCTTTCTGTTGTCATGACTGTTATTGTTAAACAGGTGTGTTTAATATTATTTCTTTCTTTGATATTTATATATTTATTGTATTCAAGATGACACATACAAATAATAAACTTGTTTGTTTATAAGAATTTTCAGCTTCTCAATCAGGCTGCATAACACTGTTGTAAAAGATATAACTGTGCACATCAGCTGTGCACATCAGCGTGTTGCATAAACCACCAGGCAGGGTGATCACGATGCGCAGCCTTCAGAAATTGTAAGCGATCGTATTAATGCCTGACCTCAAAATGGCCGACATACGTGACGTGCGTTGCGCATGCGCACGTACAATAAAATTTGATTTAACTTGTAGTACGCGCATGTGCGCTTAAGTATTTCCGTCTGAAATCAATAGGAGAGCGCATAAGTATTAAATCGGCACGGCGTTATCACCACGCTCTCAGACTCTGTGCCACTATTGCCTTCATTTTAGCCAAAACACCGCGCCAGACACTCACCACGTCAGGGGAATTTTAACAGTGACAGACCTGTCACTCTCACCACATGGGCACTTCAACAACGTGACAAACTGGACCCCGAATTCTTCAGGCGGAGCTGCGCGGCAGGCGCTCTCCCTCAAAGCGGCTTTTTCAGGCAGCGCTGCAACACGAACATTCCTCTTCAGCAGGAGACAGTCTCAGGCAGTGCTCCCTTAGGTTCTTCCGACTCGTCGCCAGTATAATGACTTACTGCAGGCGTCAGGTAAGTTATTAATTATTTATTGGCATAAGTATATCCCAGCTACCTAATACTTCAAGTCTCCAACTATAACTGAAACTGTATTCCCTTGAAAGACCCCTAACCTTCCATCCTGGAACACCTCCCTCATACCATTCCTGTCTTACATCATAATGCATGTGTACACATGCACATCACATCATTACAGATAAGAACTAAGTAGCATGTTTGATGACGTCACGTGAAGTGATAGCGAACAACTTTTGCTATAAGTGGCAAGACAGCAATTGACACCAGCAAAATGATATACAGAGTTCAAATATATTTACAATAAATAGGCTGACACCTAAATCTTACTAAAGTAGACTCGGGGTTTACCATAGAAGTGACTAATCTGAACAGAATATACTGAAAATAAAGAAAAACTCCTTCACTCCCAAAATGCTTCCCCACTGCTAATGAGGTAAAACAAAATACATTTACATCATTTAGTGTGCCCCTGTTGCACAGCAGCCTGTCCATCATTTGGAAAACTTGACACGCTGGTCTCCATAGGTTCTAACATGTCTCACAGGAGGCCTTTCGCGGCAGCCCCGTGACAGGCAAACACAGCCTGGGCCGACGGTGCTGCAGCAGTCCACCCGACAAGCACATGTAGCATGGGCCATCATCTGTGGTGGCAGGGCAGTGCAGGTGGTGGCAACAGCAGACCTGTGTCAAGTCTGCAGAGCGCGAGCGGCTGGTGGACTACAAAGATGGCCGACTCCCGCGTCTGCACATGTGCAGGAGTCGGCCGAGGTGCTTTAAATCCAGCCGCTCCCGGGCATGAACGCTTTGCGTTCTAGCTTCGAGATTGTGCAGTCGTTTCCAGGTTCACTCACCTGTGCTTCCGGGTCGTCGCGTCTCCTCGTCGGCTTGCTCCTCTTCTCAGCATCCTCGGTGTCAGATTTCCTTGTTCCTGGCACGATATTCCATCTCCTCTCCGTGGTTGGCGATTAACCCTTTGGAAGGCTTCTCTATCTCAAGTCTTCCTCCCGGTAGGCTACAGGCTCCAATTTATCTAGTGTTAATGAAAAGAAATAGAGACAATACAAAAGAAGGAGCTGAATACTTACATTATAGAAATCGGTGTTGCTCGCAATCGTTTACTAGCCAGCCTATTTAGTTTAAGACACTTATCTGATTTATGTTCCGAGTTGATGGAGGTTTGATTTTTCTTTACTTCTTGTTAATTCCTGAAAAGATAAAGGAATGGATTAGTTGCCTGCAGTCAAGGGACTTTATGTTATGGACATTACTGATAACCAATATATATAATTGGAGCAGTACTTATGAAAACTATTGGTGGGTTCCATTTCCACATATCAGACATACCAATATGTATAAAGACAGTTTATAATATATGCCTTTACATTTTCTTCCTTTAACCAGGTTTCTATGCTCTAAGACTCACCCAGCTACCAGGATACACACAGAAGAAGGGAATAGATCAGGTATATACATACTAGACTAGAAATTAGCGATATGCGATATCCAAGAGTTTAAACATAGTTTATACTTACCTATTTTCCCTATTCTTTCCACAGTGACACTATCTCAGATTGGGACAACGTGGGACCTTTGTGTGATTTCTCCTTGTTTTCTTCCCTTCTTCCCCAGGTTACCGTTCGTACTTTGACTAAGTTGGGTACAGTAGATGACCAGGTGAAGTTGAGGAGTTTATCATCATTTGCTTGACATTCCTGCGGAAACGTAAGTAAAACTGTCAGAACGCGAAGCCCTTAAAAATCTACTTTCCGACCGAACGTAATGGAAATGAGTCAAGTAACACTGTCAGACTTAGCCCACATGTTGGGTAATTTGCAGAAGGCAACACAGGCCCTGTCAGCTCGAGTAGATGCCCTGCAACGAGGTGTGAGAGTAGAATCTAGTGGTGGTGCTATGCCAGGGACGCAGTTTCCATCCTCCTCTCAGCCTTCTGGTACTAGTGTTCCGGTCATACAAGTAACCACACCTCAATCTATTCCATTGGCCCCTCCTGAAAGGTTTACGGGGGATCCCACTAAGTTTGCGGCCTTTATAAGTCAATGCCAGCTCCACTTTATGTGTAAAGCCGCTTGTTTCCCAACAGATCAAGCGAAAGTGGCTTTTGTCATTTCCTATCTAGGAGGGTCTGCAGCCAATTGGTCCATACCTCTAATTGAAAGGAATGACCCTTTGCTACACAATTACGCCGCTTTCAAGGGTGAACTCAAGAAACTCTTTGACAGGCATTCCTTTATGCAGTCAGTTGATACTGAGCTGCTAAACCTGAAACAAGGGACAAAGGACTTGACAACATACATATCTACTTTTAATAGACTGGTGGCGGAGGTTGCGTGGCCAGAAGAAAAACGTAGCGCCTTGTTTTATAGAGGACTCAGAGAGGACTTGAAGGATCTCCTAGCACAAGTGGTTGATCCTCCTGAGTCCTGCGGAGCCTTGATAGATCTGGTGGTCAAATTAGACGACAGAATAATTGAGAGAAAAAGAGAAAAGGGGAAGTCAGAAGGTCGTATTTTTGTTTATAAAGAGAAAAAAGCTGATTCAGAAAGATTAGTTGAAGACCCAGAACCCATGCAGATTGGGAGCATTAGAGGGCCTCTTAGTGAAGAAGAGAAGCCGAGAAGGCGTGACAAAAAACTGTGTTTATATTGTAGAAAACAAGGTCATTTTCTCAGGGAATGCCCGGTGAAACCAAGACAGAGAAAGTCTTCGGAAAACTAGAAAGCCCGAAGCCTTATGAGACAAAGACTTTGGGTAGTTCGGGATTGACTGTCTCACAAGCAAAAACTGATTTGTCTCCCCCACGCCATTTCTTCCTCTCCTCTCGTTTGATGTGGGGACAACAGGCTATGGATATCCAAATAATGGTGGTTCCCGGTGCCACTGGAAACTTTATGGATTCACAATGGGCACATAGTAAGAACATTCCCCGAGTGTCTAAAGCCTCTTGGGAGGAAGTTACCACCATAGATGGCAGGACTCTTAAGTCAGGCCCTATTACGCATGTTACTACTGATTTAACATTGATTATTGAGGAGAAACATCAAGAAACAATTACCTTTGATCTTATTCAGTCTCCTCAATTTCCTGCCATACTGGGGTTGCCTTGGTTATGCCAACACAGTCCCCTCATTAATTGGAGAGAAATGACTTTGGCTTTTAGTCCTGAAAACTGTAAAGATCATATATTTTGTAATTCTGACCCCCCTATAAAAACAGCAGTTCTCACTAGTTCTGAAGTTGCCGATTTGCCTGTCATCTATCACGATTTGAAAGAGGTTTTGATGTAGAAAAGGCTACTATTCTCCCGCCCCATCGGCCCTATGACTGTCGAATTGACCTAGTACCTGGTGCTCGCATACCGTGCAGCAGGATATACGCTCTGACAGAAAAAGAGAATGACTATTTGCGGAACTATTTAGACGAGATGCTCAGAATTGGTTTTATTCGCCCTTCTAGATCACCAGCATCTTCGTCTCTCTTCTTCATACCCAAACGAGAAGGGGGTCTTAGATGTTGTAACGATTACAGAGCATTTAATAACGTCACAATCAAGAATCGGTATCCTCTTCCACTAATATCTTCCCTCCTAGACCAGTTAAAGAACGCCAAACTTTTCACCAAATTAGATCTGCGGGGAGCCTACCATCTGGTGAGAGTCAGAGAGGGGGGCGAATGGAAGACAGCCTTTTGCACTAAGTTTGGTCTTTACGAGTATTTAGTAATGCCATTCAGACTCTGCAATGGCCCTTCCGCTTTTCAGGTTTTTTTAAAACGAAGTATTAAAAGACATGTTAGACCTTTTTGTTACAGCTTATATTGATGACATTTTGATTTATTCCCCGTCTATACAAGAACACGAACTTCATGTTAGGTTGGTTCTCGAACGTTTGCGAGACAACCATTTATATTGCAAACTTGAGAAATGTCAATTCCATACCTTTCAGGTATGCTTCCTCGGGTTCGTTGTCTCCCCCCAGGGAATCAGTATGGATCCACAGAAAGTGGAAGCCTTTACACAGTGGCAAGCACCGAAAACTGTCAGAGATGTTCAGAGTTTTCTTGGCTTTGCCAATTTTTACAGACGATTTATTAATAATTTTTCTGCTTTAGCCTCCCCTATTACCAAGTAGCTAAAGAAAGGAGTGGAGTTGCGTTGGACCCCTGAGGCCAAAGAGGCCTTTCATAGACTGAAAGAGGCATTTACACAAGGCCCTGTTCTAAGACATCCAGATCCGTCTCGACCATTTGTGGTCGAGGCTGATGCTTCACAAATGGCAGTGGGGGGGGGGTCCTTTCTCAATCAGATCCAAACACAGGATGTCTTCATCCCTTAGCTTATTACTCACATAAATTAACACCAGCTGAACTGAATGATGCCATTGGAGAGAAGGAATTGTTAGCTATAAAAAAAGCTTTTGAGGAGTGGAGGCAATATCTTTTAGGGGCTAACCATAGAATCACTGTTCTCACTGATCACCGTAACTTGCAGTTCCTCAAATCCGCGAGAGCCCTAATCATGCGACAATTACGGTGGACGCAATTCTTTAGCGAGTACAATTTTGTTATCCACTTTCAGGCAGGTAAAAATAATGGAAAGGCAGATGCCTTATCTCGTTTAGGTTATGAATTTGAGAAACCACAAACTGAACCCCCTCTCATAGTATCTAGGGATCGCATAATCAGAGTTCTTTGTTCCGAGGTTGATTTTATGGAAAAGGTCAAGAAGGCACAAGACAGTTTCAATATAGAGGAGATAGCTAGACCTAATGAAGTTAGCAAAGTTCAGTGTTTAGCTTACGTCCACGAGGGATTGGTGCTTCCTACACATAGCCTTCAGCAACAAGCTCTAGAATGGAGTCACACCCATCTACTGGCTGGGCACCCTGGGTATAAAAACAATCGAACTCCTGAAAAGACATTTTTGGTGGCCCAGTATGGGAAGGGACACCAGAGAATATATTCAAACGTGCCATGTATGTGCACAAGGGGAAGTTTCTCATCAGGCTCCTGCAGGTTTGTTGAGGCCGCTACCCACTCCCCCTACTCCTTGGCACACTGTGTCTCTAGACTTCATTGTAGATTTACCTAAAACAGCTCAAGGGAATACTACTCTCCTTGTTGTAGTCAATTTATTTACCAAAATGGCCCACTTTATCACACTAAAAGCTCTTCCCACATCTAAGATGTTGGCATCTCTATTCATTCAACACATTGTACGCCTACATGGTCTACCTGCCATCTGTTCTTGTGTCCGATAGAGGAGTCCAATTCATTTCTAAATTTTGGAAAGGGATGAGGGCTTTGTTGCAGATAGACGTTAGATTGTCCTCCAGTCATCACCCTCAAACCGATGGCCAAACTGAGAGAGTGAATCAATGTTTTGATATGTTGCCAGTTTTTACACACTCCCTCAGATTGGGACAAAATAGTATGGGTGGCTGAGTTCACTTACAACAATAGTTGTCACTCCTCTACTGCTTACTCTCCCTTCTTTTGTTCTTATGGTTTCCATCCACAAACTATATTGTTTCCGCTTTCCTCTGCCTGTCCTGCTCCTGCTGTCATTGATTTTGTAAAATCCCTACAAGAAATACACAAGACAACACTAGTTAATTTAGAGAGGGCGAAAGCAGATTATAAGGGAAGAGCTGACCTCCATCGATGCGCGGAGCCTAAATACATCCAAGGGGATGAAGTGTGGTTATCCACAAAGAATCTTGCCCTGAAAGGGTTCTGTAAATTTAAACCACGATACATTGGTCCTTACAAAATATGTAAGGTAATAAATCCCGTTGTTATGAGGCTAGAACTCCCGGCAGCTTTGAGAATACATCCAGTATTTCATGTCTCTCTTCTAAAACCCGTGGCACCAGGCACGCGTTTTCCTACCACTCCGGTACCTATAATGGTGGACCACGAACCAGAATATGAAGTTGAGGCTATTATTGATTCCAGAAGAGTGAGACGTAGACTCCAATATCTTATTAATTGGAAAGGGTATGGTATTGAGGAACGCACCTGGGAACCTACTAGTCACGTGCACGCCCCTCGTCTATTGCGTGTGTTTCACAGACGTCATCCCGACAAACCCAAACCAGTAGGGGGTATTATTGGGGGGGTGTACTATCAAGTCTGCAGAGCGCGAGCGGCCGGTGGACTACAAAGGTGGCCGACTCCCACGTCTGCAGATGCGCGGGAGTCGGCGGAGTTGCTTTAAATCCAGCCGCTCCCGGGCATGAACGCTTCGCGTCCTAGCTTCGACATTGTGCAGTCGTTACCTGGTTCACTCACCTGTGCTTCCGGGCCGTCACGTCTCCTCGTCGGCTTGCTCCTCTTCTCGGCGTCCATGGTGTTGGATTTCCTTGTTCCTGGCACGATATTCCATCTCCTCTCCGTGGTTGGCGATTAACCCTTTGGAAGGCTTCTCTATCTCAAGTCTTCCTCTGCGGTAGGCTACAGGCTCCAATTTATCTAATGTTAATGAAAAGAAATAGAGACAATACAAAAGAAGAAGCTGAATTCTTACATTATAGAAATCTGTGTTGCTCGCAATCATTTACTAGCCAGCCTATTTAATTTAAGACACTTATCTGATTTATGCTCCGAGTTGATGGAGGTTTGATTTTTCCTCACTTCTTGTTAATTCCTGAAAAGATAAAGGAATAGATTAGTGGCCTGCAGTTAAGGGACTTTATGTTATGGACATTACTGATAACCAATTTATGTAATTGGAGCAGTCCTTATGAAAACTATTGGTGGGTTCCATTTCCACATTTCCCTTATATCAGACATACCAATATGTATTAAGACAGTTTATAATATATGTTATGTTATGTTAAGCAGTTTTATAGAGCGCTCAGCTGCCCCAGCAAAGGGGCTTCCCGGCGCTAAAAGCAATAGTAGCAACTGGCTACGAGAGTCCAATCTAGCAGAACAGAAAAAAACAAAAAATAAGAGAATAGCAGTCGGGGGAGCAGGTAACCTAGTAAGGAAATAGGTGGGTTTTTAGTGCTTTTCGAAAAGCAAAATAGTTGTCCATGCTCCGAATATGACTTGGAAGACCATTCCAAAGCTTGGCCGCCATCACGCGGAAAGATCGCCCACCTGCGCGGGCTCTCCTCACACGTGGGATGCATGCCAGCTGTTGATCTGCAGAACGTAACTGACGCATGGGAATATAGGCAGAGAGTAGACCAGATAATACCCCAGGGGTCGGGTATTTCAGAATCTTAAACGCGAAGCAGAGAGACTTGAACTCCACCCGCCTCTCCACTGGCAGCCAGTGTAGCCGCCGGATAGTGCTGGAGGTGGAACAGCATCTGGGCATGGCAAGAAGGGTTCTAGCGGCGACATTTTGGACCCTCTGCAATCTAGCAATCTCGGCCTTATTGGCCCCCAGATAGAGCACACTGGCATAATTCAATCTTGACAGCACGGATGCCTGTACGATCGTCTGGCGGATAGAGGGGTCAAAGAAGCCCAAAATGGGCCTGAGGCTGCGCAGAATACCAAAACAGGTCGCAGCTACCCTCTTTGTTTGATCTCGGAAACTAAGCGCCGAGTCCACCCAGACGCCAAGATTTTTCACCACCTGTTTGGGAGTGGGGGCTGGTCCCAGGGTGGTGGGCCACCAGTGTCCGTTCCAAAGCTCAAGATCTTTTCCTACCAGCAGGACCTCTGTCTTGCTGGCGTTGAGCTGAAGACAGTTGGTGGTCATCCACCCTGCGACATTCGCCAACCCACTTCGAAACCTAGCAGCATCGTTTAGACAATCATTGGAGAGGGCGACAACTAGTTGAGTGTCGTCAGCATAAGACACTATAGTCAGTCCACTCCTCTTAGCTATTACAGCTAAGGGCTGGACATACAGGTTAAAAAGCGTAGGGCTTAGAGCAGAGCCCTGTGGGATGCCCTGTTTGACGAAGTGCACCTTAGAAGAAAAAGGGGGGACTGACACCTGAAAGGACCTGTCCGTGAGGAAGGAGGTGAGCCACGCCAAGGCTAGGCCCACAATACCAGCATCCTTCAACCTCTGGATCAGGATCTGGTGGGAGACTGTATCGAATGCGGCACTGAGATCCATATATGTCTTTACATTTTCTTCCTTTAACCAGGTTTCTATGCTCTAAGACTCACCCAGCTACCAAGACATACACAGAAGAAGGGAAAAGATCAGGTATATACATACTAGACTAGAAATTAGCGATTTGCGATATCCAAGAGTTTAAACATAGTTTATACTTACCTATTTTCCCTATTCTTTCCACAGTGACACTATCTCAGATTGGGGTGCAACGTGGGAACTTTGTGTGATTTCTCCTTGTTTTCTTCCCTTCTTCCCCGGGTTACCGTTCGTACTTTGACTAAGTTGGGTACAATAGATGACCAGTTGAAGTTGAGGAGTTTATCATCATTTGCATGACATTCCTGCGGAAACGTAAGTAAACCTGTCAGAACGTGAAGCCCTTAAAAATCTACTTTCTGCCCGAATGTAATGGAAATGAGTCAAGTAACACTGTCAGACTTAGCCCACATGTTGGGTAATTTGCAGAAGGAAACACAGGCCCTGTCAGCTCGAGTAGATGCCCTGCAACGAGGTGTGAGAGTAGAATCTAGTGGTGGTGCTATGCCAGGGACGCAGTTTCCATCCTCCTCTCAGCCTTCTGGTACTAGTGTTCCGGGCATACAAGTAACCACACCTCAATCTATTCCATTGGGCCCTCCTGAAAGGTTTACGGGGGATCCCACTAAGTTTGCGGCCTTTATAAGTCAATGCCAACTCCACGTTATGTGTAAAGCCGCTTGTTTCCCAACAGATCAAGTGAAAGTGGCTTTTGTAATTTCCTATCTAGGAAGGTCTGCAGCCAATTGGTCCATACCTCTAATTGAAAGGAATGACCCTTTGCTACAAAATTACGCCGGTTTCAAGGGTGAACTCAAGAAACTCTTTGACAGGCATTCCTTTATGCAGTCAGTTGATACTGAGCTGCTAAACCTGAAACAAGGGACAAAGGACTTGACAACATACATATCTACTTTTAATAGACTGGTGGCGGAGGTTGGGTGGCCAGAAGAAAAATGTAGCGCCTTGTTTTATAGAGGACTCAGAGAGGACTTGAAGGATCTCCTAGCACAAGTGGTTGATCCTCCTGAGTCCTGCGGAGCCTTGATAGATCTGGTGGTCAATTTAGACCACAGAATAAGTGAGAGAAAAAGAGAAAAGGGGAAGTCAGAAGGTCGTATTTTTGTTTATAAAGAGAAAAAAGCTGATTCAGAAAGATTAGTTGAAGACCCAGAATCCATGGCGCTGGGGTGGGGGTAGCAGCACCCCTCACCCCACCCCAGCGCCTTGAGACCCTCACGGGTGAGTAGTGCGCTTTACAAATGTTCTGATTGATTGATTGATTGATTGATTGATGCAGATTGGGAGCATTAGAGGGCCTCTTAGTGAAGAAGAGAAGCAGAGAAAGCGTGACAAAAAACTGTGTTTATATTGTGGAAAACAAGGTCATTTTCTCAGGGAATGCCCGGTGAAACCAAAGCAGAGAAAGTCTTCGGAAAACTAGAAAGCCCGAAGCCTTATGAGACAAGGACTTCGGGTAGTTCGGGATTGACTGTCTCACAAGCAAAAACTGATTTGTCTCCCCCACGCCATTTCTTCCTCTCCTCTCGCTTGATGCTGGGACAACAGGTTATGGATATCCAAATAATGGTGGATTCCGGTGCCACTGGAAACTTTATGGATTCACATTGGACACATACTAAGAACAATCCCCGAGTGTCTAAAGCCTCTTGGGAAGAAGTTACCACCATAGATGCCAGGACTCTTAAGTCCGGCCCTATTACGCATGTTACTACTGATTTAACATTGATTATTGAGGAGAAACATCAAGAAACAATTACCTTTGATCTTATTCAGTCTCCTCAATTTCCTGCCATACTGGGGTTGCCTTGGTTATGCCAACACAGTCCCCTCATTAATTGGAGAGAAATGACTTTGGCTTTTAGTCCTGAAAACTGTAAAGATCATATATTTTGTAATTCTGACCCCCCTATAAAAACATCAGTCTCACTAGTTCTGAAGTTGCCGAATTGCCTGTCATCTATCACGATTTGAAAGAGGTTTTTGTTGTAGAAAAGGCTACTATTCTCCCACCCCATCGGCCCTATGACTGTCGAATTGACCTAGTACCTGGTGCTCGTATACTGTGCAGCAGGATATACGCTCTGACAGAAAAAGAGAATGAGTATTTGCGGAACTATTTAGACGAGATGCTCAGAATTGGTTTTATTCGCCCTTCTAGATTACCAGCATCTTCGTCTCTCTTCTTCATACCCAAACGAGAAAAGGGTCTTAGATGTTGTATCAATTACAGAGCACTTAATAACGTCACAATCAAAAATCGGTATCCTCTTCCACTAATATCTTCCCTCCTAGACCAGTTAAAGAACGCAAACATTTTCACCAAATTAGATCTGTGGGGAGCCTACCATCTGGTGAGAGTCAGAGAGGGGGACGAATGGAAGACAGCCTTTTGCACTAAGTTTGGTCTTTACGAGTTTTTAGTAATGACATTCGGACTCTGTAATGCCCCTTCCGCTTTTCAGTTTTTTATTAACGAAGTATTAAAAGACATGTTAGTCCTTTTTGTTATAGCTTATATTGATGACATTTTGATTTATTCCCCGTATGTACAAGAACACGAACTTCATGTTAGGTCGGTTCTCGAACGTTTGCGAGACAACCATTTATATTGCAAACTTGAGAAATGTCAATTCCATACCTTTCACGTATGCTTCCTCGGGTTCTTTGTCTCCCCCCAGGGAATCAGTATGGATCCACAGAAAGTGGAAGCCATTACACGGTGGCAAGCACCGAAAACTGTCAGAGATGTTCAGAGTTTTCTTGGCTTTGCCAATTTTAACAAACAATTTATTAATAATTTTTCTGCTTTAGCCTCCCCTATTACCAAGCTGCTAAAGAAAGGAGTGGAGTTTCGTTGGACCCCTGAGGCCGAAGAGGCCTTTCGTAGACTGAAAGAAGCATTTACACAAGGCCCTGTTCTAAGACATCCAGATCCGTCTCGACCATTTGTGGTCGAGGCTGATGTTTCACAAATGGCAGAGAGGGGGGGGGATCCTTTCTCAGTCAGATCCAAACACAGGATTTCTTCATCCTGTAGCTTATTACTCACATAAATGAACACCAGCTGAACTGAATTATGCCATTGGAGAGAAGGAATTGTTAGCTATAAAAAAAGCTTTTGAGGAGTGTAGGCAATATCTTTTAGGGGCTAACCATAGAATCACTGTTCTCACTGATCACCGTAACTTGCAGTTCCTCAAATCAGCGAGAGCCCTATCCATGCGACAATTACGGTGGACGCAATTCTTTAGCGAGTACGATTTTGTTATTCATTTCCAGGCAGGTAAAGATAATGGAAAGGCAGATGCCTTATCTCATTTAGGTTATGAATTTGAGAAACCACAAACTGAACCCCCTCTCATATTAACTAGGGATCGCATAATCGGAGTTCTTTGTTCCGAGATTGATTTTATGGAAAAGGTCAAGAAGGCACAAGACAGTGTCAATATAGAGGAGATAGCTAGACCTAATGAAGTTAGCAAAGTTCAGGGTTTAGCTTACGTCCAAGGGGGATTGGTGCTTCCTACACATAGCCTGCAGAAACAAGCTCTAGAATGGAGTCACACCCATCTACTGGCTGGGCACCCTGGGTATTAAAAAAAACAATAGAACTCCTGAAAAGACATTTTTGGTGGCCCAGTATGGGAAGGGACACCAGAGAATATGTTCAAACGTGCCATGAATGTGCACAAGGGAAAGCTTCTCATCAGGCTCCTGCAGGTTTGTTGAGGCCGCTACCCACTCCCCCTACTCCTTGGCACACTGTGTCTCTAGACTTCATTGTAGATTTACCTAAAACAGCTCAAGGGAATACTACTCTCCTTGTTGTAGTCGATTTATTTACCAAAATGGCCCACTTTATCCCACTAAAAGCTCTTCCCACATCTAAGATGTTGGCGTCTCTATTCATTCAACATATTGTACGCCTACATGGTCTACCATCTGTTCTTGTGTCCGATACAGGAGCCCAATTCATTTCTAAATTTTGGAAAAGGATGGGGGCTTTGTTGCAGATCGACATTAGATTGTCCTCCAGTCATCACCCTCAAACCGACGGCCAAACTGAGAGAGTGAATCAATGTTTTGAACAATACATACGTTGCCAGTTTTTACACACTCCCTCAGATTGGGACAAAATAGTATGGGTGGCTGAGTTCACTTACCACAATAGTTGTCACTCCTCTACTGCTTACTCTCCCTTCATTTGTTCTTATGGTTTCCTCCACAAACTATAATGTCTCTGCTTTCCTCTGCCTGTCCTGCTCCTGCTGTCATTGATTTTGTAAAATCCCTACAAGAAATACACAAGACAACACTAGTTAATTCAGAGAGGGCGAAAGCAGACTATAAGGAAAGAGCTGACCTCCATTGACGCGCGGAGCCTAAATACATCCAAGGGGATGAAGTGTGGTTATCCACAAAGAATCTTGCCTTGAAAGGGTTCTGTAAGTTTAAACCACAATACATTGGTCCTTACAAAATATGTAAGGTAATAAATCCCGTTGTTATGAGGCTAGAACTCCCGACAGCTTTGAGAATACATCCAGTATTTCATGTCTCTCTTCTAAAACCCGTGGCACCAGGCACGCGTTTCCCTACCACTCCGGTACCTATAATGGTGGACCACGAACCAGAATATGAAGTTGAGGCTATTATTGATTCCAGAAGAGTGAGAGGTAGACTCCAATATCTTATTCATTGGAAAGGGTATGGTATTGAGGAACACACCTGGGAACCTGCTAGTCACGTGCATGCCCATCGTCTACTGCGTCTGTTTCACAGACGACATCCCGACAAACCCAAACCAGTAGGGGGTATTATTGGGGGGTGTACTGTCAAGTCTGCAGAGCCCGAGCAGCCAGTGGACTACAAAGATGGCCGACTCCCGCGTCTGCACATGCGCGGGAGTCGGCCGAGGTGCTTTAAATCCAGCCGCTCCCGGGCATGAACGCTTCGTGTTCTAGCTTCGAGATTGTGCAGTTGTTTCTGGGTTCACTCACCTGTGCTTCTGGATCGTCGCGTCTCCTCGTCGGCTTGCTCCTCTTCTCGGCGTCCTCGGTGTTGGATTTCCTTGTTCCTGGCACGATATTCCATCTCCTCTCCGTGGTTGGCGATTAACCCTTTGGAAGGCTTCTCTATCTCAAGTCTTTCTCCGCGGTAGGCTACAGGCTCCAATTTATCTAATGTTAATGAAAAGAAATAGAGACAATACAAAAGAAGAAGCTGAAAACTTACATTATAGAAATCAGTGTTGCTCGCAATCGTTTACTAGCAAGCCTATTTAGTTTAAGACACTTACCTGATCTATGCTCCGAGTTGATGGAGGTTTGATTTTTTCTTTACTTCTTGTTAATTGCTGAAAAGATAAAGGAATGGATTAGTTGCCTGCAGTCAAAGGACTTTATGTTATGGACATTACTGATAACCAATATATACAATTGGAGCAGTCCTTATGAAAACTATTGGTGGGTTCCATTTCCACATTTCCCTTATATCAGACATACCAATATGTATTAAGAAAGTTTATAATATATGTCTTTACATTTTCTTCTTCTAACCAGGTTTCTATGCTCTAAGACTCACCCAGCTACCAGGACATACACAGAAGAAGGGAAAAGATTAGGTATATACATACTAGACTAGAAATTAGGGATATGCGCTATCCAAGAGTTTAAACATACTTTATACTTACCTATTTTCCCTATTCTTTCCACAGTGACACTATCTCAGATTGGGGGGCAACGTGGGACCTTTGTGTGATTTCTCCTTGTTTTCTTCCCTTCTTCCCCGGGTTACCGTTCGTACTTTGACTAAGTTGGGTCCAATAGATAACCAGGTGAAGTTGAGGAGTTTATCATCATTTGCATGACGTTCCTGCGGAAACGTAAGTAAACCTGTCAACCTGACAACTCACATGCTGCCAACGTGTATCTCCCTATTTCTGCTCCGTTAACGCGGTTACCGGTGAGAAGCCAAAATCACACAGTGGCAGGCAGTGCTTGAAATGGAGAAATAGAAGTGCAGGTACTCTGTACCGGAGTACCTGCCTGTTTCTGAAAAGTGCCGGTACTGTCCAATTAAAAGTATTAGGTTTTTCTTGAGAAGTGCAGGTACTCTCCTTCTCAAAATAAAAAAAGTGCTGGTACTCAGTACGGGTCCATTTAAATCACTGGTGGCAGGGAAAACTAGCAGGAAACCACTGCACAGAGTGGCTTTCCTGCTTGTTTTCGGAGGCTATAAGCAGCCGATGTACATTAAGAGGTGCTTAAACACCCCAGGACATTGTCAACGGCCTAAGTGACCCTTTGTGTTTTTTTGGGGGGGGGTGAGGTTGGTAGATGGAAGAGAGCCTCTTAGGTAGTTCTCTGCATGAGGCCCCACCCCTTCAAAGCCCCTCCCTCTCTTTACACAGTGACATTTATAAGGTAGCAGGTATGCAACAGGAACTTAAGTGACTGGCCCAACGTTCAGACTGACCTGTCACAGCCACTGCACCACAGTGGAATCCTGAGCTCTTACCGGATAATTGCAGCCAACTCACCTCACTCACATCTCTCCTCACTGTCCTACACCACCAAAGTCACACACATTGTTAGCCTGCTCAGACTATGGCCAGGCATGTGGAAGTCAATACAGGAGGACATAGTCCGTGCATGCCATCCGCACCCCCTTTGCCTGCTCTAAGCTGCGGTCTCATCATGTAACAAGCATTGGCAAAGCCTATAGGTCTCGCCTATGTGATAGCTATTGGCTTTATTGGAGTGCAGTGGAGAGGAGTGGTGTAGAGTGGCACTGTGTGGCCCAGAGTGGAGTGGCACTATGTGGGTGGCATAGTGAGGTGTGGAGTGGAGTGACACTGTGTGAAGTGGAGTGGCACTGTGTGAAGTAGAGAAAAGTGACTGCCTGGTGTGGGGTTGTGTAGTGTGGAGTGGCATTGTGTGAGTTGAGTGGCATTGTGTGAAGTGGAGTGGAATGTCATTGAGTGGAGTGACGTGTGGCATAAAGTGGAGGGGAGTGGCACTGAGTAGAGTGGCATGCTGCAAAGCACTTCAACACCTAGTCAGGGGTAGTAAGCGCTATATAAATACAGTTACAATTGAGTGGCATGGAGTGGCATTCAGTGAAGTGGAATGGAATGGCATTGTGTGAAATGGCATTGTGTGGCATGGTGTCGTGTGGAGTGACATTGTATGGCATGGACTGCGTGGAGTGGAGTGCCACCATGCGGCAGTGATGTGGTCTTGAGTGGAGTGAAAGTGGAATGGCATTGAGTGGAGCGGAGTGGCATGAAGTGATACTGTGTGGAGTGAAGTGGAGTGGCACTGTGTGGCGTGGAATAGAGTGGAGTGGAACTGTGTGGAGTGGAGTGTCGTGTGGCATGGAGTGAAGTGGAGCGGCATTGTGTGGTGTGGCACTGTGTAGCGTGATATGGTATTGTATGGTGTGGAGTGGAGTAGAGTGCTGTCGAGTGGAGTGGCATTGTGTGGCGCAGAGTGGAGTAGCATTGACTGGAGTGGAGTGGCATTGTGGGGAGTGGAGTGGCAGGGAGTGGCATTGTTTGGCATGGGATGGCATTATGTGGTGTACAGTGGAGCTGCATTGTGGGGATTGGCATTCTGTGGAGTGGCATTGTGTGACATGGAGTGGAGTGAGATTGTGTGGCATGGAGTAGAGTGGAGTGGCATTGTGTGGCTTGGAGTGACATTGTGCGGCTTGGAGTGAAGTGGCATTGTGTGGCGTAGAGTGGAGTGGCATTGAGTGGAGTGGCATTGTGTGGCACAGAGTGGAGTAGCATTGACTGGAGTGGAGTGGCATTGTGGGGAGTGGATTGGCAGGGAGTGGCATTGTTTGGCATGGGATGGCATTATGTGGTGTACAGTGGAGCTGCATTGTGGGGATTGGCATTCTGTGGAGTGGCATTGTGTGGAGTGGAGTGAGATTGTGTGGTGTGGAGTACAGTACAGTGGCATTGTGTAGAGTGGAGTGACATTGTGTGGCTTGGAGTGAAGTGGCATTGTGTGGCGTAGAGTGGAGTGTCATTGTGTGGTGTTGAGTGGGGTGGCGTGGTGTGGCATTGCATGGCACTGTGTGGCATTGAGTGGAGTGTGGTAGCCTTATGTAGCGTGGAGTGGAGTAGCATTTAGTGAAGTGGAGTGGCAGTGTGTGGCATGGAGTGGCATTATGTGGAGTGAAGTGCCATTGTGTGGAGTGGAGGAGAGTGGAGTGGAATTGTGTAGAGTGGAGTGGCATTGTGTGACTTGGAGTGGAGTGGCATGGCGTGGCATTTTGTGGCGTGGAATGGCATTATGTGAAGTGGAGGAGAGTTACATTGAGTGAAGCATAGTGACATTTTGTGGAGTAGAGTGCAGTGGCATTGATTGGAGCGGCATTGTGTGGCATGGAGCAGCATTGTATGGAGTGGAGTGACATTGTGTGGAGTGGAGTGGCATTGTGTGGTGTGGAGTGACAATGTGTTGCATGGAGTGGCTTTGTGTGAAGTTGAGTGGCGTAGAGTGGAATTGAGTGGAGTGGCATTGTTTGGTGTGGAGTGGCATTGTGTGCCATGGAGTGGAGGAGCATTGTGTGGCTTGGAGTGGATTGGCATTGTGTGTCATGGAGTAGAATGGCATTGTGTGGTGTGGAAATGGGTGGCATTGTGTGGCATGCAGTGGCATTGTGTGGCATGGATTGAATGTAGCATAGAGTGAAGTACCACTGAGTGGACTGGAGTGGCATTGTGTGGCGTGGGATTGTGGGGAGTAGCATGGAGTGGAGTGGCACTGTGTGAAGTGAAGGGGCATTGTGTAGTGTGGAGTGGAATCGTGTGGAATGGAGTAGAATGATATGGAATTGTGTGGCGTGGAGTGAAATTGTGTGGCGTGGAGTGGAATTAGGTGGAGTGTACTGGAACTGAGTGGAGCAGCATGGAGTGGAATTGTGTAGAATGGAGTGGAATTGTGTGGCGTGGAGTGGAATTGTGTGGAGTGGAAAGGAATTGTGTGGCGTGAAGTGAAATAGTGTGGCGTGGAATTGTGTCACATGGAGTGGAATTGTGTGCAGTGTAATGGAATTGAGTCAAATTGCGTGGAGTGGAATTGTTATGGAGTAGAGTGGAACTGTGTAGCATGGAGTGGTGTGGAGTGGGGTGAAATTGTATGGCATGGAATTGTGTGGCATGAAATTGTGTGTCATGGAGTAGAATTGTGTGGCGTGGAGTGACATTGTGTGGAGTAGAGTGGAGTGGCATTGTGTGGCATGGAGTGGCAATGTGTGGAGTGGCATTGTGTAGAGTGAAGTGGCATTGTGTGGTCTGGAATGACAGTGAGTGGCATGGAGTGGCAATGTTTGCAGTGGAGCGGCATGGAGTGGAATTGAGTGGAGTGGTGTGGCACTGTTGGGTGTGGATTGGCATTGTGTGGAGTACAGTGGAGTGGCATTGTGTGGCACAAAGTGGAGTAGCATTGACTGGAGTGGAGTGGCATTGTGGGGAGTGGATTGGCAGGGAGTGGCATTGTTTGGCATGGGATGGCATTATGTGGTGTACAGTGGAGCTGCATTGTGGGGATTGGCATTGTGTGGATTGGCATTGTGTGGAGTGGAGTGAGATTGTGTGGTGTGGAGTACAGTACAGTGGCATTGTGTAGAGTGGAGTGACATTGTGTGGCTTGGAGTGAAGTGGCATTGTGTGGCGTAGAGTGGAGTGTCATTGTGTGGTGTTGAGTGGGGTGGCGTGGTGTGGCATTGCATGGCACTGTGTGGCATTGAGTGGAGTGTGGTAGCCTTATGTAGCGTGGAGTGGAGTAGCATTTAGTGAAGTGGAGTGGCAGTGTGTGGCATGCAGTGGCATTATGTGGAGTGAAGTGCCATTGTGTGGAGTGGAGGAGAGTGGAATTGTGTAGAGTGGAGTGGCATTGTGTGGCTTGGAGTGGAGTGGCATGGCGTGGCCTTTTGTGGCGTGGAATGGCATTATGTGAAGTGGAGGAGAGTTACATTGAGTGAAGCATAGTGACATTTTGTGGAGTAGAGTGCAGTGGCATTGATTGGAGTGGCATTGTGTGGCATGGAGCGGCATTGTATGGAGTGGAGTGACATTGTGTGGAGTGGCATTGTGTGGTGTGGAGTGACAATGTGTTGCATGGAGTGGCTTTGTGTGAAGTTGAGTGGCGTAGAGTGGAATTGAGTGGAGTGGCATTGTTTGGTGTGGAGTGGCATTGTGTGCCATGGAGTGGAGGAGCATTGTGTGGCTTGGAGTGGATTGGCATTGTGTGTCATGGAGTAGAATGGCATTGTGTGGTGTGGAAATGGGTGGCATTGTGTGGTATGCAGTGGCATTGTGTGGCATGGATTGAATGTAGCATAGAGTGAAGTACCACTGAGTGGACTGGAGTGGCATTGTGTGGCGTGGGATTGTGGGGAGTAGCATGGAGTGGAGTGGCACTGTGTGAAGTGAAGGGGCATTGTGTAGTGTGGAGTGGAATTGTGTGGAATGGAGTAGAATGATATGGAATTGTGGGGCGTGGAGTGAAATTGTGTGGCGAAGAGTGGAATTAGGTGGAGTGTACTGGAACTGAGTGGAGCAGCATGGAGTGGAATTGTGTAGAATGGAGTGGAATTGTGTGGCGTGGAGTGGAATTCTGTGGAGTGGAAAGGAATTGTGTGGCGTGAAGTGAAATAGTGTGGCGTGGAATTGTCACATGGAGTGGAATTGTGTGCAGTGTAATGGAATTGAGTCAAATTGCGTGGAGTGGAATTGTTATGGAGTAGAGTGGAACTGTGTAGCATGGAGTGGTGTGGAGTGGGGTGAAATTGTATGGCATGGAATTGTGTGGCATGAAATTGTGTGTCATGGAGTGGAATTGTGTGGCGTGGAGTGACATTGTGTGGAGTAGAGTGGAGTGGCATTGTGTGGAGTGGAGTGGCATTGTGTAGAGTGGAGTGGCATTGTGTGGTCTGGAATGACAGTGAGTGGCATGGAGTGGCAATGCTTGCAGTGGAGTGGCGTGGAGTGGAATTGAGTGGAGTGGTGTGGCACTGTTGGGTGTGGATTGGCATTGTGTGGAGTAGAGTGGAGTGGCATTGAGTGGAGTGGCGTGTGGCATGGAGTGGCATTGTGTGGTGTGGCGTACAGTACAGTGGCATTGTGTAGAGTGGAGTGGCATTGTGTGTCGTAAAGTGGAATTGTATTGTATCGAGTGGAGTGGAGTGGAGGTGCATTGAGTGGCGAGGACTGGCATTGCATTTTGTTGTGTATTTGAATGCCGTTTTGTGGCATGAGTGGCACTGTCTTGGGTGCAGTTGAGTGGCGTTGTGTGGCATTGTGTGGCATGGACTGAAGTACAATTGTGTGGAGTTGAGTGGAATTGTGTGGAGTGGAATTCTGTAGAGTGGAGTGGCCTGGAGTGGAATTGTATGGAGTGGAGTGGAAAGGTGTGGCGAGAAGGGCTTGGAATTGCATGGGGTGGAGTGGAATTGTATGGCACAGAGTGGAATTGTGTGGTGTGGAGTAGAATTGAGTAGTGTGGAATAGTGTGGAGTGGAATTGTTTGGTGTGGAATGGAGTGGAACTCTGTGGTATGGACTTGAATTATATGAGTTGAGTGGAATTGTGTGGAGTGGAGTAAAATTGCTTGGAGTAGAGTGCAATTGTGAGGAACAGAGTGGAATTGTGTGGCGTGAAGTTGTGTGGCATGGAGTGGAAGTGTGAGGCATGTAATTATGTGGTGGGGAATTGTGTGGCGAGGCGTGTAATTGTGTGGTATGGTGTGGAGTAAAATTGTGTGGCATGAGGTGGAGTGGAACTGTGTGGCATGGAGTGCAGTGGCGTGGAATTGTGCGGCATGGAATTATGTGATGAGCAGTGTAGTGGAATTGTATGGCATGGAATTATATCGCCTGCAGTAGAATTATTTGGCGTGGAGTTAAATTGTGTGATATGAAGTGGAGTGGAATTGTGTGGCATGAAATGAAGTGGAATTATGTTGAGTGGCATGAAGTTGAGTGAATTGTGTGGAATGGAGTGGAATGATATGGAATTGTGTGGCTTGGATTGGAACTGGGTGGAGTGTACTGGAATTACGTGGAGCGGGAAGGTGTGGAACTGTGTGGAGTGGAATGGAATTGTGTGGCATTGAGTGAGCTGAAGTGGAATTGTGTGGAGTAGAATGGAATTGTGTAGCGCGGAGTGGAATTGTGTGGCATGGAATTGTCACGCTGAGTGGAATTGTGTGGAGTATAATGGAATTGAGTGGAATGGCATGGAGTGGAATTGTGTGGAGTAGGGTGGAATTGTGTGGCATGGAGTGTGGAATCGTGTGGTGTGGAGTGGAGCAGAATTGTGTGAAGTGGAGTGGAATTGTATGGTGTGGAGTGGAATTGTGTGGCATGGAATTGTGTGGTTTGGAAGCGTGTGGCATGGAGTGGAATTGTGTGGCATGGAGTTGCGTCAAATTGTGCAAAGTAGATGAAGTTGTATGGCATGGAGTAGAACCGTGTGGCGTGGAGTGGGATTGTGTGGTATAGAATTGTGTAGCATGGAGTGGAATCGTGTGGGGTGGAACTGAGAAGCATGGAGAGGAGTTGTGCAGCGTGGAATTGTGTGGCATGGAATTGTGTAGAGTAGAGTGGAATTGTGAGGAGTGGAGTGGCATTGTGTGGCATGGTGTGGAGTGGAGAGGCATTGTGTAGAAAGTTGCCAGTCAATGAATTGCTGTAGCGCTTCAAGGCCTTCTGCTATATAAATGCAACTATATACCACTATGTTACCAATTCGCTGGATCTACAATCTATGTAAACATCTGATGCCTCTGATGCAATGCAAGAGCTTGTTTTTTTAAAGATGTAGCACTCAGTTATGACCTTCACTTTTCCGTGCATGTCGAGAATTCATAGTTTGCTTAGGATCTCGACATTACATTAAACAGTGGAGATGCTAGTAAAATGCAGGTCTCCTGGTGTAGGGTTGGTGTTTACAAATAAATGCGTTTTAGACCAGGAGAGGCTAGTGTGCAAAGGAGAAACATACATCGTACAGGTTAGGCATAAAGGAGATGGAACCAGGTGGCGGCAGTGAAAGATATAGTACCTCAATCACAGCGCTAGCAGCGGATAGACCCTACTTAAGATAAATCAATCTGTGCCTAGTCCATGCTCCACACAAAGAAAAGTAAGTGAGGCTTGGTGCGCGCTGGCCAATTAGGATACAACAAAGCAGAGTGGCAGTGATGCCAACGAATGGCCAGCAATGGGTGTCCTCCAAGCCCTTTACCATAAACAATACCCCTCCCCACAAGCAGGGCATGCGCTGTTGGCAGGCGAGACCTAAAAACAGTAGGATCGACTCATCAAAAGCACTATCCAGCATGGTTATGCAGCCTATGACTTTGTCCTATCGACATTTTGCTCTGTTCCTCCAGCCGATGCTCGTGCAGATTCTTCTAAATGCTCTGCAGTATTGTCATTGAGAATCGGCTTTCTTGGTGTGACAGGTAATTGAGACCAATTTGTGTTATTTTCACACGCGATGCATGGGACATGAGGTCTCTGCATTTAATAATAGACCGTCAGGGCTGGGGAAGAGTCAGTCATATGTCAGGCAGTTTGCAGAGCTAGAGGGAGCTGGTTGTGTAACAGCTGAGGATCACACCACAAGTAGGTAACAAACATTTTTAAAGCCAAAAGTTAGCAGAGAGTGTGTGAGACACACTGGAGGGAGCCAATAGGAACGGACAGAGAGGGCTATATTTGTAAAGGAGTCCCTCATGCAGTTCAATGCAAACACGAGTGGAGGATGAAGAATACAGCCAATAGCATAATTTGAGACATGTATACTCCACTGGGCTGGGTTATATATGTAATCCATAGGCTTATCGGGGCCCTGAATCATGCCCCCATGTGCCGCAGGAGCTCGAGGAAACTTCGTTACACCTGTGGTGAGGCAGTGTCCCAGGTGTTTCCTGAAGAGTTAATAATTATAGCCCTAAAATATAACCAGCTCAAGCAATGTTTGGAAAAACAATTAGGTTCACATTCTCCGGTGCTGTCAAATTCACAGATAGTATCATACCTAAATACCTGGGGAAAACATAAAGGAGTGATATCTGGTTTATACAGAGTTTTTACAACACATCTTTTTTCTCAACCTCTAACACAGACACTACAATTTAAATGGCAGTCACGACTTTCAATTTCTTACACTACTGATGCATGGGAGACAATAATGGAGAATCTAGATAAAGGAACCCGTGAAGCTCGACTTAAATTTTGTCTATTTAAGATTCTTCATGATTGGCATTGGTCTCCTGCAAGATTAAAGAAAGCTGGTTTAATTTCCCATGCCAATTGCGGGAGATGTGATAACACCAACTGTGACTCAGCACACATTATATGTGACTGTCCGTTGATTCAACCTTTCTGGGCATATGTGGGAAAAATCTTATCTTCTACTATGCCTTTACATCTTCCGGTCACTCCTGCTGTTATTATCCTTCATGACGTTCAGTTATCTCCAAAACTCACCAAACCCCAATGCCGTCTTTTTCACACAGCAATGGCCACAGCAAAAATATGTATTCTAAGCCATTGGAAATCTCCATCTCCTCCTTCGCAAGAAGAATGGTTGACAACTATGTTCCAAACAGCATCACATGAGAGAATAATTTATAATCTTCAAAATCAAACTGACATATTTCTTCGTGTTTGGTCACCTTTCCTGAACCTGAATAGTGGCATGGATATTGATGATAACACTCCAGAAGTGGATACTAATACCCCTTGATCTGACATTTGACAATATACTTTCTTACTTCCTCCCTCCCCTCCCTCCTTACATCCCTGGTTTTCATGCTTTCCTATTATTATATTAACTTATAGTTTTGTTGTATTATTATTTTATTATTCTATCATCTTATTATTCTCTCTTTTCTAATTTTCTTCTATTCTTTTATTCTTACTATATCTTATTGACATCTCATTTCTCATTTCTCTTCATATAACTTCTATTGATATGCTTTGTTAGTTCTTATATCAACTATTTCTCTATATTCTATTCTCCTTTCTCAATATATTTTACAATTTTCGATTTTACAAATGAATTACTCCTCGAGGGCTGAGGAGATTTGTCATGTTACTATTTTCTATATTTGTAGTTATATATAATGTTTAATCTATATACTCAATTTATATATCTATTGAGTTAACCTATGATTGATTCTTTAAGACTTTTATATCTCTTATATATGTTGCTTGCATTATTTAAATATTTAACGTTTCTCACACCATATTTATTCAACTGTGTACCTTACTATTTATCTTTATAGTTGTAAGTGTTATTTATTGGTGCATAGTATTTATCATATATGCATTTTCTCTTTTTCTTTTCCATATATTCCGTATATTTATTCATATCATTCAAATTGTAAGTTATTATTAACTTTATTGTACTTATGATGACATCTTCTCAAAATGTCAATAAAAAATTATAACACAAAAAAAAATAATGATAGCCCTGTTGACTGATGTATGCACTACATGTTGTCCAACAAGGTGTGGTTCTAAAATGTCTCTCGAACATGAGATGTCTCAGGCACACCAGAAAATGTCACTGACCCAGACCTATGTAGACCCCTGCATACTTAAACCCAAGGTCACCTGAATTTGGTCAGTGTAATCAAACATTGAGCCAAATCTCTAGGCCAGAGCAAATTTTCTCAATTATCAAATTTCTAAAGAATGTTTGTCAACAATATTTGTATTTATTACTATACTTCTGCCTTGTGTATGATTACTTGATAACCACCATATAAAATTCCAAATGATGCCACAGATAGCAAGTTATTTGGCATTTATGCAGAAAACGCATGGCCAAAGAATCGCATACTTTCAGTGGGCCGACCGCTAGTATCACTTACCAGCATATCACAAGGAGAGACAAATATCCCAAGGTGGGGCTGTACAGGCAAAAGATACTTGACATTATGGTAGCCAAAATCAAACAAGTATCAGGCGCCCCACCAATAAATTCCAAACCTATATGATAGTTTGCATGATTTATGTCTGTCTTTGAGCACTGAGTCTAGGGCCACTGTAAGAGAGTAGCAGGTTGCTTGTATGCTGGTGTTTTTGGAAGTTGGTCAGAGTTATGGACTCCTTGTACAAGCAGCTATCACCAAGACACAAATTTTGCAAGTTCTGTTGATCACTCCACACATTGGCACACTATCAATACATAACTAAATTCCCCCATTCACTCTCTATGGTCGAATCAGAAAAAAAACATAAAAGTTGCTCCTATGTGCTTAGCAGTACTCACTTACAAACAAATGTTGCATACCTTTAAAATATATCAATGGCGGAATTAAAAAGCAAACATATTATAATCTGAAGTCTACACACAATTACAGATAAGACATGAGAATGTTGATAAACCTTAGTGTAGGAAGCTTGCTCTGTATATGGTATTGCCACTAGGTGGTTATACCGTGTACAGAGTCCAGGGGTTCCCCAAAAGTGTACAGGGTTCAATGTAAAACCCAAAGTGCACTATTAGTGGCTGTGTGGGCGAGCAGCCTCAGACCTAACTCAGAGGAGTGTAAGACATTTATTGCAAAACATTGACCAATGAGGGATACACAACTCAAGAAGGCGATCCAGACCAATTTTTTGAAAAATATACTTTGTTTGTATTTTATTTTAAGACCAAGATCTTCGCAATAAGGTATGTTTTTAAATGAAAATACTTTTCACTTTGAAAAATGGACGCATAGAAACGTTTCAGAACAGTTCAATGTTATCCTATGGGGAAAACAATATCGCTGTTAAACAGGTATTTAATACACTTACAATTCCAGTCTTCGGTACCAATGGTCAGCAGGGGGAAAGGGACAGGTGAGTACCAAAACTGCACCACCAGCGGCACAGGGGCGGCCAGGTGCAGAGGTCAAAATCGGAGTTCGGCCCAATGCTTTTCAATGGAGACTGTGGGTGCCTGGAGCCACACTGCTTGCAAGTAAGTAAATCAGCTGCAGGGGCCAAGCTTTGTGGGTTAGGATCAGCACAGGGGGGGCCAAAAAGCATTACCAAACATAGACCACCAGTGGCACTGGGGCGGCAGGGTGCAATTTCAGAGTCGGGCGCCCAAAACTTTTCAATAGGGATTCTTCTTTTGGCAAACAGGCTGCAGGAGTTGCACTGGAGGTTGAAGGAAGGAGACCAACATGAGCAGAGGTAAGTAGAGATGTAGGGGGTCATAGGGGTAACGTTGGTTCAGCTCACCAAGGTCCAGAGGCTTTGGGTGCAGGGGTACCTTTCGACGTCAGAGTCGTCTTACTGGAGCTAGTTGAGTTCAGGGGGACCCTCTGGATTCACAATGCAGGCACCGCCGTGGGCATCAGGAGAGGTCAGCCAACACTGGACATGAGGTCAGGTTCGCTGGGGAAACTTCACAGCACAGGTGGGCCACCGGTGTCGGTGCAGAGTGGGCAGGAGGATCTGCCTAGATCGGGGGTCCTTGGAGTTAGTTTCTTTTGGACAGGTCTGCTGTCCACAGGAGATTGGAGTCTTTTTTGAAGCCAGCAGTCCTCCCAGGGTTTCAGAGGTCACTGGCTGCAAGACAGGTGGCAGGTTTGGAGAAGCTGGAGACAGGCTGGGAGGGCTGAGCCAAGGCAGTCGTCATCTTCAGTCTTCTCTGCAGGGATGTCTTCTTGCTTCTTAGGTCATCGCAGATCGAGTTTCCAGGTCTGGGGAAGCCACCTAAATACTAAATTTAGGAGCGTTTTAAGGGAGTAGCAGGTAGGACCAATGGGCACCTCGCCAGGGGTGACTACACCCTCTATTATGCCACCCTCCTGTGGGAGGGGGCATGAACCTAGTCCTGATTGGAGGGGGTCTCCCAATCTTCAAAATGGTGGGGACTGAAAGATGTGCTTCACCTCGCCTCTCCCACCTTAGGGGTAGAGTTGGCAGAGGTGGGAACATCTCCTAGTCTTCTAAGTATTCCCACCGGTTTTCCTGCCCAAATTGGGTTTGGAAATCGGGGGCTGCCATCTGCTGCTAGCAGCAGAGGCTGGGGGTTGCATTACAAAGGTGGCAGGCCTTTGAAGCTACCCCTTTCGAGCACTGGCCCATCCTGGGGGAGGAGGTGTGACACCTCTGCCCAGGATGTGCTTTGTTTCTGGTCCCAGAGGGCAGGGCCTCTCTACGCAGAGGTTCATAAACATGTCTGGTGGTGGCTGGCTGCCACGGTAGGTAGGATTTCAAGGGGCACCTCTGAGGTGCCCTCTGAGTACATGGTACAATAAATCACACACTGGCATTAGTGTGGATTTACTGAAAGGATTAGTTTGGTACCAAACACTCCTGTGTTCAGTGAAGCCATCACTGTGGAACTCGAGTTGTCGAGTTTCCAGCCCATGTACTCTCTATGGCTTCCCTGGCACTTACAATATTGAGGAATGGACCCTAATATTGTAGGGGCAAATCTGCTCATGCAGCTATGCCTTAACCTGTGGTATAGTCCACCCTGCCTTAGGGCTGTAAGGCCTGCTAGAGGGTTGATTTACCTATACCTCCAAGCAGAGCTGGCTGGCACGGCACCTAGGCAGGGTGCCATGTCGACTTTGTTGTTTTCTCCCTCACAGGGGCATGCAAGCTTCAAGGGCAATGGCATGGTCCTAGTGAGAGGGGGTTCCAGGGGACCCTCTCCAGCTCCCAGGCCCTAGGTACCCAGGGTACCATATACTGGGGACTTACAGGAGGCAGAAGTACCAATTGTGGACATGTATTTGGGGAAGGAGCACTGACATAGGGGACCTGGTTGGCAGGGACCCTATCTAGGAATATGCACTACAAGGAGGCTAATTGGAGCTTGTCTACCCTGCTCATCAGACATGAAACCACCATAGTCGGAGCGGAGGGGGACAAAAGAAGATAGGATGTAAGAGGGAGTATATTTGTAAAGAATACAAATGTACAAATGTACAGACTGTTTGAAATTGAATCGTTAGGGTTGTGAACTCAAACATCAACTTCCCTATACATTCTCCTTCTCTTCAGCCAAACTGAATAACAAGAGGTCCTGATTATTAACAGGGACAAAGAGAAAGAAAAATTAAAACCGCATGGAGATATACTTGGCGATTTGCTTAATTACATTGGATTGTATTTATTTTTGTAAAAGCGCTAACAACATGCTAAATTATGCTTCAGCACTTAACAGAAGTGAACGACAAAGATAGCATCAGCACATACCAACATTATTCAGAATTCTGATTTAACTAAGCCAGTGTTTCTTTAACCACTGTACAAATTCAAGTCCATTCCACAGCTGTGGAGCTATTAACAAAGTCTGTTGGTCCCTGTGATGTAGGGGCATGGCTGACACAACCCGTCAGGCCTTGCAGAGGTGGTCGGAAAGCTGCCCCTACCGTACTAGAGATAATCGATGATTCCTGCAGTCACGTGGGGCCAAGTCTTATTAGTCCCTGCACCTTCTGCTTGCTACTGCGCACTACTACATAGCATGGCCCCGGGGGGGAAATGCAACAATTGGCGATGAGAATTGAGGATGCCCACCCGATGCCGGGCACCCCGCAACACCCTTTCGGCTGTGTCTGCACCACCAGCCCGAATCTTTCTGTGGGTGCTGCTTCTCTCACTCACGGACAAGCTCCACATGGGCACTGCAATTGTGAAGCCACACCTCCCTTGATGTTGGATGGGACAAGGATGGTGCAGCCCATATAATTGCATGTGGTACGTCCCTCTATAGGCCCCCTCCTGCTGTCTGGCTGCGAGCCCTGGCTGAACACCTACCTGGGGTGCACAGGGAGGATCGGCCCCCATCAAGGCCTGACATAGAGACAAAGTAGGCCTGCTGGCAGGGCTGACAAACCTGTCAAACTTGTCTCTCTCTCTCTCTCCCTTTGGAAGGCTGGTTTTGAACTGCATGCTGTGGCCTGCAAACAGCCTAAAGGTGGGTTTTTAAAACCCGGTCTGTTCGAAACATTGGGTGTTTCTGCTGCATGCCTCACCTGTGCAGCAGCGACTCTTACTTGCTAGTGAAAATACTTATATTAATAATGTGCACGTTGTTATGTTTAAATAAAACATGTGCTAAGTGCAAAACTTGTAGTAGGTAATCATACTTGAATGTTTTAGGCCTGCTCGTAAATCAAATGCTGGACTAAGTTAGCTTAACTGTCGATGTCATATTAAAATGAATAATAATGTATTAACACAGAAAGGCCTGTTTTTCACATTGAATAGTTGTTTGTGCAAGATTTTTTCTTCTCTTTGCTGCAGATGTTGCAACTTCGGAAGCCTACTGCTAGTTATTGAATAGACACTTGTTTTGTATTAGACAACTGATACTGAGGTTCCAATTGGGAAGGGACAATAACGACAGGAAGAATTATTCATGGGAAGGAGTTTGGACCTCAAGAAAATAACGTTGTAACAGTTTCTAGAACTAATGTCTGAAAGTCTATTGTGCTCTAGTGAGAACATGGGGAGTGAACCTGTTCCCAGGAGTTTGCTGATATTCTATTGGTGGATGAAGTCGACGAAAGACAATAATGTTGCAACGTAGAATTTGCGTGTTCTTAGAGTAGCTAAGATGTTTTCGCAGACCTCAGACCCAACAGGCAGATCTTGCAGATTTTCTTTCCCTGACATTCTCACTAGAGATTTCTCTCTGATATCCTAGATTCCTGACATGAGAGGTTACTTATAATTCCATATGTCTGCTAAATTATGACTGAGATTAAATTCTGTCTGATTTGCAAAAGCATTATGCTTCCTCATTGATCTCTCGCTCAATCAGACCTCTTTATGGGTTTCTGAACTGACACCTTTCCTTTGATTATCCTAGCTTATTTAGAATAGGGAGTTTCCTTTATGGAACACATTTGTTGCATTATTACTATATTGACGATTCTGTTCTATTTTGTAATCAAATATTGATTGATTATATTAACTTCTAATGCTGAAATTTAAGATTAATGTCTAATAAATAGATGAAAACCAAAAAAAAAAGATTTGAAAATAAAACTCTTTAACTCACACTAACTCTATTTATTGGAAAAATAATAAGTCTTTAACGATGCATTCTTTGTGTAGATGATTGCTCCTCATTCCTCTTCGTTGACCATCGAAGGCCCATACGACCAGTGGCAGGGGTTATTTAATGATTACACCAGAATATTGAGATACAGAAACTCCCGCTCCGTCAAGTGGTAGTGAGAGGACGGTTAGTGTCACAAGAGAGAGGAGCTGAAACAATTTACCCCAACTTAGAAGAATAACCCATGGCCTTAAGCCCAAAGCAAGAACTTGAAGACTGAAGGAGTTGCGGTTTTGAAGATGGTTGCAGTGGTGGCAGTGTGAGTATCAAGAGCGTTATGTGTTGTCTTTGTCTTACGATGATGACGTTTTTATGTTAAGATTATGTATTTTGTGTTTTGTGCAATAGTGGTCTTTGCTTAAATGTTGAGCAGTTGAAGTTATTATCGTACTCAAAGTAGTCTACGATTCCGGAATAAACAGTTGAAATTATGGTGTTATTTGTCTGCTTAAGTTTTGTGTTGCAGATTCGTGAAGTGCCATCGACTGCACAATTGAGATAGGAATTTAAATGAGTTGCTGTGATTGTACTAAATTTGATTGGTGTTAGTGGAACCTATTGCACAAAGTGGAAGCTATGTCAGTCGGGTAATTTATGGCTGGTCGAGATTTCATTTGTGTGTTTGTGTAAGGAAGCCGGAGGGTGTTAAAACTTTATTTCTGATTGTTTCTTGTATGAGTAAACTACTTTGAATTTCTTTAACGGAGCACACAACATTTATTTGTGTATTTCTTTTTGCTTAGAGTTGTAGAATTTGTGTATGAGAAAATTTTAAAGGAGGGAAAACTGCTGCGAAGAGTGAGAAGTATGTCACAGTGTGCCAATTGGACAGTTAACGTTAGTGCTGTGCTGTTATTGGTTGTAATGTCGCAGGGTGCCGCGCTGGGATAGGTTAGTTGTTGTGAAGTGCCGCTCTGAGATTGGTTGACGAGTCATCAAGTTTAAGACTGAGATGGGGGGGTGACAGAAAGGTTGCGACAGGATTGAGAAAAGAGATTGTCGTATACAGAATTAAGACAGAACCAAACATTATTTGTTTAAATATAGTAAAGATGAAATGCTTTAAAGATCTTAAAGATTTGATGAGCGGATATGTGAGAGCCCCTGTTCGAGAGGATGAGGAGGCACTACCGGAAGGTACGCCAGCTCATAATATGGCAGCAAATGCAGGGCTCCATACATGTTTGTGGCTCTGTGAATGGTGCAAGCGCACTGAAAATAAAGGACCATTTACATTTCCACAATATGGTACTTATATTTAAAGATTATTGAAATTTACGAGAAAACTTACATGAAATGAAACCATCTCGTAGACCCACACAATATGAAGCATTAAACGCTTGGGAGAGAGCTAAGAAGAGCAGTGCGAAATTACCCAGATGCTCAATGGGATGAAGGGCAGCAAAGGTGGAGGAAGTGTATAGTTAAGGGAGCTAGAGTTTGTACAGCTATGACTACAGAAAAAACTTAAATGAATCAGAAACAGGGAAATGATAATGAGGAAGCTGCAAAGAAAACAGACACAGATAGTGATTCAGGGGACAATATTTTAGATGCTTTGATGTCCTCTCATCCACCTCCACATGTGGCTCTTCCAATGAATACAGATGGTGTTTCAACAATTAGTGCTATGATGGGTACAGCTCCAGGTAACCCAAGCACGATTCAGATTGAAAGACCACTTCCAGCACTTCCAATTATTCTTACACCTACTGAAGCAACCCTTACTGTAATTGTTCAGGGGGTTAATGCTTCAATTGTGACTGTTCAGGATCACAAGTTGTGACAGCACAGGCATTGGCAGTGCCGATTGCTACTGCCCCAATAAAGATTGTTCCAAACACGGTTGTTCAAGGATCAGTAGGAGGAGTAGCTGCAACAGGGTTTATCCCCACAATGCAGAATTCACATATTGTTGCTTAGACACCATCACATAATGTTTAATGATTGAGAGAAGGGAGATGAATTGTCTTTACAACACCAATTGCACAGGGAGAGACAGGACAATTTGAGGATGGTATTTTTCCCCCAGGGTTTGAAGAGACTTTGGAAAATAAGGGAGTGGGAGAATCAGGGAGACTACCTGCTATTCAAGAAATGGAAAGACCCTTAGATGTGCCAAAATTTATGGTAGAATTAAAAAATATTATCAAAAGACTTATTTTATTAATATTCACAATATTACATTTAAATAAAACATGTGCTAAATGCAAAATTTGTAGTAGGTAATCATACTTGAATGTTTTAGGCCAGCTCGCAAATCAAATGCTGGATTAAGTTAGCTTAACTGTCGATATCATATTAAAATGAATATTACTGTATTAACACAGAAAGGCCTGTTTTTCACATTGAATAGTTGTTTGTGCAATATGTTTTTCTTCTCTTTGCTTCAGATGTTGCAACTTCAGAAGCTTACTGCTAGTTAGTGAATAGAACTTGTTTTGTATTAGACAACTGATACTGAGGTTCCCATTGGGAAGGGATAATAACGACAGGAAGAATGATTTATGGGAAGAAGTTTGGACCTCAAGAACTTAATATTGTAACAGTTCCTAGGACTAATGTCTGAAAGTCTATTATGCTCTTTTTGAGAGCATGGGGAGTTAACCTGTTCCCAGGAGTTTGCTGGTATTTCTATTGGTGGTTGAAGACGAAAAAAGAAAATAATGTTGCAACGCAGAAGTTGTGTGTTTATAATATTGCGTGTCCTTAAAGTAGATAAGATTTTTTCGTAGGGGCAGATCTTGCAGAATTCCTTTCTCTGACTTTCTCACTAGAGATTTGTCTCTGATCCCCTAGACTCCTCTACACAAGAGATTACTTAGCCTAATTGTATATGTCTGACTGTGATTAAATTCACAGTCTGATTTGCAAAAGCGTTATTCTTGTTCATTGATCTCTCTCTGAATCAGAACTCTTTATGGGTTTCTGAATTGACACCTTTCTTTTGATTATCCTAGCTTATTTAGAATAGGGAGTTTCCTTTATGGAACACACTTTTTGCATTATTACTATTTTGACTTTTATATTGACAAATATTCAGTTCTATTTTATCATCAAATATTGATTGATGGATTATAATATCTTCTAATGCTAAAATTTAAGATTAATTTCTAATGAATAAGTAGATGAAAACCAAAAAGAAACAATTTGAATATAAAAACCCTTTAACTCACACAAACTCTCTTTATTGACTCAATAATAAGTCTTTAACGATGAAATGTTTCTGTAGACGATTGCTCCCCATTTCTCTTCATCGACCATCATAGGCCCATATGACCAGTGGTGGAGGTTATGTAATGATTACACCTGAAGATTGAGCTACAGAAAATCCCACTCTGTCACCTGTTTGGCCCCAACTACCATCTGCACCAACAATAGGAGTAATAAACATCCACCTGTATCTTTGCCCAGATGGGGATCACCAGCAGCTGCACCACCAAAGGAGAGATATTCGCTTCCCTCCCATGCATGCATCTTAGTACCACACCAAGCCTAGACACTCGCAGTGATGTGGCCTCTGAACGCATCACTAGTTGAGGACCCACCAGACTAAGGCAGGACGGCGGAGGACGGCTGTGCAATGTTTGGGCTCGCTGCTACAATTACCCAGGTGCTTCCTGTTCCACCACCTCCACAAGTATCTACTCAAAATCACCCGCATTCAGCCCAACATGGCGGCTGACCCAGCCATAGAAGAACCATTTGTTGTTGAAGACCCTATGTCTTTGGCAGCCCAAATGCAAGCCGTGGGTGGAATGGTTGGAAACCTAATTTGCAACTGTGGACATGGAGGAGGAGAGACAGTGTCCCATGCTTCTACACCTTGCAGGTGCCACTATTTGCAAGATATCAAAAAGTCACCAAAGCGTGCCACCCTGTTTGTACGCAACACTGAAGCGCTCACAGAGCATTTTGAACCACTCGCAAATCCTGTATACGAGCGTTTCCTTCTACGACAAATTAGGCAGAATCAGTGGGCACTTTCCATGCATGCCTAAAGAATCTTGCAAGCACGTGCACTCTGCCCGATGCTGACGAAGAAATTCGAGCCCAATTCATTCAGGGATACTCATCTGAGAAACTGAGGAAGCAGATACTCCAGGTTCCAAATATGACCATGGCATACATCTTAAGGCTAGGGCTTCCCAAAGAGCTATGAGCTGCTCACATGGAAGCTGCCTTTCAGCGGTCAGTGAAGACAGAATCAGTCAACCACGTCTCGCAGACCACACCGGAACAAACTCAAAGGCACCAAAAGCCGCCTCTATCGCCCAAAAGCTCCCACTGGTGTCGAGGTCAATGTCCCCATCAAGGCGACTGGCCAAAGGGAAGGAAATGCTTCTTGTGCAGTAAGCCAAACCATTTTGTGAAGGTGTGCCGTTCAACACCAATGCGGAGGGCGCAGAAGACAAAGTCAGTTAATGCAGTGGAAGACCCCACACCCCTGGAGAAGGATGGTGATATGGACGACCTTGAAAGCTTGGTCCACGTGGTACAAGCAGCCAAGCCAGAGCAATTCTGTGGCAGAAGTGCACCCCGATGCACTATCACCAATTGGACACCCACTGCTAGCACTGATTGACATGAGGCCCTTGAATAACATCCTGGCCCAGACCCTGTTTCAGGCCATTCCGGAAAGACCACTACTTTGCCAAACAACCACTAATTTGTTTGCATTCGGGACAACCACGCCTCTTCCGCTAGCTGGTGTTTTTACAATGGATATTCTCTACGGTATTCAGTCAAGCCAAGGTATACAGAACAAAGGGAGGCACTGGAATCTTACTTAGCTGATAGACAGCAGAACGGTTACAACTGGTGTCTTTTGCATTCATTCTCCACACCACCAACAAAGCAACATTCGTTGATGACTTTGCACCTCTGTTTGAAGAAATTGGCTGTCTGAAAAACAGAATGAGTAGTTTCCACATTGATGAGTCGATCCAACCAGTTGCATTATGCCTCCGGGGGGTGGCCTTCCAAATTAAAAAAAACTCAGTGGCTCTCTCCAAGAAGTGACAAAGGCAAATGCTTAATGGAATTGAGATACTACTCAAGACAAAGCTTTTTAAGCAGAAAAAAAGCCCTATCAGAACACACCATACTGGCATATTTTGACCCAAGAAAGGACTCAGAACTGTCATTGGATGTCAGCCCCACTGGTCTTGGGGCTGTTTTGTCCCAGCATCAAGGCAATGGGGAATGGGGCCCAATTGCTTATGCCAGCCGAGCCCCCACAGACATGGATTAGAGGTACTCCCAGATAGAAAAAGAGGCCATTGCCATCCATTGGGGCTGCAGGCATTTTCACATCTACTTTTACAGACATTCGTTTGTGGTGCACATGGACTACAAACCTGTCCTTCCACTCTTCAGAGGTTCATCGTCGAAGCCTCCCCCAAGAAAATAAAAATTGATTCTTCAGCTACAGGAATATCGATTCTCTGTTGAGTATCGCCCAGGAACCCCAAACCAAGCCAATTATCTTTCTCGTCATGCCCAGTTGGCTGCCCTCAGCAAAGATCGGATCCAGCAGAAACAGAGGAATATGTAAGAATGGTGGTGGAGAGGTCGAGACCGCTGCCCATGTTGGTAGAGGGAATAATTGAGGCGACCAAATCCGATGAATGCCTGCAGCTGGCTGCTGATGCAGTCACCACTGGGAACTGGATCAAAATCTATCCCAGAGGACTGAAAAGGCGAGGTAAACACTCATTGTCACTTCACAATATCAGACAATATCAGACATGAGCTGGCAGTCACCCAGGAGGGATGCCTGTTGCGAGGATCACGTCTGGTCATACCTGGGAGGTTAATGCAAAGGGTGGTCGACCTCGCCCATGCTGCGTACCAAGGCATTGTTAAAACAAAGTCCTGACTTAGGAGCAAAGTCTGGTTCCCTGAACTAGGCGAGAATTGTAGCAAACGGTAAAACACTGCACCCTGTGCCAAGCCACGGGTCCTCCAGCTTCCCCGGTGAACACATTAACTGATAAATTTTGACCTTGTACCGTGGCATTGTGCCAGTGCTGACTTTGGGTGTTTTCCTGATGGTCACCACATGCTGGTGGTGGTTGATGAGTTCACTAACTATCCAGAGGTAGAGATCGTGAACTCGATTACAGCCTGCCACACCACCCCCAAGATGGAGGAAATCATGGCAACTCACGGTTTGTTCAAGGAGCTTCAAAAGGACAATGGTCTGCCTTTCTCTAGTCACAATTTTGCCAAATACTTACAGTCCAGCAGTGTCACTCATTGCCCCAAGCAAATGGTGAAGTGGAACATTTTATGAGGACTCTCGCGAAAGTTATCCAAATAGCCCCAGCCTCTGACAAGAATATGAAGAATGGGGTGTACGCCTTACTGAGAGTATACCTACCCACACCTCACACTACCACAGGGGTTAGTCCCAGTCTGTTGTGCTTCAGGCGACATGTAGCGGACACCCTTCCCCAACAGGACATTTCGACCCACTGCCAGAAATGGTGACTCAAGCGGAACAACGGAGGAGAGTGCAGAACGAGAAAGTTTAAAAGAAAATAATAGCCCGACCTAGCAGGATGCGGATTGGCGATTTGGTACTGGTGAAAGATATTAAATAAATTTTGCCTTCTTATGGGATGGTACCCTGGCAGGTAGTCAGCATCTGTGGAACCATGGTAGCTGCTCAGAAAAACGCAGATTTCCTCACCAGAAGTGTCTGGTTTTTCAAGTAATTTTTGTCATCGCTGCTGCCTGGAAATGCAGTAGGGGAAGATCGTCCTCAAAGTAACTATACAGGGAGTGGTGGAGAACAATCGGATGGCCTGTCGGGGAATACCACCACCCTCTCAAGTCCCAGTTCCCTAGGTCCAGAAGGGAGTCGAAACCCCGACATTTCTGGTGTAAACAGATATGCCAGTCCTCGTTCATTTCACACGAGACTGGCAGCAGACGGCCAAGTCGCTACCAGTAAGGGGATGGACCGGTATCACCTGAGGCCAAGACCTTTGCTTTCACAGAAATCTATATAGAGTATGGAGCATGAAGGATCCTTCCTGGTTTACCCGAGCACCACGGACCCCCGCCAGACTTGCGACGGATCATGACATTCCAGAATTGAATGAGATCAGGAGTCTCTTACATTGTTTTTGTTATCCAAGGTTGTTTTGGTTGTGTTTTTGTCAGTTGTGTTTCATGTTTTGTTCCGTTTTGAGTTACAGAAGAATGTATTGTAGGGGCATGGGTGACACAACCCGTTGGGTCCAGGGGTAGTACGAAAGCTGCCCCTACTATAGTAGAGATAATGGATGGTTCCCGCAGTCACTTGGGACCAAGATAATAAAGGGAACCTGATCCGGAGGTTCGAGGTTAATTAGCAAGCAGCCAGTTGTCCTGTGTCTTATTGGTCCCTGCTGCCTGCTACTGTGCACCAGTACGTAGCATGGCCTTTGGGGGAAATGCAACAGTCCCCTCAGTTAACAAATTTGCATTTTGTTGCGAGTTAGATACCACACTGCCATTTTATCTTGTTGGTTGAATTCGAGGGGGGTCAATGTTGACACAGCATGGACTGGACCCATGCCACATTATTCAAGATAAACACTGACTCTGGGCCCTAGAAGATTCGTAGGGCGCTGGAGACTTCTCTGGATCCTCCCTAAGCCCAGCCCGTAAGACTTAATGGAAATTTGGGGGCTGCTTCGTCTACATTTGGCAAGGAACCAAGACCGGGCTCAGCAGGACATTGAACCGGACACAGCATCTCCTCCAATGGGTTAAAAACTCCCTCCATGTGCTTTCCGATGCCCTCTGCCCATGACATGTAAGAGGTGCTCACCCTTCGCCAATGTGAACTGGTGCTTTTCAGACTTCAGTACCAGGCAGAGGTTTGAATTCAGATGTGTCTATCCTCTTCTAAACCCTCACTTGTAGCGGTGGCTGGATGCTGTTCTTCTCATGCCCAGCTGGCATTGGCAAGAGTGCTCCAATCACTTGTTTAAATTAGGCGCCCCTAGGATTTTATTTAGGGATGCTGTTTGTCCATTGTGCACACCAGATAATTCGCTTCAAGCAGCAGTCAAGTTGCTCTGCTGGCTAAAATTCAGAAGATATGGCTGCCAAGGTGGCGCTGGCCCAGATGCTTCCGTCCAAGACCAATTCCAGAAACGGGCTCACGTGCCGGCTGTGCCAATCAGGAACTCTTGTTCTCACCCTCTGTCATTTTCTGGTAAACGCACATCAGTGGTGGGGAGTGGTGTATTCATTCCTCTGGGCTACTCTTCCCCTCTTGGATAACACTGACATGCAGCACGCGCTCCAGCGCGGAGCGCGAGTTCACTCCGCGGCCCTAGTGCTGTTAAAGCTGGTGCGTGTCAGTAAAACAGTTTATGGAACAGCAGAGTCTTTACAACACAATACAGCCTTTAAATCATCGTCGTAAAGCACCCTTGCATGATACAGTTGTCAATATAATTTAAAAAGTTAAAACTATTCTCCAAAAATCCTTTACCACAGCATACAAATCCAGATGACATAATCGATAGCAAGGCAATCTATCGTGCTCTTAAAATCAAGAAAATACGCGATTGAAACACATCTTCCATTTGGTCCATCTCCACGTGCACTGGTCAAATGTGACTTTTAAATTTATGGTGCAAGATAAATGGCCACCTCTTTATTATTAGAAATTGGTTTGACCCAACGTCTCCACAAACAAATCACAAAACAGAGAGAAACAAATCTGCGGAATTGTAAAATGTCTGCACTTCCGAGTACCACGAATGGCGATGCACGAGTCCGAACTTTAAGCAGATAAACAACTTCTTAGGGTAGACTCTGTGAACCGACTGTGTATTAGTCTCTAGGCCAAGCTGAGATCAGAACAGGTGGGTAGATCCAATGCCAGACATTCAAGACATCCACTTATGACAAATCCCCATTCAATGAAGCTGAATGGAACTAATTTATAAAGTCAGAGGCTATCTTGAAAATCTGGCATGGATCAGCTATCCTCAATCTATGTTGTATACTCCTGCTCTGGGTAATACTTAACTTAAATCACTCTAGTATTAAGCAGCTGAAACTTAAAGACTAGCGCCAAAAGAAACTTGGGTAGTGTGCACCATATAAACGGCATGATGATGCTCAAGATGATAAGTAGTGAGTAGTGGTTAATAATATCCGATAAGCTGATAATAGACAATTCTCTGTGCATCCGTGCCACAAGGTGTGCATAAGGTATTGCCCCTTCTACCGACTTCCTCGTCCCATTACATGAGGTGGTACCTTGCCCAGTCAGATAACCTTGTAAGACTGAGACAAAAGAAGAAATCTAGCTTTTACTGCATCTTTCTTCCTTTTTTACTAAGAAGCCCTGACGCTTCCCAAAAACCTTCAACCTCATCCTTATGACTGGCTCCTTTGTTCTGTCTCTCTTAGGAGATGGTATCTGTGAATAGCGTTGGTGATTCTTGACATGTTTAAGGTAACAGTTTGAATGTAATTTTTTTAAATGTTACTCAAGCTTGTTGCTACGCATAAATGGGTGGCATTATTGTGGGGCAGTGGCAGGGATCGCTCTCCCACCTCAGGTGCTTGATCTGGGGCAGAGATTGGTGTCCTAGCCTCGGCGACTGGAAAACCTACCCTGACAGGCTTTTCCCGATCCCTTGTGGCACCTGGTCTGAGTGGTATTATGTGTCGTCCGAGATTCCTATTCTATAGAATTCAAATTTCCACTTCTACAGATGTTGTTGAAGCGAGCTGAATATCTGAGCTGATATCCCCTCTGCGTGCCATTCAAGATGGTAACATTGCAGTCAACAATCCCTCTAATATCCAGTGGAGGCATCCTAGTGATGTTGGATTTCCAAGAATCAAACGTCCACATACCAATTCATCTGAGAAGTCAATGTTACCTGAGTTTTGCCGTAGAGAATCACCATTGTCAGTTCAAACCCCTGCCATTCGAACTTTCCTCAGGACTAAGAGTGTTTACCAGGGTATTGGCACCTGTGGTAGCTTCTCTACAACTAGATGGGGTTCAAATATTTCCCTATCTTGATGACTGGTTAATATCTGACAGAGACCCGTGCGAAAACAGTCTCTGAGTTCCTAGAAGCTTTGGGGCTTTCGCTAAATGTACAGAATATGGCTCCAAGGTTGCTGGCAGTCTTCATGCCCCTGAGGCTTATACAACTCAAATACTTGTATAGGATATGCTATAGCCTATGAGGCTGAACAAAATGAAACATACCCTTGATCCGTGCTGCTTGCGCTGCAAAACACAACCGGGCACTTTTTATCACACAATATGGGAGTGTCCGACCAAACAAAGTGTGACATTTGCACCACTCTTTCCCGGGTGGTTAGGATACCAGTATTACTTGAGCCCAAAATGATCTTGCTGGGGCTAATGGATGAGTGGGGTGGCAACAGATGCACTAGGCTGCTAGTGGAGGTGGGGCTCCTCCTAGCCAAATGAGATATTGCCCGACACTGGAGAGTAGAGGGGCCGCCTCCACTGGAGGAATAATACAAGTAACAATCGGTTCTGTCGGGTGTTGGAACAATTTCTTTGTAGTATTCGTTATTCAATGAAAACAACGTGATTAAGTAAGAGCAAACGACTTGAACACAACAGAGAATAAACCAATTTATCTCATTCATAGAGAAGAAAGTATTTTACTTCATATTTGCAAGTCTTCAAACAAAGTCAAGAATTATCATGGCATGAGAGCTGTCCGATAACTCAATTAAAAGGCGGCGCATGTGGGCGTGATTATAGTGACAAGGTGAGTGAAGTGACAAAGTGACAGGATTTGTGTATTATACAACAAGGTGAACCAATACTGTACAAGTGATTACATAAAGAAATATTGAAAAGCAGGTCCAATTACAAATCAAATGATAGCGGTCAACCTAGCATGGTCAATGAATTACATGAACTGGTGTGCTAGGGAACCTATTACATGGACCAAAAACCGTCGACGTTTCGACCCTGACAAACTGCATGAATTAAAGATGTCAACATGGGTCTTCTTCAGGACAAAGGAATGCGATGGACAGCCTGTGGGGAGATAACTAAAGTAAGTGTGTGTTCAAGTCTGTGAAATACATGTCAATACATGGGGTGCGTATATAGTACTCACTGGTACTCCTGAATTACATGTAGTATACGCAAAACTCAACCCCAAGGCCTTGGGGAGAGTGAATCAGGGGTTCAGTCCAACTGGTGGTAAAGCTGGGTGACCTAAAGTAATCACGAAGGGTGGGTTTAGAAAAGGACTTAAAGTATAGGTCCCTTTGTTGATGAATCAGGGGTCTATGGGTGAAATGCCCATAAAAGTGTGAGAGCGTACCTGATAGATTGAGGCCAGGCAGAAGAATTCCTTGGTGCTCAACTGGTCTCAGCCAAGACGGTAGGGAACAGTCACAAAATCGCTGTTCTGTACGCTGGTGAAAAAATGGAATGGATCCTTACTATAGGATATTAAATAAAGGGCCAACCCGAAATGACATCAACGTAAAAGGCATACCTGAAAAAAGGAATCCTATTCCTAGCGGGAAAACATGGACGTCTTTATCGTACCAAACCGCAGCGTCGTGAAGAATCAGGGCTGCATTATCTCTGTGTTTGGATAAAAAGTCGGGTCTTAGTCTGAATTGCAGGAGCAATGCGGAAATTAGGTGTGAATTATGTGAGTGAATATTGGCACGTACCTTGCAGGTGGTGACCCAAGGCAAAAATCCGTGGAGTGTCTCACAGACCGCTGGACTGCGCGAAACTGAATGCCGCGTCTAGCGTGCATGCAATGCGTACAGCAGCTGTAACCGGCAGAAGCTCGGGAGTTAAATGCCGCGTCTTGCGTGCACGTAATGCGTGCAGCAGCTATAACCGGCAGATACTCTGGAGTTAGCAGCGAAAAAAGACTTCCCGGCCAACTATGGTGTAACTGAACCTTGGGGCCAATTTGGGAAAAGGATGCAGACATAGTGTGTACGTGATCTATATACATAAAGGACCATGAAGAAGCTTTTGAGTGGATTGAGACAAATTGTTGCTATTGTCATCTCGACAAAGGACAAGATAGCACTTTACTCAATGCATGTTAAATAAATGCATATTGAAACAAATGTTATCGCTGCGACGGAAAACGTAAAAAAAATTCAATTCATGATGAATTAATAAGCGAATCACATCTCAAACAAATTGTTGCTATAGTCATCGCAAGGGCGAAGATGAATTAAAACACATTGTTGCTAATGTCATCTCTGCAAAGGAAAAGGTAAAACATTTCTCAATTCAAGTTGGAAAAATAAACAGGGTATCACATCTCAAATTCATGCATAAATCAAAAGTATGACCCACAACATATGTTAGTGCCATTTGTATGGAAATATGGTAAATGAAAACAATTCTGTTTACATGGTACAGTACTGATGGATTACTGTGTCTGGGACATGGTTTGTCATGTACCGATATTCCATGTATGTTGCACCATGTGTGCTGGTGCTAAGTCTGGAATTTAAAAGATGATGTGGTTTAAAAACATGATTCTGCTAGATGGGAGTCAACCAGCCCATCCATGTTACATAACGCAGGTAAGGCATGGAGGGTAAAGTGTGTCGTGGAACAGTGGTGCCTGACTATCAGGAGATGGAGTACAGATAATGTCATCTATGCCTGAGTTGACCCATCTGTTTGTGGGTCTCCTCCAATTCGTTCAAACCGAACGACACAGTGTTTAGTAAATGGATCCACTTGCATTCCTTTAGGTTGAGAGAGGTCGTCAGGTTACCCCCCCCCCCTAGGGTGTAACTGTATCTTTTCAAGTACAGTCCATCTAAGGCTTTCAGGTTGATGAGCAGAGTTGACAAAGTGGTCAACTAGTGGTGCCCCTTTTGTGTGGCATCTAATCCGACTAATGTGTTGTAGGATTCAACACTTGATCTTTTGTGTAGTTTGTCCTACATATAATTTGTCACATGGGCATTTGATGACATAAATCAAATTGGTGCTGTTGCAGTTAGTGAAGTGTGGCATCGTGTATGTGCGGTTGTTATGTGAAAAGCTGTTTCCCTCGATGGTAAGGGGGCAACTCTTACAATGTCCACATTTGTGATGGCCAGTCACTGGAGGTAAACTGAGTTGTGTTCTCAGGTCAGGTGGTTTGGGCATTTCTAAATATGCACAGACTACAGAGTCTCTGATGTTTCTTCCACGTTTGAAGGCAAATACTGGATCTTCTGTGGTCCCAATCTCTGTAGATACCAAGGGCCAGTATTTCTTAATTATCCTCTTGATTTCTTGGCTTTTCGGATTGTATGTTGTGACGCAGACAATCTTGTCATTTTGGTGTGTCTTGGGTTTGACTTCAAGTAATGCCTCGCGGGGGCAGTACCAAGCTCTCTTCTTGGCACGTTTCAAAAGGCCTAGCGGGTAGCCTCTGTCTTTCAGTCGCTGTGTCAATGTCTCTGACTCTTTGAAATAATCGGATCTGTGTGAGCAATTACGACGTAGGCGTAATAATTGCCCATATGGTAAATTGTCCCGGAGACTCCTGGGATGGTTGGAGTTGTATTTGAGCAAGGTATTACGCTCAGTTGGCTTTCTGTATAAGCCGGTGAATATCACCCCTTCTTCTACTTGTAAGGTAAGGTCCAGGAAGCTGATGGAAGACTTGCTGGACGCCATGGTGAACTGAATGTCTCTGGATCTCCCATTCAACCATATGAAGAAGTCATTCAATACGGCTTCACGGCCCGACCAGACCATAAAAACATCGTCGATATATCTCTTCCATACACTGATGTTGTCCAGAAAGAGATTATCGATACTGTAGAGATGTTCTTCTTCGTAGGTGTCCATGAACAGGTTAGCCAGGCTGCGGGCAAAGCCCGCCCCCATAGCCACGCCCTTGCACTGTAGATAGTGTTGGTTCAGAAATACGAAGTAATTTTTGGACATTGCTATTTCAAGGAGGGCTATCAAGAAGTCTGTAGGGACCCAATGTGGTGCCTCACGTTTGTCAAGTGTTGATCTTATTACATCCAAAGCGATGGATTGCGGGATGCTTGTATAGAGGGAGGAATAGTCATGCGGAATGGACTATTGCGCCAATGCCGAACAATATGTATATAAAGCCTGGGACTGCCCCGAAAATACAATAAAATGTGGAGGGGGCCTGAACTGCGTATTTCAAGAACTGTAGGATATGAACATCTAATATACATTATAAATTGCATAACCTGTATTGGGCTCGGCAAGCAGGTTGATCAGTGCTGACCATATTGTATTATATACTTAAAGTGCGAACATTTGCGTATGTTTGAAAAACCAATAAAATAGATTTATATATAAAAAAAATCCTCCAAGCTTCAGCCAGATCATAGTTGAAAGTCCAAGACCTGATGGCAACAACAACAGCCTTAATGGCTTGAGCACATCGTCATTTAAACCCTCTGCTGCACCACTTAACTGAATCATTGCCCTTCAGAATTATAAGACTATGAGGAGATGACTACAACATCGAGCACAATTTTACAATGGTTACGGATTCCAAAGAAATTACAGAAGGGTGTTCTTATGCACGCCCCACTTACCTTAATTTTGAGCACAGTGAGGGGATGGGGGCAAATCTTCCAATTGGAGAGATCTTTCAACAATCCTGTAGGCTCCTCAAGTGGTTGCCCTACTGGAAGTGAAAGCTGTGTTGGTCCGAATTGACAATCAGGGGCAAACTGCCACAGCGGTACAAAAAACATGGCTCTAGGCAAAGTAGCTCACTTATTTTCTCTAAATTAGTCTGTGGAGGGATAATTTTCATACATCTAGCCTCAGGTGAACTCTTCTACCCTCAGTGTCTTTTCATCCAATTCAGGAGGTGTTTCATTAGATCACAGAGCTCTTTTTGTCAGCCATGGTTGGCCCTGTTTACCTCTCCAACGCTCTCCTGCCTCAATTTTGCAAGAAAACCTGGTGTCCAAATGCTTGGGGATGGATGCCCTGTCGTTTTCTTGGCCCAGAGGGGATTCTTTATGCATTTCCAACAATTCGCCTCCTCCTGAGGATGCTCCAGAAGATTCAGGGGGAGAATATCACATTCATTCTAATAGCTCCCTTTTGGCCTTTTTGTCCATGGTTACCATCCACAAAACACCTGGCAATACATCATCATTTCTACCTGCTGATAGATCCATCTAATCTCTTGCATTTCGGGCCTGGACACAGAAATATCTGGTGCATCTTAGCCTCAAGGTGTGGAAGTTGAGAGAGTTGGTCTCCAATAATTAGGCCTCCAGAATACCCTCCACAATAGCTTCCTATGCTAAGCATTGGTAAAAGTTTGAGACATGTTGCAGAGATTGAGAGGGTAGCAATATCTTATGATCACTTCCAAACTTTGGACTTTTTAAGAGAGGTCTGGCTCATTTTTTATCAGCTCAATGGGTAGCCATTAGGAATTTCAGGAATCTTGGGGAGATATTTCTAAGATTGCCCCTTTGGCTTTTAGACTGCTTAAAACCTTTAGTTTGATCAGATGTATAGTACTGCAGCCTCTTCCACTATGGGGTCTTCCCGCAGTGCTAAGAAGTCTTCAAAATGAGCCATTTGAGTTTTTAGAATCAACTTCATTGTTATTGATTTCAGCAAAGGTACTTTTTCTTGTGTCAATCACCTCACTCAGGAGATGGGAGAGCTCGGTGACTTGGTTATTACGTATCCTTACCTTCAATTTTTCTCAAACAAGATGGTTATTCATCCGGATCCTAAATTTAAACTCAGATGCAATCTGAACCTTATACGTCTCAAGCATTTGTGGTGCCAGCTTTTGAGGCAGGCTGAAGTGACTCAATTCACTTATCTTTGGACATGAGAATGTCTCTTTTAATATATCTAAAGAGAACTGGAGAGTTTAGCCATTCACATTTTTTGTTTATGTCTGATGATCCTACCAAAAAGGGAAATAAACCAACAGCCGCCCTGAGAAGATGGGTGCTTCAAGCCATTCCCCAAGCCTATTTATTAATGGAAGAGGACAATCCAGGGAACTTACAAGGTCGCCCTACTTGAGGGGTAGCTACCTCATGGGGAGAAGCATATGGGACATCTTTGTAGGAAATATGCAGAAAAGTTACACTGTCAACTCACCATAATTTTGTTACAGTTTTTTGTATGGATGGTATGGATGTAGGAAAAATGGTGCTATTGTTTTTGGCTCTGGAGTATTAAACGCTGTGGTGAATGAATTGCTAATAATACTTATCAATTGACTATGTAAACCACGGTTGAATCTTCATATTATTGATACCTGCAGAACACGAAAGCTTGGCTACATCCTCTGGAAGCTATTACAGGGACGAGAAAGATGGATGAAGGGTTAATGACCACATCGATTGCTGGTAATCTTTATTACCCTGTGTCCCAGTCTTCCTCGTCACTGGCCTCCTCCCCTCTCCCTCCCAACTGCAGTTCCTTTGGCACCTACAATCTTCTACTTTGAATGGTACTTGTAGGGTGGCCATAATAAGGAGATTCGCGGATATAGGGAAAAGATGGGAATTTTTAGTGAAGAAGGATACATTCAAGATAGATTTCTTTTTTTCTCAGCTTTACAAGGGTATCTGTCGAGGGAAGCGGGCTGGACCAACTCACATAGTAAGTTCATAGATGAAACACTGGGACTCAGGGAAATGAAGATTACTGGTAAGTAAAAAGCTCATTCCCTGCTTGGATGCCACAGCGTTCAGTCACCAGTTAATACAACTCTGCTGCACCTGAAGCACTGCTTTACCGCTACAGTTGATTTACATATGTTGCTCTTCCTACCTAAATGTATTGATAACGACTTCAGTTTCAGGAAACAGCTTTTAAAAAAAACAGTTATTTAAATACCTCCGGTCCTCAACTGTTAAAAATGGCAACATTTCTAAAAAAACATACAAACCGATGGTGTGGTAGCAGCACGGGGTGGAATGGGGAGTGGCAGAGAGAGGAACACACTGTATTCTGACAGAACATATTTACTATTCTTACAAATACTGCCCTTAAAGAAACTGACTAGTTAATATTCTGTAATATGGCTCTTCGGCTTATTATATTGGTCACAAACAGACTGCACTTTACAACTCTAGTCTGATTTGTAACTCCACTTAGCACACTATCCTGATGTAGTGAAACCTAATTCAGTTGTGTTTTTGTCATAGACATGTAAGGCACTTGCAGAGTAGCTTAAACATTTGATTTACTGGTAAACATTTGTCTGTGTTCCAGTCAGACAATTTGTGTTCAAATTCCCAAAGCCAGGATTACAACTGAGGTCTACAAGTTCCAGGATTGAAATTAGTATGTTGCATCATGGTAAAACTAAAACCTATTTCCTGAAGTAGGAGGCACTTTTGTTTTTGGCTCTGTGGTATTAAAAGCTGCAGTGAATGAATTGCTAAAAATACTTATCAATAGACTATGTAAACCATGGTTGAATCTTCATATTATAGATACCTGCAGAACACGAAAGCTTGGCTACGCCCTCTGGAAGCTATTACAGGGACGAGTCCCTGAGTCCCAGTCTTCCTCATCACAGGCCTCCTCCCTTCTCCCTCCCAACTGCAGTACCTTTGTCACTTACAATCTGCTTTGAATGGTACTTGCAGGATGGCCATAGGAATGAGAATCGAGGATATAGGGAAAAGATGGGGATTTTGAGTGAAGGAGAATTCATTCAAGATAGATTTATTCTTTTTCTCAGCTTTACAAGAGTATCTGTCGGGGAAGGAGGTTGGGCCACCTCACGTAGTAAGGTCTGAGATGAGAAAGACTGGGACTCAGGGTCATGAAGATTACTGGTAATTAATAAAGCCATTCCCTGCTCAGATTCCACAGCATCCAGTCTGCAGTTAAAACAATTCTGCTGCACCTGAGGCACTGCTTTACCGCTACAATTGATTTACATATGTTTCTCTTCCTGTTTAAATGCATTGACAACGATTCAATTTCAGGAAATTTCTTAAAATGTTCAGATATTTAAATATGTCCTGCCCTCCACTGTTGAAAATGGAAAAAATTCTCAGAAAACTGACAAACTTGTGGCGCGACGTGACAGAAGACGAGGAAAGGAATGAGGAGTGGCAGAGTCAGGAACACACTATATTCTGACAGTAAATAGTTACTATTCTTAGAAATACTGCCGATAAAGAAACTGACTAGTTGAAATTCTGTAATCTAGCTCTTCAGCTTACTAAATTGCTCACAAACAGACTGCATTTGACACCTCCACTCTATTTTGTCAAAATAACCCTTTTTGATAGGCCTAAGCCTTTTAAATATTTCTGTCATCCCTAAGTAGGCCTTATGGCTCAGAAGGCAAGGTGCATTGCATTAAAAAGTAGGACATGCAAATGTTTAATGTTATACATGCCTCTACAGTTAAAAGACCCAAAAAGTTATTTTTACTGTTGCACAGCTGGCTGTTACATAGGAAAACACTGAGATGGAATATGAAATACTAATACTGTGTCTTGAGAATGGGGCTAGCTAGAAAAATAATTAAATAACTATTTGAAATTTGTATTAGAAATCCAAATTAATGGTGAAGTTGAATATGTAGTAAATATTATTCAAACGTAACTTGTAGAAAGTCACCTTTTCCCTGCCTGAAGTTCCTGGAGACTAATCTAGATTTTTGCTCTCCCACTTTGCCAGCCTGTAATCATCATTTGGATAGGAGCGAAGGGTGTGAAATGCCTTCCAGAAGCAAACAATAGGCTGACCTAAATGGGCAGAGATGACCCCTCTGAACCCGACAGAATTTGCAGGGTGGGGCTATGAGCATCCTTTTTGACATTAAAGTGTCGAATTCTGCTTGAATGTCAAATCCTGCTTTATATGTCTTCTGGGTTTTTCCCTATAACACACGGGAGACACTTCAAAGAGGCCTCCCATGTCACAGACAAATGTTATCTGACACCTGGGCACGTCTCTTCCTTTCTCACCAAGCCAGGCAGGCTCCAATCATAGTGGACCTCTTTTTAGCAAAGCTTGCTTGACAGGTCTGCTGGGTGTACATATAACATTTGGTGTGTGTATCAGAGAAGGGAAACAGGATGCCAAAACAATTCTTGTGTATCCACTGTCTGGTTGTGAAAAACCTTACTTTTTGTGCTTCCAGCTTTTTGACTCTAGGCTTATTGAGGGTACCCTGGCTGCTTCAATCTGAATTTTCGTGTTAGATGTGTGAGGAAACTAAAATTACCATAGTACACTCCCGCCACACACACCCTGCCCTCAGAGCTCAAGTTTAGTGTGGAAGAAGTCTTTTGCAATCTTGAAAGTTCCTAAAGTGGGTAGGGTTAGCCCCAGGAACCTTTACCCCATTACTTAGGGTGTCTCCAGGGGTCATTTCCAACCACTAGCTCATGCCATGTATAAATGTGGCATCTCCAAGCACCCACTTCAAACACTTCTGGACCTGTGGAAGATCAGAAAAGGACTCAACATGTTGTCTGAGACCTGAGAAGAACCTAGAAGACTGGATCTACTCCCCTCTTGCAACCAGTACACAGAAGTGTGCTCCAAAGGTCAGCTGACCAGTGGAAACTGGATCTTACTGGACCCTGTTGTTGGCTTCTGTCTGACACCCAGTGAGTCTCTAAACAACTCCCCTGAGACCCTAGGGAGCTTTTAGAAGTGTACTTCTATGGTGGCTGGGGTCCTAAAGGACTAAGCTAGAAGGTAAAATATTTTGACCAGGATGAACCTTGTTGGAATATCTGACCTGTGCTTCATCCAGTGCTTAATTCGAGCCAGTGATTGCAGGTGGGGCCCACCGGGACTCACTTTTGGGGACTGGCACTTATTTTTCCTTATCAGAGTTTGACCCAGAGTAAGTAAGAGAAAAACACAAGGGGGAAGAAAGGAGGACGAGAAAGACTGAAACAGCATGACAAAGGGAGAAAGCAGGAGCCTGCAGGAGGTAGATAAAGAGTCAGGGAGTGTCTGTTGGTGAATTAAAGAGGGAAGAGGTGGAATCAAGACATTTCAGCTTAGGTATTTGGCACACTGAGATTGAGTATTGCCGGGCGCAGGCTTCTGAGCAAACCTTTGAACCCCGGCACTTACATTTTTACAAATTAAGCACTGGCTCAACGCAGTCAACTTCAAATGTTGTCTAGGCCCTGTTCTACCCTGACCATTGACTATCACTGGCACTTTGTACATCTTGGCACTATTTCTACTTAAAGCTTATATATCCAGTTCCCCGTATTGGATTTTTATCATTTTTGTGTCATTTTATTTAGTACATTTTACTCTATTATTCTAATTAATTTTGGGATCTTCATTTCTTTTGCATTTCAAATTCATTACTGTTTATGTACTGCATAAATACTTCACACATTTCCTAAGTTAAGCCTGTCTGCTCTGTGCCACTGACACGGTGATTTGAGGTAGGTACACACATGCCGTCTGTTACTTGCCTACACCCTGGAAGCATAGAAAAGGTGCATTCAAATACTAAGATTGGCATATAGAAAGAAAAATGAAGTAACATTTCTGCACAATTGCTAATGTATAAGTCTAAAAGCCTAGACTGTCCTGCTAAAGCGTTACAGCTGGGTTGCATAAACTGATTGATATACAGAGAGCTGTTAGCAAAGTTCCTGCGGCGCCTTATAAAAAAACACTCAAATACAAGGCGTGGTGTGTATTTTCATTCTCCTCTTCCACTCCCCAATCCGCCCCACCTTTCTTACCAAAAAAATCAGCCTGCAGAATACACAGATGATTACTGGTATTTTCGCTGCTAGTACTTCCTAGTCATAACAAATATATTATGACCTTGTGTGTCCTGAATCTACAAGTAGCTGTTCAAAACAATAAGTGAAAACTTCTTCCCCCCGGCCAGAAAGTGCAAGAAGTTGAGTTTAGATTGTGAAAATAGAAACTTGCGAGGAACAATCAGCAATGTTTTCTTGACTCATACTGAGATGATCTGTCTTGACTTGTGTGTGCTTGAAGGCATGAGTGTGTTCACTACGCACCATATTTGCTAAAGGCCTTAAAATGAAAGTGTTTGTTTAACTCGAGCTCTTGCTTTGCTTGCGAAGAGTCTGCAAAATAAAATGTTCTTATTGTTTTGTATGTGCTAGTTGCTAAATGCCTTTTGCTCTGCGCTGCTTAGCTTGAAGGGCAACGGTAACGTTTCCGTTTCTGCTTCGATCGCTGTCATTCGCAGCCAGGAGACAAAGACTTTCCTTGTAGAAATTACATTGTCAGTTCTCTGGTTCCCTCACTAAAGGGGGTTCAAATGCAACCTAAACTAACACTTACTCAGCGGCGGCTGTTAGCAGGGAAAAGTGGTGGGGCAGCGCGAGGGACAATAATAAATAAATTAAAATGCAAACTTACCTGCCGCTTCGCTGCCTCGGTGCTCTTCTGCTCCTGATCACACTCTCTCAGACTCCCCTGCACCAATCCAGACGCTGCTCTCATGCTGGTAATAGTATTGCCCAGTATGAGAGAAGCAGTGGGTTTGGGCGAACGGGCTGGTTTTACGCTCCCAGGGGGCTGGGAGCCCGTGCCTGCTGTTCTCCATGCAATACTCTGGAGATATCTAAGTGTGCATGATGGTTTGGCCGTTCTAAGACAGCTGGCCAATGCGCACCACTCCTACTCCCTGCTGCTGCTAGAGGATGGCCACTCCATCAAGACTCGCCTCCGTCATGAAAAATTAAATAATAAAACTGCTTTATTATCATTTTATTTGACATGTTTTTATCTGCTGGCTGAAGCAGTGGGGCAACAGATCTCTGTCATAACGGAGGAGATGTCACTGCACTTTACTATGCTTCAAATAAAAACGTTGTGCTCAGCTAATGTTGCTACTTGCCCACACATAGTTCTGAGCAAAATGAGTGAAAGGTGCCTCTACCAGCTCCAAGGTGATTCTGTTGATTTTATATATATATATATCCTTGCCTGGTTGCTCCTTCCAGATCAGCGGGACCCTTGGGAAGTGGCGCGCACGCCGGCAGAGCATACCAGCTAGTCACACAATCCAAAAGTTTCAGAAGGCGCGCTCTCAGGGTATAGTACACTCGAACCACGGTAGATGTTGCAAAAACTGTTTATTACACAACGGGTTTTGATATATATGCTCCCGTCAGTTGGTAAGGAGGTATGAGAGCTGGGGGTTGCAGTGGGAAATGCTGCCTGAAAGGACGAGATACTACAGACTATTCGGCCTTTAGCAGGTATGCAGAATGTATTAAATAACTCTGCAACAAGGTTTGCTAATGAGATAATTCTGTCAAGCAAGTATGGTGTTTAGGCTAACAGATAAGGGATTTGTGATAATGTTTGAAATATAGATTTTAATAATTCTAAAAACATGATGATAATATTAATACATAATCATACAGATTATATATATTAACTTGGGACATAATAAACACAAATTTCTATAAATACAACAAGCAGTGGCAAAAGGTCGGGTTTATGAATGAAAGTGCCTTGCATATTATTGATGGGTTTAGGCACTTAATAAGTCATCATACATGCATTCTAACACTCATCTTTGCACTCATGCATCCATTCATTCAGCCACTGACTCAATCTTGTGTTTGCCCTCTGACACATCCGCTATAAAACACACACACACAAACTCAAAAACATATGCAAGATAAATCAAAGGATAGAAGTAGGAAAAAGAAAATTTACTGCAGTCCAAACATGGCAGGCATATGCTTGCAATACTGAAACTAAACATAGCAGCGGGTATCTGTTTTACATAGGTATTGTCATAGTCTATAATTCTTTTATTGTTAAATTACTGCTATGTTTAGAACCAATGTGTTGTCCATCTTGGAATGGTAAAACAATGATACACTATGGACAATAGCATTCCGTTATGGTTGCCAGGTTTAGAGGAAGTGGCACGTGGGGGGTGGCGCATTGCAGATAAAATGAATGGTGAACAATGCCTTTGTTTTTACCTGGAGAGCTGTACTATTCGCTTAAGAAAAATTAAAGTAAAAAGAAGGAAAAGCAAAGAAATGAAAGGAAAACAATGAGAGGAGAAAAGTGAAAACTAAAGGACTGGCTAACTGGGACTGAAGTGCACTCCTTTTTCAAGTTGTTGTACATATGTGATTAGAAAATGGTGGTTTCATTGACAGGGCAAGAGAGCCATTGACTGATGCAGGCTGAACCATTACCAGTGGCGGCCCAAAATGTGCAGCAGGGGTGAGGCAGAAACACACACATACTCTTTCACATGCAAGCATACATACTAGCACCCAGCACATACACACACACACACACACACCCATTCACAGCATGCACAAATACACAAACATCCATACATACACAGCATACATGCATGCACATACCTAACATTGAAAAATAACTTACCGGGCCACAGCGATGATCTTGGGTGGCAGTAGGGAAGTCTTGATGGTTCCTGGAGGATCGGGACTGCCACCTCCTCTCATTGACTGACCTTGTTATGGACCAGCTAATGAGAGGAGGCAGCAGTTCCTTACTCATCACAGAGTGGGATTGGGACAGTGAGACTTGCTGATCCCACCCCACTATGTGACAGGTGTCACTGATGGACAATCGACCCTGGGCACTTCAGGGCTTAAAACTGAAGCACCTAGGTCCGAGTCTATCAGTGACGCTCCCCCTTGTCATGAGGGAGAGGCTCACAGAAGACTTTGCTGGGCTGAGGAGGTCACACCCAACGGACTGGGTAATCTTGAGCCCGGCAATTTTCGGCTCAGTCAGCCAGGTACAAGCACATTTAGCACATCTACAGTGCCTAGCTGCCTGCCCTGACCATGAAGAACATCTGTCAGGCTGACCTTTGCTCAGTCTGACAGACACTCTTCCTGCTCGCAAAAAGGTGGACTGACGGGGCCCCTCGCCCTTAACGACGGGACGCAGCTGACCATTGCAGTACGTTGCCATGGATGCTAGCAGAGAGCAAATGACACTCAGACAGACCAATGGCAGAAGAGGGCTGACCCTAGGACCCTCTATGTATCTATATGGATATATTTTTATATTTATGGATGTATGTATTATTTAATTATTATTTTATTACGCAGTCCTTGTAGGCATCTAAGCCTGTCAGGCCTTCTGAAGAGATTCTAGCAAGAATTATTAAAGTACCAATCTTCTACCCAGAGGGTTGTCAGAAGAGTTAACAACACCAAAATCCTTCACAACAAAGGTTATTGGTGGGATTTCATGTAACAAAATAATACAGAGTAATAACAATCCACCCTTAAATGCCTATTGACTTTAACATATGCTTTTCACTATAAATATTTCTGTCCTATTGCATTCTCTGCAACTCGTCATAATAAACATAGACTGATGACATTTGCAATATCCTTTCCTTGTGAAACAATTATGTCTATAACCGTTATCACTGATTTGTCACCATAACCAACTCAGTCCTGTATTGATGGTAAGCTTTCCCATAGAGCAACTATTAGGCATACAGTAATAAAATTGCAAAAGTATACAAAATTACAGTTGCCATTGCAAAATACTATCCCTCCTATGAGAGCCTAAAAAGAAATATTGTAGTGCCTGTCTTCTATCCCCACAGTTTGTACAGATTGGTCACCAACACCAAAACCCTTGCCTACTATAGTAATCTATGAGAGTCTGTGTAACTAAATACCTGCCTGCAGGCTTTAGTACCTTTAAATAACAAATCATCCTTAACCTCTTAACTGCTGAGCTAAGATCTTCTCAGCTTTCAGGAGCAAGCAGAGTTGTGAAAGAAAAACACATTTTTACCACAGTTTTTACATTTTTCTAACTAGCAGTTCTGTTTTTACATTTTTTCCGGTTTCAACCAACTTGCTTTTTGTGGTGGAAACGTATGAAATCCATGGGTGCACCAGAAAAGGTGCACATTTCTGAAAACTTGAAAAGTTCCAAATTCAGCAAGGGGTCACTTTGTGTGCATTGTTTATGGTTTTCCAAAATAAACTAAACATTGAAATAAAAAACATAATGAAAATAAGTAGGAAACACAGCAATTGGTGACAACTTTTTTGTCTGTAATTTTTTACCCCAATGGCTGATTTACAAAAGTCAATGCAACATAACAAGGACCCCCTGTAAATCTTCTAGACTCCTAGGACAGGGTAATAATACAATATAAGGCAAAGTTCCTAGGCAGTTAAATGGCTTAAATTGGTTTAAACACTCATCAACAGAAACATGAATGATAAGAAGAACTCAGCGTGAATAGAAGGAAGCTACATTAAAATATATATAAAAATTGCTTTATTCATGATTATAACAGTTGATTATATATATAAGAAAAAATAATGAGAACATTCATTCCAATGCTGTGATAAACATGATATGGTTCTAATGTAGATTTGATGTTAAATAGCCAAACAATTGGTCTAAAATAAATCAAGCATTAATATATATACATGGACAAACTACAAACCAAAATGACATAAACAACAACAAATAGTGTGAGGTGGCTAACAGATGATTCTTCTCAACGCGCGTTTCGGCAATCGCAGTGCCTTCATCAGGAGGGCCACAATGTTTTCCTACAGAACAATAACAAATCTATAAAAAACAATTCTTAAAAATACACACTGAGTTCAAAGATATCTCCTGAGTTACATATTTATTCCAAGTTGCCAGTGATAAAGTAGAAGAGAAAAGAGTACATGAAAAGGCATTCACCTTCCAATAGAACCCTTCACTGTAGTGAATAGATAAAGCTATATTAATCATCCACAGTAAAGACGATAAAAAGAAAAAAAAGAAAAAAAGAAGAAATAGTAAGTACCAATCCACCAAGATCACCAAAAGTGAACCAGAAGTGAAAGAAAGAAAGATGAAAGAGGAATTAAATTGGAAACTGAGAACTTAACAGCTCCTATTAAGATGTCTAAATTGTAATAATATTCTAAATGATTACATAATGAAAATAACAGTAAAAATGGATGAAGCTTACTGTCTGAAAATAAGATATCAGCTACAAGTCACAATGTATGGATATATAGGTCACACCAGACCTGTAGGAAAGTATGAAAGCATGATGAGTCACTCAAATGATAAAAACAGTAAAATTATCACTACTAGCATTCTACAGAAATGCCCTATTATATGGGCATCTGGAACTGATTAGTGTTAACTATCTGAGATTTGCTATGATTTGCTATGAATATAGCATGAGAAGAAAACATGATTTAAAGGGACTTCTACAGAGTATTCTCCATCTGAGAAGAACACTAAACTAAGACATATTAACTCCCTGAACGAGCTATCAATACCCTACTATATCGTAAGGCCTTTAGTTGAATAGTTGATAAAGGATTCTACACGATCCAAAAATATCAACAGGGCGATGAAAAGATGCAAAAAATGCAGCAAGGCATCATTACCTGGGTATAAGGTCTTAAGGTGACAATGTATACATCCGTTATAAAAAGGTGATACACGAAGAGTGATGTCCGCGATCAACTTAAATGCTCAAAACAGTTAAAAAATGAAGAAGGATCAGGCTTGCTCAAGGCTCGTCACCCTGTTCTGCAAAAGTGAAATGAAAAATCTAGGTAAGAACTGCTGTGACGGTTAACTAAATACATAAAATATCACTCAGAAGATGGTACGTAAATTTATTTTAAACAAGACTCTACCTGATGTGTGCTAGTATGGAGTCCGCGATTTCAAAATGATAAATAGGAGGACCGGTCAACCATACAGTCGAAATATATCTGACGAGGGAGATTAGATGTTCCCCTCTGTTTTAAACCGGATCGCTGAGTTCTTCTTATCATTCATGTTTCTGTTGATGAGTGTTTAAACCAATTTAAGCCATTTAACTGCCTTGGAACTTTGCCTTATATTGATTTACAAAAGTAACATACCATTATATCTGTCAGACCCTTCTGGTCACAGGGATATATAGTGTTTGCTGGTTGCCCAAAAACACACAATACCCAGTGCCATCAACTGAGCTGCAGCTTTTAATGTTTTTTTATTGTGCACCGACCATGCAGACATTCATATGGTAAAACTCTAATGAATGAAAAATGGGTAAGATGAAAAACTATGCATTTTTTAAATGTGCATAAGATACTGAATTTAGAAATAGTGGGTATTTCTACACCACTGAATTCACCCATACTTTTTTTTTTTTTTCCAGGTGTTTCTAAATACCTTTTATTTTAACACTTTATTTTCCATTTTTCAAATACGAAGATATTATACATATGAAGTAGTTCACCAACATTTCAGTATACATTGTCAACCACATTTCTGTCGGTGATTATCCTAATTGGCAATCCTCAAGATAACTACCAGGCAATATTAGACTACAACATTCACAGTTTGACGTGCAAAGATAAGGGGAACAATAGAAGGATCCCGGTGGAAAACCTATTCCCAATCAGGAACAGCCGTACTCGTGGTCCGCACCTGTTAGATAAATGTACATAGTAATGTCACACAATATCAATAAGGCATTATAACAGAACCATTTGCAAATCATCTCTATCCCACACCTTCTGGGACAAAGCCTTTTTCCACTTGCGAATTTGAGTCTTGGCGCTGCTTCTCAATGTATAATCGATACGGGCCCCATATATCTTTGGGGCGGGATGTGCTGGGCATCACACTTGCGTATACTTCACTATTGACATTACAGTACGCCAGACTATGCAGCCAGCTCTGGACAGTTGGGGCTGACTTGCGCCCCCAATGGATGGCCACTTCTCGCTTTGCCAACAAAAGGCCTAGTGATGCAAATCGCCGAATCTTTTTAGGGAAGTTTACTGTATAACCCAGCAAGGCTACTTCGGGGGTTGGGATCAGAGAAAGATTAGTCATTTTCCCTAGCGTGTAATGTATGCCTTCCCAATAGCGTTGCAGTTTCGGACACGTCCAGGTAAGATGTGCAAAATCGGCATGGGGGGCCGAGCATTTGCGACAGTTGTGTGGCTTGGAGGGGTCTATCTTATGTGCCAATGTCGGGGTGAAATACGTACGGCGTAAGAATTTAAAGTGTATGAGTTTGTGTCTGCTGTTGAGTGAGATGTCACGTGTAACCGAACAACAGTCAGCCCATTGCTTATCCGTAATTGTCGTGCCCAAGTCCATTTCCCATGCCTCACGGATCTTACTGTCATCAACCGGTTTCAGTGCCGCACATGCTTTGTATAGTTTTGAAGTGAGATGTATGTTGTCTGCGTTTTCTATCACCATAGTAAGGGGGGGAAAGGAGGTGGGCTCAACTGGAAAAGTTGAGAAAGTAGAGCGTAGGGCGGAGCGGATGCGGCCCATGACGAACCTATCCATTATGGTACCGGTTTGGAACCGGACGTCTTCCATTAGGGAAAATATGTGGCCATCTGGATAGAGGTCTCCTATCCGTGAGATTTCAAATTTGGCAAGAGTGCGCTGGAACAATCGTTCCTCTGTGATTGGAATCAAGCGGGGGTTCACGATGGGCAGGGCCGACGAGTAAAGTATGGCTGTACCCATGGCCCGGCAGAGTTTCTTCCATGCCCAGCTCGTGGAGGAAACAGTTTGGATATCCACTGGGTCTCTAGAGAACCCCACTGGTAGAATGGCCGAAAGCTGGCCAGGCAAAACGAGATCGGACTCCGGCCGTAAATATGGGATTAGAGCGTCAGGGTGATACCATGAATAGGCATAGCTACATTGGGCAACTAAATAGTACAACTGGAAATCTGGATCATTATATCCCCCTCTCTCATAAGGTAGCGTGAGGACAGCCCATCGGACTCGCGCGGGTTTCCACCCCAAATCAATCTAGATAATAGAGTACGCACTGTTTGAAAAAAGCCATTAGTAAGAGGAATGGGTATATTATTAAAAAGATACAAGAATCTGGGGAGCACTACCATTTTTAGAATCGACACTCGACCCGCAAGTGATAAAGGGAGTCTCAGCCATCTTTCTATTTGAGTTGTGAGTGCGTTGACTGCTCGTCCATAATTCAGACGTAGGATTTGGGCGGTGTTTAAGTGAATATGGATTCCTAAATATTTAACTGAGTCTGTGCACCATTCTAAAGGAAATTCGCAATCCCATTTTTGAGTAGAGGCTGTCAGCGGAAATATGATGGATTTGTGCCAATTTATGCCCAGTCCCGGGAAGCGACCGAAGCGGAGGATTTCTCTGATTAGTTCATGCAAATTAGTGTGAGGGTGTCTAACATAGAGGATCGTGACGTCGGCATACAAGGAAACCAGGAGGGGGCCAGTGTTGAATTGTAGGCCCCTGTGTAGGTGACGCTCCTGAAAGTGACGTATCAAGGGGACAATAGCCAGAATGAATAATAATGGGGACAGTGGGCAGCCCTGTCTGGTTCCACGGGATAAAGAGAAGGGACTCGAGAGTGTACCGTTGAGACGCAGCCGAGCGGTTGGTTTGTTATATAATAGTGTGGTCGTAGCAATGAAACCCAAGGGCATACCCATGCGTTTCATCACAGATAGAAAGAAAGGCCATTCTAAGGAATCGAAGGCCTTCTCCGTGTCGAGAAGAATGGCGGCTGCTGGAGTGTTTGGGTTTATCCGATGGATGACCGAAAAAGTGTTCTAAGGTTCAGCGAGGTGGAGCGATGTGGTACAAAACCGGATTGAGCCGGTGAGATGATGAATTCCATCAGTTGGGACAATCGATTGGAGATAACTTTAGCTAGGATTTTGTAATCTAAGTTGAGGAGGGACAGCGGTCGGTATGAACCGCAGTGTGCGGGGTCCTTACCGGGTTTGGGAAGGAGAATTATGACTGCCTCTCTAAAGGTGGGGGTAGAATTTGTGACTCCAATGCCTCTGCATATACCTCTATGAGCTTCGGAGCTAATAGCTCTTTGTATTCTTTGTAAAAATCGCCGGTAAATCCGTCGAGCCCAGGTGCCGATGAGCCACGAATGGTCTCAATGGCCAACAAGACATCCGCAACCGAGATGGGCTCTGCCAAAAAATCCTGCATGTGTTTCTCAAGGTACACTAAGGCTATCTCGTCTAGATAACCTTCTTGGGCTGTATAATCGCTCCCTATAGTGGTGGAGTATAGAGCAGAGAAATATTCCAAAAATGTGTTCCGAATGTCTACTGTGGAGGTGTATGTGCGCGCGTCCGGAGAATGTATTTCAGTGATGTAGGTTTTGTGATATGGGGGGCGGAGTAGCTGGGCCAGGACCCTGCCAGGTCTCTCACCCTCGCCATAACGTCGGGCCGTCTGATACTTCCCTAAGTATAGAATTTCCCAGTCTGCTGTTTCCCTATAGTCTTCCAGTAGCACCAGTCTCCTACCCTCATAGGTGGGTTGTGTGTGATCTGTGGAGGCTTCATCTAAAGCCTTAAGGTCACGGTCTAGGCGTGATAGTGTATTACGCAGATCTTTAAGAACACCTGCGTGTTTAGCTATGCATGTACCCCTGATGACTGCCTTAAAACCCTCCCACAAAACCGCCCAGGTGTCCACCGAACCAGTGTTGATAGCAAAATATTCCTCTATGGCGTCCCGTATTTCTTCTTTGAACACCTCGTCATGTAAAGCACGACTAGGGAAGCGCCACTGACCTTCAAAGCCCTCTGGGCGTGGTACCCTAAGATGTAGCGTCACTGGGGAGTGGTCTGAATAAGTCCTAGGGAGGGTCCCGACTGATGTGCACCAACCATAAATGTCGGGGGAGAGTAGCCAATAATCAATCCTCGTCCAGGTGTTGTGCTGGCCTGAATAGTGGGTATATTCTGTGGTGTTTGGATTGCGTTTGCGCCAAATATCCAACAACGCGAACCGATCGCATAGCTCATGAAGTACTCTGCGGGCGCGCAGTTTGGTGTCTGCAGACCTGGAGGTACAATCTATGTCAGGGTTGAGTAATAGGTTAAAGTCTCCACCTACGATCAGCGTCTGCGATTGCAGCTGAATGAGGCGTGTGTGGAGGGAATGAAAAAAGTCAGGGGCATCTGTGTTGGGGGCATAGACACAAAGCAGCGTAACATTCCTGCCCAGCAGAGTCCCGGAAACCGCTAGGTATCGTCCCTCTTCATCACTAAGCATGGAACCAAAACGGAAGGGGACTCTTTTGTGTATTAAAATGGCAGTTCCCCTCGCATAGTTACTGTAATTAGCAAAGTATCTATGTGCCCCCCAGCTGGAGCCGAAGTGTGCATTGTCTGTTTTGGGAAGGTGAGTCTCTTGTAAATAAGCGACATCTACATTGTGTCGTAACAGATAATGAAGCACCTGTCTACGCTTTCTGTTATCATTAAGGCCCCGTACATTCCATGAGATTAGGGAGAGGTCCGAGGGACCCTCTATGTTACCAATTCTGGCCATCTATCCGGGAGAGCAATTCCAACTGCGCGATGTGGTGACAATTAACAAATAGCAATAACAGTGAGCGACCAAACATGTCTCTTGAGACAAGACGTTTGAAGTTAAACACCCCCCCCACCCAGCCGCACCCCGTCCGGGACGCGGCCAATCCCAGCAAAAAGCAAAACGTGAAGTACCAAATTATTGCACAACAAAATGAAGATCTCAAATAACAGTACCCCAGAGTTAACCAAACCATTCTCAAAGGATACACCATGAGGGGCGGCAACGCCCCGGCGAGCAACCAGCTAAATGCAATGCCAATGTAAGGAGATCAGAGAGCATATTCCTAGAATCACATTGAAATTAGTCCCATGAGAGTAGATGCAGAGTCAACCTGTGCCCGCACTCGAAAACAGTTCGGCGCTTGCGTCAGACCCGCTGTGTGGGGGGGAAGGGCCTGATCTCGCCCTGCTAGAGGGAAGATTGTTCTGTTTATAGACACGGCAAAACTTCTGCGCCTCTGTCGGGTTTTCGAAGATCCGAGCTCTGCCATCCACGTCGACCTTTAATCTTGCAGGGTACAACATGCCATACCGTAGTCCCAAGTTTCGTAGAGCAGCCTTGACTCCATTGAATTTACGCCGTGCGTCCTGTACCATGGCCGTAAAATCTGGGTAGAAGGACAGTTTTGCGCCCTGCCAGTCGATGTCCCCTTTGTCTCTAGCCAAGCGGAGCGCCGTGTCCCGGTCCCGAAAGTTCATTACTCGTGCCACAATAGGCCTGGGAGGGAGGCCTGGGTTGGGGTGAGGTCCTAAAGACCTGTGCGCTCTCTCTATGACAAAACCAGCGGTGAAGGAATCCTTGCCAAATAACTCAATTAACAAGGTTTCCACACAGAGATCCATACGGCCAACGGGGGTCGTCTCCGGAACGCCAAGAATGCGTAGATTGTTGCGGCGGCTGCGGGCTTCGAGGTCCTCATTTTTGATGGCCACGTCCTTCAAAATACGCTCGACCCTTTCTAGACGCTTGGCGGATTGCGCAGTCCCATCCTCAATGTCGGAGATGCGTGCTTCAGCCACATCAAGCCGTCTGTCGTGTGCTTGGATCTTGGCACCCAGATTCGAAATGGTTTTGTCCAGTAAATCAAAGCGAGTGTCTAATGCCTTAAAGCCTGCGCGCATCTCTCGGAGCAGGGAAGCTGCCGTGTCCGATAAGGTATCTTCTTGCCCCGCTTGTTGTGCAGATTCCGCCATGGTAGGGTCCTGTTGTGGAGCTGTTGCACCCAGTTTCTCAAATGGTAAAGTCCTTTGCTTCGGGTCTTTACGGCCCATGCCGTGCCGGAGAGTCTTTGCCTTGACCACCCAAGCCTTAGCAGGTGTATCACTTATCGGTAGCCCCCCCTTTGGTACTATGTAATGAGGCACTCAAGAAGAAGATGTACGGTAAAGAAGGGCCCCAGAACCGCTGAGCGGGATGTGACGCCCGTGATATCGGGGCGCAGGCAGGAGAGTTGTCTAGTCTTATGGGGGAACAGCAGGCATCGCGGGCAATAGCCTTGAGGGCAACAATTATTTGAAGAGGGGCTCCCTGATGGCGTGGGGCCACAAGCATGAAGCTAGCCGCCAGACACGGCGCACCAGTGCAGAGCAAGGACAGACTATGTTTCAATGTAGAGGGGACTGCCCTCGCGGAGGCAGCAGACCCCGATGATGGCGTAAGTTATCCTCCTATTTGCCTCAATACATGGGGGCACAACACTTTTCAGGCCTCTCCAGCAGTGCCCTCAGGCCGATGCGGCCCGGACCCCCGATATTCAATGTAGTGCGTCTCGGCCGGCCCTCCAGACTCGGGCCAGGCCACGGCAGATGGCGCTTCTCAGAGGGAGGCAGTCGTCGATCGGGGCTGAGCGCAGGTCTCGGCAGGGGTGAAGCGCCTCTCACCTTGTCCGCGGCCGACGCGAGCCACAGGCCCCAACAGCATCCCCGGTCTCAGGTAGTTTCTGTGCCCAACCCGTCCGGAGGGAGGCCGGTCCAGCAGTCGTCCCACGTCACCGCTCCCGAATGCGGGCACCCAACGGGACCGAAGTCAGCTCAGTGGATTCAGCTTAGCTTCCGCCGCAGCGTGCAGCAAGATTCTGGGCTCATTGACGGCATTAAGTGTAGGAATATGCCAGTGGGCCGGAAAGCTCAACGGAGCTTCAGAGCCAGGCGGCCATGTTCGTCGCCGGCTTGGCCACGCCCCCCTTCACCCATACTTCATGTGATTCAGAGGGCAATTTGCAAAATATGCTATTTCTTGCACATTGTCTTACATTTGGAAACCAATAATAGACAGAAATTCAATCCATAACAAATGTTATACTCTTCTGTGTTTCCATACTTCTCCCGATAAAAAAATCTACCACACTTGTGAGGCTGGGCCTATCACCTGTGACATAAAAGACTCCTACATGCAAAGCGGAGACATCTGCATTTCAGGTAAAAAAAACGGGCTGGTTTGGTGATGGGGCTAGCTGTGGTATTTGAACCCAGGCTTGGCCGCTACCCAAAGAAACCTACCAAACCCATTTTTGAAAACTAGTAACAAAGGGAAGTCCAGGGTGGTGTGCCTTTCGTGAACCCCATGACATTTTCATACTCACAATACACTGAAAACTCAAACTTTGCATAAAATCACACATTTTCCTCACATTTCTGTCAGGGTAACTTTTGGAGTCTGTGAGGATGCACAAAGTTCCTACCACCCAGTATTCATACATTTCTCCTAATAAAAACTCTACCCCACTTTTGTGGCTCTGCCCAGTGCCTGTGACACAAAATACCCCAAAATGAAATGTGGAGACATTAGCTTTTCCTGTCAAAAACTTGACCTGTTTTGGCGATTAAGGTAGTTACCGTATTAGGGCCCGGCCTCAACCACCACCCAGGAAACCTGACAAACCCAGACATTTATGAAAACTAGATACCCAGAGTCCAGAGTAGGTTGCCTTGCGTGGATCCTGCTACATTTTCTTATCCAGAATGCCCTGCAGACCTTAAACTTTTGCTAAAATCACACATTTTCTTCACATTTCTAGGAGGGAAAGTACTGGGATCTCTGGAGACCCACACAGTTCCTAGCACAAAGCATTCCCACACGTCTCCCAATAAAAATGGTACCCCGTTTGTCTGGCTGGGCATAGGGCATGTGATAGGAATTGATCAACTAAGGGACGATGTGAGTCTTGCAAATGGTCAGAGGAAAACACAGGCCCATACCCATGGAGGCCACTCCCACTCAACAAACAGTAGATATATAATTCGTCAATGTTCCAGTAGGCTTCCTGCCCCCTAGGGGCAGATTGGTGGTAAAATACCCCTCGCATGCTTCCCAGGGGGGATAGAAAAACTATTATGTCTGGGGGTGGGGGGAAGCACAGGCCCATGCCCATGGGATCTGCCCACCAAAAAACAGAAAAGACGCCTTTCTCTGATGTTCTAGTGGGCTTTCTGCCCATCTTTGGGGAACATTGTGGTAAATACTCCCTACCTGTTCCCTGGATTTAGAAAAACTGTTATGACTGAGGGTGGAGGAAGCACACACCTATGCTCATGAGGGGGGCGCTACCCACCCGAACAGCAGCCCTGGTGTCCAGTGGAGTGGACCTCTATTTGGGGATTGTGTGCCCGGTGCGATCCCCAAGTAGGGATCCACTAGCAAAACACAGCGTTGGAAAGGGAACAATGTCCCTTTAAAAAGCCCTGTCTCTCCCGTGTTAATCGGTGCTCAGGGGGAGGTGCAGAGTTATGCCCACTGGCACCAAACAAAAATGAAAGCACAACTGCTGTTTTGTTGTGACGTCAGCACACTGTGCCCGCTGCATGTCACAACAAAATAAAAAAATAAAACTTGGGACGTGATGGTTTCCTCACGTTCCACATTTGATTTTCAGGAAAGAAAATCTTTCTAGTGTTTTCACCAGAAACATTTTCTGTTCCTGTATGGTAGGTGACCTCCTGACATCCATCCACCAGAGTGCCAAGGTAGTGTGGTGGATGCCAATGTGTCGTCCACTGCACTCAAGCTGTTAAAAGCCTATTGCCTTTAACACATGCTTTTCACAATATGTGGGCCAGGCCTACTGGCTTTGTAATAATGTTTCATAATAGACCGATCAAACCTTTGGAATCTGGCATGACGTTTCCCAATGAGATGATAGGGTCTCTAGCCTTTATTATTCGCTTCAAACCTTAACCAATACAGGCCTATTGAAGTGCAGATAAACTGCCAACCATCATGCAAACCATTATAAAATGACAAATATGTAGAAAAATACAATTTAAAAACAGTATACAACCCTCTTAATAGGGCCTAGCAAGAATCATCACAGTGAAACCCCCCAGGATTTGTGCCAATACCAAAACTCTTGCCTACTGCAGGACATGGACTCTCTGCAGTAATCTGTGAGAGTCCATGTCACAAAATATCTATCTGTAGGCTTTAATATAGAGCAACAACAATCTACTTTTAAATGCATATTGACTTTAACATATGCTTTTCACACTAAATGTATCAGACCTTCTGCCTTTATTGTAACATTTCATAATTAAAAATCAGGCCTATAGCCATGATCATTGGCTTGCCAATGTTACCAACTCAGTCCAGCTATATTAAGCATAAACTTGGCCACAGGCCAAAAGGCGTGATACGAGCACTTTTTATTAGAAGAAGCACACAATTTTAGACCAATCAGTTTCTGTACTCAGGGGAACCAACATGTGGGTGGAGGCAAAACTCCTCACTCTGTAGTACTCTAAAAGCTCTTTTTTGTTGATCACATAAAGTTTGGTGACAGCTGTGGTGCCAAACCAGACCTCAAAATGCATTGAGATGTTATGACAAAGGGAGTAAGCCTGACTTATTTATTGCAAAAAGAATATGCGAAAGTCCATTGTCGTTTTAGGGTGGATTGTTATATCTGTTAAAGACTGTCCATGGGCACATTGTTAAATGGACTCTTACAGATTATTGTAGTACGCAAGGGGGTTGTGTTGGGTACCAACTGTGGCTGACTTTGGTGGTAGAAGATGTGCTCTGTGATAATCCTTGTAAACCCTCCTAAGTGGGATTGTATATTGTTTTGACAACTGGAATTTTGTTCATATTTGTAATTTTATGCATAGTATTTAGATGCATGTGTATTGAAGTACTGTTTAGATCTAGCCTGATATCTTTAGCTGTGTGCCAGGCTTTTGTAAAAAATAAAATAAAAACATAAAAAATACATTCATACTTACACATACATCAAGGGACTTTGGGTAACCCTTTTCAGCCATTGACCTGGTTGTTTGTAATTCACTTTCTGTTGAATGTGGCAGCAGTGGGACAGTCCACTTCAACCATTGGTTTTATTGTCCTGTAAGTGTGGGCATTTTGCCTGATAGCATGTGTACAGTAGCCTGAAATTGAATACACTTCAATACCACCACCTCCACCCAGCCCTTTGATTTTTCACTTTTTCCTTACATGGGTCTCATTTTTTCCTTTACTTCTTTTTTTTATTTTTTTGGAGCGGCCACCAGCTCCCCAGACAGTGCTACTGTGCTGCTCACACCACTCATTTCAAATACAGTGCTCCACAACCCATGTTGTCACTGCTTCTAAACTGTTCTGCTGTTTTGGAATGGTATTGTCCACAGTGTATCATTGTTTTCCAATTCCAAGGTGGCAGCCATGTTTAAAAGCAACATGTCAGCCACTACTTTTATTATTTTAATGTATCTTTCATTTGATTGTTGATTCTGTATGTGTGTGTTTGTTACTGTGGATGAATGAGGGCAAAAATTAGTCAGCGAGTGAATTGATTTATGAGTGCAAGGCTGAGTGACATAGTGTATGTAGATGAGGTATTAAATGCCTTAACTCACCAGTGACTGAAGAGGCACTTTAGTTATAAGCCAGACCTACTGGCAAAATGTATACACTCCCTTTAGTCAAAATTATAAATAGCATTAAAGGTTCTTTGGTTGCCCATCCAATATCTTCCACTTTGCCATATTACATTTAAAGCGAGGCATTTCAAGGGGTTACTACACGGACAAAAGTCGTAAACGGGGAGTATCAACAGTTCCACCAAGTAAATTATATTTAACTTTTCCCTTTTTGGTCCTCTGCTCGAGTGCATCGTGTGAGCTCGGATACACAGAACCATAGCAGGGTGTCACCATGATAAGATCCATGCCAGCAGAGCTTAGGGTGCTGCTAGTAAGGGCAGGGAGGGTACTAAAGTGGTTCCTGCTTTCCTCACTTGTTTTTCTCAGGTGAGTAATCTCAATTGATTAATTGCATGGAGGCTGCCTAGTTGTTGACAGTCTGTTAGTAGTTTCTGAGGTCTCCCAGTCCCCACGTAAACTCTGCGTGGTCCCCACAAATGGACCCTCATTTCCCTCGATAAGTGCATTGCCTCATAGCAATGAATAGGATCCCTGCATCATAATCAACGTATTATACTGTTATAGAATGTGGATGATACCAGAGTGTACCTACCACCTCCCCTAGTGAATGGCCACTCAACAGCCAATGGGGACACTCTTTGTTGATGGCACCTGCTTACTATTGAGGGAACAGGTGTTTGTACATGTCAATGAGAAAGAGGTGTCTTCTGACTCCCTGTTGGAAGTCTGTTCAGTTTCATGTAACTTCCACTGTGTACTATGTGGTTCTGTTCATGTTTGTAACACATGTGAGGAGTCCATGCGCTGAGTGAATGGTGTCCTACGCAAGGAAACTAAGAATGTTGAGCAAGATGCAGGGTTGTCTTTGGGTTGCCTCAGTCGCTCTAAATATGATCTACCCCTGGGGCTTGCACCTCAGAGACACATCATATATCAGGAAGGGTTGATGGAATCCACAAACTGCCAAGAAAATATCTGATTATAAAGAACCTGACTTGGCCCTTTGAGCCAGCCCTGAACCACCTGAAGTCCACGCACTGCCCCCAGTCGCAGGTCATTCAAACCACAGAGGAGAAATCACCAGCTGGATAACAAAAGAAGAGGTAGCAAGGGCAGGTGAAAAAACTCACTTTTCCAATGATTAAAGAAAACCTTCACCTTTCCACGGGCTTCCAGGATGTCAAGATCCACAGCCCTACCCCGACTTCTCTGGAACTCCTGACCCCATGGTATCAGAGACTTGTAAAGCCAAGGGGTGGAAGGATATCCCCATCTTCACCAAGAAACCAAGGTGTTGGTCACTTTCATCTCTCAGGTTCTTTGGCATCAACTGGGAGGAAAAGACTGTGCAGGGTCTCCGTGCAAACCAGAAAATTCTGACTCTGACCATCTGGAACCAAGATACAAGATTGATGTTGCCCCCGGCTGCGAGGTAGTGCAGGCCTGTAGACTCCAAGGCACTAAGAAAAACTCATTCACCGCCATCAGAAAGCGAGATGCAACTTTTGTCAAAAAATCAGTTGCGAAAGTGAAACAAAACAGTGCATAACAAGCACTGGTGAGGTTTAATAGGTCTGTGTTGAACATGTTCATGCATACAGTGTTAGCACATTAAAGAGAGACACATGAGCATTAGATGAGAAATGATTACTCCACAGGGCAGAGTCAAGATGTGTTTGACAAAGTCTCAAGCCAAGGGTTGAAAGAGACTTGTCAAAAAAAGCAAATGGTAGAAAGGGGCAGACACAAAACCTAGTTTATGTATATTTTCAGTAATGGGTCTCTTTAACAGCTGTGCTGTCAAAACCCAGAACTAAAAATGAGTCTGACTGAATACATTTTCAAAAATGTTGTATGCATGGACATAAATGCCTTATTAATAATAATTGCAAATTATCTTACATTCAAAACATTTATTTTTCCACCATTTGTTTTGTTGTGGGTTATTGTGTTTACAATAAGCAATGGTTATTTATTATTTTTGTGTCATAAGTGTCTCATTTCATATCTCTTTCTTTAGCGTTAACTCCTGCCTTTGAGACTTCAAGTATAGTACAAAGCTCTTAAATAATTTCTCTAAAAGTACTGGGGTCCCATTCTCTCTCCCCAAACACCCCCTCAATATCCATCACTCTCACACACTTTTCTGGAAATTGTACTAATATTCCTGCAAAACAGAGGCATGCCCTAGTAGCCATTAACCTGTCGCTCTATCTCTGCTGCATAAAGCTCCTTTTCTATGAAACTTATGGACTGCTGAACCACAAGCGCTGTTTCAAGGCTCTTAGATATATATTTTATGTTGTTTGATTCTTTGTTTGGGTGTTATATATAGCACTACCAAGTCACTTTTCTCTGCAACAGTGTAAGCATGCAGAAATAGCAAAACAAAATGGCATCCACATGGTTGCAGTAAACGGAGTGAGCACTGTGCATTTAGGAGCAGACTCTGGGAGGTAGTACTCTCACTGGTGCCCCCTTGGAGCTCTCCTTAGAGTCTCAACATGTCATGAACGACACCCAATGAACAGGTTCTTCTGCTGAGGTGAACTCAAGGGACTAAGGGCACATTCAGATTAGTTTCAGATCAGTAGCGTAGCAAGGGCCCCAGGCGGCTTGAGTTTTGGGTGCGGCGGCCTCTCCCCTGCTCTTACCTGCAGCCGCACGGAGCGGCAAAGTCTGGGACCGCCACGGACGGCAAAAGGCCTGGCTATGCCACTGTTTCAGATTGATCGTCCACTAAGTGCATAGATCTTGAAAGGGAGTCTGGTAAGTGCACACGTGCTACAAGCAATTTTTGGGAATAGCTGTGTCCATGTTGGGTTTGGGCACATTTTAGGGCAGAGGTGGATTATTAAAGTACTTGTTGCATAAGTACCGCGACAGAGTACAATTAAGCAGAAGTAAACCCCAAGAAATGGGTGGGAAGTTGACAGGTGAAGGTGTGGTTAAATGCCTATACACTCATGAGTCGTCACTGATTCTTTCCATGCCTGGAAATGATGGAGATTTGGTGCAGAAAAAGGCTGGATTGGAACAGTAATGAACTACCCCAAATGTAATGAAGGTGTATGGGAAGGGGATTTTCCAAAGGGAAGATGTTCCCCGTTGAGAAAAAACACAGAATAAGAAAAAAATGCGTAATTGAACAGAGGGGCTGCCTTTCTCAAATGTGGAATTTTACTGTGTATACAATTCCACATTGGGTAAACAGCAACGTGTACAAATGTCACATAATATTGCCAGTACCTGGAAACCTGTGGCTGGTGCAGCTTTTTAGGTGTAGCATTGGCAATGTATGTGATTAGCAAAAAGTTTAAGTCTGCTCCCGTTTGTAGGAATACTGCAAATGCAGATTTACTTTTTTTGTGATTCGGGTCCCCGAGTAAGTTAGGGTATGAGTGAGCAGCAAAGTATGTGAAGTATGTATAGGTACGCACACTTCTTCACACACTTTGTTACATGTGTGTAAGAAATTGGGCTATTAGTTGAGGGGTGTAAGTACCCACCGCAAGTAATAATCACAGCCTTGTCAGGGTGAACTTCTAAAGTCACTAAATGAACCTGAGCTCAATCCCCTAGTAGCTCTGGCACAGCACAGACAGGCTTAACTGAGGGCAATGTGTAAAGTATTTATGCAGTACTACAACAGTTATATAGTTGAAATGCAAAACAATACAAATCCCAAACCAAACTACAAAGCTAGAGTAAAGTGTAATAAACAAAATTACACCAAAATGAGGAAAATCCAATTAAGGGGCCCCAAGATATGGATCTTTAAAGTTTTAAGTAGAGAAAGTGCCAAGGAGAAGAAAGGGCCATTGATATGCAATGGTCACAGTAGAACAGGACCGAGGAACAATTTGATGCTGACTACGATGGACCGCGGTTCAGATACACTAACTAGGTTCGTCCTGGGGAAAGATTTTACCTTCTGTCATTAGTCCTTTAAGTCCCAGTCCACCAAAGGAGTGCACTTCTAAAGCCCCTGAGAAACCTCTGGGGAGGCAATGAGAGACTCACAAGGTGTCAGGCTGAGGCACAGCACGGTCCAGTTCAGTTCACGTTGCCATTCGTCACTTGGGCAGTTGTAGATAAAGGCCTCTTGTAGCTTGTTTGCGTCTCTGTAGTTTTACTAGGAGGTCAGCCTTATGGCCCTTAGTGTTGACTTCTATGTCCTGGGTACAAAAAGGAGAACAGGTCCAGTCTTCTAGACTCTTCTCAGGTCTCAGACAGCATCTTCAGTACTCTTCTTATCTTCCAAATGTCCAGGAGTGTTCTGAAGTGCCTGGAGATGCCACGTTTATGCCTGGCACACACTTGTGGGTGGCAATGACCCCAGGAGACACCCTAACCCATGGAGTATGGTTCCGGGGCTAACCCAACCCACTTTTGGCATTTTCAAAATGGCCGAAATCTTTGATCACACCAAACTCCACCTCTGATGGCTGGGGCTGTGTGCTGGGAGTGAACTATAGTAATCCTAGGGTCCTTCCATATCTAACACCTAAATCCAGTATTAGGTATTCTCTGTACCCACAACAACCTCAGAAACAGAAGTCTAGTATAACAAAGCTGAGCTTTCAGCAACCCAACAGTAGTTACACACAAATTGTTTTGGCATTCTGTTTCTTTCCTTTGAAGCGAGCCCCAAATGGTATATGTAAACCCAGCAGACCTTTCAAACAGGCTGTGACACTGTAATATCAAAAGAGTCCCACTGTCTATGGGGCTCGACTGGCTGGAGAGATGTAAGAAATTGTGTTATTAGTTGATGGAGGTATGTACTCACCTAAAGTAATAATCAAAATCCTTGACAGAGTGAAACCTTAAAATCACTAAATTTACCTGAGTTATACCCCGTGGTAACTATGAGACACAGCTAACAGGCTTATCTTAGAGGCAATGTGTAAAGTATCTATGCAGAACTAAAACTGTTATAAAATTGAAATGCAAAACAATAAAAATCCCACAAAGAATTGGACAAATGGAGTGAATTTAATAAACAAAATGACAAAAAAATCCAATAAGGGGAACCGGAGATATGAATTGTGTAAAGTTTTAAGTAGAAACAGCACCAAGAAGCACAAAGTGTCAATGATAGTCAATTGCTGAGGTAGAACAGGACTTAGGCACAATTTGATGCTGACCTCGTTAAGGCACGGATTGGATACACTAACCAGGTTCGGTATGTGGATTGAGACATAAAGGACCACAATCAGAAGGTAAAATCTGTGAGCAGGACTAACCTGGTTAGTGTATCCACTTCTTTGTCCTGGGGACACGAGAGAGAGAGCAGATCTAGTCCTCCAGGGTTCTTCTCTTATGTTGCAGGCAGCAGGTTCAGTCCTCTTCTGATATTCCTCAGGACGAAGAGTGTTCTGATGTGAGGTTCCTGGAGGTGCCACATTTATGCCTGGCACAAGCTAGGAATGACCACGGGCTCCTTTAATCAATGGGGTAAAGGTTCCCGGGGCTAACCCTACACACTTTGGGTATTTTCAAGATGGCTGAAGTTTTCTGCTACACTAAACCTGGGCTGTGAGGAGTATATTATGGAAATCCTGGTGTCTTCCCACAACTAACACTAAACTCCAGTTTTAGGCAGTCCTGTACCCCCCACAAACTCAGAGACAGATGTCTGGTAGAATCAAACTTGAGCTTTCAGCAACCAAACAGTGGATACACACAAAGTGCTTTGGAATTCTGTTCCCATCCTTTGAAGTGCACTCCAAATTGTATATGTAAAATCAGCAAACCTGCAAAAAGGCTGTGACACTGTAATGTCAAAGAGAGTCCCACTGTTAAAGAAAGAAGGGCCCTAATATTTGCCTGTAATACGGTAGGCCTCTTTGAAGTGCACTCCAAGTGTCATATGCATATGAAAAACCCCAGAAGACCTGTCAAGCAGGATGTGATGTTCAAGGAGGACTTGACACTTTAATGTCAAAAAGGATCATAATCTATTAGTTCAGAGGGGTCATCCCTGCCCATTTCCATCAGCCTATTGTTTTGCTCCTGGGAGCAAGTTCACGCCTCATTCATGCCTATTTGAATGCTAATTGCTGACTGTCTGAAGTGGAAGAACAAAATGCAGATTTAGCTTCCAGAGACTTCAGGCAGGAGAAAGGTAACTTTTTAAAAGTTACTTTTTGGGACTTTTAACAACTATTAAAATAGTTATTTAATTATTTTTCTACCTAGTCCCATTTCCAAGATATAGGATTAGTATTTAATATTGGATCCTAGTATTTTCCTATGGAACAGCCAAACCTGCTACAGTGAAAATAGCCTTGTTCACTGTAAAGACATGTTTAACAATACATTTTGACATGTCCTACTTTTAAATACCACTCACCCTAACTTTATGGGCAATAATGCCCACTTAGGGGTGACATAAATATTTACATGGAAGGTTTAGATCTGTCAAAAGAGGTTATTTCAACAGGTCGAATTTGCAGTTAAATCCTGCACAGCCAGGCTACTGGTGGGAGGCCGGTAGTCATGTTTACATTGACACTGTAGGAGATGGAACAATGGGTGCTGCAGTCCACTTGTGACAATTAACTTGCAGGCCCTGGGTACATCTTTGTACAATATACTAGGGTCTCATAGGTAAGTTAAATATGACAATCAAGAGTATACCAATTTTACCATGTAGGAAGGAGGAGGAGCACAATCACTTTACCACTGGTTAGCCGGTGTAAAGTGCACAGAGATCTATAGTAGGCAAAAATAGGGTTCAGCAAACAGGCAAAAGAAATGTTGCCTGCAGACAGGCCACATTTCCAACAATGTGCATGTGCTTTCAGCTCCTCCATTTATTTAGGGTTGTAAGCAATCAGGGTTGGAGTACAGTGCTACCTTCAGGTGCCCTAGATTCTAGCTTCCGGTTTAATTATACCCCTCACCAACGCTTTCTGAACACTGTATGTAGTCTTCGTACAAATGCCCCTAATGTACGCTTTAAAAGTGTTACACTCCACTGTGGTGTAACACACTGATCCAGCATTTTCACTAAGGTAGTGAACTACTGATCCTCTGATGGTACTGCTAAATCTCTTAATGGTGCCATCTGGAATTGCCATGTCAGTACACATGCAAGTACCCTTTCCCAACTCAACAGTAATTTCAATAGACTATGATCAGGCAAAGTTCTAGCCCTGTATTCTCTATTTGATATTCTATCTAGACATTGTAGTGTGTAAAACATCTGTCTAACTTAGAGTATAAATTATGTATGGATGTGTAATATGAGTATTCCCTCAAATGTGAGTGGATGGCGTGCCAAGCATTAGTCAAGTTCCAGCCTTTTACCCATCTCATACATTTGCCTGACATTTTAACATTTAATATCCCTCTTAGAGATGGGGTGACCTGTGCAGTGCAATATTCATAACACAGTTGGAATTCCTATCCCTGACCCTTCAACGTGGCCCTCTGTTTCCACTCCTTCAAATACAAAAGATCCCTGGAACGTTCTGGAAGAGCCTTGCAATTCACATCTACTGTTTGGGCTCTCTCCAATGCTCCATCTTAGATACAACTTGGATGTAGCAAATACAAAATGCATACCCGTATCTAGGGCCACGTGTATTACACACGCTCAATACATTCATCCTCTATACACCTAGAAAGGTGAACCCATACACCATCCATGTTCCACATGGATAAACAAAGGACCTTGTTGCAAGGACTGGCAAACCAATTTAAGAAGGTGGAAGCGGCCAGTGGGCCATGCTCCGGGACATGCACAGGTGAAAAGGGCCTGACTTGCCAATGTAAACAGTACAGTTGCTACCACTCTCAGTCCTCTACAGCGAGGCGAGCTGACAGTAGTGAAGCTTGATAACATGAGGATGCAGATAGCTTGTCCTGCTAGACTAGAGAGCCTCACAACAACAAAAATTAAATAAAGAACACTAATTATACACAATCGTACAAACATTTTCTGAGAAAAAATATTGGGGAGCGAAACTTACTATTCTAACTCTAGCACAACATAAATTGGAAAAAGTGCATGTATTTACGATCAGGGTCAGATTTACTATTCTAGCTCCAGTGCTACAAACTCCACTATCACTGACACTGGGGAAAGTACAAATGTTTCTACAGTCTATGATACTATGATAGTTGTAATTCTACAAACAATGGGGAAATGCATACAGTGTGTGAGGATCAGATTTACTATTTTAACTCCAATACTACTATCATTGGGAAAAGTGCATATATTTGTGAGGGCTGGATTTACTATTTTAACTCAAGTCCTTTTAACATTGCTGAAAGTGCACATATTTGAGTATTGGGGGGTTAGAATTACTATTCAAACTCCAGTCCTACTAAAATTGTGGAACATGCCTCTAACTTGGGATGGGAAGGGTGTTCAGAATATATATTACAACTTCCGCCCAACAAACTTTGTGGAAAGTACATATAATTGAGATGGTCAGATTTATTATGATAACTCCAGCCCAACAAACACTGGGGACAGTTTGTATGGCTGGGGTGTAAAGTTTACTATTCTAAATCCAACCCCACAATCATTGGGGAACGTGCATGTATTGGGGGGCAGTATAGAGGAGTTCAGATTGGCTATTCTTACACCAGTCCCACATATGCTAGGGAAAGTGCATATATTTGTGGGGCTGAATTACTATGCTAACATTGACTAACATTGGGGAAAATAAAGATATTAGGAAGGGATAGTTTCTGATGAACTATCCTAACTCAAAATAAGCACAATTAAAACATAGATGAATTATACATATTTATTAAAATATCCTATAGAAAACATACAATTTGTATTGTTAATAGAAATTTAAATCATTAAAATTATTAATAAACTTTTCGTTTTTTCAAAATGTTATTTGTAACTACGCAACTAGCTCAGAAATATATATATATATATATATATATATATATTTAAAAAATTGAATATTATTAACTTAAACATTGAATTCCAAATTATTTTCTTTAAATACAAATTGTCATAATGATAAAAATGATTTTACATTACATTTGTATCATTTGTATCACTTAAATCCACATACGTATCTATATTGATCTTCCTAACATTCGTCCCTTTTGTGGGCGAGGCGGTTGTCACTTATTTGTCCTGCTCTTGTCCGCCTTGCAAGACGTGGCAGACATGGGCAGGAAAAATGTTAAATGGCCACCAAGTGCAAGGTTAAAGCTCCTTGTGCATTGGGCCATTTATTTTTTGTTTCGAGTTTCTGAGTTTGTTTCCTCTGAACAAAAATGTTTGCAATCAGGTGCTTTAACCATGGTACCAGCTTGGCAAAGCTTCAATGTATGAAGGGAAGTTGCCATGTCGCCAGCTTCCCTTACAGTTCAAAGATCCCCACCAAGCATTCTGGGTGCTCTAAATAAGGCGGATATCACGATCTTCACCCCATTGGCTGGACCACGAAACTCCCTGCCAATGCCAGGTTATAAATTAGGCTTTTAAGAAGCAACAAGGCCAATAGGAAAATCTGAATCTCAACCATCAGAGACTGAAATATAACTTCATTGTTAACCTTGAGACATATTTTTTTAGATGGAAATTAAAGCTACAAGAAAACTCAGGCGACTATGCAAAACAAAAAAATAGCATTCCAATCCCTCACAGAACCAAAGAAACCTACTGCAATGATGTGAAGTCCTCCCCTTGAATTCCCTTATGAAGGATTTCTACACTAAAGACAACTGGAAAGCTATGTATGGTGCCCAAAGCAATGGCTAAACCTGACCCAGAAAATGACAAATAACGGCCACAGTCTAGCGTTACCCCAGTGGACAACATTTGTCCATTCATTTCTATAATTGTGGCAGCTCCCACCTTCGCGTCAAAAATGTAATAGTTCATACCTTTGGAACTGTAAGACTTAAAAACTTCTGGTTTACTCTTTAGTATCTAATTATTGCAGAACTGTTAATGTAATGAATATCAAATCTCTTTAATGAATTGCAGAGGGGTCAGTGGAAGCCTCAAATGTGCTGTTCTAGACTGTCAGCACACAGCTGGAAAAGACTTGCTCCTAGGGATTTTCTTTTTTCATTTGTTGATTTCTTTTCCTATAGTTTCCTAGCTTTGTTCAGTTTTTTCACAAGTGTGAGTGAGGATGCACTGATGGTCATGACTTTTTTAATTGATGCAACAGGTTTTGAAGATTATGCCTGCTTCACTTTGTAGCCAATGTAGACCCACCTAGGTGGGAGAGGAGTGATTATATGTATTCAACAATTTCCTGTGGTGTATAGTGAGTGGCCTTCAGTTGTTGCTATTATTGGTGGCCCTCCTACCCAGGGAAGGTCCGTGTCCAAGGGTTCAAAGATACTGCCGATGAGCCGACAGTCCCTCATGGTCTACCATCAATTAGCGCCCTTTGTGTCTCAGTCCTAGAATCCTCTGGAAGTTCGCTCTCTCCCCTGCGTGGCAGCAGCGTTGACTTCTCAAAAAGGTGCTTGCCAAATCTTTCTGGGTTGAGAGTTGCAGTAAGTAACAAGATGCTGTAGGTTTCACATTATCCTGAAGTATCTTCCCATTATCACATTGTAGGAAAGTGGGTTTCTGTTGCAGTAACCCCCCCACTTTTTGCCAGACTACTGATGCACTTTGACTTGATGTGCCCTGGGTCCCTGCCAATCAGGTTCCCAGGGCCTCTGTTCTTTCCCTAAACCTAACCCAATTGGCATCTCTGGCCACAGGTCAGCACCTGGTAAATGGTACCACAGGTACCCAGGGCACTGTGACCAGGCAAGACCTCTATGGGCTGCAGCGCTTATTGTGCCAGCCTTAGAGGCCCTGTACCTTTACACACGCACACTGCCTTTGCAGGCTGCGTGTTTTGGTGCAGAACAAAGTGAAGAGTCGACATGGCACACATCCCTGTGTGCCATGCCTACAACCCACTGCCCTGGCATAGATCAGTCACCCCTCTAGCTGGGTGCCCTATGCCAGTGGTGAGGGTACAGGTGCATGAGCCCTGTACCCCTACAGTGTCTAAGTCCATTCGTAGACATTGTAAGTGCAGTGCTGCCATTAAGAGTATATTGTGCTGGGAGCTTGTCATTACGAACTCCACAGCACCATAATGGCTGCACTGAAAACTGAGAAGTTTGGTATCAAACTTCTCAGCACATTAAACCCACACTGATGCCAGTGTGGGATTTAATGAAAAATGCACACAGAGGGCATCTTAGAGATGCCCCCTGAAAAACGACCAGCCTCTGGTGAGTTCCCTGACTGGTACACACCAGCCTGCCACCACAAGACATGTTTCTGGACCCTTAGGGTGGGAGCCTTCGTTCCCTGAGCCCAGAAACAAAGCCTTTCCTGGGCGGGGGTGTTCACACCTCCCCCAGGAAGAGCCATCTGTGGCAGGGGAGCTACAAAGGCCTGGCAGCCTTTGTAATGCGACCCCCAGTCTCTCCTGCTATCAGGAGCAGGCCCCCTTCCTGTCTCCCCTCCTTTTCGGTGGGAAGACAGGCGGGAAAAACTAGACAGCCCAGAAGGTGTGCCCACCTCTGCCAACTCCACCCCTCAGGTGGGGGAGGCGAGGTGAAGCCCACTCTTCAATGCCTGCCATCTTGCAGATGGCAGGCACTCCACAATCAGGATTAGGGATTGTGCTCACTCCCCCACGTGGGGTGAGCACACCAAGGCTACTGACCTCGAGACCCCTAAAACGCCCCCTAAATACAGTATTTAGGGGGCAGCCCTGAACCAAGAAGGCAGATTCCCGCAACCTAAGAAGAAAAAGGACGAAAGAAGACGCCCAGCAGAGGAGACTGCAGAGAACAACTGACTTGGCCCCAGCCCCACCGGCCCGTCTGCAGTTTCCAGAGATCCTGTGCCAAAAATCGTCTTGTCCTGCAGCCAGCGACCTCCAGAACCCCTGGGAGGACTGACTGCCTTCAACAAAGACTGGATCTCCTGTGAACAGCAGTTCTGTTCAGAAAAAACCCCAAAGAAAGACTCCAAGCCTGCTGAGGAAAAAGAAACCCGACGCCTGGAACCACCACTGCACCCGTCGCCTACAGCCCGAGTTCGAGTGGCCCACCGGTCCCAGCGAGGTCCCCCAGCGCTCCAGAGTCCGAGTTTACCGAGGGTTGACCCCTCCAGGACTCCCCGACGTCGCCTGCAGCCTCTGCACGGAGACCCCCCCCCCAACCGCGAGTGGCCTGGTAAGGTGAAATCCGACCTCAAAAGACACCCCTGCATCCAGCCGCCGTGTGCCCTGGAGAACAGAACCTGAGGTGCACCTACGTCCCGAGCCCTCCAACTTACCTGCCCAGCTGTTGGTTCCTCCTGCAAGTCTTCCTGGACCGAGGCTGCAGCTGAAAACCAAAACCGAAAATCCCCATTGAAAACAACAGGGCACCCGACGCCAAACCAGCACCCTGCACCCAGCCGCCCCTGCCCTGCTGCGGGTGCACTTTTTATGCTAAACAGGATCCCCTTTTGCCCTGAGCCTAACACCAGGAGCTTGGCTCCCACACCCAAGTGGCCTGCTCGTCAGCAGCCACCAACCGGAGGCCCTCTATCCCCCATTGGATAACATTGGGCCTCAGCACTCTGCACCCGGCTGCCCTAGTGCCACTGAGGGTGTAACGAGAGTGCATCCTTGACCCTGGGGGAGCCCTTGTTCTAACCCCAGAAGCTCAACTCCAAAGACCGATTACTTACCTGGTAACCGTTAACTTAATTTCTCTCCATAGGAACCTATTGACTGTTTTTCTCTGAAAAATGTTCTAAGTGTGGAGTTGATTTGTATGGAAACCTGAAAAATAACAATTGTGCAAAATTGATTTTACTTACCTTTTCTCTAGGAAATGTCCCAGTGTGATATCTAGGCATATCACACTGAGTAGAAAAGGTAATCTAAAAAGTAACGTAAAAGTAACTTACCTGTAATTCTTATTGCAAAATCGATACAAAGTATATGTACAGCATTTCACAGTATTGCATTACCAGTAATTCAAACTGTAACCATTTCAAAGTACATTTACAACTGCATTTCAAACTATATATTTACTGCAAAGTATTTATCAACTTACCTGTGCCAGGCTAGCTTGGTTCTAGGAAATAAAATAACTAAAAGAATATTTTTATACAAAAACAATTGGTCTGAAGTTCAGTCTTTGAGTGTGTGAATTCATTTGCTGACTGAGTGTGTACAACAAATGCTTAACACTGTCCTCTGATACTGCCTTACTGCTCGACCACACTACCACAAATAGAGAGTGAGGTGCTATCTAACTTTACCTCTGCCTACCTTTGGAGATCCACTGGACTCTGTGCACACTATACCTCACTTTGGTATAGTATAAACAGAGCCAGCTTCCTACACACATTTATAGGCGGACGTGCTTTCCTGGCTAACTTCGTAAGGGAATACGATAACATTAACTGTTTCGCTGAAATGGATACAGCCCTCTCTTACCTACATATGAATTTCCTCCAGTTTCTTCCCTCCATTTATTTGTCAATTTTAAGATGGCGGAGTGGTCTGGAACAGAGATAAGGCTGTCTCTAGAAATATCCATTAGACTGCGCCTTCTGTCACTCCCAAACCACATTGTGCCACATTAAAATTGTGTAAAAACAGTGGTCCCTGAAATAGGGAAAAATCTATGTGCAATGAATATAGCCCCAATCAGTACTATATTTTTGGCCCATGTCCAGCCGGACAGAGGCAAGTTTAATATGCAGAATAGTTCCAATAGAACACAAAAATGCGAGGGAGGTATCAGTGGGATAAATAGGAAGAAAAAAGGAAGGGAGAAGAAAATAAATAAGGTAGTGAGTCAGGGATTCTCAACTCCACATATGGAGCATGCTCACTATTGGCATATTAATATAGCAGCACCTATTGATAATTTCATTTCACACTTCAGGCACGTCGCCTCATCGTTACCACCGATATTTATTTAGGGTCTATGCCGTCAATTATGCATGGGTAACCGCGCTCCCTTGCTACCCTCGCATCACCTGTTTTGTCCGTATTTTAGGCCTCTTCATGCGTAAAATAGATCTATCATCATGATCATGTTGCCAGGATCAGTTCTATTACCTTCAGACTGTGTACGTTGTGTGGCGTTATCTATAAAAAGAATCCCTGACTCACTACCTTATTTATTTTCTTCTCCCTTCCTTTTTTCTTCCTATTTTAATGTTTCAATAATACAGTAATTCACAGGCATATGTTTTCAGGCACTTTATTTCTTAGTCCTGATGATGATCCAATATCTTACAGATAAGGATCGAAACGTCGTCGACACAGTTGTCAACCTTATACACAGCGATTTCTGTATATAATTTGTGTAAAGTGACCTTTCTATGATTGTTGTTTCACTATATGTATATTACTTTTTAGAAACAACCACAAATTGCCTGAGCCTCTCTACTTTGTTTGTTTGTCTAAATATGTGAGTTCACGGATACAGGCTTGTATCCCACTGATACCTCCCTCGCATTTTTGTGTTCTATTGGAACTATTCTGCATATTAAACTTGCCTCTGTCCGACTGGACTTGGGCCAAAAATATAGTACTGATTGGGGCTATATTCATTGCACATAGATTTTTCCCTATTTCAGGGACCACTGTTTTTTTACAATAACTTAGTTCCCAAGGTCCCTGACCTATTGTATTTGGGTTCCCTTGTTTTGTATATATACATTAAAATTCTGGTCCTTTCACCTTTCCATTCAACTACCTGCCACCAGACATCTGCGCTGTTCCACATCTTCAAGAACTCATCTGTAGATGCACATATGTCACGCCTAAATATTTCATTATTTAGATATATGGTTTAGCAATGTATGTGTCTGATTTCACCAACTACAATTACAGACTTGGTGCTAATAATTCATACATTTGGCATCACCTGTCCTAATATATCTCCAATGGCTCCCGATACGACATAGGATCAAGTTTAAGTTACTGTGGGCCAGATATACTAACATTAGCAAGAGCGATTATCAAAAAGCGATTTTCTGCGAATTGCAATTTGGTAATCGCTATTATTAATGTACTAAAGTTATATGTGCCCCCTATTTCCTAATTAGCGATTCGAAGTGAGTCGCAACTAGACCTATCTCATTAATATTAATGAGGTAGGCCGCAATTTGTGACTCACTATTATTCGCTGCTATCACAGGGATGGTGGCCTGCTGGGGTCAGCATGTCTGTGATTGCTTTTAAATAAAGCAATCTTTTTTTATTAAATGCAGCCCAGTTTCCTTAAATGAAAACGGGATTTGTACAACAAAAAAAAAAATGAAACATTTCATTTTTATTTTTTAAGAGTAGGCAGTGGCCCATAGGACCACCGCCTGCTCTTAAAAATATATTTTAAATTTTTTTTAAAGAGGAAGGCGTCCAAAGAAGACCCATTCCTATTTGCAAATGGGTTACCACCAAGTTTGAGCTGGTGGTAAAGTGCAAATGTTTTGCGACTTCATTTTGCTCGCAAAACATTAGTACACACCATTCGAATTCCCTATATGGAAGGGATGTCCTTAACATGCCCCTTCCAAATAGCAATTCTGTTTTTGGGCGCAAACTCAAACTGCGATTTGCAATTTGGTGTTTGCACATTTGAAAAAGCAATTTTTCGGTTGCAAACGGCCTGATTCTGAGTCCGAAAAAATGCCTTGTACTTCTGGCCCCTAGTATCATACACAAAGTCCTACAAGAATGTGGCCCACCTACCTTCATCTTATCGCCTCCCCATAGCAACCAATAAGGAATCTAAGAACAGCCAGCTCATCTCAACAAGTTCAACACTTGTCCAAAAGAGTGTCGTTTGGAATCACACATTACATTACATTTCAAGGGTCTACCTCTTTGGAAAGAACTGACATTCACTGTGAGAAATCAGGAGGACTATCTCCCATATAGGAAAGACCTTAAAGCCTTCTTGTTCACTGTTGCATTCAATTTACCACCCAGCTCCAAAGCCACCTGTTAAAATGAATTCATTCATTGTTCAACCAGACTAATGAAATTGAACTATTATTCCTTCTGCCAGTTATTTCTCCTTTTAAACATGAATCCCCTCTTGCTTCCTGTCCCCCTTGCATTGTTATTCCTTTATGTTTGTCTTCCATCAAAATGCTCTGACGTGACTGTTAGGTGGCATGGGTGTACTTTTAAATAGGTCTTTAGTGAATGAATACATTTGTCTAAACTATGATAAACATGCCACCAACATCACTGACCCGGGTACCGTCATCACTGCTATGTCTAACGTTTCTGTTCTAAATGTTTCTCCTGCTAAATGTAAGTAAATATCTATCTATGTCCAAATACAGACCTACAGTTCCTCATGAAGATATTTCTCTTTTTAACAAAATGGCAATTCAAGCAATTGTGTATTAATATTATCACACACATTTCAAAAGTACTGTCACAAAGTGCTAGGTAAGTGTTCTCTGCTACCTGTGTTATACCTGTTGTCTGTGGGAAGCTTGGAATGCTGCTGCCTGGCAGTTCCATATTCTATGAGTGAGGAAATATTGAACTATGGGGGAAGAATGCACCACTGCTGCAGTGCTGTGTGTGTTCTGTGTGTGATGGAAATACCGGTGAACATGTTTTATGTGCACAGGATGTGAGGGAAGCTTCTAGTATTTCAGGTGGTGCTCTGTACCCGTGTGGGAGTCTGAAATCTTGTTGACAGTCACAGAATAATAAGGTGAAAAAGAGTAAATGGCAGAGGGTACAGTGTAGACTCAAAGCAGGGGCTCGGAGACTGCCACCCACCCTGCAACCGTTCACCACACCACGCTCTCACAGCACACCAGAACAGCCACATTTGCACACACCAGGTCTTCCCCCCTCAATCACGCGGTGGTCGAGATAAAGGTAGTTGATACCATAAAGAAACAGTACCTTTCAGGACTTTAGGGTGTGCTGTGAAAGCTGCTTTGTTTAATAAGTCCACTTAGTGTGAAACACCTGAAACCTAACTTCATGCCTCGTTGTATTTTAATATCGATATATATTACAGTTCTGGATACTCCCGAAATGTATTGTGGTGCCTGGAGCGCCCTGTGCATTGCATCATTGAGTCTCCAGTATGGTGTACAGTACCGGCAGAGGGGGTGGAGCAACCTGTGCAGCCAGTGGCGTAACAAAACCATAGGGGGCCCCCCTGCAAGGCACAGAGAAGGGGCCCCCTCATACAATCAACCTGCCAACCATTATGTTCGAGTACCTCAAAACCTGCAACCCATACCAGATATATCACCAGGAGTGTTAGTGCACACTCCTATAGTTACCAAGCGATACCTGGCTGATGAGCCCTTACTAGGGCAAACCCAGTCCTTTCTTGTGCTCTGGTTCAGAGAGGTCCTGGTCTGGCAGTTCTGGTTGGACTGTTCCCACTGGAGCAGGGTCAAGATTGATTTGCATACAGCTGGGCCCAAACTGAGGTGGCCTGGTGTGCACAATAATGATGAACTGGGATGCGACCGGAGTAATTACTAGTGGGTGACATTAATTCAAGCATTCCGCCCATCATTTTATTGCACAATGCAGCTCTTTAGAAAAGGGTCTTCAATTAGTTATTTTGTGAGGGATGTGCAGATATAAGTGAAGTCCATTAACAATGAATGATGCCCAAAGTGTCACCCTCAGTACCATCCCCCCCATGATTAAAAATACCTATTTTCTTTTTTTTTCAGTTGCAGTTCTGCATAATACTTTTTCACAGAGCAAAAGTCCACATGGTGCAGTGTACCTCATGCGCCACTGGTAAAGGAATACTGTTCTATAAATGTCGAGTTGCCTAGTAGCTGCAGGGCCCAGGAGACCTTCCTGCTTCCTCATTCATCACACTGGGCAGTATTACACCTAGTACCATGGTTCCCCTATCTGACAAAATTAATAGTACTGAGAGGGTATTTTGTTTGCATTTGAGACAGCTCACATTGCCATACAAGCTATCACATTGTCATAGTGAGCGCATCATGTAAGCAATGACAGAAGGACAAATTTGAATGACTTTCCTCCAAACACACAGCATAGCTACAAAGAGTATCTAAACTTCCCACTGCCATCCATATGTACACTAAAAATGTATTGTCAAAGCCAATAGATCTCATTTAGAATGCCAGAGACAAGCTATTGGCTTTGCCAATTCTTGTTTATAAAGCTCTGTTTAAAAAAAAAATAGTTAAACAAAAAAACAACATTTTCAAATACTGGAGGAAAAGCAAACTCATGCCTTTATCTATGTCAAAACTGAGCACTTAATTCAATATTTTCAATCTTTATAAACAATGTGGTTTATTTTTCAAATACTATTCGCACTGGAAATTCTGAACATATCTATATGGTCTTTTGCACTGGATACACCTTAAAAAAGAACACTGAGGACTAGTTGCAGGTACTTAAAAGAACATAACAGCTGTTTGAGCCTGTGGTTCAGGAAGTGTCCATCTTTAAAGAAAAAAAGTTTCCCAAGCCTAATTTACTTCCCACATGACTCCGAACTGGAACAAATTCTCAGGCCAATTGGTGCTATGCAGCAGCCCGGTGAGATGATTTATGAGGCTATGGAAGAAGCAACATCTCTAGCAGAGATCGAGTGCAGCATCCTGCACCTCTCCAGTGTAATAAATGCAACTAGTTGAGAATACAGGGGATACACCTAAACCAGCTTCATAAAGCTTTTAGTCAAACACTGGGGAGTAGCTGTTGCTGTGCTTTTCCAGAGCAAATGGGAAAGGAGAGGTGGAGTAACACGGAGAGCGTGGGTGGAAGAGATGTGTGGGATAGAGCATGAACACACATGCACTTCCATGGGGTGCTCAGAGGAAAAAAGTAGTTCCTTGATGTTAAGCTGTGGAAGGATACAAATCCTCTAAATAAAATTGATTGTAAAGAAGCAATGGTCAACGGGAGGGAGAATCACAAGAGGAGGAAGGAAAACTATTGCATAAGAAACAAATATATTAGATTGACAAGAAAGCTAAACAATGATCAGCAGTGGGCCTACTGTAAGTTTTGGTATTCTTCACAACAGGTCTGTCGACAACAGTAGGCCCTGCCTAAAAGTGTGACATGACTCTTTCATGAGAGGAGATTACCATGTTTTCACAACTCGGCTACCTTTCAAAAGTTTCTGCCTTACTTCTCAAAGTACACCTAAACTGTTTTTATTATCTTTAACTTGCAGGTTGAACTAGTCTCTATAGTCTAGTGGGCCCTGAAGCACACACTTATAAGAACTCAAGAGTAGCATTATTTGGTGTAATGTACAGATCCTAGTTTACACACATAGGACAGTAAGTGAGAGTGACTGACAGTAAGAGTGAGTGTGAGTGAGAAAGAGGGAAAGGCAGTGCAAGAGAGAGTGAAGGAGTGAGAGAGAGTTTGATTGAGATTAAGAGTGAGTGAGTGAATGTAAGTGAGCATAAGTAACAGTGTGTGTCTGAGTATGTGACACATGTGAGTCTGGAGGTACTTTTTGGCTTAAGAGTCACCTATTCAAAATGCTGGTGGATTAGAAGCAATTCTTAGCATATAGCACACCCATGGCAAAACTAGAGATGGCAAACTGGGTGTAATTCTTGGAATAAGGGAAACCCATAGTAAAATGTCAGTGCTGAAATATTGGAAATAATTCTAGGCATAAGGGACACCTGCAGCTAAAGGGTGCACTTGCACATGGGAGGTAATTCTTAGTATAATGGGTACCTGAGGCAAAATGTTGGCACTGGCACACTAGAGGTAATTTGTGGCATATGCAAAATACTGATACTGCTTACTGGACATACTTCTTGCCATAAGGGGGCATCCAAGGCAACATGCTGGTACCCTGAAGGTAATTTTTGGTATAAGGGGTACCCCAAGGCAAAATGCTGGCACTGGCAAACCAAAGGTAATTCTTGGCATATGAGACATGTGTGGCAAAATGCTGGCACTAACATACTGGAGATAATTGTTGTCGTTAGGGTGGTCAACCATGACAAATGGGGAGGCAGGCAACCATGAAAAAATGCTTGTCTTAATATATTAATGGTAACTGCAAAATTCTGAAACTGGCATTTTGTGTGTAATTCTTGGCATGACAGGGTGCCCATGACACATGGGACTCATCCAGTACTGGCAGGTGCTGACATACTAGAGGTACTTTTTGTCAAATGGGTCACCCATCATAGAGGAATTTTGTCAAATGGAAACCAGCCTATTGTATGTAATTCTATGCATAAGGGGGCACCTGAGGCATATGTGGGGAATCCATGATAAAATCATGCCCTGTGATAATGTGGATAATTATTAGCATAAGTGAGTACTCACTGCACGTTTTGAAAAAAATTGAGTGAACTCATCAGGAGCTTTGGGCTTCATTAACTTGAGACACCATGAAAGTACTTCCATATTTAATGAAACCTGTTTCAGAACTCATGGCTTTTGAGGAAATTTATGAGGGTCTTAAAAATAAACTATTTGACCCCATTTTTTTCAAATGTTTCTTGGGAAGAGAACCCCACTTTGAGCACTCTTGGAGAAGTTAGGCCAGCTTGTTTTAATAGCTCGCTGGAATTCAAGGGCCAATATTACACCCCACCATTTTCAAAGATCACCATTGTGATTCCCTATTCCAAGTCCACATTCTCTTCAAGGACCCCCTCCAGCACACAGTGCCACATGAGAAGGCAGGACATTAAGAGGCTGAAAACTGAGAAATGCAAGAAAGAAAAACAGAAGACATGCATTATTGTAAATGATCATAATTGTTCAGTACAAGTCTCCCTCATACAAAAGAAACTGCACAGAAAGCAAAGAGAATTATAAGCCTCCACTACAAAACAGATGCAGTCCAAAAAGAAAAGAGCAATGCAAGCCTTCCTCACAAACAAAGAAAAGTACAACCAGGGATGGAAGGAGGAGGGCAAGCCTCTGTCACAAAATTGATGCAACACTGTAAGCAAGGGGCAGGAGAACCACCCATCATAAAGAAGATGCATCATGGGATGCATGAGCAGGACAAATCCTTCCTCACAAAACACTATGGCATAAGCAACAGCTGCACTTAAAATTAGATGTAGCATGGGAAGCAAGCATCAGTGCAAGCCCTCCCATAACAGACACAGCGTGGCCAGCAGCTGGGCACATTTGTACACATTAGTATAGGGCTACTCAAGGGGCTGTAAACCAAGAGCAAATTAGAGACCTTGAGGCATCCCAGCCCACCTATGGCCATGTAAGCCTCTCTCACGAAAACAGGTGATTGATATCAGCAATTGCACACCTGCCGAACAAAACGTGTGGAGCATGGGCAATAGTGAAGGATTGGTGTGCACAGATGCAAAGTGGTGTTCATGTATAGGACATCTCCAGCCAGCGGAGGATTTTTAGTGTTATTATTTGGCATTTTTGTAACCCACACTCTATCCATAATGGAAAGTGAAAACAATGATTTCTAATCCCACAGTCCCACTCTTAGAAAGTACAAAAAAAACTACAAGTCCCGCAATGCATAATTATGATGGCTAAAAAGCGAGCACTGGATTCTTAAGACAAGGGGGGATCAATTGACAGCTATGTGTGTGTACATATACTATTCTACATAGACTATACTGTCATGTGCTAATCTTGAAATTGGATAATTAAACTGCAACACCTCCATACTTGTAGTCAATGTTGCATCTGTGCATTGGATTATGGACTTTAAAACAAATGCTTAAGACGAATGTCTGACCGTGTTTCTCTGTGAGCAGTTCTAAGTGGGTTTCAGGGCTAATGGAAAGTTCTAACGTGTATATGTTAAAGAATATTTATTCTAACATTGTGTGCAGTTAGCATCATAATGTGAGCAGGGCCTACCCTTTTAATACAGTAGTCATGCAAAGTTGTTATTGTAGAGTCTTTTAAATTAGAAAGGGAAAACACTTACAGAAGTTGTCATAATCTGAATATGCAGGTCATCTAGCAGCATCCGCTTTCACTGGAACTGAACTTCATTAGACTCTACCAGTCCCTCTCCATGAGGCCAGGGAAAGCCTCACAGAGGTCCCTGCACAGTCGGTATGAGCGGTGCACTTGACTCTGTGCCCTGTGTCTGCATGCCAGTAGACTTTCTTCAAAGATTTCTAGCATCTAGTGCCTAAATGGCAACAAAGCACAGCAACAATGCTGCTTTCAGGGACTCCACCTGCGTGCTTTCCCCCAGGAGGCACAATTAGAAATGAAGGGGGCAGAGGCATCCAGATTTACAACTGTTGGGAGGTTCGAATGCTGTTTCCGGTCCCTGGCCCTGTTCAGCTCCTCCCTGTTCAGCTCCTGAGAGGCCCCACAGTACAAACGGCAATAATGTTGCAAGGTTTTTCATGCTTTCAGCTAGGTGGAAAACAGGCTTCCACGAGCTGTTCTTTTTTAAGCATTCGCACGCACAAAGGGCATGAGGGGCCCCCCTTGGATAGTGAAGCCTGGGGCCCCCCGCACCGCGGGGGCTGCGGGGCCCTGCGTTTCTGCCCCTGTGTGCAGCGCACCTTGAGGGCCAGGGCATCCTGTACCGTGCAGTAGTGGGGTGCAGCCGCGGCCCGTGCAGGTAAGACCGGTGAGGCCGGGTGTGGGTGGGATTTCGACGGACGATGACGAGGGAAAATTAATCTTTCCCTTGTCATCGTCCGTCGAAATAATCCCCCCACCACCCATTCGCTCTTATCTGCACGGGCCCCACTGGTGGGGTGTAGCATCATGCAGTTTACTGTGAGGGTTAGGGTATCCTGTACCCTGGGGCCTAGCCTGGTCAGTAAGATTGGGGGGGGTGCGAGCTTCAGATTTTCCAACCATCACGCTAGCATATAATGTTAAACTACATTATACAAAAGCACGGCAGTGGGAAGGGAGACCAATGCAGTTTGGTAGGGGCACTAAGTAAGAGAAAACACAATATTTTGTTAAATAGCCAACATTTTTGAAGACTTTCAAAGCAGAGAGGGAGAGAGTGTGTGTGCGTTTTTGTCTGTATTTATGTAAACATTCCTTTTGAAATCACCTCACCATACCCGACTGAAAGCACATGCACCCAAATGTTAACCCCGAAAATACATTTATTAGGGGGGTGCAACACCCCAAACTCCCCCCCTTGAAGCTAGGCCCCTGCCTGTACCATGCCCTGTAGTAGGGAGATGGAGCAACCTGTGTAGTGAATCATGAAGTGTCGAGCATCCAGTATCGACGTAGTAATATATTCAGCCCACCATGAGGTAATCTGTTTCTGCTGTACCGCGCTCTGTGGGGTTGGGGGCGGAGCTTGGTCAGTAAGACTGGGGGGGGAGGTGGGGGGTGTGAGCTACAGATTTTCCGACTATTGCCGGACACATCATGGTAATCATTATATGAGAAGCAGCGCATAAGGGGGGCTTGAGGGCCAGTGGAAAGGGAAAGGAGTGCGGATGGTGAGGGGTACTTAAAAGAATATTTTGTAAAATAACCATGTTTTAAGACCATCAAAACAGAGAAGAGTGTGTGCGTGTGTGTTTGTCTGAGTGAGTATTTAGAAATCCCAGGTGAAGACGGAGAGACACCTTACCATACCCGAGTGAAAGTTCCTGTACCCAACTATTTATTAAACAATACATTTATAAATGGTAGTGTAACACCCCAAGTCCCCCCCCCCAAGCTATGCCTCTGGGAGTTGGGGCAGGGGGCCGACCAACCAGTGTAGTCCACTATGAAGGTGAGAGCTCCCTGTACCGATGGAGCAGCCTGTTCAGAGCAGCACGACCGGTCAGTGGTGTTTAGAACCATAAACCATCGGATGCTTACAGACAGGCTAAACAGCCTTGGAGCCCAGGGCCCTGCAGTGCCATGGTTTGGGGACGTTCTTGACAGCAGAACCCAAAGGTTGTGCTTCACCCGTTTGTATCAACAGAACAAGTGCTTGCACAGAGCACCTCAGGGCTCCAACACTATTTTTCCATGTATATGTTCTTCCTTTGCCTCCAATACTTAATTCATTTGTTTTTCCTTCTTCTTGTATGTAGGTGAAGCTCAAATCATATTAATAATTACCAAAGACTTCAATAACAAAGATTTAAGGACCAGCGCAGACAACATGGATCAAGGACATGGACAACTGAGAACTGTAAACACACTAACTGTGGAGGGCGAACACATAAATTAATAAACCGTTCATAAGTTTTAGCACGTTTTCCTGCATTATTTTCCTCCAAGCTTGTGAGTCCACCTGCATGAATCTGTTGTATGTCAGTTCACGCTCTTGCAGACCTTGCATCAAGTCTGAAGGCTTTTCTTACCCAATAGGCTGTTCGCAGGGTGATGTGAAAAGTTTGTTCCATGCAACAAATGAGAAGTTGTATGGAAATCTTTGCAACTAGTGGCCGTTGTTTTTTTGATAATCAAATTTTATTGGTTTATAACTCCCACAACAAATCAGCCAAAGCACGGAGGACATTGAATTGATTACATTTTCGCAGTTAAAATCTCCCACATTTCCACACCCCATAAGACTTGCACAGCCACAGTTAGTAACGTGACAAATCAGTCGGACCCCTCCATAGCACCTACCCATTTCCCCCACACCCTTTGATATTTCCTGGGGCACCCTCTTGCCACATAAAGAGTTTTCTCCTGGGTCGCACACCAGTCCACCCCCCTCCGCCACCGCCCAATATCCGGTGGTTCAGGACATGTCCACGCCGCCGCTATATCACGTTTCGCCACTATCATGGCTGTGTTGAAAAATAGCTTGTCACTCCTGGATCCATCCAACCCATCTGTGATTCCCAGTATTGAGTGCCTTGGGTCGTGAGGAACCTCCCAGCCCAGGACCGCCGTAAGCTCTTCCTCGATGGCCCCCCAAAATCGCTCTAGCCGGGGGCAGGACCAAACCACATGGAAGAAATCAGCCATGGCAGAGTTGCATCTCGCGCAGGACGCATCGGGGCGCAAGTTCGCTTTGTACAGGCGTTGGGGAGTGAGATATGCTGCGTGCAAGTAGTAGAGTTGGATCAGTTTGAGCTTAGCAGAAGTGGTGATTGTCCTGGGGGCCATTAGGGCGTCCCGCCAGTCCACCTCATCGAGGGGACCCACCCATTCCACCCACTGGTCCCTCAACGTGTCTAGAGAGGTGGGAGTGTTGTTGACTAGGGTGCGGTATATGCGGGAAATGCCCCCCTTGCCTAGATCCCCCAGCATTATCTGCGCCTCTGTGGGGCTGTACTCGGGGAGCCTCGTGCCGTCCGTAATGTGTGTCTGGAGGGCATGCCGCAGCTGCAAATATTTGTAGAATTGGGACGATTGCAGGGAATACTGGGTCTGGAGTTCCTGAAAGGAAAGCAAGTGGCCTTTAGCCCATATGTCCCCTAATTGTGTAATGCCAATGAGGTCCCATGATTTAAACCCCTGCAACCCACTAACCTCCCGAAGCCAAGCCCCCTGCCATAGGGGTGTACACCGAGTTAGCTTACGCGTCCACCCAGTGTGGCGCAACGAGGCCCGCCAGGCCAGGAACACGGAACGGGTCGCATCAGGTAGTCGGGACGGGATGGGTCTCCCATAGAGCATTGCTTGAATTGCCGGCAGTCCCAGCTCACTCAGTTCGAGCCGATAGGCTGGATCTGACCAGCCCCCGTTAAACCAGTCGTGAACCACCAGGAGACGTGCAGCCAGGAAATAAAGATATAAGTGTGTCATTCCCATGCCCCCATCAAAGGAGGGGATCCGGCAAGTAGACAAGGCTAGGCGTGCCCTCCCCCCGCTCCAAAGGAACTTGGTGGTTATACTGTCCAGCTCCCGGAACCAGGTCCTGGGGAAACAGAAGGGGGTATTTTGGAGGACGTAAAGAAATCTGGGGAGTATCATCATTTTAAACAAGGCGACCCTCCCCAGAGGGTTAAGAGGAAGCGTCTTCCATTTATTGAGATCTTCTTTGACTTTCTTGACTAGTGGGGCGACATTAAGCACCCAGCCCAGTTCAGGAAGAAGGGTGATCCATATCCCCAAGTATTTAAAGGATTGTCGCCGAAGCGGTATAGTGGATTGCCAATCATAGCATTCCCTAGAGAGGTGCAGTGGGATCAGGACTGACTTCCCGGGGTTCAGTCGAAGCCCAGAGGCCTGTCCAAAATAGTCTAGAATCTGGAGGCAGTGTGGCCCCGAGGAAGCTGGGTCAGCCAGGAAAATTATGACATCGTCCGCATAAAGTGCGATCTTGTCCGCTTCTGTATTGGGCCATTCCCACCCACTGATACGGTCCTCTGCCCGCACCAGAGAGGCCAGGGGCTCCATGGCCAGGGCGAACAGCAGTGGTGAGAGGGGACATCCCTGTCTAGTACCTCTGCTGATAGGGAAGGCCTCCGACAGTGCCCCGTTGACCAACACCCGCGCTCGCGGGTGGGCGTAAAGGACCCGAACCATGGCCCGGAATTTGGGCCCCAGTCCCATTTCGGCCATTACATCCTGCAAGTACTCCCAATTCACCGAGTCGAACGCTTTTTCAAAATCTATTGATAGGAGAGCCAAATATGGGGTGAGCAAGTGTCGGTGGGCTAGAGCCAGTTGCAGTCTACGGAGGCAATGCCGGGTCCCACGCTGGGGCATGAAACCGCATTGGTCTGGGTGGACCAGGGAAGCCAAATAGGGCTTTAAACGTTGGGCCAGAATGGCAGCATACAGTTTCACCTCCGTATTAAGGAGGGAGATAGGGCGGTAGTCCGCACAGCGACGCGGGGGGGGTTGGGATTTCGGGAGAACCACGATGGTGGCGATATCTGTTTCGGTCGGAAAAGAACCTCTTTCCACCGCTTCCTGGAACAAATCGGCCAGACGGGGCACTAGAATTTCGCGATATGCCGCGTAGTATTCTTGTGGAAGGCCTTCCGGGCCCGGTGTCTTGCCCGAAGAGGTGATGGAGATCGCTTCTTCGATTTCTTTAAGAGAAATAGGCCGTTCCAAGTCCTCTCGGGCGGTTTCTTCCAAGCAAGGAAGACGCGCCTTACCTCGCTCAAGGAGGCCAGAGAGCGAGAGGTCAGGGGCACGTGCCGTGTATAAACTCGGATAATAGGAGGCGAAGGTGTTGGCCATCGCCATAGGAATGCGGTGCACTGTTCCGACCTCATCTGTCACCTCTGGGATAATGCGATTCGCCCTAGGGTAGGTGGCTAGCCTATGCAGGATCGTACCGTTCTTGTCGCCCCAACCATAAATCCGTGCCACCGACGACCTCCATAGGAGCTTGGCGGCGTCCAAAGATAGTTGTTTAATCTCGTCCCGCAGGTGAGCGAGTTGTCGGGCCTGGGCGGCATCATTAGACAGGGATACCGTTTGCTCCAGGCGAAGCGCCTGCGCTTCCCTCGAGGAAATTTCCTGCAGTTGTGCCTGCCTTTGGCTCTTGAGCTGTCCCTTCGCGAACCCCCGGATAGTTGCCTTTCCCGCCTCCCATAAGGTACCCGGAGAGGCCACGGAGCCCTCGTTGGTGAGGAAATAGTGCCTGAGTTCCGTCCCCACCGCCTGCTTAAATTCTTTGTCCTGGAGGAACCATGCGTTCATTCTCCATGTTTGGCGGGCGGAAGGAGGGGGAGTTCCTGTGCTAAGAAGCACTGGAGAGTGGTCCGAGATACCACGCGGAAGGATGCGGGCGTCGACGATCTCCGAGCATTCAGGTGCAGAGACAAAGATCGCATCTATGCGCGCCTGTGTGTGGTGGGCCGCCGAGGTGTGAGTAAATTGCTGTGTGCGGGGGTGCCATATACGCCACGCATCACAGAGGCCCAACGATTCTGACCAGTTCCGAAGCTGCCTCGCTTGTGCCGTACGGGAAATCGAAGGAGGACCTGTGGTGTCAAGAGCCAGGGCTGAGACTGCGTTAAAGTCGCCTCCAACAATCGTGGTGCCCAGAGGCATAGTGGTCACCAGAGCTGCGGTATGGGTGAGAGTAGGCGTTAGCATCGATGGGGGGGCATAGACAGATATCAGATTGACAGGGGAGCCGGCTAGTGAGCCACAAACTGATACAAATGATCCCTGCGGGTCGTGAGTCACCTGGGAAGCGACAAAGGGCAGCGTGCGCCTCAGAAGAATTGCCACCCCGCGGGAGCCCCTGGAGAAGCCGGAATGCCATATTCTATCGTAACCATAGCGTGTCAGAAAGGGACAGTGATTCCCGAGGAGGTGTGTTTCTAGTGGCCGTTGTTACATGTTTTATTTTGCCATTTAGGCAAGAAATTCATGACTTCTACAAAGATTTATATCCAACATATTTAAAATTAACAAAATAGTCCTGCATAAGATATATTCAGCAGGAAATGAAACGTGTTCTTTTCATGGTCAGTGCAGTTGTGCATAGAAAACTTAGCAATACTTGCACAGAAAAAAAATTGCAAATATTTGCCTTTGTGTAAAGAAAAGCTTCCCAAAAGGTAAACTTGCAGAGGAATATTCTCTATGCATTTTCCAGCTTAGCTGAAGTTAATTAGAGAATATTATTTAAGGGAGAGTTGAGCAGTGGCCGCTGGCAGAGGAACGGGGGTGCCGTCTCTCCTCAGCTTCGGTCCCTTCTCATGGCCGCATTCTCCTCAGCTTCGGTCGCAGAAGCACACAGGCTCCCTTAAGCCAATCACAACGCTGCAATGAAGCTTGTGATTGCTCTGAGCACCGTGGTTTGGCGCTCAGATTTGTCCTGGGAGCCTGTGCATGTTCCCCACCTGGCTGTCCATTACAGCCTGGTGAGGAACATGGAAAGTGCGCATGACTGCTTGGCTGGGCCGAGATGGCCAGTCAAAGAGTCATGCGCACTTAGTGTGCCCACCACTCCTCCTCCTGTGACCCCTGTTCTGCCCCGTTCTAATCTAGCCCCGTAGCAAAAAATAAAATGATAATAACAAGGTTATCATTTTCTTTTTCCTGCTCTGAGAGCAGTGGGGTGACGCTCTCGTCGCCCCTGGACTTGAGCACTGTTTTCTTTGCATTATGGGGTGTCCAATAGCAGTTCTCCTAGTGGCAGGAACCGAACCTCAAGAGAAATACCATACTGTGGCCAGTGGCGTAGCTAGGCCTTAGGCCGTCTGTGGCGGGCGAATCTAAGGGGGAGGGGTGCTAGCGATTCCTGCTGCCGCCGCCCCGCAACAACCACAGGTAAGAGCAGGGGGGCCACCTGCCGCTGCCCCCAAAACTCTTGTTGCCTGGGGTGGACCCTCTCCCTTGCTACGCCACTGACAATTGCATATTATGAATGAATCAGATTGATGTCGCTGGGGCCTTCAGACGGCTAAACAGGCTCCATGGGGAACCAGGGTGCCTACTGCCTATAATTAGAACCGGCACCACAAGCCACCTTGAAGGCCTGGCCGTAAACATGCTGGCTCTATATGCTTTAACCCTTCACCCTGTACCTCAGAGTCCACATGGGGCTCATTCTTACCCGCCTCTGTCACAGGCACACCCGACAAAACGCCAGCACGTGTATTTATGTTGGCGTTTACACAGCATAGGCCGAGCTAGGAATCAACAGAGCGGCGTGTATGAAACTCTGGAGCAGGGACCAATCCGAGCTTGTGTATATAAGAGGGGCGGGGCCAGAAGTCTCATGGTGTTGGGCCATGAGGCCATGATAACAAAGAGATTACATATCTGTCTTTTCCTGTAGGCTTTTAGGGTGAGGTGTATGCTGCTATGAAGAGTTGAGCGGCAAGGTTTTTGTGCAGTTGTAATTGGTGGGAGAGTCGAAGGCCTTCATTACAAGCTGAGGGTTAAATTCCGAACATTGTGCAAGTAGGAGTGGGCCCACGGATCGGAATTTCAAGTTGTGTGAAAAGTATGGCGCTCCCGCTTTTTTCTCTTGGCAGATTTAGCAAGTTAAACGTGCAAAATTCTTTCCGGGCTGGAGTTGCTGGGGAAAAACAGAAATACATGCGGAATTCTGTGCTTTAAATTTAAATTTGTGCTTTAAATTTCAAATGCTTTGCCTCATTTCCAAGTGAAAAACTCAGAGGGGGAGGTAGTTATTTCTCCCAGTAAATAACCTTTCCTGGGTAATGTTATTCATCATTTGAGGTAAAAATCTCACTCCTTTTTAACCACTAGTAATCGGGGTCATAGTGAATGAATAAGTCCAATACTCTTATTTGGTGCTCTTAGTGGGATGCGCCACCTGCGGCCACTTCAAGGCACTAGTATATATGGTGAGATGTGAGAATCTTAGTGGGTACGTGAAGGAATGAGTAAGTAATATCCTTATATGGTGCACTTAGTGTGATACACTACTTTTAAGCAACCTATAGGCACTAGTTATACTTGTAATCCTCCTATAAGAACTAGCTATTGTGTGTTGTAGTATGTGAGATGCAGAGCCATAACCCAGAACATCAAGTATAACAATAAACTATGTACTGTGACACTGCACCGGGTAACAGGTATTAGTACAAAACTAATTCCACACTTAATTATTAGGAACGCAAAAAGAAGTACCAAATGTATTACTGATTTTTATGAGTATCTCAAACTACAAAGTAATGAGAAGCAGCATCAACATTACCCAACAATAGGTGTAGTGAATTTAACAAAGTGAACACTTAGTGCTCGTGAACCAGTGCCTGTGAACGGCGCATTGAAACACATTAAAAAATAAAGAAACAAAAGCAGCGTACATATAGAGATTATCAAAGAAATCTTAATACATGAGTACAATGATAAGGGAGATAATTTAAACAATCGTGTAATAAGTCAAGAGAAACAAAATTCCGCTGCCTCAAGTGTCGACATTTCAACCCCAATTACTGAGGGCCATCATCAGGACAGTAATGCACGTAGATAATGTAGTGCTGCCAAAAAGAAGGGGAAAGGATAAAGAAATTAGCTGATAGACGCAGCAAAAAAGGTCTCGGTTAAAAGAATGTGATTGCTCAAGGGACCAACCTGATCAGAGATTTTGTTGCAGATATCATTTATTACCCTAGTGTCAACTGGGTCTACGGGTTCCCCTGTGGTTTATTTCGACTGCACCAGGTAAAACATAACATAATACCCACAAACACTTGGTATAACATATCATAATTCCATATAACATAAATGAACACCATGTATGACTGGGACCTTTGGATAACGTTGATGCAGAAACATATTCGGCTAAAGGGTTAATTTATATTTGTTATGTTACTGCATATTTATGTTTCATAACACTCTCCAATACTTGGCCTCCCGCTACTTGTGCAGACATTGAACTACAGTGCTTGTTTTAGAATGTGTGGGTGGGTTGCTCATGGATGGTGTGGGTTTCCTCAGGGAGGTGTTCTGTAAGGCAGGGTGGCTCTTGTGGATTTACTTACCTGTCAATACTTTTTTTTAATATTTTGGCCTTGATATTGAGTCCCATCGATATTCTGTGGTTGATATTCAGGGTGCACACCGCCTTGTGACCTTCGAAACCTAACTCATGTAAGTGCCGCGTACGCAGTGGGCTGTCTTTGCCTTATCGTTTGCAGGAGGGGCTTCTGGTCTTTAGGTGTTCAGTCGCAGGAGCAAGGCCTCATGATTTTGGCAGATGTTGTGGAGGATGGACTATATATACAAGGTAGGACATGACGAGGTCAATGTAATAGTGATTTTTACTCTGTATTATAAAAAAAAAGGAGAGGAACATGGAAGGTTATATTAAAAATGTCTCTTTATTTCTCCCCCATTAGTTCCCCTACCTATTCTGTTGTGATCTCGAAATTCTATCAGACTTGGACCCATTTGGTTGTGTCTGGACTCTTTTAACAAAAAGTGAAATGAACCGGAAATAGAAATTTACAAGATTGGTGAGTCTAACGGATTGATATAATGCCACTATATAATTGACATGTAATGAATGAGTGATGATGATTGGCAAGTTTAGTAATGATTGTCCAATGATGAATGAATTGTAGGTGATTGGACAGTGTATAGTGAAGTATGAATGTTATTAACAATTGATATGACTGGCGACCCCAATATTTTATTTGTGGTACCACTTTTGTGGGGGGGGGGGGTTATGCAGATCATTAATGAAGAAGGAAGCTACTGATTAATAGATATATAAAAAATATGTTTTGCTGTTCCGATTGTTGAGTTAATTCTGGATTTATTTTTTATACAGGTGTAATTTGTTTTTATGTGCTTGCATTTATTTATTTATTCATTTATTTGAGAGTTTTATAAAGCGCTAGCTAGACCCGAAGGTATCAGAGCGCTTTACAACAGTAAATGTTCACATCAAAGATAACAAGTCTATACAGAGCATCTGAGTCAGAGCGCTTTATAACAGTAACTGTTTACAACATAGATAACAAGTATATACATGTGGGAGATATCAATTTGTCCTGAAGATGGTGGCCAAAGTTTTTGTTAAACACCGAAATGCGTCGACATACAGTTTGAGCTAACTTTGATGAACATCTGAATGCATTAGATAATGATCAGTTGGGAAAATCATGTATCCTGAATAATGATTTATACAGATTAGTCATGTATGAAGACATATGTGGTTGTCTTGTATGCTCTACCCTTGCATGATTCTCTGCTTTTAAATTATTTGATTGTTTTAAATATATTTTTATTGTGTTTTTAATTGATGTTATAAAAAAATTGTCAGATTTATTAATGTGATGTTTAGATACATTAGTGTATGTAAATTCCAATTTATATCAGATGTCATTTGGGAAGATGTGGCATTAAAGATTTTAATATCCCGATAATTCCGTGGTATTTAACTTTGGTTGAATTGGGGCTTAATCGAGTAATGTATGAAGACAATAAGGTTGAGTTATTGAATGACCTTATGTGCTTTTGATTGAGTACTCAAGTGGAGATTGTTTTGACTTGATAGTTTTGTATGGTGCCCTGTCCCCTTGATTGTGAGGCCCCTCTCTATTTACTTCAGTATAATTAGAGCATGCCACCATTGGTTCTTGTTTCCCTGCCTCCTTGTAACTGGTACAGGCTGTCCCTGTTTTGCACTGCTTCTGTAACTGAGTACAACATTCCTGTGTAGTTGTGTCTAATCTTTTCCGGCCCAATGTAGCATAGTTGTGTGATTCCCTCTGCCCTGCCACCCCTGTACCAATTACACCCTGTTCCTTTGTTTTCCCTTTAGCCTCTGCTGTTCTCTTCCTTTTCCAGAGTAACCTCTGATGTTGTCTTTCCCTAAGTCTCATGGGCAAGGACTCAAGAGGAACAGCTAACCAAGATTAGGGGGTTCTATGGTTAGCTGTACCTTGAGAGTCCTTGTCCTTGATGGTTATTGTCCCAGGCTCCCTAAGATACATGTATGGGGCTAGACAGGCAGACATAAGCCTCTTTCTAATCCATGTTTTTACTTGTAGAGCCCAGAGATGCAGGGAAGTTTAAGGAATGGGCACTAGAGCAGTGGAAGTAATTTATTTCCCTAAATAGTTTTGGCTTCTGGGAAGAAAGAAGCATCAATGGTGCAAAACATAAGCCATCACTGAGCTGTCAAGAGGCAGGCCCTGGCATTTTCTGATATCAGGTCAGTAGGCTATCACCCTAGCCTTTTCTGTAGAGTGCTGATGGGAAACCTGTCCTAAGTCTGCAGTTAATTAGGCCTGGCCATGGCTGTGCATGTATTTAATTGCTGTTAGATGCAGCCACGGGAGCCTCCAGTGTCAAAATTAAATATGTTGTGTTTTATTCGGAAACACAGGAGCCCACATGCAGTGCCTCTGGTGAGCCAGGACCTCCAACTGCCACTTCAGTGAAGATTCTGGAAAACTCGTGTTCAGAAACACTACGCTGGAACAAGCCTGCAACATGTTCTTGAACATACAAGTTAAATATAATTCCAATAACGCAAACTGTCAATCAATCAATTAGGGGGTTTAAAGTGCTCTACTCACCCGTGCGGGTCTCAAGGCGCTGCTGGGGGGTGCAGCTCCGGATCAGCCGAAGAGCCAGGTCTTGAGGCTCTTCCTGAAGGTGTGCGTCTGATGCTGACTGGGAGCTCGTTCCAAGTTCTGGCTGCGATGTAGAAGAAGGCCCTTCCACCCACTCTGGTTCTGCAGATGCGTGAGGTTTCTGCCAGGGCGAGGTTGGCCGAGCAGAGGTTTCTTATGGGTACGTGAAAGGAGACTCTTTCGTTGAGGTATTTGGGTCCGCAGTTGTGGAGGGATTTGTAGGCGTGGGTGAGTAGCTTGAAGGTTACTCTCTTATCGACAGGGAGCCAGTGGAGGTCTCGCAGGTGTTGGGTGATGCGCTCATGCCGTGGGATGCTGAGGACGAGTCTGGCGGCGGTGTTCTGGATGGTCTGCAGTTTGCGTAGCAGGGATTTGTTGATTCCAGGGTAGAGGGCGTTTCCGTAGTACAGTCTGCTAGTTATGAGTGTGTGGTTGACGGTCTTTCTGGCTTCAGGGGGGCTCCACTTGAAGGTTTTGCGGAGGATGCGGAAGGTGTTGAAACAGGTGGAGGTGACGGCGTTGATGTGTCGGGTCATGGTGAGGGAGGAGTCAAGTATGATGCCGAGGTTTCGGGCATGGTCCGTGGGGGTAGAGGGGTGGCCAGTGTGGAGGGGCCACCAGGAGTTGTCCCACGCGGAGGGGGAGGGTCCGAGGACTAGGACTTCTGTCTTCTCCTAGTTGAGTTTCAGACAGCTGCTGCTCATCCAAGCTGCGACGTCTTTCATTCCTTCTTGGAAGCTGAGTCTGGTGGTTTTGGGGTCCTTCGTGAGGGAGAGGATGAGCTGGGTGTCCTCAGCGTAGGATACGATGCTGAGTCCGTGTTGTCTGACGATGGCGGTGAGGGGGGCCATGTAGATGTTGAAGAGCGTGGGACTGAGAGATGATCCTTGTGATACTCTGCAGTCGGTCTCTGTGGGTTCGTAGAGGAAAGGACGGAGTCTGATCCTTTGGGTTCTGCCGGCGAGGAAGGAGCGGAGCCAGTTGAGGGCAGTTTCCTGTATACTGGCGTTGTGGAGTCTGGCTGCGAGGGTGTGGTGGGAGACGGTGTTGAAAGCTGCGGAGAGGTCAAGTAGGATGAGGGGTGCGGCGAGGCCTTGGTCGAGGAGCATGCGGATGTCATCTGTGGTGGCGAGGAGGGAGGTCTCGGTGCTGTGGTTGCTGCGGAATCTAGATTGGGAGGGTTCGAGGATGGAGTTCTCTTCGATGAAGTTTGTCAGCTGGGTGTTGACAATCTTCTCTGTGACTTTGGCTGCGAAGGGAAGGAGAGAGATGGGTTGGTAGTTTTTCAGGTCCGTTGGGTCTGCTGTGGGTTTCTTGAGGAGGGGCTTAACTTTGAAGGAAGTGACCCGAAAAGGGCCACCCGGGTCACTCACGACCACCTTCTCTGCCTTCCCACAAATGAAGAGTCGGTCAGACAGTAGAGAATACAAACCAGATATTTATTGAGATTACACTGCAGTAGAGCCCAGTCTGACCAGCCTCTTGGGACAGCTGTCGAGGGACTGAAGCCCGTAAGCATACAATTACATTATGTACGTTTGCAAAGTCCACAAAGGCACGCCTACTATGGAGAAACACTAGCAGGTCTCGTAATACAATGGGGGTACAGAGCATAAGTTTGATTCTGCAGCTGGGCACAGGCTATCTACTGCCCAAGCTCATCTGGCCTATCCTCCCTACCAGACGGGTGGGAGAAAGACTCCATCTAACAAGAAAGGTATGTACTAATGAGGATACTTGCAATTATAGAAGAAAAAGCTCAACCTTGGGAAACGAAACTTACCAAGGACCGTTTCTCGAAAATAACTAAGCAGCAGTTTCGATTATCATACAAAATAGCGTCCAGATTGCAAGATGGTGTCGCGAATGCTAAAATATACGGACAGAAGGGCTTCCCGATATTAACAAACCCTCCTGTTAGCATGAGCTAACCATCTACAATCGAAAATCAAAGCAGAAACATTAAGGAACAATAAAGCACATTGCCTTTTTATGCACGTCATGTTGTCAATAGTGGGAGTATAATCCAAGAGAAGAGAGGACGTTTCGAAAACACCCTCATCTATAGCCATGATGTCATCTATTTCTTTCTGTAACATTATTGCAGCACTAGTATCATGAATCGATATCTTCCTCTTCGTAGCCAATACAGAGATACAGTATGTGCAGCACATTGGGAGACATTGAATAAGAACACAGCAAAATACCAATATAACAATGAAATATATTGATTTTTCTATTAGCCACCCCCATGTTCCAAAAAGGGACCAACTCCAATTACCTGGTTCCATAACTTTGACATTCTCAATAATATCCAAGATATGCTTGGTGATATTCTTTTCCATATTTGTTATGCCCACTACACACTGATCGCCAATAACTGCGCATGCACCACCATTCTTTGCTAAAATAAAGTCCACTGCATATCTAGTCTGTTCAGAATAAATCCTCATACTTTCTAATTGAATGGTGATGTCACGTGATGCTGCTACAGTGGTATTTGACAATATCTGTAATTTACATCCAAAATATTCCCGAGCCTTTTCAGTCCTACTCATAGCCATTCCCCCTAATGTGAAAATGGCAGACAGGATATAACCAAAAGCAATACCGTTACTATAACTGTTGATCTCAATATCTATTACTCCTTCGCAAAATTCCTTTGTAAGTGTTCTCTTTACCCATTTTATTTGTCTGTGGGCATATTTGCAAGGGACCCTCAGGGGCAGCACCATCCCAAGAGCTACATCATTGGTGCCATTATCAACATTTGAGTACGTTCCATTTGTGAGAAAGAAGAACCCGGGGTGGGCATATATCGGCCTATCATAATCCACAGCTGAATAACGAGAATTACCTGTAATGATGTCAGAATCTTTAGAACCTTTCAAAGGGAATATCTGTTTGGATATGATCACCCCCGAACAGTTGATATACAAAATAGAATCAGTATTATTTATGATGGGGCAACAAGCAGGGTAATAGCCAGCTTTTCGGGGAACCGTCACTTCTTTATAATGCCAACCCACCAATGTAATATTTTTTCTTCGAGATAAATGTTATCTCAGTACGTATTATTATCACAACCGGGGTACCCTATTCCAGTGGGTTGACGATGATACAAGCATGGACCTGGGTAGCCAAAACCAAACTCCCCTTTTACCTAAACAAAATTTGTCGGCTTAGAATATGTATAATTTATCAAAGACAGAGGGTGAGCAGTCCATAGGCTAGTTACAGATTCAGTAGGATAACAAGCAACACCATTACCGAAAAATCTCTTATGAGTTATCTAGGAAAACATTATTAGAAAGCATTCTTTTTCGTCTTGGTGTGAAAAAGATGTCATTGTCAGAAGTGGGCGAATTACTTGCATTTTCTAACGCCCAAAGAACTCCACAAAGAATAATCATCAGCAGAATAGCAAAAAGAAGGAATAGCACTCTCCGCTGCTTCACCCATGATGATCGGGGCAAAACAACAAAACCTAATGGCTGTTCTTCATCAATCATTGGCCTGCCAAAAAGATGCATGATAGCAGAATTAAAAGGTACTATCAATCTAACCGTAATGAAACTAAGCAAACAATCTTCTTTCCAGCATCCGTTTTTCTTCTCCTGTGAGCCTCGCTGGCAGGCTCCTATTGTTCATCCACGGTGGTGCTATCCAGCACTTCTCGTTGGAGCTACACAATTGCAGCCCTTGCTGAGGAAAATTCACTTCTTTCAGGATAGGGTACTCTCCCTCCTGGGAAAACACCCCAAACTTATCCTGTCCAGTGTCTCGAACAATGCACCAATCTCTCTGTCCCTGCTCTATTGTCCCTATTCTTCATCCATGAAGTCCATCCCTACTAGTCTGACTTTTCCTTTGGTGCACTGTTCCTTCGTCGAGGACGCAAATTGTACTTAACAACTCCAGGAACAGAGGGATCAAGAAACAAACATTCACTTTCAGCGGTATGGACTGATTCGGATTCAAACATAGAAGGGCCAGCTGACTGGAGCTCTTGGCTGGCCTTAACCTCAGGTGGCACTGCTTTATTCAGGACTGCATCAAGCTCCTCCTCAGAAGTTGCCCAACGTTATTCTGCATCGGAGAAAGGAATGAAACGAGGAACCTTTTCCGTCTCAGAGTCCCCTATACCTTCGATCCTCCACTGGTCATACGGCAGGGGAAGTGGCACCTTCTTAGTATGCGTAGAGTGTATCCAATTCTTTCGGCCGTCCACTTTGACTGCAGTGCGGGTAGCGAGTAGTACTTGAAAAGGCCCCTTGCATCGGGGCTCCAGGCTGCCTTTTCGCTGGAAGTGCTTTAAGAGAACATAGTCACCAGGCCGAAGGTCGTGGCCGGGTCCCTCTGTAGCGGATGGCAAGGCCTCTTGAATCTGCTGATGAATAGAACTCAAATTTTTAGTTAACTCGTATAGATAATCTATCAACAAGGGGTACTCTATCTCGGAAAAGTGACGGGGTCTTGGAACTCCCCAGACATTAGCGGGCGTACCAAAAACAATCTCATAGGGGAACAACCCTGCTCTTGTATGGGCTGTAACTCTCGTTGACAACAAAGCCAATGGTAAAGCATCTGGCCTCTTCAATCCTGTACTCTCCTGAATTTTGGCCATCTTTAGTTTGAGAGTACCATTGTACTTCTCAACTAAACCTGCTGACTGGGGGTGATTCGCAGCATGAATTTTTTTTTTAATGTGCAAGCCATCGCACACTAATTGGATGACTTCAGAATTAAAATGACTGCCGTTGTCACTCCAAATCAAACGGGGCAAACCAAAGCGAGGAAAAATTCCTTCAAAAGAGCTTTCGCCGTCGCTAGACCTGTATTTTCCTTACTAGGATAAGCCTCAACCCATTTACCGAATGCGCAAACCACCACCAACACATACTTCAAATTGTTCACCCGTTCCATCTCAATGAAGTCCATATGCAGGACTTCGAAAGGGAAAGAAGGGGATGCAATGTTACCCGGAGGTGTAGGGGTCCCCTTCCCTGGATTGTACAACATGCACACCCTGCAATATTTTACTAAATGGGCAGCCGTCTTTGGAATATTATCACTCTGCCACACCGGACCGAGCAACTTGCAAATACCCCTAGCACTAATGTGAGCTGGTCCATGAGCCATAGTAACGACGGGGAGAACATATGCATCTGGCAACATTCATCTCTGTTTCCCTGACTTGTCTATCCAACACCCATCATCATCCAACTGTGCTGTACTTTCTTGCCATATTGCTAATTCCTCAACCGTCGCCTCGCTCTGGATTTCTTTCACACTATCTAGTGTGTCCTCAAACATCGTGACTTCCGGCACCCATTTAGCAGGACCTGCTACAAACATCTTTTTCATCTTAGATCGGGCTGTCTCTTTAGCTGTTTGATCTGCAAAAGCATTTCCCCTCCCCACATCATCAGTAATTGCTTTGTGAGCACTACACTTCACTATTGCCAGTTTCTTAGGCAGGGTCAACGCCGACAACAGTCTATTTATCAAAGGGCCGTGTTGAATCTTTGAACCATGGTGTCGCGATCGCACTGGGTGGACTGAGAGGCCAGGCAGGGAAAGCACCCACGCACCGCATTTCCCTCCCTTGTATGCATGGACACCGGTTTGCATGGAATAGGAGCCCAAAGCACTACACCTCCCAGAAGCTTTTAGGGCGCAGCAGGAAAAAACGGATCTGCCGTCCCCGAGGACTCCGTCCCCTATAAAGCACCTCCTCTCCCGGAAGGCGGTGCTTGACAATTTGGCCTGTTGTTCCTCGAGTAAAGCGGAAGGTATTTCCCCGCTGGATTTCCTGTTCGCTTGCACCTTTGTTTTGCCGTTTCCCGAGGAGTGAGGAGTTCGTTGAGCACGGTGTTGCTCGGACTGTCTGCACGCCTAATTCTAGACTCCCGGTACGGGGAGTCTTCAGGTACCGTAGACCCAGGCAGGGAGGAGCGCCGGAGCGCTCCCCTCATTAACGCGCCTTAGTGGTTTTTCTGTTACCGCACCCTGAGATTCCATCAGCGCCTACACCAGCACGTACTATCCCAGTTAACCAGAACTGCGGCCGGGTGTACTTATGGAGCACTCTCGCTGTGATTGAACAGCGGTGGGGTGCCTTTATTTCCTCAATTCGTCATTTGACATCATTGCATTTAACGGAGCACTCTCGCTTTGAATAGAACAGCGGAGGGGTGCCCGATTTGCCCATTACGTCTGTTGACAATTCCTTTGAGGCTTACACGCTATGAGATATACAGCGGTTGGGGGCATTACCTCGTTGGTATTGACCTCAGTGACCGGTGGGCTGTGACTACTCATTGGTTGATACTTGCCTAAGTGGAGCACGCCGGATCTTGGCATTCCTAGAGGGTTCTCTGAGATGTGGTTTTTCTGCAGGGCTCCTTGTGAGTGTATGATCAGTTCCATAACCTGTTGTGTGTGTCTGTATGACTCTTCCCGGATTGCTTCTCATACTTTTCTCTCTTCCCTTATATACTGTAGTTTTACGAGGAGTGAAGACATCCAGAACCCTAGTCCAGACGTAGGGAGAACAGGAGCCGTCCCTGCAGCAGTCTTTATTATTTTATCCCCTTCCCTTTTCCCCGGGGGGCTCCCGTCCATAGCAGTGTTAAGTACTCTGTGGGGGGTTGCGCCCGGGGGAGTAGGGGAGCTCCTCTACCAGCCATCGTCCCCGCTGGCCGATCCCAGAGGTTAGTGGCGTTTTACCTTCTTGTGCTGCTGACACATCCTGACACATGGGAGGTAAGGAATCCCCTCTCTTTCCAGAGCTGCCCAAAATTATGAGCGACCCCAAAAGCATACTGGCTGTCAGTGTAAATATTAACCGCCAATCCCTGACTCAACTAACAAGCCCGAATTAGAGCTGCCAGCTCTGCAGCTTGGGCTGACTGATAAGGGACTCGTGATGTCTCAACTATCGTGCGCAGTGTTGTGATCGCATAAGCAGCAGTTGTGGTGCCATCTGGTAATGTAAAACAAGAGCCATTGACATATCCCATTGGGGGTCAGATAAGGGATCATCAGTCAAGTCTACCCGTCCCTTCGTCTCCTTTGCAACTGCCCCAGCTCCATCGTCCTGACCACGCACCGGTCTCTCGGCATCTAACAAGGGGGTAGGAGTAAAAACAGGGGCCAACATACTGGTCGAAGAGGGGGGCATCAAGGTCAACATCGGCTGAGTAGTGGGTGTCTGTGAAGGAGAAAGTGACATCGTAACAACAGGGGTGGCAGGAGGACCCGCAGTCGCAGTGACTGTGGGGGACGGAGTCACAGAAGAAACTGATGATGCCGGAACCAAAGCACTTTGATCAATACCAGATATAACGGGAACAGGAGGGGGCAGAGGCAGATGACGAGGGCTGTGGAACAACAGGGTATATTCTATTCGGGGCAAAAGGGGGAGACGGTCTGTCTTCCAATAGCTCTTCCATAAAAGTGTCTGTTTCCTCTCTAGTAACATAAGACTTATCACATTGCAATCGAAACCTCCTATCTGCACATTCTATACCCTTCTCCACTTTCTCCTTATCATGTGCCACCGCTTTCTGAGTCAATGTCTGCGTTCTCTCCCTCCGTGCCTCCCTTTCCGCCCTCAGCCGTCTCTGTTTAGCTTCCTTCCATCACACCTGAAGGTAATCAAACATCGACTGCCTACTATGTTTAGCAAACAATTTTTCCCTAAATAATTCAATTTCTGTTCATCAAAGGTGCCTGTTGACGGCCACTGCAATTCAGCATTGTCCCTGGTATATTTGTGCCATAATGTACTAAATATAATAGGGCCAAGGCCATGCTTAATATACATATCATAATTCGGTGTGCCCTCTGCGGGCGCAGGCTGCTTCTCTTCCAATCGAGCATCAGCAGAACAACAACAGCATCCCACATAGCACAACTTGCTAAAGCAAGGCATTCTTACCTCTACACACACCACACACACACACACACACACACAGAGCGCGCTCAACCAAGTATCTCACAAACAGCTCTTCCAAAGCAGGTCAACATACCCCTTCCAACAATGTATTGGTACCAAATACAAAAGTTCAAATATTCTAAGCGCTTAGTCCAAAACGATCCTCAGATCGTACCAAAGTCCAACTAACAGTGCACCATGTTCACAAAGAACCCAAACAAATTCAAGCGCTTGTTCCAAAAGCAGTCCACAGACTGCACCAAAGAGAGACCGGCTCAAGCCCCAGACATTTTCAAAAGTAAGCCAAATTCACTCAGTTGCCCGGCAGGGTATCCGCAGACACCCTGTATCTCTAAACAGTCCGCAGACCTACCAAGTTCAAACAACTAAGATGGCGCCATATTTACCAAGAATCAAGACAAACTCACCTGGTGCACACAGGTCAAACAAAGTTATTCTCCACTGCCGACTCTTCGGACCAAACGGTCAAATCCAAGGGTTTTGCAATTCAGGACCCCAGTCGGGATGACCACTGGGCAGGGCACCGCCCGATCAGACAGGCGGGGCAGCTGCGAGTTCGAAACTCTATCGTGCAGAGGTCCCCCGATCCGCCTATCCGACCCAACGCGGCCCCGTCCTTCTCACCCGTCCACGGGCGAGGATGAGGTCACCTGATGAAGTCCCTGTTCGGGCGCCAACTGAAGGAAGTGACCCGAAAAGGGCCACCTGGGTCACTCACGACCACCTTCTCTGCCTTCCCACAAATGAAGAGTCGGTCAGACAGTAGAGAATACAAACCAGATATTTATTGAGATTACACTGCAGTGGAGCCCAGTCTGACCAGCCTCTTGGGACGGCTGTCGAAGGACTGAAGCCCATAAGCATACAATTACATTATGTATGTTTGCAAAGTAAACAAAGGCACGCCTACTATCGAAAAACACTAGCAGGTCTTGTAATACAATGGGGGTACAGAGCATAAGTTTCGATTCTGCAGCTGGGCACAGGCTATCTACTGCCCAAGGTCATCTGGCCTATCCTCCCTACCAGACGGGTGGGAGAAAGACTCCATCTAACAAGAAAGGTATGTACTAACGAGGATACTTGCAATTATAGAAGAGAAAGCTCAACCTTGGGAAACAAAACTTACCAAGGACCGTTTCTCGAAAATAACTAAGCAGCAGTTTCGATTATCATACAAAATGGCGTCCAGATTGCAAGATGGTGTCGCGAATGCTTAAATATACGGACAGAAGGGCTTCCCGATATTAACAACTTCTGCATGTTGCCAGTCGTCTGGGAAGGTGCCGGATACGAAGGTGGCGTTGATGGTGTGTCGTAGCTGGGGAGCAATGGTGGCGAAGGTTCTGTGGATGATGTGCGGAGGGCAGGGGTCTGTGGGGGCTCCTGAGTGGGTGCTCTTTATGGTAGTGGTGGTATCTTCGGTGGTGACTGGGGTCCAGGCGGTGATGGTGGGCCGACTATCGTTGTGGGAGGGAAGGGTGGTTTCTGGAGTTTGCTCGCTGAAGTTGTCGTAGAGGGGCTTGATCTTCAGGTGAAAGTAGGAGCCGAGCTTGTTGCAGAGGTCTTGGGAGGGAGTGACGTCTGTGGCTTCGCTGTGGGGCTTGGTGAATTGCTGGATGATGTTGAAGAGTTCCATTGAGTTGCTGGAGTTGGTGAGGATTTTGTTCCGGATGAAAGTCTTCTTTGTGGATCTTATGCGTTGGTGGTAGTCTGTCATGGCGTTCTTGTAGGTTGTCAAGTCTTCTGTGGCTTTGCTGTTTCTCCATCATTTTTCGAGACGTCTGCAGGAGCGTCTGGCATCTCGGAGGTCGGTGGTGAACCAGGTGGCCTTCAGGGGGCGTTGTCTGTTGGTGGTGCAGAGGGGTGCAAGTTTGTCTGTGCAGTTGGTGATCCAGTGGTGTAGCTCCTTGGCTGCAGAGTTGGCGTCGGTCAAGGTGAGGGGGTCACGGTTGAGGGTGGAGTTGAGGTGCTCCTCTGTGACCTTGCTCCAGTTCCTTTGTGGAGGGCGAGAAGGGGGTTTGGGAGCTGTGGCGGTGTTGAAGGTGAAGTGTACGCAGTGGTGGTCCGTCCAGAGGGGCTCCGTGGTGTGGCTGAAACGGATGTTGTTCCCACCTGTGAAGATGGGGTCGAGGGATCTCTACGGCATGTCTGTTCAAGGAGCGCACGTTGAGGAGGATGCACCTCAGGGCTTCGGTGGTGTTAGCATCAGGCATGGGGGCGGCGGCCGTGGAGGTGCGGAGGGTGGTGAAGGTTCGGCGGCAGTGGCGGCAGGAGAATTAGTTGTGGGTGATGCTCGGCGTGGATAGCTGGCAGTTGTTGTTCCTTCCGGGGTTGAGTGCGAGGAGGGCAGCTGAGTCATACTGGTGGCTGGACGGGGGGCCATGGTTTCTGGCGCTGGTCGCGGTCGGGTTGCGGACGGGCGCAGACGGGTTTGCCTTTGGCGCGCCAGCGGCATGACCAATGCGTGGCCGCGCAGCTCCCGCCATTAAATAGGAGAAGGGGAGGGCAGTGCAGATGGGAGGCGGGAGTGGGAAATCAGCAGGGGGGAGGGGCCGCGGGGGCAGCAGCGGCAAAAAACGGGCATGGGGGGCACGAACAATGCACAAAGAAAGAAATAAAACTAAGGCAAGTGAACAAGGAATGAAATTAAACTAAGGCAAATACACAACAGAAAGATATTAAACTAAGGCAAATAATCAACAGAATGGGCCACAAAAGGACACAGGGCAGACTCGAACCCCTACCGCAGAGGTAGAAGGGGCAGCGGCGGAGGCACAGTCAGCGGAGCTGCACGGGCGGAGAGCTGGGTCACTGACCAGGTGGTCAGAGGTCCTTCTCAGACGTCCGCGCAGCGGGCGCCATTAAATAGGGGAAGGGGGAGGGCAGTGCAGCTCGGAGGCGGGAGCGGGAAACCGGCAGGGGCCGCGGGGGCAGCAGCGGCAAAAAACAGGCACGTAGGGCGCAAACAATGCACAAAGAAATAAATAAAACTAAGGCAAGTGAACAAGGAATGAAATTAAACTAAGGCAAATACACAACAGAAAGATATTAAACTAAGGCAAATAGACAACAGAATGGGCCACAAAAGGACACAGGGCAGACTCGAACCCCTACCGCAGAGGTAGAAGGGGCAGCAGGGGAAGCACAGTCAGCGAAGCTGCATGGGCGGAGAGCTGGGTCACTGACCAGGAGGTCAGAGGTCCTGCTGTGATACCAATAGTAGATAAAGGTACAAAAGTATTAATGGGGCACAGAGGTGCTGGGACAGTTTTCAGAGTGGGATTGCTGTCATCAATGTTACATCACTAAAACCATCAATGATACATCACTGAAGTCGTAGGGGTTGTGAAAAATCCAAGCTTTTCACAAAGAACAGGTACCGAAAATGAGCCACGCCCATTGCGCTGGAGAGTGATGAGTGTAATTTGCAGTTGGTAGTTCATTCTGGAGCACACTGCAGCAAATATATTATGAAAGCATAGTGTGGTAATGAACTGTCATTCACAGACTGTAAATTGTCCATGTAACTGGCCATTAAATTTACTGATAAAACTATATAGCACACAAACTATATGAAGAAATCAGGTTTCAGCTAATACTTCTCATTTGTGCATCACCCAAGTAAAGTGTCTTGATTTGTTTTGATCCTATTAAATTCTTTGTTTCCATTACATTTCAGAATTACAAAAAAGTGCTTCATCTGTCCTTTCTTAACTTCTGATATATAATGTTTTGAAATAGATGTGCAGTTTATTTATAGGTATTTACATTTTGCTGAGCGTTAGAAAAAATGAAATCCTGCATCCTTTCCTTTCTCATCAACATGATTGTCGCAAAGTTACTTGTCCAAAATTCTCTTAATTTGCAGTCAGAGAAACAAAAGTAAATACCAGTCTCCATGTTGAAAGAAAAATCAGCAATTTGTCAGAAGACAAAGCCTGACATTTGACCTCTGTTTTAGAAGGCACAGCAGATGTGACATGATTAAAATTAAATGTAAAGGCATCTTGATTGCTCATTCATCTTCGGAACTCCAACTCAGTTATTTTGGGGGGTGCTGCAACCCCCCACCCCAAACCCCAACCACTACTTCCAGCGCCTATGGGCTGGCGCAATACAGAGAACAGGGCGCAGAAGTCTGCGCAGTTCACTCCAGGATTCTGGGAAAAGAGAGATGCCATTACTCAGCGTCCAGTCTCCAGTGCTTGGACCACAAAATCTAGTCTTACGGCCAGGCATACAGCACCATACCTTACTTTATGTCCTGGCTTTTCCCCACTGCCCAATATCGTGCAAATCGTAAGCCTGATGCGCGGGCATCCTAGTCTGTGAGGCACCGAAGAGATCAGAACAGCCGCGCGAAACTAGAGCAAGCATTTGCAATGCAATCAGTCTTGCATTTGTGAATGATAATTCTTTTTACTTTTTTTTTGTTTGCAGTGGAGTGGATGTATGTTGTTTGTAGTGGAATTATGTGGTTTGAATTGGAATTGTTAGTTGTGGAATTGTGTGGGGTATGATATGGCCTGTCACTGTAAAGTATGGTATTGTATGGTATGGTATGTTTGGTGTTTTGCTGTTGATTTTAATGAGTTGTTATCGTTGGTATCATTGTGTGGCATTTGCTGAGACAATAAAGGGCATTTAAATAACCGAGATACCAGAAACAAATATTAGAAATGCTTAATTTATTCAATATTACAAGTAGTTCACTTTCAAATGGCAAATCTCGCAATATGGACTTTACGGTACCAGTCACACATGGAGGACTAACAATGTGAAAAGAGGAATAAGCAAGTTTGAATGAGCTGCTGTTTGTTTATATGGTGCACAGTGTATTATTAATCGCCTATTGGCACTTGCATAGTAGGTGTTTTATTTTTCCAGCGCAATGACGCTCCTGTTATTTCTCTTGGACAGATGTAAGACAGAATCAGCAGAGGTTCTGAGGTGGTCCTACTGCAGAGTTTAACCCACTGATCTACTACCCTAAGTATCTATTGCTATGAATGTCTGTTATATCCTGTTCTCAGTGCGCACACCTCTTGTCCTACAGCTATGGTGAGGCACTAGACAGCCCCTGCGCCCTTGTGGGCAGTGGATCAATTTTAACCCGGCCAGATATTGCTCAGGTGGAACAGCTGAAGCAGTGGCTGCAGCATTGTGCTGAATCCTGGGGGTGCCGAGTCGAGTCCTGGCCACATACTGCCGCCTATGCCTGTAGGCGACTTGTTCGAACTGACTATGAATGAATATAATGTTATGTGAATAAGATATGTTGAGCGTTTATGATCTTTGAAATTCGGTTTTTTATATAATGTTTTTACAATAGATCTGAAGTTGTGGGAGACACCAAGTCTTTTTCCTGAAGAAGGTGGTCGGATCATTTTAACCCACCGAAATGCGTTGCGCTGGTTCTACAAAAACACTAAATCAACACTAACTTGGCCAAACAAGAGACTGTACAAAATAGTTGTTTGACCAATGAATTTCTTTGTGATTAGTATGTAACAATGACAAAAAAGTAATGTCTATGATATTCTCCCATGTTCACTTATTGTGATTTTTGTAACAATGTGTATGATCTTTGTGAAATTTTGATGTGGCTCTCTATTTAGAGAGTTATTTTATCTTGAAATAATCCATGTTTTAATTATAGACACTCTTTATATGACTTTTTTAACTGATTTTACAGAATAAACATTCATATATTGGATTTTTGCAAACGGTCAGCACTCTTTGGTGATATTGGTATGCTTGGATGAATGGTGTATGATTTATTATCGGTTTGTCCAAATACACACAAAGGGAATTGTTGTTTTTCATTATTTGTCAATTTGGCGTCCTGTCCCTTTGTGTAAGGTGGACCCCTCTCTTGTTGTTTGACACATACTGCCGCCTCCATACCCAAGACGGACCAGCCGGGGCACAACTACCAGAAAGGCCACTGCCGCGCTCCCACTGCAGGCATTACTGCTTTTTAGATAGATAGCTCAATGGGTTAGGGTGCACACTGCTGAGACATGAATGTGACCTGAAGGGCGCTGCCGCCCTCCTAGTGCAGACACTACTGCTTCTTAGATAGCTCATTGGGTTAACTCACACACTGCTGAGACATGAGTCCAACCTTAAAGGACGCTGCCGTGCTCCCAATGCAGACACTACTGCTTGTTAGATAGATAGCTCAGTGGGTTAAGGTGCACACTGCTGAGACATGAATGTGACCTGAAGGACGCTGCTGCGCTCCCAGTGCAGGCACTACTGCTTTTTAGATAGATAGCTCAGTGGGTTAAGGTGCACACTGCTGAGACATGAATGTGACCTAAAGGACACTGCCGCGCTACCAGTGCAGGCACTACTGCTTGTTAAATAGATAGCTGAGTGGGCTAAGTACACACTGCCAAGACATGAATCCGAACTAAAAGACACTTCTGCGCTCTCACTGCAGGCACTGCTGCTTGTTGAATAGATAGCTCATTGGGTTAACATACACCCTTACAAGACATGAGCGCAACTTAAATAAAGGTCATTTTGTTCACACATTTTCCGACTTGTTTTTCTGAACTCAATAATTTGAGCAACACTGCCATGCTGTTTTTAAATAACATATATATATATATTTTTTAAATTATTGTTGATCTGAACTGTGCACATTGCATCTCCACAACTCGAGTGTTACTAAAACAGCAAAGAATACCGAACTGTCTTTTTAGCCATGAACTAGCAGGCTGCCGTTCGAGCTTCTTTGGAAATTAAGGATGGCAAAGTACTCGGAAACTCCAGGGGTGACTCGCGTGACTGGGCATCTATTTTTATTGTGTTTCATAGAGGCCCAACAGAGCACTTGGGATGGTGGGGTCCGGAATTTACTAGAGGGGTGAGGTGCATACATATTCCATGTATGGTACACTGGCCTGCCTAGTTAACTGGTCGCATTAATTTAATTAGGTGTAAACCTAGAACTGAACCGGCTTCAAGCACTCATATATATTTAACTGGTGGCAAGGAGAGCTCAGATGTGTAATGGTCCATCTATTCCACAGCACTCACAGCAGTAGACGCGACCAGATGGTGAGCACATCTGACCTGAGTGCCTCGATTCCAAGAACTAGGAACAGTTTACATAGAGGGGAAACACTGAGTAACAGCAGACCAGTTACAACCCTTAAAAAAGCCACGCTAAATGGTCATGGCACTTGCTGCACTGTGCATAGGATAGAGATCACAGGATTGGTTTCTGGAGTGTAGACTCCGCATTTCAACCAGAAGTAAATATTGTTTTTAATGGCAAGACAATGGAGTGCCTGGAGCATGCTGTAGACAATTATTAATACGCTCAAAAGTCATAATCTAGCGAGCACTTAACGGCGCATATCTTGTGACTCCAGTTGCCCCCTTCGCCCCAGATGGAGGCACTTGAGTCAGACATCTTTGCTGGTTAGCAGACTGTCGAACTTTGATTACTAAAGAGACAAAAACATGGCGTCCAAGCAGAATGGTGACATTTAAAAAACATAATTTCCATACAGCATTACTCCGCATAAACAAGATCTGCTGGCAGGATGATTCAGTTCAGTGATCTGTGCCACTAAAACACAGTGTACAGGTCACTAGTGTGAATCCTTGCGAGGCCCAATTACCCATCCTTCCTGCCAAGGTCGGTAAAAGAGTACCATTAAACTGGTTAACAGCAACAATCATAATTTACATCGATTATAAAATATGTAAGTGCAGCAAGGAGTGCAAAATTAAAAATCAAAATGCAACTTCTTCTTTTAGACAAGGGGGTGTTCTGCAAAGACCGGCATCGGGTGCATGCGCAGTGAGCGGACCCGGTCCATTATTCCTTCTGTATACCCAGTGTCGCAGAGGTTTAACGCAAAACAAGCCTGAGCCGTTCCCACCTCTTATCTCCAGGCCAGGTGAGGAGGCTCAGAGCTGTTATTCTGTAGCATGCTATCCCCAGAGGGAGAGGATGTGGCGCAGCGGTCAGAGCTGCCAGCTCGGGAGCAGGGGATGCGCTTTCAAGCCTCGGCTTCGGCTAAACATCCTGTGATCTGTGATCTTTGCAAATCACTTAATCTCCCCTTTTGCAGCTCTACTAATTTAAATTAAACAAAAAAAATGCAGCGAACTCGGTGGGGTGGGCAAGCAGTGTTATGGGAGGGATGTGGGGGTGAGGAAAGATGGGAAAGTTAGATTGCATGTGAAGTATTTTAAATTAAAAGAAAAAACAAGCTGACAGCGAGGTGGGCATGGCAAATGAAGCTGCCAGAAGGGAGGCACGGCAAATGAAGTTGCCAGAAGGAAGTAAACAGAACACTTAATGAGCAGAGGAAGGCCAACAAAAAGAAAAGAGCGCAGTCAAAGCTCTCTAAATAACCATGACGAGTAAGAGCACATATAGCAGGGGCAGTCCCCATGGGGGAATACAAAAGTCCAAAAGGAAAGACTACTAAGTGTATCCACCAAACAAAAGCCGGCATTTCCAAAGGACAGAAAGAGGAACCAATAACAAAGATGGGCTGTTCTCCAAGCCCATATTCTAGATACAGCATGTCTTGAAGAGACAGCGCATGCCCTGCTTAGGCGAAACCTAAAAAGAGACCTGGAAGAGGAATGAGATGTTTGTCCAGACACAGAGGAGTGTAAGAGAAGACAAATGCTCTGGACAAGGCTCACTGAATTTGAAGGAAAGTGTATGTCATTATACTAATACTTGGATGTCAAGGATAGGTAAGTAGATATTGAGAGGAGGCTTGGGGAGGCCGAATATGAAGTTTGGGCTTAGGGGCAAGACTAGTAATACGAAACGTATGGATAGAAACATGTTATGTTTTGATATGTTATGTTAAGGAGAATCTTGTGTTATATTATGTGATGTTATGTGGCTAGCTTGTGTCAAGTTATCTGATGTAATGTTATGTGATGGGAAGGTATGCTGTGTTGTCTTGTATTACATTATGCCATTTTATGATGCCTTGTGGGGCCAGGAGGTATTGTATGTTATCCTATGCTATATTACTTTATTTAATTCGCTCTTTTACCATATCTTTTTTACGTTATGAATGGTGTGGTGCGTTTTGTTATGGTGTGGTATGGTATTTCAGCAATCTTGTCATGTGATATGACATGTTATGACATGGAATGTGGTTGTGTGGTATGTTATGTTTTGGGCTAGAAAGCATTGTACGGAGGGCCGGCTTTAGGGCAGAGCAACTGGTGTGACTCCACTGGGCGCTAACCTCGGGGGGGGGCGCTGTGTTTAGCAATAACTTATGATTTAAAAACACCTGCAGCAGAGTTCCTTGTGCGTCCAGTTTTCAGGCAGCATTAAAAATGTCAAGATAACTCTTGTGATTGATGTTCCTGCTAGAGAGAGCGATCAGAGTTTTGTTTAGTGGCAGTTTTCACTTGCCATAAAGTAGGGCAGAGGGTTAATGTGCGTGCTGCAAATAACTCGCACCGTGCAGATCACAGATCTGTATTTTATGTGGATAGCTGAGGGGATTACTGCTTTTGTCACAGAGATCCTTTTGTCACTGCAGTTCATAAGCTACCACCCCGATACAGAACAGTGGCTATTATGAACTGTCATCAAAGAGATGCATAAAATAGGTTAGGACATTATGTTTTTTCACCAGTCTTTCATTATCTATTTCTAACGTTGTTGAAAAGGGTTTCTTTGGGTAGATATACATTCTTATTAGTAACCTCAGCCTTTACCAGGGTTTTAAAACAAAGGAAATATATGTGAGAGAGGGGCTATGGAGAGATGAGGGGCACATTTGCCCAACGGTCATGAGGGAAACTGAGGAGGAGGTCATGGGGGGTGGGGCACCAAAAATGATTGTCGCACTGGGCGCCAACAGCGCTAATGCTGACCCTGATTTTAGGTTATGTCATTGTGTGGTATGGTATGTTATGCTACAGTGTAGTGTGGAGTAATGTGCAGTGCTATATGGCTTCGTATGATATTGTATGTTAGACTATGTTATGCAATGGTGTGATATATTCTATGATGGCATGACATGCTGTGTGCTGGTATAGGATTGTATACTACAATGTGGTACTGGGTGATGTGGTATAGTATATAGATACAGCTGAGAAGGTGCATGTTAGAAAGCACAAATTGGAAGGCACAGGTTAGAAGATGCAGATGCAAAGATAAGAACAGGTGAGAGAGCAGAGGAGAAAAAGCACATGTGAGATAGCACAGCCAGGAATGTGCACTTTAGAAGGCACAGATGAGAAGGAGGAGACGGGTGGGCACTGGTGGGAAGGCACAGGGTGGAATGCGTGGTAAAGAAAGAACAAGTGAAAAGGCACAGGTGGACCAACAGACAAGAACGCCAGGTTATGCTAATTACTGTACATTTGTACATTTACGTGGCCTGTAAATGGATGTGATCGTTCCCAAAGCGCTTAGATGTAGATTGTGGTTTGGAGGTGAGAGTTATCTTCATGAGGATGTTCCATAAGAGGTGGGGGCGTGGGCTGGGTAGGTCTTGTGAACTTCCAACCTAACCCATGGGAAAGTTGTGTGTGCAGTGGATTGTCTGTCTCTAAGTGACAGGGTCAGACTGTTGATTCTACCGCCCTGGAGCTTTCTCCATCAGCTGCAGGCCAGGGATACTGCTTTCAGAGCAGATCGACCACCATGACCCAACCATCTCCCTATGGCCATGGCCGCATACCAATCGGGGGCTCCTGCGCTGTGGGGCTAGTTTCAACATTTTTGGAAGCATTGATTTTAGTTCCCAATCCGGCCCTGCTGTGTTGTGGTTTGTAATTGGGGTTTGAGTCTTGAGTCCTCATGCAATGTTGTTGAATAGAAGCAATGGATCGCATGCCTCTCCTAGTGATCTAGGCCGTTGTGTTTCAGAAACTTTCCAGGCAATGTTTGTGGATCTTCTGGTTCTCATCTGGGGTGTATTGTTCCTGCTCTAGGTTCTAACATGCCGCCATACGTTGTTTCCCTATCTCATTGTAGGTGAAACAGGTTTTCCTGTTTTGTGCTGTTTCTGTGATTTTGGGTGCAAGGCTCCTTTGTTATTATGTCTTATATATCCAGTGTCACTTATGTATGGGAGTTCCACTGCCCCTTGTGCCCTTGTCTCCTTGTTCCCTAGTATTTCCTGTTGTTCAGTGTTTTTCCTCTATCAGAGTAGTCTCTGGCCTCTCTTCCCAAAGGTCCCCTGTTTCCTGGTCCCTCCAGAGTCCTGGTTCTTTATGCTCAATGTCCCAGGCTCACTATCATTGATGGATAGATGCAGACAGATAGAAAAGACAGGTAGACAGACAACCAGATAGGTATGCACCTAACCATAGATGGCTCATTGTAGCAAGGAATAGTTTGGTTGTTTGTACCCATTTCGGGGTAGCCCTGCTGCCAGTAATAGGTGACTGGTTATCTGTGACAGATAAGGAACTGCTTTGGCTGGATAAATTCTGTGGCAAGGCAATGTAAACTAGGCAAACTATTAGGCAAATGTATAGATATTTTGTGGCATAGTCTGTCCGTGGCACTTTTACCTGTCTATCATGAAATTTTAACCCACCCCAACCAATGTTCCCTCTAGTATTTTTCATCTGTGTGCGATACCAAAATGTACATGTGCGCATGTTTTTATGTTGTGTGCAGAATCAACACTAGTTGTGAACTACTCTTAAGTGCTCAAAATGAGCAAGCTATCACTTCTGTAAGTGTATTGGGGGAGGGGATTTAATCCAGGAGTGCTGTACATAGTAGTGGATAAGTATATCTTCTTCAATGTATAGCTGTAGAAGAGATCTAGCTGTACAATTTGGAACTTTATTTTGGATGAAATAACCATACCTTGATGTTCATAATTAATGCAAATGTATGTGTGAGTGTGTAATTACTAGAATACAATACAAACTGAACAGTTTTGCCCTTAATTATTGGTGTTAATTACTACACATTTCAACTATACCCATTTCAGCAGCCTTAGTAAAATGAAAAATTCAAACCTATCCTTTTACAAGAAAGCAATGACCTGCACGTTACATACATTATTTTCCATCCGGTACAATAACACTCTGGGCTATCAATTCAAACCTGTGATTAGCAGATTAACCATCTGACGTGTCTTTTCAGTATTATACCTTGAGACTTGATAAATGCACAGATTTCTTCAGCAGGAGACTTTACATTCTATGCCATCTTAAAATATGGTCCCTTTGTAACAAATAAAGTATGTTTCACAGCTCTTCTGTTCATGAAAACATAGTGTGTTAAATGTTTTCCACCCAACGCTTACAATGAGCGCAGTTTGCAAGTTTGAATAAAGTATTGCCGAGCCAGCATTCCATCCATCCAAGTTCAGTATATTGAGTACTGTGAAACTGAGTAATACTGCCATTAGTTATTTACACTGTTTAGGAATGTCATCAGGGAGAAATGAAGATATATATAGTCATGTGATCAAGACCGTGTCTCGGCGGTTGAAACGTGTCATGGACGACGGCATTAGCCTGGAATATTAAATTGCACTGAAAATGGAATAAAGCACTAATTTATCATACAAGAAGTGGTGTCCGTACCTGCTTTGCACCTGCTTTAATATATATATATATATATATATATATATATATATATATATATATATATATATATATATATATTAAAGAAGCCAAGTCCTTGCTTATGAACAACTTTGACATGCAAAGATGGTACAGACACCACTTCTTGTATGATATATATATATATATATATATATACATATATATATATATATACATATAAAAACTTTATTGCTGTTGTTGCATTATTTCTTGGTAGGGGAGGGCAGAGTTTTTTAAATAATGTATATGTACCAGTAGACCATATGTAAACAACCTGCTAGTTCACTCCTCCTGACTCCGTCCTTTAGGGCTTCACCCTTTCTAACTCTATGCCTTACCAGCAATTTGTGGGTTTCTGGAGAAACCTTGTGTACATTTCGCAGCACTGATTAGACTCTCATTAAAATGCTTACTTAGCCAGAAAATGTCTGCTATGTTAGGTTCTCTGTACAAGGCTCCATGACAGGAGACAAGTGAAATAGGCAGAAGCTCTGTTCTTTTCAAGAGAATAAAGAGACTCTTACACTGACCCCATCTAATACAGGGTTTGTAATCTCAATTTAAACACACTGTTCCAGTTGCTTAGCTGAAGATGGAAATGTACTTTTTAGGGTTTACTGTTTACTCTCACTTATGAGTGTGTGACAGGACACCAGTGTGCAGCATTTAATAGAAGGGTTTTGTGCTTCAATTTCCTATGAAACATTTAAAGGAGGATAGTTCAGTGTGTTAAGTGATCACTGCTGAGACATGCAGTGATCTGCGGCCATGAGTTCAAATCTCAGGAAGCAAGTCTGTGCCTTCCATACTTCTGAGAATGGCAATTTTGTTATCATAACAGTAGCACCTGTTTACAAAAATTAGAAAAGTCAGGAGTATAGAATGAAGCGCTATAAATAATAAATTAATTGCAGGCTGCTGATGCACCATAAACATTTTAAAACAGGCATTTTACAGTGATGCGGGGCAGTCTGGCCCTTAATCTGGCAGAAGGGGCCCTCCCCCACTGGTATATGCCATCCTCCATCCTTGTCAAATTTCTCCTAATTAGCATTAAAAAACAGTAAACGTTCAGTGTTAAAACTCACACACCCTCTGCTAAACCATGTAAGCAAATGTTTCTCCTCACAGGCGTCCACCACAGGTAGCTTTCACAGTATGGGGCTAGCTCAATGCATCCGTGTGCCGAAGGCGTTGAAGAAGCCTGCTTTGTATCCAAAAGAGTTTCAAGGGCATTTGTAGGTGCAGTTCTCTGGGGTGTGCGCGCTCCCATCTAATCTCTGCGCGCTGCTTAGAGGGAACATAGACCCCCACCTATGCTTTGAAATATAAAGGACCTAACCACTTTAGAAAAAAAAGAAAACTGAAGAGAGGAAACGGTGTACAAAACTTTATTTTCCAGCAGTTATTGAATTGTTCTTGTATCTCCTACAGCAAAATAGCTTGAATAAGAGTAAGACATATACAATGTTTTTTTATTTACTTTTTTAAAACCATCTTTATTGAGTTTTGTAGCATTACATACCATAGAACACACAATGGCCGTACAAGTTTACTTCCGTTGTATCGTATAAACATCAAACAGCATATATACATCTCATATCGGAGCTTAGACCCAGGATGGTACAATAAGTAGAAGAACAACAAAAAGAAAAGGAAAAATATACAATCCAAACTTCGAGTCTGTACCCGTGGTGCGGGTTAACACAAATAAGGATCTATTGTGTTCTTTCGTAGCCTGGGTAGGTACATAACTAGACCCATAACTAGGGTGTTAGAGTAGTGCCTGTGGGTAATTGCGCTCTACACCGTGGTCTATTATCTGCCATACAGGTGGTCCCACCTGTGGATATGGTGGGCAGATATCGCCATGTAGATCAGCCTGGAGTATATGAATGAGTTCGTCCCATGTAGCTATGGGACGTTTACGTAGCCCACGCATTTCCTCCCGATGCAGCGCCACTGATTTCACTTCCACCAATTTAATCACTGGGGCTTGCCGGTGCAAAACTCCTGGAAGTGACGCTGCTTTCCATTTCATTGCGATTATGTGCCTGGCCAACATATACCCAACTTAAAGGATATCAACACCATCTTTAAGATACTCTCCACTCATCAGGAACTCTTGTAGTCTTGTAGCATGGCTAGCGTAGAAGAGTCTTGCAAGTGGTCATGTCCAAACTGTGGCTTGTACCTGCCACATATATGGTCTCACAAAACATAGTGGTATTCCCCGCCAGTGGTGATAGGTATCGGTAATTGTGGACCCTGTATCGGAGTGCATCGGCGGGCTCGTAGCAGAAAGTATTCAATATGCAGGACGGCATAGTTGAGAGTATCGGGAATGCAGGAATGCAGGTAAGGTACGCAGAGAGGATCAGGCACATAGAAGTGGAGACTGAGAAGATGGAACATCTGGAAAAGGTGGCACAGAGATGATTGAGCCCGCAAGATTGGTGTGTTAAGATGAGTGGACACTAAAGAAGGATAGGACACGTGGCAAAGGGAGGCAGCGAGGATTCTACATGGCAGAAGAAATGGACTCCTGGGAGGGTGATGGACACAATTCGAGATGCAAGAAGGCGGTGGAGTTAAGGATTGGACCAGGAAGGGCTATAGGAATGACTGACCAAATATAGCACAGGACTTGGGAAATGTTTCGCGTTAACCCCTTTTCTATGCTTCTCTTTAGGTCTGAATGAATAAATGAAGGATATTTATGTGAATAAATGAAGGATATTTATATAGCGCACGGCTACTCCAAGAGTGTCCCGGCGCTCACCATCAGAGACAGAAACAGAGCGCAGCCGGTAGCCCCAGTACCCTAAATACTAAAGAGGTATGTTTTTAGTGCATTTTTAAAACTTACTTCTTCTAACATTAATCTCAGATGTTTAGGCAGCTGGTTCCACAGGCCCACGGACAGGACCATAAAGGAAGAACCCCCTGTCCCCTGCTTTTAAAGTGGGGACCTGCTAACAGTTCAGCTTGAATGGAGCGCAGCAGTCACCCTGGTCTGTAAGCCATAATCCTTTCATTCAGATATGAAGGACCCCTATCGTGGAGGGCTTGGTGTGTCAAAGTTAAAACTTTACACATTACTTGCTTGTGCACTGGAAGCCAATGAAGCTTCTTGAAGAGAAGCGATACAGATGAGTGCTTAGGTAACTTGTACAGTAGGCGGACTGCCATATTTTGCACTACCTGTAAATGCTGGATTAGATACTCTGGGATACCCAAGTACAAAACATTGACATAATCCAGCCACGATGTTATCAATGCCCTAACCCCTCTGACCTGTGCTTCCTGAGGGATCAGGTGAAAAAATGTCCTGAGCAGCCGAAGAATCCAGAGACAGGATTTTACAACTGACGAGACCTGGGCATTGAAGGAGAGATTCGAATCAAACAGAATGCCTAGGTTTCTTGCCACCTCGGTGGCGGCCGGTGGAGTAGGAACATTATTCAACTGGGCTCCTGTTCATCCCGGTAGGGAATTTGGCCCAAAAGACAGGACCTCGGTCTTGTCTGGGTTACACTGAAGTTTGTTCTTCCTGAGCCAATCAAGTAGCACCTTTAAACAAAGAGCAAAAGTTTCTTTGGCGCTGAGTCCCCTTCATAGGTTAGCAGGAGCTGTGTGTTGTCTGCATAACAAATAATATTAAAGCCGAACTATTCCACTAAGTATGCCAGAGGGGACAAATAAATGTTGAAAAGGGTAGGGCTCAGAGCAGATCCTTGGGGCACCCCCCATTTTAACTGTTTGACTTTGGAAGAGTATGGTTTCATCCATACCACCTGCTCTCTTTCCTCCAGAAATGATCCCAACCATCCAATGGCAGAGTCTGCCACACCCAGATGTTCCAGACTTTTTAGCAAGATGCTGTGGTCCACAGTGTCAAATGCTGCTGACAGGTCCAACAGCACAAATGCCACATTAACACCGCCATCCAAACTAAACTTAAACGCTTCAGCGACTTCTAGCAATGCTATCTCTGTGCTATGTCGAGTGCGAAAGCCGGATTGGGATGGGTGCAACAGCCTATTATCGGCCAGAAATGTATCAAGCTGGTGGTTTACAGATTTTTCTAAACTTTTGGCAGCCGCGCGCAGTAATGAGACCGGGCGAAAGTTAGCTGGTAGTTCTGGGTCTTAATTAGCCTTTTTAATGAGGGGGATAACATTTGCTTTCTTCCAAGAGTCAGGGATAATACCCGGCTGAAGTGAAACAGAGAACAGCTCTTAATAAGTTGGAACAATATTATCAGCGAGAGCTGCCAAAATATGAGGAGGAAATGGGTGCTCAGGTGATCCTGATTTGCAGGTCACAAACTGTGGTACAAAGGGTGTCAACTTTGTTTCTGCTGATGGCCCTGTAATGTCACCGGGTCCAGAGGCATAAGCCGGTGAATTGGGACTCCCCATATTTTGAAGATCTTATCTTCAAAAAAGTCACTTAGTCTTGTGCAAAGAGTTTGATTAGACACTGGGAGATGGGCTTATATTTTAGGGTCCACAAAACTGGAGATAATCTTAAAAATCTCCTTGCCATCAATGTTGGCCTCTCTAATGAGTTGGGTATAAAAAGAGCAACATGCTTTTTAAAAATATTTTTATGATACATATCAAGGGCCAGTTTATAACAATCTTTGTCCTCCTCTATATGATGGCGATGCCACGCTCTCTCAAGCTTTTTACAAGCAGCTCTCTCCAAGGCCAGCTAATGGGAGAACCATCGGGCTGAGCAAGATTACGCCCCTTTCTAGTAGACCTCATAAGTACTGCAGAATCAGCTGCTTTCAGGAGCCAGTTTTAGATCGCTTTATCACACTCATTGACCATAGCTGAAAGTGGGGGTCTTGACTTATCCAGGGCTATTTTAAGATCGAGGAGTGAGGCCTTATTCCAAGATCTAGTTCCTTTGTCCTGGGTGGAAGCTCTTCTTTCCACTGAACACACATATGGCCAGGAAAAGGGGAGCAGGAAATGGTCACATCAGCACACCTGTACCGGGCTCTCCCAGTGAACCGACAGGTTAGATATGATACCATCAATGGCATGACCCGCTTTGTGTATGGGACCCGTGTCTATACGTGTTAGATTGAATGAGGCTAGAGATTCCAGAAAGCGGAGGGACAAGGAGACCTTTACCGTATCCAGATGAATATTAAAATCAACTAAGATCGTAATATTCACATAATTAATTCAAATGAGGGCTAGGGCCTGATCAAGAGATATTAAAAAATCTCCTGCGTGGCCCGAGGACCGGTAGACAAACACACCTGAAAAAGAGTGTTTGGCATTTGAGGATATGCTTAAGCCGAGGGCTTCTGCACCCTTCAGTTCCTCCAGTTTAAATGTCTGGCACTTAAATGTCTTTCTGAAAATAATAGCAACTCCCCCCCTTTGCTCACCTTGTCCACATGCACACAAACATAATAATCAGGGATGGCTATCTGTAAGTAGGGACAGGACTCCTCGCTCATCAATGTCTCTGTCAGAAAGAGCGCGTCCAATGTACTTTTTTCTGGTAGACTAAATATATCTAACGTGTGTTTATGTAAGGAGCGAGTGTTAATCAGGGCAGCCTTGAAACCAGGTGGATTCAGAGTCTGGACAACTGGGCTCATAATCTTGTCCTTGATGAGGAAAAGGCTACACCTACAGTGAACACAGGAGATAGGGCCCACACAGTTTAGGAGGAATGGGGAACAAGCTTTGGGCACCTTCCCCTTCATACCTTTCAGTATGGATGCTATGTAGACAACTCTAAGGCATCTATCTGTGACAAAACTGGCATGGTGGCTGGTGCTGGCCGCGGTCGGGTCACGGACAGGTGCAGCTGTTCATGCCTTAGGCACTTTGGTGCACCAGTGGCGTGCCCGTAGCACGTGTCTGCTGCGCATCCGTGCTGCGGCCATGCTGAAATAGGAGTGGAAGGCTCCTCCTCCTTATGCAGAATGGCCTAAACTGCTTGCTTTATTAACACCGTCATTTAAATGTTATCTCTGCTGATTGCCAAGTGTGTTGTTTCACGTTGTTATTGCCCAAACCTCTTTACCTGGGCCCAATCTTTGAATCTTACTGTTCAGCTCAGGAGTTAGTTGTTTTTGAAATGGTCCCTATATGCCCGTTATGTGGACAGGAGCAGTAGCAGTAGCATACCAGTGAGTTGCCTGTGATCTGGTTGACAAAGAATCTAGAGCACCTGCAGCAGAAGAAAGTAATGGCCTAATTTAGAATTTGACAGAACAGGGTCACCGCTGTAAATCTGCGTGCTCAAACCCCACCAAACTTGTGGCTCACACACCGTGTTCGGAGTCGTGGGAAGTGCCAGGTTTACCCTGGTGAGCATCCGCTGGCTCCACCGGGTTACATCTTTGACGGATTGACCCGTCCATCAACGAGCCACGAGGTCGCAGTGATGGTAGTCCTGCCCTTTTGGGAAACAGCCATTACAACGCGGCTGTTTCCCTGCATGCCATTACATCGCAAGTGTTACAACGCATGCGATGTAACAACGCGTTGCCATTACTATACATTTTTTTACATCGCATCCGCTTTTATAATGCATGCGATGTAATGGCGATCCACCTCGTTGTGAGGATACTGAGGCTCTTCCGTTTCCTCACAACGCCGTGCAGCGCCCCTCAGCCGACGTGAGAGGAGGAGAGAGGAACCACGAGGAGAGAGAGGTAAGGGGGTTGGGCCCGGGGTGGGGGTTACTTTTTTAGGGTTTAGGGTAGTGTCGTGGTGTGTGTGTAGTGCAGGGTAGTGTATTAGGGTTTAGGGTTGTGTTGTGGTGTGTGTGTAGTGCAGGGTAGTGTTTTAGGGTTTAGGGTAGTGTTGGGGTGTGTGTGTAGTGCAGGGTAGTGTTTTAGGGTTTAGGGTAGTGTCGTGGTGTGTGTGTGTAGTGCAGGGTGGTGTTTTAGGGTTTAGGGTAGTGTCGGGGTGTGTGTGCAGTGCAGGGGAGTGTTTTAGGGTTTAGGGTAGTGTTGTGGTGTGTGTGTGGTGCAGGGTAGTGTATTAGGGGTTGTGTCGTGGTGTGTGTGTAGTGCAGGGTAGTGTTTTAGGGTTTAGGGTAGTGTCAGGGTGTGTGTGTAGTGCAGGGTAGTGTTTTAGGGTTTAGGGTAGTGTTGTGGTGTGTGTGTGTAGTGCATTCTAGTGTTTTAGGGTTTAGGGTAGTGTCGGGGTGTGTGTGTGTGTGGTGCAGGGTGGTGTTTTAGGGTTTAGGGTAGTGTCGGGGTGTGTGTGCAGTGCAGGGGAGTGTTTTAGGGTTTAGGGTTGTGTCGGGGTGTGTGTGTAGTGCAGGGTAGTGTTTTAGGGTTTAGCGTAGTGTCGGGGGGTCGTGCTGGGTAGAGTTAATGTAGAGAGAGGACTGGGGGTCGGGGGAGGGTCGTGCAGGGGTACTACATTAGGGATTAGGGTAGGGCAGGGTAGTGTCAATTACATTTCATACTTTTACCACACATATACCTTTACTATGCATGCCTTTGCGTTGTAATGGCATGCGTGGTAAAGGCATATGCGTGGTAAAAGTATGCAATGTAATGGCATGTCGTTGTAATTTACAACGCGTAGTAATACCCGCGTTGTAATGGCACGCGTGGTATTAGTACTCGTTGTAATGAGTCATATTCCGCCCTGTTGGTGGTGGGGAGACTGTCACTTATTTTCACTCTCCATTATGTTATGTTATGTTAACATGATTTATAGAAGCGCATGGCTGCTCCAACAACAGGGTTTCCCAGCACTAAACCACAATTTAGGGTATAACACACACCTTGAAATTAAACATCCGTGTCTCACATACGAAGCATAGTGGGTACATGGCGGAGAAGTAGCAGAATGGCCTATACTCTTAGGGAGAACATTAATTGTGTGTTGAGGTTGTTTCTTTTGTTTAGAGAAAACAAACTCCTACTTAGAGAGTTAGATTTCTCTAAACCTGCCAGGGAGGAGTAGGCAATAGACCGTCCTCCAGGGTCTAATTATCTGCCCAAGTATGCTCTCGGAGTCTCGCTTCCCATCTTTAATATTGCAGCTGTAGGGCACACACTTTAAAAAACTGCCAAATCAATACATGCATAGATTAAGTTATTGTGGCCATGAAAGTGACACAATGAAGTGTGGGTCTTGGAACTGTGGGCGATGGGAATGGATGTTAACGCTTTCATTGGGACTTTAAGAGTGCGACAGCCAATCAGTTTGCATGGAATGTTTAATCAGTTTTCTCGGAATGGCCCTGTTGATTGTAACGTTGAGGTAATGGAGATGTGCGACTGCAGAAGGACGAGTAATTGCACTGGCACATTCATGAAGTAACTGACTCCGGATCCTTCACTCAATGGCATTGACAAACACCATGGATCAGCAGTCAATGCCACTGCGACAGTTACACTGACCATTCACACTTACACTGTATATTTATAGAAATTGAAAGGTGACTTCCAGTTTATACTCATTGTCCTGCAGCAGGCTCTTAGTAACTAACATCAACTTTTTTTAACTTTAGAAGCAGACCTGAAGTAGATGTCCGCCCCGGCTAAATGCATGGAGCTGTCAATGTGTGATTAGGGTCATAGTCAAGGAGGAGGGTACTGTCCAAAGACAAAAACTTCTTCCAGAGACCTATCAGTCCCAAATAGCAGATACAGATTTCAGCTGGTCACCTATAAAGTAAATCTTGTCAGGCCGTTTGTTCCCCACTTTCACAAACAAGGCGTTTTATGAGATGGCGGGATCTTCCAAGTCGTTGGCGTTTGACATGGCCACACTGCGCCTCATTGGACTATCAGGCACGGTGACTATCAGGCACGGTGACTAGACTGTAGTCATTTCCCCACCCAGGGGTGTAGCTACCATAGGTGCAGTCGCGCCGGGGCCCAGAGCCCCAGGTGGCCCGTTGAATACTTATAATTGCTGTATTTTACTCCCCCAATATCAGTCAAAGGGGCCAGTTTCCTTACTTGCACCAGAGCTCTTGGCATTCTTGTCATGCTTCAACGACCACCGGGAGTTACATAACAGTGTAGTCTTGGAGAATTAAACTACTCAAGCCGAGTTCCGGCCTTCGTAAAACCCCCTCATGTGTGAACTGTTAACTACTTTAGTCGTAATGTAGTAAACAGTGTCCAGTGTCGGGTTATTGGTTAATGTCTGCGGAAGTGGTCTGACTTCTGATCGGGGTCCAGGTCACGTGCTGGTTCCATGAGCCTGGAACGGTGAGAGGTCAGCGCGCGGCGCTCGAAGCCAGACTCCGCTCCCAGAAGTCACGTGTACTCTTCATTACCTGGAAAGTGAGAGGTGCTGGCTCGGGGCCCAGCGCGCTGCGAAGACTGACATACGAGGGCTGTGAGCGGCAGCCAGAATACCAGCTGGGCCATGCAGATAGCAGCAGGGGGCAACGTGCCCCAGCCGCCCGCAAGAGTGCGATGCGATGACAGCCCCCCAAGGAGGGGTGCGCAGGGATTATCAAGGGTACCCATTCTGAGGTAATCAGCAACTTCATTTCTAAAGTGCAACTCAGCTCAGAAGGCCTTGGTGTCATTCATCCAGCGCTGTCAGAGGCCCCAGCTCTGTCACAGGCCCCAAACCTTCAAGGGAGCTGTCTCCAGACAGATTGTGTGTCCTATTGGAGTCCCTGTACAGACGCTGCATCCACTCATCGAGCAGTGAAGATGTATTACTGAGCTAAGCTGGCTTCTCTTAGACCAGACTCCTCTTAGGCGCAAAGAGGACGCCAAGATGGCCGGGGGGAGGCATAAATACCTCCCCACCTCCTCTGCGTGCCGGAAGTGACGCGTCTGGTAGGGGGACTCCTCCTTGAGTCCCGCACATCATTGGGGGGTGGGGAAGTGCCCAAATGGCACTAAAGGGGCCGCCCGTTTAGGGTGGCCCCCTGCGGGGGCCGCGGGCAGCCGCAGATATGAGGGCCCCCCTGATGGCGGCCTTCGGACGAATAGGGGCCACCTGAAGGGTTGGGGGTGGGCCTGGAATGTTGTGGGGCCCCTTGAGGATTGGATGGGGGGGGGGGGGGGCTGCACCACGGGGGCTGCAGGGGCCTGCGTTACATCCGCCTTCACAGGCCACATGGTTTGTCACTGAGCTGGTTCGAGATTTCACAGTCCGTATGACTCTCAGGGAAGTGGTCTCTCACAGACCCATCAACATTTTAGAGGGGAGTTCCTAACAGACTTCGGGGCATATTTACAAAAAAATGTCGGAGCGCGGTGCTACACCAAATTTGGCAATGCCGTGCTCCGACATTTTTTGAATGCAGAGATGCGCCATAATCGCAAGAATACGGCGCACCCCTGTGTTTCCCCTGGGGTTTTTGCAAAAAAAGCTGCCCAGCGCCAGTGCTTGCTCCCTGCCGCCATGTTGCAAGGGTGCCTGCACTGCAAAGGCGATTGTTTATGTGCAGGAAGGGGCACCTTCCTGCACATAAACAATAATTAATGGCGATTTGCTCTTTCTATATGTGCTGCAGAATGCAGTACATATAGAAAGAACAAAAAACAAGGTGAAATAAATCATTTCTCCTCATATCGTAATGCTAAGACCAGGTATTCCCTGGCATTCGTTTTTGATGCTGCCTCAGCCTTGTAAATCTGGGGCAGCGTCAAAAAGCAATGGGTGTTGCGGTGGTACGCCTACTGCAACACCCATTGCACGCCCCTTTGACGCAGAGGGCTGCAATGGAAAATGGGCATATTTACAAGGTAGCGTTAAGTCATGTTAAGTAGCTTAGCGCAGGAGCGGCTCCTCCATGTGGGTGGAGGAGCGTCGCCCCACTGCTTTTTTCGCAGTGCAAGAAGCAGAAACATAAAATGGTATTGTAAATACCATTTTATGTTTCTGCTTCTCGCACATGGCGAGAAAGCAGATGGGTTTGATTGGGGTCGGGTGGGTGGGCGGTCCTGCTCTTGGGCAGGAGAGGGATGGTTTGCCCACTGTTGTGGGCGCTCACTGTTTGGTCGGCACCAGGGCCGACCAAACCAGTCATACGCACGCTCCGTTTTCTCCATGGAGGCTGCATGCAGCCTACATGGAGAAAACGTCCTCCCCATAGACGCCTGTGTGGTCGGCGTCCCAGCCAATCACAACGCTGCCATTGCAGCGTTGTGATTGGCTTAAGGGAGGGGAGGGAGGCTGCCTGCTTCCTGGGACTCTGAGGGACTTGATGCCGGACCGGACCGGGCAGGAGAAGGTAAGATTTTTTTTTTTTTAAATTAACCCCCCCCGCACAACCCCCTCCCCGAGCGACCCCCCGCCCTCCCCACCTGCGAGTCATGCCGGCCACGACTGGCTTAGCACCACCTTGTAAATATGCAAAATGGCGCTACGCCACCGGGGCGTCAAAAAAAGTTATGCTCCGTTGGCGAATGGGGCTTGTGAATATACCCCTTCATGTTTTGTAAGGGAACTGGCTTCTCACAGACCCTATGTATTCTCATTGGCTGCTCCCTCACTGTGTCCTCACTGAACGTTTGTCCTGTTAGTGAGCTTGGCTCTCACATATTCTGTACCTTCCCAGGGGCTGTGTTCTAACAGACCCTCTGTCATATCAGTGAGCTGCACCTGCATTGTTTCCCTGTTCAGTCAGAGGTTTGCTCACTCAGCTGTTTTGCTTTGTAAGGGAGCTGGCCCTCACAGACTCTCTGCAAGTTCAAGGCCGGTTTATGTATTGTATTGTAAACAATACTATTTTACGAAATACCACTATAAATTAATGTTACAAAAGTCACCTGAATTTCATTTAAAAGAAAGTTTAAATGTAATTTTGGAGCTGATGCATTGTGGATGTTCGGCTTTGCTGTTGCCATTTGTGTAACACTTACTAACACCATTAAGGCATCATTACTCAGTTGGAGACAAGGCCTTTCTATATATACACACATACGTATGAGAATCCTCTTAGGCAATTATGCTGCAATGTGCATGACGGTGTGGCATAGTTATGCTGCTTTTATTAGAGTGATTCTGGATGTATGTTCAGGTGGTGTCAGTGCTGTTGGCTTGAAAGCACATTGCTAACTTCAAGGCTAAGAAAGCAAGGAATGTCTATATAAAGTGGTTGAGATGGTGATATGTACTTCCAAAAAATGATCTATTCTCTAAAGGAGTGATGCTGCACATGCATGTGTGATGTCAAGCAGGGCCTCCTACAGGGTGAATATCAGTCTGTCCTATAGGAGAAAAGCAAGGTAGACATGGCAGGTAAATGGAGGGCAGCATTGCAGCTTTGAAGTCATCACTGACAGGCTATAAGGGGTAAATCAATCGGTATGAACAGGTCCACAGAGGGCACTGTGTAAAAAAAGTACTCCATACCTCCTTCTTTGCTCTTCTTGAGATCATGGTAGCTAGCCACATCTTTTCCTCGGATGCAGCACAAGCTTTTTTTCATATTGTGACATACTGCACACCATCGTGGCTCCTGACCTAATTAGGAGACGTTGTGGCTATTTATAACTGGCATAGCCCCCTGTTCAGCAATGTATATATGTGCCTTTCCAAGAAGACTTGCTGGCAAGATGGCTCAGCGAGCTACAGATACAGGAGATGACCTGAAATACATGTATTCGATTTACTACAAAATGAGCTTAGATTTTTGTCCTTCTGATGTTGATTACCGCTAAATTGGGTCATAGTAATCCTGCTCACCTACAAGCAACACAAATATGTTAGACATCATATAAAAGGTTACTATTACTGCGTGCAGTACGAAATCCGCAGAAAGTTTGTCTTGAATACCTGTAAGAAATTTGATATTTAAAAGGGGGTGGGGGGCGACTATCCACCTCAAGGAATAATCACAACCCTCGTCAGGGTGATCACTAAAGTCACTAAATAAACCGTAGCACAACCTCTAGTTGCTGTGGCCCTGAACAGACGGGCTTAACTTTGAGGCAAAGTATTTATGCAGGACCAAAACATTAATAAAGTCGGAATGCCAAACAATAATGTTTCCACACCTAATTTGAAAAAAAAGGTTAAAATGTAATCGATAAAATGACTCAAACATGAAAACACACAACAAGGGGAACTGGAGATTAGAATTTTTTAATTTTTTAGTTGGAATGATGCAAAGAAGCACAAAGTACCAATGATAGTCACAGTGATGGCCGGTGCAGGTAAGAGCGGTGGGGTGAGGTGGGGGAAGGTCAACAGATGACAAGGGAAAATACATTTAAAAAAAGAAAACCACTTACCTTACGCTCGCCGCATCACCAACTCGGCAATGTGGCGAGTGCAAGTTAAGTGGTTTTCTTTTTTTAAATTTTCATTTCCCTCATCGTCATCTGTCGACTCCCTCCCCCCCCCCACCCCGCCTCACCGCTCTTACCTGCACCGGCTGTCACTGGATAGTCAATGGCTGTGGTAGACTGATACCTAAATGAGATTCAAAGCTGACCGCGATGGAGCGTGGCTCGGATACACCAAGAAGGTTCTTCCTAGTCAAAATTCTTCCTTCTGACTTTAATCCTTTAAGTCCCAAATCTATCACAGGATCACACTTCTAAAGCCCCCATGACCTCAGGGTAGGCATGTAGAGACTCACATGGTGTTAGGCAGAGGCCAACAGCAGGGACCAGTCCAGATCCATATGTCACTGGTCAGCTTGACAGTTCAGGAAAGGGTCCTCTAGCTTGTTGTACCCCTATAGCTTGAACAGGAGGACAGCCTTATGACCCCTGGAGTCCAATTCTTTGGGCTGGGAAAAAGACAGAGCAGGTCCAGTCCCTCAAGGTTTATCTCAGGTCACAGACAGCTGGTCAGTCCTCCTCTGTTCTTCCTCAGGTCCAGGAGTATTTTGAAGTGGATGTTTGAAAGTGCCATATTAATGCCTGACCCACGCTAATGGGTGGGAATGACTCTTGGGTATGCCCTCACCAATGGGGTAAACGTTTCTGGTGCCAACAACTTCCCACTTTGGACATTTTCAAGGCCGTGGGGAGTGTATTATGGTAATCCTAGAGCCCTAGTGTTTAAGGCAGCCGCTGTACTCCCAATAAACCCAGAGACAGAAGTCTAGTAGAACAAAGGTACAGTTTCCAGCAACTAGGCAGTGGATACTCTAGAATTATTTTGGCATCATATTCCCTTCCTCTCAAGTGTGTCCTCACCGTTATATGTAAAACCCAGAGACAAAAGGCTGGTGGCACAAAGCAGGTACTCAGTAGTGGCCCGTGGAGGGAGTTCCGTGGGGCGGTGAGGCGGGGCGGGGGAGGGGCAGGGTGGGGGGTAGTAAACACCGGAATGTGGATGAACGGAGGTAAGTAAACATTTAAATAAATAAAATGAATTTCGTTGCGCGCGCTGCATTGCAAAATGCGTTGCAGCGCGCGAAACGAAATTCGTTTTATTTATTTAACTGTTTACTTACCTCTGTTCATCCATATTCCGTGTTTACTACCCCCACCCTGCCCCTCCTGCCCCGCCTCACCGCCCCACGGAACTCCCTCCACGGGCCGCTACTGCAGGTACTTCAACAACTGGACTGTGGATATAAAAGATTTATCTTGGCATCCTGTTCTCTGCCTTTCAAGTATACCCCAAAAATAGGTAAACCCAGCAGATCTGTCAGGCAGGCTTTGACACTGAAGCAGGTTCTGAGACTGTAATGTCAAATAAGATGCTCATAGCCCCCATCCTACATATTCTGGGATGTTCAGAGGAGTCATCTCTGCCCATTCAGGTCAGCCTTTTATTTGCTTCTGGAAAGAATGTCACACCTTTTTCACACCTGATCAAATGTTACTCCCTACTAGGGAGAAATTTGAGTGCAAATCCAAATTAGCCTCCAGGAACTTCAGACAGGTAAAAATTAACTTTCTAAATGTTACTTTAAAAATCTGACTTCAACATTCAACTGTATTTTAATAACTATTACAAATAATTGTTTAATAATTGTTCTAGCTAGTCCCATTGCTGAGATACAATATTAGGATTTTAAATCAGCACTCCAGTTTTCGGCAAAAGGACAGCTCGGCCTGCTACAGAGAAAAATAGAATTTGGGTGCTAGTCACTGTCAGGACATATTAACACTACATTTCTTCATGTCCTACTTTTAAATACAATGCACTCTGCCTTGTGGATGGGAAAGCCTACATAGGGGAGACGTATTAATATTTAAAAGGGGGGATTTAATTGCTCAAAAGAGTTTATTTTGACATGTCTAATGGCACTTTTTACACTGCTACAGTCAGGCTTCAGTGGTAGGCCTGAAGTCATGTTTACACTGCCACTATGGTGGATGGCACAATAGGTACTGCATTACACTAGTGTCATTTCACTCCCAGAGACTGGGTACACTTTGTACCATATACCAGGGACTTTAATGGAAGTTAGCTATACCAACTAGGATCATGTCTTTTCAACCATGTTTAAAGGGGGATCACAGTCACTTAACTACTGGTTAGCAGGTGTAAAGTGCACAGAGATGTAATGCCCGCAAAAATATAGGGTCGAGCAAAAGGTGAAAAATACAGAATTGACCATGTAGAAAAAGTGGATTTCCTACAATGTCTATTTTAGAATATTATTTGTGGAAAGTCTGTGGGCTGGGGTGGAATGACATAGAAATGTAAGTAGGCAGTTGGTTAGTGCAATGGTTTGAGGGCTTCATGTGCAGCTCTCTGACAAGGCTGTTTGGCAAATAAAGATTTACAAACTTTCTCTTTTGGATGGATTTGTTAATTTTTGGCTAGTTGCAGCAACAGAGTAAAAAGTGTGTTGATATTGCGTAAGGTGCATGGAGCTCATGAACTTACAATGACTAAGGTGGAATGGTCAGCCCTCAGCGTGAACATACTGTCCAGGGCCGGACTGCCCATAGCAGGCATCGGGCGTTTGGACAGGAGGCCGGAAGTGTGGGGGCTGATTTTGGAGCGGTGGGGGCCGGTTTTGTTACTGGGGGCCGGTTTTGCACCGATGCTGTAATATTGGCCCCCAGTAACAAAAGCAGCAGTGCTGAAGGCCCGGGTTGGGGGGCTGGTCCGACAAAATTGCCAGGGGTGCTTTGGGTTTCGAGTCCGACCCAGATACTGTCCTGTCCTATGCTTTCTGCACTTCCGCTTAGTATCACACAAGAATTGTGTAGTGAGCGCATTGGGTTAAATGCAAGGTAGCTTGGAACGTGACAAGTTGTTACCTAACAACGTGTTTCACCTTGCTGCAAGTTAATATTTTAACACTTCATAGAATAGCTCCTTAGTTCTCGGTGACTGGCCTTTGTCTCAGATAGTAAGTGATACCTGTTATTCCAAAAGGTAAGCTGCATGATAATTATTTAGTTTCCCTCCTCACTCTTAAAAAAAATAATTTAAAGAAGAATAAAGAAAAAACTGAAGTTTTGCAGCTTATCATTATCGCTTTTAGCTCATAGAATGGCTACTTCAAGTAGTTTGAACTTAAATACTTCAAAAGACTTCTAACCAGTATTTGGAGAACCAAGTATTAACTGGGCAGAATGTAAGAAATATTTTTAAAACTATATTACTACATTGGAAGATAATGTGAATAATGTGCATTTCCTCCTGAAAGAAAATAAAAAAAGTCTTAATGTATTGTTTAGGTCTAGTTGGGTTTCGTGTACATAACCAAATACAGAAACAATAAAGAGGTGTAGGGGACACAGATGTTTTTACCAACGCTCTAGCACATCTAAATGTGCATTACTAATCTAGTATGTACCTTGGTGACTAGACATATTTTCTCCAAACAAAATAGGAGACAGGAAAGCCATTGAAGACTATATTTCAGCATAGGAAAAACTCCGGATTGCAGGAGACTCCTCCCTGAAAGATATAATTACATTGATTAAAAAACTGAATTCTCAGAACGTTGAGCAAAAGCAATATTAAATACATACAACAAAGGAATGCATTACTGGGTAGATAAAGTGACTGAAGGAAAAAACAAAGGACGTGACTGGAACAAGAAACATGAGCCTCAAAGTTATAACAAATCAATCACCCAGTCATGTTGTCAGTGTGGAAACATGCAACACACTGCAAAACATATTAATTTTTATTTTAGTTAAAACCATTAAATGCTTCCAATGCTGAATAAATGGAATTTTTGCACAGGTGTGTTAGAGAAAGAACAAGAAGATTTCATCACTTGTGTGGCTGATGAAACCGACTCTGGAACATTTAGAATGAGAGTATTTCAGATTGTAGAATAGTTAAAAATGATAAGGAAGTTTTTCTGAATATAAAGTGTGGTCAAAGGAATACACTGTTATCAGGGCCCGACTGGGATCCCAAAGCAGCCCAGGCAATTTTGTCAGACCAGCCTCCGCACTGTGCGTAGTGAGCGAGCCTGACCACTACATGAGAAGTTTGGGGTGTTCTCCCAAAAGAAAATTTGGGGGAAAAAATGCAAAGAAAGTGCATTCTACAACACATTTTTTATTACACATTACATTTTAATAGCTTTTGAAGCCTAGTAAATGATGACCTTACAGTGCACAAGGATACTCAGTCATACCCAGACATTCTTACGAAGAACAGGAAAAATAAGACACAATGAACACCTTATGAAGAAGACTCTGAGTACACTGGGTTTTAAGGGCACGTTTGGTTGGGTGTTTTGAGCAGCAACACTTAGGGGTCCATTACGATATCCGGCGGAAAAAAATCCGCCATCCACCATAGCCTGAAAAAAACGCCCGCCTGCACCATGGGAATACCGACCGAGCAATTATGATGTCGCGAAGCAATCTACGCCCACGGCGGAAACAACACACAAAATTCCGCCCGTCCATACCAGAGTAGAAGATCATCCGTCCGCCACAGACGCAATCCCGCACGAAAACCCAAATCCGCCCGCCCCGCCGACCGAGACAACGACCGTGAAATTATGATCTCCCAGACATGAGCGCGGTAAATCCACAGATTCCCCGCCCGCCACCGTTAACAACAGTGATGAATAACTGACACGGCGGAAGGCCTGGCGCCCACGTCCGTGCACGGAAATCATTGGCGGAACAAAGAAACACACATGACATGGCCAACAAGTCCACACAGCAAACTACGCCAAAATACCCAAACACAGAACACATCCCAAAGATACCACCCCCTGGCAAAAACAAATAAACTACAAATCCCAGGACACCAGACACAACACACCTGAAAACGACAGCCCATCATGACACACCCACATAGGTAAGTACAAAAGCAGCCCCTTCACAGACCACAATCCCTTGCACCACTACAAAGCGAAGACGCCATCAGAGAACCCAGACAGCCCCAAAGGAAAGCAGCACACCACACGCACGCACACATCACACTCATCACCAACACCAACACCACCATCACCACTGAAACAACGGCACCACGAACACCCTGCACATCACACACCACACACCACACACCCACCACACCAGCACCACATATACCAAACCACACACCATGGCAACACAAAGAATGCCTATGTACACTGCCACTGAGTTGACGGTCATGGTCGACGAGATCATCAAGGTGCACCCACAAATCTATGGGAACCAGGTCCAACAGACACCACTAGCCACCAGAAACAGAATGTGGAGAAGGATAGTAGACCAGGTGAATGCAGTTGGGAACGTGCCACGCAACAGGGGTGAAATCACAAAGAGGTGGCACGACCTGAAACGCGTGGTCAGGAAGAAGGAGGCCAAGAATCGTGAGCTGGCTGACAGGACTGGCGGCGGGAATCCAGCGCCATTCAAGACCTTCAAGGCGTGGGAGGAGAAGGTGCGAGGCATCCTACATCCGGAGAGTCTCACCGGAATACCAGGGGGAGTGGAGGCTGGTAAGTACAAACAAATGTATACCAGCACACTGCTATGCACTGTCATGCACTACCAGAATGCCATAGCTCCGAGGCCCAAACACCCCCATGTCCAGCACACAATACACAAGACATCTCTCACACATGCAACAGACACCCCCACACACTCAGCCCAAAGGTACCAACAAACAAAACCATGGGGGCATGTGTACAGTCAGCCAGCACCACAACTCCCACCAGGTCCCCTTGTACCCCAGATGCGCAGGAAGGAGCACTCCCCACACCCACACACATGTGTCAGCCATAGCTGCACTAACCAACAAGTAACAGGTAAGTAGCCTTACCACAAAGTCCGTGTATCGGAGGGGGACTGCAGAAGTACAACCCCCAACAGGCCCCTAGTCCTACAGCGCAGCAAGATGGAGCACTCCCCACACCCATGTGTCAGCCATTGCAGTGCACACCTTCACCCGACAGGTAGATATGTTTCCCTACATGGAGGGGTGTCTGTGGGTGGTAAGCCATCACCACAACTCACAACACGGCCCCCACTCCCACAGACCAGCAAGATGGAGCACCCCACCCTCCCATAACCATGTGGTAGCCATTGCATTGCACCCTCCAAACCAACAAGTAGGTAGACTACTGTACAGGGCGGGGTGTCTGTAGGCATGAGGACTGTACTACGACTAACATTTGGGACATGTCACGTAGCAGAGGAACAGGTAGCACTGCTCCCTGTCATAACCATGTGACTAATGTGCACACGGACATGAATTACAGAGTCATAGCCCACATGAGCCATGTCAAATACACTAACACGTAAGGAGTCACGTCTGCATGCACAAGTCTCACTGGAGTACTGACCCACATGGCGTGCACTGTGCCAGTCATCACACACATCAGCAACACCATCGAAGTCTTGTCCATGTAGTCGTGTCTGCTTGTTCCGTTGACATTGTACAACATCACCCATGTAAGTCTATCTTGTCTCAATGTAACAGAGTGGGACCCCAGTAATGTCACATACACCACTGGACCCATGAACCACACAGCTACACAATGCACATTCAAAATCTCATCCATCTCATCTTTCAGCCCCAGTGTCATGTAAGGTATATCATCTAAACAGTTGTCCCATATACAGTAGTACAGCAAAGATCCCTGCCGATGACCAAACATGTGTCTGCAGTGTCTGAAGCGCACGTCACACTGTGATTTACAACATACCTAAAATAGTCAACACACCAAGAGCACTGCATTGCCGCACATGGCTGAGGGTAGCACGCACACCAAGGAATTGTCCCATCTGCAATACGTTGTGTGGCACACAACCATCACTCACACACCACAATGCTTGCAGTGTAATGTCCCCAAATGATAACAGTGAGCAGATATGCTGGGTATGTCAGACATACACACACCTTTGTCTCTGCAGTGTCGTGTGGCCAAAACACATGCCCCCTACCGCACCCATATGTCACAGTATGTACCACAAAACCATATTTCATCCCAAAAGCTTACATGGGGCTGTACCCCGTGTCCACCAAAGCCACAAAATGTAGGGGTACTGCAACACACACCGATTTGCATTACAAATCCGTCCCATGCCATATGCACCCATCACACTATTCCATTGCCATGATCACGCACACACATTGTAGAGCCATACACATGCATCTGGGAAATCAGTGACCAACTGTGCACAAACTGTGAATGTCAGACATCGAACACAAACCTTGCAAGGTGCAACACAATAACCTTTCGTCTCCGCCCCACAGGTGACGAACAGCATGATGCTGGAGAGGGAGACAGCAGCCATCACAGCCAGTCCACAAGCCCTCCACCCGGACTCACGGATGTGGAAGACCTGGACACCTCTTCGGACGAGGACACCCGACCAGGCACATCTGGTGTGGCAGGGCGCAACCGCTCCCCAGGACCCCTCCTACCCACCAACCCATCTCCCAGGGCTGGTGACCAGTCCCAGGCCCCTGCTGCCACGGTCATTGCGGCCACCACCACCGCCGCAACCACCATCACCACCACCACCACCAGGGCCTCCCTGACCACTCACCCTGCGCAAGGTGTTGTACGCACGTAGACATCGACCCTGGGAGCGACAACGAGGCCCCGGGTGACCACTGTGGCGAGTGGGCAGGTCGGTGGCAGCAGTACAGGTGGGAGGAGCAGGGTCAGGCCAACGCCATCCGAGCCTGGGAGCCAAGCCCTGCCGCAAATCGCCAGAGTCCTTGGGGCCTATGAAGAGGCCCAGGGACAATGGGCCCGCTCATCTGCCGATACGCGGGAAGTCCTTGGGGTGTTGAGGTCCATGGACGCCCATATGGGCCAATTCGTGACCCGTATGGGCCAACTAGTCGACCTCATGGGCCAGCTAGTGGTGGCGGTGAGGGCCCAATCAAGGCCAACCACACCACCTCCGCCACCACCTGCTGGGGCGCAGGGTCGTGCAACATCCAGTTCCCCTGCGTCCACAGCGAGTGGGCAATCCTCAGCCACCACCAGCAGCCCACAACCACAACCCCCCCTCCCAAACGTGGAAGGGGTCGTCCGAAGAGGAAACAGGTGTCCAGAGAAGACTTCGCACGCTCCAAACGCCAGTGAGTCAGCCAGCCACGGTGGCCATCTACTGCATTCACTTGGACTACTATCCTACCCCACACTGCCATGTGAATGGCATGTGTCTGTCGGACTGTGGACCCAGAACAACATGGGTACACCTTGACCATCACGCGGACATGTCCGTCAACTCATTGTTCCAGCATGCACCACTTGTGTGATCACCTTGCCCACAATCACATGTCACTGCTTTAAATAAATACACCTGGATCACATTCTGTCTTATCTGCTCTGTGTTTAATCAAGGATGTGCAACCGTCACCATGATCAGAAATGCATCTGTAGTGTGGTATGTCGATAGGCCAGGAGAGGCTGTAGGGACCTAGGGGGAAAAACAGAACAAGAGTCCATTGAATGTGTGTGTCACACACTCATCACACAGTACTTGTCATCAAGTTTAAGCAATGTACACACATCTCACAGAGCAACAGGGCACAATGCTACAGCCACTGTCAGTGGCATACTACCCTGGACATGGACCATTGCCACACAGCACTCAGTGAACAATAGGCCGCCGTGACAATGCACACATACACCTACACAACTACAGCAACATCAGCCGTCGTACATGGTCACTCACCGTCAAGTGAAGTAGCGGGCGATGAGCTGCTGACGCTCATTCACTGCTTCCTCCTCTCCACTGTCCTCGTCACTGGACACGGCTTGGTCTGCAGGCGGGGGCCCTGGCTGATCACCGTCATCCACTATCAGGGGGATCTGCCTGCGAATCGCGAGATTGTGCAGCATGCAGCATGCCACAACTATCTGGCACACCTTCTGTGGGGAGTATGCCAGTGCACCCCCGGTGCGGTCCAGGCATCTGAATCTGGACTTCAGGAGTCCAAATGTCCGCTCCACCACACGTCTGGTCCTCCCATGTGCCTCATTGTATCTGACATCAGCTGGTGTCCTAGGATTACGGAGTGGGCTCAGCAGCCAAGGCCCGTTAGGATATGCAGAGTCACCTGGGTGTGAGAAACACAGAGAATCGTTGCAATTCCAACAGGATACAAGACAGCATGTCACACCCAGCACGCTACACGAGTATGCATACTCACCAACAATCCATGCACGGTCCGGTTGAAGATTGGCCATCATTCGTGGGAGGATGCTGTGGCGCATGATGTGCGAGTCATGGACGGATCCGGGAAACTTCGCACACACGTGTGTGATTATCATGTCCGCCAGGCACACCACTTGCACATTCAGGGAGTGGAAATGTTTCCGATTCCTATAGATGTGCTCCATGGCCTGTGGTGCTACAAGGCCAACATGGGTGCAATCAATTGCACCAACAACGTGGGGGATGCGTCCAAGGGCATAGAAAGCACCCTTCACTGCCGCCAAATCACGAGCCCTGGGGAATCGGATGTACCGGTTCCTGTACAGCATCATAGCTGACAGGACATCCCGTAGCACCATGCTGAACATGGGCTGGGACATCCCACCTCCACTGCCCACCGTGTGTTGGAAAGATCCGGTAGCGAAAAAATGCAGTGCAGCCATCACCTTAGCCGTGGGGGTGAATGCTGTAGGATACACCCTGCGAGGACGAAGGTGGGGTTCCAACATTGCACATAGGTGATGCAGGGTGGGTCGGTCCAGACGGAATTTCCTGATAACCTCCACATCCTCCATGTCTGCCAGCAATTGGTAGGGGCGATGTATGTTTGGTCTCCTCCTAGGACAGATGGAAGTGGACACATGTCAATGCAACACACCACATGGCATTTCCACATACACAAAACTAAAATTACTGACAAAACTATGGAATCACAGTACAGCTGACAAGTAGGGACAGCACAGCTACAATACTCTTACACAGGTCCCCTTACCAATGGCAATGACCACTGACACCAACCATTGCTATGAGCATGCACATGGGGATTTAGGCCATAATAGCTTGAAAGGCATGATGATCATTCCAGACTGCATATGTGTGAAGCGGCAACACCACAGCAATATACCTAGCTGCTGTGCCTGACACAGCTTCTGAGGCTGGGTGAGTATGGCACACACCAACAACACAATGTACACAGGCTGAGCGGCCCAAACAAGTGGGTCCTGTTGCACAACGGGATATGAGACAGTCAATGATGTCCCTAGTTCACCCAATGTACAGCACTGTACGCATCACACCTCCAACACACATTGACAGGTGTACACATTGACAACTCCATGACAACACAGCTGTGTGAATGCAAACACACATCACAAGTGACACGTAACGTTGCACGTGCCAAGTGGGAGATGTACATTGAGAAATATGGCATGTGTGTGCATATGCACATCCCATGCTACCATGCTAATGTGTACATGATGATGTGCCAACAGACATGTGGAGGCTGAGCACTGTCCGTCAATGCCTATGCACACAGCATGAAGTGGCCCTGTCTAGTGTGGACATGCTCCCACACACAAATCATGGCCACACCTGCAAATGCATGGCGCACATTAAACTGTGGATTCCACATGGCACCAGCGGACTGTACCCGCAATGGACCATGCCCTTGAGGCCAACTCTAATGGCCCTCGCGGTTACATCCTGCCTGTTCGACTATAGAGGTAAGCGTACCGGGACAGCTCGGAGCAGGCCATTGTGTGCAATTGAAGTAGGCAGACATGGTACACCAATCGCAGCAGCTTGGACCCACTGAGACAGCCCCAGGGGGCTATATGAGTGTGGGAGGGAGACCGGCATTACCACAGCTTACAGGGACTGCTGCCTGGCATCCCTCAACAACACCTGCTGCTGCTGCCACCTGTCCACCTTCATGTCGACGACTCGGAAGATATGTCCAGCTCCACTCACCAGCGAGGAGCTGGAGATCCTGGATTCCGAGCTCCACGCACACTGCCCAAGGCTATGTCTTGCAAAAGTTGTGTGTGTAAGACAACTACAGTGTGTGTGGGAGTGCATGTGGGGGACACACATGTCGTTGATCCGCAGCACTATGAGTCAGAGCCTGTGGGGTTCCAAAATGCACTGCTTACCATGCTTGCTACAGGTGGAAGGGGTATGTAGGCTCTCTGGCGCTTTCCCATGCATGTCCCTCCCGAGTGGTGGTACATGGCATTTACATGTCAGACATCCAGTGACGCAGCCACTTGGCAATGCAGGACTCAGGGCAGTTATTGCTTGTGTGAATGGCTGGCTGGGGCCCTGCTGGCCTTCTCAGTCTCAGCAGACCTGGGCTGCACATTGACCGCCCAATACTAGAAGGAAACAACACTGACTGTACAGTGGGTTACATGTGTCTTTAGTTCACAACCCTCCGGAAATGCGCATACTCAGCCCTGTCGATTGAACACTCCAGGCCTTGTGATAGGGATGTGTGTGAGAGATAGTGGCACTGAATGTGACCTCCATTGCGGGGTGAGCCATTCACAGGGCGAGTACGTTGAGGGCTGCGCAGTGTTGGACACAGTGAGTCCACCCACAAAGATGTGTTGCCTTGTGATCTATGTGTTGGTTTACCTGACAATGGACAGTAGATGTGGGCAGACTACACATTGCTCAATGTGCTGGCATCCTGCATGTGAATGGGATGGACAGGTACTGTGTACACACTCCCACCAGCATGCATTAACGTGTGGTGTACACATGCTGTAATGCCATGTCCGAGTACTTCTTGGCGCTGTTACACATCTCTGAGTATATTGGATGGGTCAGCATCATGCCACTGTGATTGGTGGATGTGGGTGATGATGAGAAGTGTATGAGTGATATTCCAACCCTCTTGTGTACCATCCCTGCAGTTGGAAGTCCTCCAGCCCAAGGCCTTGTGATGAGCCATTGCATCCAAGTTGATGCCTCTGTGTATGTGTAACCGACAGTGCAGCCAATTCCACAAAGGGTGTGACGTCATCTGCCGGATGAGCGACTACGTGGCGGAGACGAATCGGGGGATGCCCCCTCGTATTGTCAGGTTAGCACGGCGCTGCATTTCACCACTAATGGTCTGCATCTTGACAGTCAGACAGCCTGTGCCGGATGCACGTGTGTAGGGGCATCAGCAGCAAGCAAGTGTACAGTATAGTGGGATGGTGTCTTTTGGTGTGAGAGGCAGCATGTGTCCACAGCCTACCCATAATCTGGGTAATGTGATGTTTGCTGTGTGATGCAGTGGGTTGTAAGTGTACTCTGTGCTGGGTGCATCTGACATGCATATGCGATTCCTGAGGTCCAAGATGTAATTAGAGCACTCTGCATTGTCAATGCATTCAGAGTCGTAGCCCTCAGGAACAACCTGTAGTAGGCTGGAGTGGCAATTCACATGTATGTTTGAGGCACTGTGCCTACTCTGATTTCGTTCGGACATATGTGTGCGATGCCTCACCTCATATTCCTGGTACTTACACATCCGGAACACTGTGCAACAGTAGTTGTGCTCGTGCGAACGACAGGTGGAAGGCATGGGCACATGACCATTGTGGACTGTCATGTAGCAGTCTGTGTGAGTGGTGTCCCATTCTGCTCCATGCAGGTATGTCCTTGGCCTAATTACGTAGTGGTCATCCTTGCCACCATCAGGACAGTGGGTGTGCACACAGCGATTTGTGGCTATGGTCGCAGGGTGACACAGGCCGGGTGTTGTGCTATGTGCACAACACATGTGCCACTTATTAGCGGCTTCATTTTCTGTCCGCCAGCCATTACGTGTTGATTGTGGTGGCTGTATAAGATTGCACAGGTATCGTGCAACATGTGGGTTTGGGAATGTTCTGTGCTGCTTCCCTTGCACATGTCTGTTTAATTGATGCCAAATGAGTGAGGCCACCTCGCTCTCTCACATGTGGCATCTCCCGTGGGTGCTGAGGGACAGGGGACGGTCAACAGTGGTGAGGCATGGGATGAAGCAGCTGCACAGGAGCTGAGTGAGACAGATGTGACCAGCGCCTCGGAGGGGCCAGACGTGTGCTGGATGAATCACAGGCCGAGACGGCAATTTCTGCGTCATCTGAGGACAGAGGTGATGCATCCATGTTTGCTAGCACAGGGGACGTGGACTCTGGCTCCTCTTCAGCCACGCGGAGGCCAATGCCCGCCCTCCCATCTACTTCCACTGGTGCAACACGTGTCGGCACAAGGATGAAGGATAGAGTGTCCTTCACACCAGGCACAGCTGCCCCTGCACATGTGACCCCTGCTGCCCTCAGTGCTGGGTCTGTTGAGCTTGTGCGGCATCTCTGCGTGGGGCAGACGGCTGTCCTCAATTACTTCATTGCCCATGACATCACCTTGCCGCAGGTGACATAGTTCATGGAGGGCCTACATGTACGCGTGGGTGGGCTACACCAGACTGTCCAATGGTTGTCCTCCCCAGTCAAGGTGGTCCTTCAACTGGGCCAATATCAGGCTGACATTCCTGACCCTTTCTCAACCCCCTGGAAAGTGGCACATCTGACAACAGCAGGGCACGAGTCCTAAAAAAAGAAGTGGGGGGACGCTGACGTCACGACAGGAAGTGACATCACGAAAGGTGGCTTGCACCGTCAGACTCATTGCCTCCCCTCGCTCAGCCATTATATGCTATTGCATCAGAGAAGCCAGCGCGTGCACCAGCAGCTCCGATCTCGCCCCAGAGAGGCCAAAGAGTGAATGTGTGGCTCGATTTGCTCCAGTTATCGTGCTCGCGGTAGAATGAGTGGTGGGACGCCGTCCACCCGCGTGGTACCCCGACTCGGGCCCTGGACAACAGTGACAATGCATGACAGTCTCCGGAGTCCGGATACACCACATGCAACACACAGAAGCCGTAGCGGCCCTAGCGGGACAGGCCGCAAACACCATCCCAGACGAAAGGTAGACCCACCCCGGCGCGCATAGTCATTACATCCGCTGCCATTGACAAGGGACCCATAGAGTGAGATATGGGCCTCAGGGTGACGGGCCTCCGAGCCATCCCCCGCCAACGAGTGTCATGCAACTCACACATATCGCAAGTCCAATAGGACACTTTGCCTGCACAGTCCAGGGCTCGAGTCGGGGTACCACGCGGGTGGACGGCGTCCCCACACTTGTTTTACCGTGAGCTCGATGACTGGAGCAAGTGGAGCCACACATTCACTCTTTGGCCTCTCTGGGGCGAGTTTGGAGCTGCTGCTCACGCGCTGGCGTCTCTGATGCAATCGCATCTAAGGGGTGAGCGAGGGGCGGCAATGAGTCTGATGGCGCAAGCCACATTTCGTGACGTCACTTCCTGTCGTGACGTCAGCGTCCCCCACTTCTCATTTCGGACTTGTGCCCTGCTGCACACTGAGAATGTGTTGCCTGCGAGATGTGACCAGGAGAAGGGCGCCATGACCTCCCACCCACCAAGCTCCACTGCCATCCCGTGCCCTGGGTAGCCTGTGCAGGTGGACAATGTAGGGGATACACCTGGAGGACAGGGGATGTAAGTGCCTTGGCAAGGGCCGGGCAGACGCACAGCAGTATCCAGCATGTCCCCAGAGGGAGGGCTAACGCCTACACCTGATGCAGCATTGATCGTGTGCCCGCCTGTTGTGCCCACACGAGTTCACATTCATCCCCAGACAGGTAGGCTTTCCAAATTCCCAACACAGTGGAATTGTACCCCTCCGGGATCCTCCCCACACAGTCTGTTTCAACACTGCATGAGTGCACCTACCCGTGCCACCCACCCACCTGGGCCAAGCAGCCCTCCCGCTTCACATGCCACATGTGTGTCTTCCACAGTTGTGCTCCTCTCTCAGGGGCGGACCTCCAACTGTCCCGTAGCACACAGACAGCACCGAGTCGGACTGGCATCCTGTTTGAATGGTAGGCACCCTCACACAACTACCTGTGACACAGTGGTGGCTGTAATGGCTATTGTGACTGCCATGGCAGTGTTGCTGGCCATGGCAGGGTACACTCACACACAATGCATGCGCAGCTTTTCGTATCACTACTCTGCACATCGGACTGGCCACTGTCCCTGGTGTTGAACAATATTGCCGCCTGTCTATGTAATCTGTGACTGGATGCTGTTGTTCCTGTAGTCGGTTGTGTCTGTGTAGTTGCTGATTGCAGTTGTTACTGTGTGTGCATAGTTAAGTGAGGCACATGCCTTGTATGGTACCTCAACAATTGCAATGTCTGGTCTCACATTCCAATGTGTTTTACACGTGGCTGGGACTTCACTTCTTTCAGACTCTGCTACTTGTGTGTGTGATGAAGAAGTATTTTAGTGACACGGATTGTCTGCATGTATTTGCTGGTATTTCATGGAAAATGTATACGTGTCATGTTTGCGTGCAAGCAAAGCACGGGGTGTGAGTCTGGCCACAGGATGACAGGTAGCATGTGCATAGTGTGCGGGTATGTGTGAGCTTACTTTCTGGGTGGCCAGCAGTGTAGGTGTATGTTAATCTTGTGATGAACATTGAGCCTGGGCACATGGCTTACTTTCAAAGTGTGCATTTGGGAGGTGTAGGTGTGTGTGGTGTGAAGTGAAGTGTGTGACTTTGGGGTAGTGTTGGTGTGTGTGTGTGCACTCTGGCAATGTCGATTACATACATGTGTTACCCAGGGGCATGATGGGTGTTTGTATCCGTGTTCAGGTCTGTGAATGTGAGCGCATGTGTGTATTGTATGTTGCACAGTGTGCAGTGTGTGGGTGTGTCCTTGCAGTTCAGGATGGCTCCTACTTAATATGTTTTGGCCATTGTGGGTCTGCAGGGTGTGTGACTGTCAAGATTGTGCCTGGTTTAATTAAGCATGTATGTGAGTTTCAGCAGTTCGTACTCACTGTGCGGACCTGCCCACCCACACTGATATCCTGTGTGTGTTTTGACATGCATTGCTGTAGCATGCTTCTTGCGTGGGTCCTACTTTTGCTTGATGAGTGTGATGTCCGACTGTGAAGGTAATTATACACATATGTAGGACTGTGCTTTGAAGTGACCAGCCCGTCAGTGTTAATGTGATGATCTGTTGGGCCACGTCAGAGTCTGACAATCAAAGGCCCACGACCTGTAGTATTTCACTAGGTCCACTGTGGCGGCAACTCATATGCATTGACATCCAATGTCACTGGACTACATGGTCATCTCACGACTCTCGTGTACTTCACACACTCTCTTCCTCTCTCATTCGTACTTGTCTTCTAAAAATAATTCTACAGAGTCACATATTTGCTTCGAGGCATGTATTTGGACTTACTTCCCCTGTGATGCAGTATAGTGGACACTACTGGCAGCAAAATGCATGTGGAGGATACACTTAGCATGATTACACATACGAAAGGGGGTACAGGTAGATGTAATTAGTTGTTGACTGTGGAATGGAGGCTTCATGGTTACAACTGCCTTGCCCTTGCTATGCTAAAGTACATTTGCTAATTACTGATTGTCTCTGGGCTTTGACACAGACAGTATTCATTTAGCCTACCAGACAGCTTGACATCATAGGGACAGTTCATCTCAGTTCCATGGTACCGGTTTAGTACAATAGTGACTCCGACACACCTGCGTCTGGGCTGACATCAGGGCATGTGCCTACCTGCATGCAGCAGCGTCTCACCAGTTGTTGCAATGTGGTGGCTACTGAACATGACACTATAACTAGGGCCATGTTGTAGTGGGTTGCATTTGTTGTCCATGCAAAAGTCCTGGCACGGAAGTACAGACAAAGGTGAGGTGACAGTTCTCACGTACTACAGCAGACAGATAAGTGTGCACTGACAGGTGCATGTGTCCAGGTGCGCAGAATACATATTATGGCATAGTTGTTCGTGCTGTATTGGCCATGTGGTTACTGTACACAAGTCCCATACCTCTGCCTCCCCCTGTTCATGCAGAGACACGGGATATGGTGAGGAACAGGGTGCATGTCCCGAAAATGTCAGATGTCATGGCAGTGGAGTTGATGGTAAGGTGTTAGTTGCAGATTATATGGTATAGTTCTTGTACAGCTAACTGCCCACTCCGTGCGAAAGCCAAGCATGGGTACGGTGTTGAACATCAATGTTCAATTGGGGGTATTGAGTCGGGGACCCATGAATTGACAAGTTGACGTGTATGCGATACCTTCCAGCAGGGCATCCATCCCATTGATGGTAAACATGGATGTCATCCAATGAAGCGGATGGTGGGTAGCAACGTGTTCGTCGTAAGTTGTCCCTTGTAGAATCCTGATGGGACATGTTGGATGACATTCGATGAAACTGTGATCCAGAAGACGTTGTGTGGAGGCACACTGGTCCCATTGCAGTGTGTCCCCGATTGCAGCCACAAACGCCATGCCCCCATACACTGAACAGATCCTGTCGTGGTCGTCCAGGGGTGCAAACAACTGTACCAAGTCCGACTTTGGACATGCCGGGTTGGAGAGACATAAATCCACAGGCCAGTGGAACGGACACCTCCGACAGTAGAAAACGGGGATGACGCAGCTGAACATTGCAATGCGGTAAGTTACTCGGTAACTTACATTCAGCATTGCCAGATTTGAACAGCCCACTATATGTAGCAAGCTGTCACTGTACAGCTTGATCTGTCCGGCGTAGTTGAGGGTCACTGGTGCAACAGCCATATTGCTACAGGGTGATGTGATGGCGTGCTCCGGCTGCCTGAGCAGTCAGCAGAGTGCAGCCTCCGACGATGCTGGGAATTCTGGAATGGATGTACGGCGGCAGGACTTGGGGTATGGCTTGGGCGGAGGACACAGTCCCTCATCCCACATGCTTCTATGAATAGTCAAGGCCAGTGGTGTCTGACTCTTTCCAGATTACTTGCATTTGGTCCACATGGAGGAGTGGTATTATTGTATTTTGTGGTGTTATCTTTCTTTCATGTTGTGCGCTATCTGCCAGTGGACGTTTTACTCTGCATGGCTATGTTTTGCTTCTTGTTGGTACAATGGCTCCGTTCTCCTGCATAATTTGTTGCAATGTTATTTCGGAGTAGGAATGGAAGGCCATTCAGTGCTATCTGCTCTCCCGTGTGTGGGCGGGACACTCCGTTGCCGCTGTACATTGCGGCTTCTGTGTGGGTGTAGTGATTGGGCACACCTGTTCTCAGGCAGCAGGGTTTTTCTATTTTGTACATTGCATGTGTTGTTATTGCGAGCAGGATGGTATAGGTATTTCTTGTTGAGACTGGCGTGCCTTTTCCGGACATTGTCGATATTCTGCGCTGTTATGTAGCAGCCGCCGTGTGCTTCTCCATGTTTTACACACAAGGGTGTGTCCTATTTTGCCATCACATTACTCCCCTGTTCGGGACACTTGTGTGACGTCAAGTTGACAACTGTGAGTTGTCGGTTGGGGACATGACTGATGCAGGAAGGCCACGTGACATGTGCCTTCAGGGTGGTGCCTGTGTGTATGGTGTGTAGTTGTGACCCTGTGGTGTTTGTGTGCAGCCCATGCATGGCGCTGTCGTTGGCCCCTGTGTTGTGCGCATGTGTACCTGCGTCATCAATCCTACGCTGCGGTGCCGTGACGGGGACGTCACTTCCTGGGCCCGGGTAGTGGGTGGCCAGGATGTTGCGAGTTGTCTTATTTTGACAGGTGGGACATGTGTGGATACAGTGGTGGATGTGTCCTGTCCACACAGGGGTGCCTGGGGGAGCCATGTACAGTTTTTCTGCCCTTGTATTGTGTGCAGTGTTTGCGTGCCCTTGTTGTGTGTCTGCCTACCTGCGTCGTCGTGGCGCTTTCACTCCTAGGTGGTGCATCAGGTAGAGCATGGGGATGGCCTGGAGTGCAGGGTTCATATCTGGGTGGGCCGCCTTTTCAGTCTCCGTACTGAACAGTCAGTTTTCCGCCTTGGTATCTCATGCGGTGTCTCTTTGCCGGTGAGGCTGTTTGGTTATGGCATCCTAATTTGTATGCCGGGCGGTACGTCATTTCGTCGGATGGTGTGTCTCCATTGGCTCGCGCCGCTACGTAGACGGGCGCACTTTGATGGCGGGCGGCGTCGCAGGCTTACGGGCGGTGTTTGCCTGACTTTTCACATCCTAATTTGGCAGGCGTGTGGGCCGTTGCTGGCGGACGGTAACTAGCGGTTTTTGCCTCCGACAGCACGGCGGTACTGCTTCCGCCCGACATCGTAATGGGCCCCTTAGTTAGTACTTATGTTTATTGTGACTCAGCCCACTATGTCGAATGATCTCTATCTCTCTCTAGCTCTCTCTCTCGCTCTCCATCTTGCCGGTTTTTCTTCGAGACACACGACCAGTTTTTTAGCCACACCATCAACCTCTCTGTGAGATAGCTTCCTAGCCACAACCTCCTGAATCACATAGACACGGGTGAGGTGGGCGTGGGGGCTGCGGTACTAACGCTTTATTTAAGGCAGGAACTAGCTACGGATGATAGGGGGCAGTTATAATTCACTGACTGTGGCCTACTCACTTTGCACCTGGGTTTGTTTGTTGCATATTTATATAGCGCGAACTCGACCCGAAGGTATTGGAGCGCTTTACATGAGCACCGTATTTACATTACACATTCAGGCACGGGGAGATTAAGTGATTTGCCCAGAATCACAGGATGTGGACGCGACCCCGAGGCTCAAACCCTGGTTTCCAGCACCAAAGTCGGCAGTCTAGCCGACGGACCACATCCTCTCCTGGGTGTCAGTCAGGCCACCTGCCGGTCTCTGGGTGGCCACTTACATATGAAACGATACCCTGGGCAGAATCGGGAGCCAATCAGACCTGACATGGGGTTGTCAACTGAGCGAGTTACTCAATCTGACGCGGGACAGCTTGAGATCTGTGCACGTTCCTCTCCCTCCCATCACCACCACCACATTATGTTGGTAGTCCCAAGTCATTAAGCGCCCTGTTACACCCATTCATCACCCCTTCCTGACTCTCGCGATATTCCCATATCTATTCCATCCTTAATCCTGCAGTGCTTCAGCTTCTGCTTCGACCTCACGCTACGTTACTGACCTCAGATTCTGCAGTTTCCTCATGGTCCTGCTACGTCACTCCATCCCCATCCACTTGTTTTACTGGTGGCACGTTCTATATAGCACTTTCAGTAACGATACTGACATGTCGTCGTACAATGCCCTATCTTCCCCATTCCCCCATCCTGTCACTTCAGTCGTACTTTGTTTCCCGTATCTCACATCCTTTACCATTACTCAGTTTATCAGGGCCGGACTGGGAACCCAAAGCAGCCCTGGCAATTTTGACAGACCAGCCTCCGAGTGGGGGCGGGGGTTGCAAGTGCGAAGCACTGCTGCTATTGTTACTGGGGGCCGACACTGCAGCACTGCTGCAAAACGGGCCCCCAGTAACAGAAATGGCCCCCACAGCTGCAAAACAAGCCCCCACCCTTCCAGCCTCCTGGGGAAATGCCCAGTGCCCCCCAGGGCCAGTCCAGCCCTGACTGTTATGTTGGATGACTTTTGCTTAGGTACTGCTCCAAGTAGCTGCAGTCTCTGGATCTCCAGACTCAATCAGACTTTATTTGGCTAGATAATAACCATAAAAGAACGAGGAAAAATGAATACAGTCAATAAATAAAATGTACAAAATCCCTAAATTACTACATTTCATAAAATGGATAAGATACATAGATAGTGCAAAATCGGTCCAGCAACACAAAAGAAACATAGTCACACAGCTGGTCATGTAATAAAAAAGGGACAAGAAGAATTGCACTATAGCTTAGACATGGAATCTTTTGCTCTTGTAGCAACTCTAAGAAAACAACACACATTAAAAATAACATGAGAATCATTTAGAAGTTGCAAAATGAACAGGGCCGGGCAAGCTTATTTAAAATTCAGAGATCTCAATAAAGGTTTAATAAACATGTTCCTCGGGCTTGTAAAATATTGAAAGAATAAAGTAAAGTGAAGGGTGTCCTGAGGATACTGTGGGGGAGATTTACTAAAATTTTGCGCTGTGTTTGCGTCACAAAAGTGACGCAAAACAGTGCAAAATCTTTTTTTCCTAATTAACTTTCCAGCGCTAAACTTGTTTAGCGCTGGAAATAACGTAAAAGTAATGCGAAGCAGCGCTTTGCGCTGCTTCGCATTACTTTGCGCCATGTGGGCTTACCAAGGGTGGTGCATGGGTGTTCCCATGCAACCACCAAAGGTTTCTCACGCTAAACCCAATTTACTAAAAACAGTAGATTGGGTTTAGCGTGAGAAAACTGCGCCCTTTTCAACTAGGCTCAAGGAAGGAGAAATGCTTTAATTTCTCCTTCATTTTCCGACTTTGCATGTGTGCTGCACTGTGCAGCACGTATGCAAAGTGGGAAAAGCTTTGCATTGTGTCTAGCATAGTATTTTGTACAGGAAGGGTACCCTTCCTGTACAAACCTATGCTTCACTCATGCACACACCCTAGCGCTACGGCGCCAAGGTGTGTGCATGGCGCACGGCAGCTGAAATCAGCGCCGGCGCAAAAGAAAGGTGAGGAGAGAGCCATATCTCTGAAGATATGGCGCTCTCCTGCTTCCTCTCTGTCGCGCAGCGCAGCCTTGCACGGGGGCTGTGCCACGTTGCGTGGAGATTTTGTAAATCTCCCCTTAGGAGTCGCAGCCACAGGGATCCCTTGGGTGCTCCAGCCCTTTGGAAAGGCCAGAAGACGATGTACCATATTGAGTCTAAATCTGGCCAGTAAAAATCTGTCCCTGTCATTCTCCAAACTTTACAAATACGGCTCCATTACAGGTATCGTTGTAAGCAGCAAAGATCCCCTTACCGTATGTTTCAAAATCTCCAATTGTTACCTTTTAAGTTCCCTTTGTTGAAAAAAAGTGTGTTTAACCCCTTTTATTTCAGCACAACTCATGGGTTCTGGGCTCGAAAATAAGTCCTCTCTCCCCAGGTTGCTCTGAACGCCCTTAATGTCCCCAATCCATGGGATTGTCATAGCATGCGCCATACACATTCTCTCAAAATCACCTTATTTAACTGCAATTCACTGGCTGACCATAATTTGAGTACACACAAAAGGAAGGGGTGAGGGTAACGGACTCACCTACTCCGAATCCCCTGTCAATACTTATTACACCAAAAGGAGTAGGGAGCAATACAATATCTGTGTCTCGTGGTGGCACGTGCTGTGTGTCTTAATACTGCCCTCACTCACACTATTGTGTGACATGCTTCATCATAGGGCTCCTTACAATACACCCCGGCGCAACCAACGCCTGGGGTGGAGCAATAGGGTGGGGGAAGACAATACAACACAAAAGAGAAACAATAATTATTTCAAAAGTGACTGGGAACGCCGGAAGTGAAAGTGCAGTGTGGTGTAGATTAAAACTAGCTCGGAGGTGTCGCTGTGCCTATAACGTTATTCCTGGACCCCCCGGCCAGGATTAAAAACGTGAAGGATGGTGGTGATTGGGAGATGCAATGTGCTCCTAACACCCCTCCTTACTGCCAGGTGGTCGACATGTTTCGGCCGTGTGTCTGTGCCCCTCGATTGGGGTCACGCCGGCCTTCTTCAGGACTCTACCGGTCCCAGTAGAATTGTGTAACTCTCTCACCTCTGGTTGAGATAAGAACGTGTCAAAAACCCTAGTTCCGTATCCGAGGGATTTCCTCAAAGATAATCGTGGAAATTACTAAAAGGAACAGGGGGACAAGAGACAAAACAGTAAGAGGGAGAAAAAGAAAAAAGAAAAAGAAGTTAGAAGGAATAATCTCCCTCGTGTTTCTCAAGCTATATGTATATGTATACATATACACTACAGTTTGTTCTGTAAAGTCGCTCATACCACCAAAGACACGGGTAAATCACCCTGAAAAGACTCATATTCACCCGAGTTAAGCAGGTAAAACCTTAATCAATCATTCATACTTGTTGCCTTCGATGTGATCATAGATACCAGCGTTGCGTACACCATACTAAGTTTTTGCACAGTCCACCCACTGTAACAGTAGGAATTCGGTGTGTTCTTACTCACCGAGTTTCACCCTATTTCATATTTGAAATGGCGGTGGGCAAGGAGAGACCCACTATAGTCACACTCTATGGGAGGAAAAATCACAAGGAAAAGAGAAATTGTCATAGTTAATGGTCATGGAGTAACATGATTAAATAAAGTCTTAAAAATAGGATTCATCTGTTGTGGAATGTAACCACCTCATGTGTGATCGGGTGGAAGCCTCTCGTTCAGTCACAACTCCATGCAATTGTTAGAATGTGCTGCATGCGGTCTTAGCCTCTGTTAAAAAGCTAGGACGGAATCAAGAGGAGTGTCGTAGAACATGATCAACAGCGCATTAAGCGTTTTCTGTGAGCAAAAGGTTTTGGCGCTGAAGTATTGGCTCGTGATGCATCCATAACCCTAATTAAATGGTGCCGCCCTGCAGGGTATGCTACAATGGTGGTCTACACGTTGAGGAAAACGCTCTAGTACAAGGAGGCATGGCGGTTAAAGATTGTTATAGTCAGGGTCCATCCTGTGGAAAGAGGCGCTCCTCTCATCCGCTACTCGGCTCCTGCCGCCGTGTCGGTTAACGGCAGAGCCACGAGGCGGTAATTGCCATATTAAAGTACCCCTAGTGTGCCCCCCTCTCTCCTTACTAATCCAAGGGTGGTGCTCCTCTTATCTGCTGCTCGCCTGCTGCCTCCGTGTAGGTCAGTGGTAAAGCAGCAGGGCGGTGATCGCTATATCCGAGATCAGAACCCGAATAGTTCCGGTCACGTGGGGCGCATGGTGACGTGTCAAGGGGGCGTAACGGCAAATTGGTCGTTGCCCGAGTCCTGCGACACGTGATCACCGCGTCCAGTTGGCATGGTTACTTGCCTCAAAACAGTAGATGGAGGTATGCGGAAGTTGCCAGTTACGGCTGCAAATAATGCACGCATTTAAAAGGAAAGCTGAAGTGCCACAATATGAAGTTAGAGGGACTACCGTGTTGTGTTTGAAAATAACTCGTCTCCCTTTAATTTGTAGTACCACGGTCTTTGAAGTACTACCTTGGTATCTCCTATATATGGAGATGCAAGGGTACATGTTACGCTAAAGATCACAATCCATGCAGTTAGTGGGATAGTCGTGTTCTGTTTAAAAATAACATGTCCCCCATTGATTTAGAGTACCCTGGTTGTTGAAGTCCTATCTTGGTATCTCCTCTATATGGGGAGGCAAGGGTACATGTGACAATAAAGATCCCAACCCACTCTAGGGAGACCCCTAGGCTCGTTTCTAATTGTAAACACCCCAAGGTGATGCAATGACTAAAAGATTACCACAGTCAAAGACCAATACCTAGCGGTAGATGACACCTTAACGGTATTGGGTGTGAATTCAGCTAATACAGGGGCCTGCACATGATGTCTCTGTAATCAGAGTGTGGGCATTCATCTGTTCAGGGAATGCCACGGAATATCATCGTTAAGGCCAACCCGATGACTTTTAAGGCGGTATACCCATTTTTGTTCTCTCAGGAGCAGGGCCCTCGTCCTGTCCCCAATCGAGGGATTCATAATGGGTTTTTCAATAACTGTCCAAAACAGGTCCTCGATGGTATGGCGTTTCTCAAGGTAGTGGGCAGTGAGTTTTGTATTGGACTTCAAGCACCTTATCGTGCTACGATATTCCATGATGCGCGTCTTAACCTTGCGACTAGTCATGCCCACATACTGCATGCGGCAAGCACATGTGATGAGGTAGATAACACCATCAGAATTACAATTGGTCTGTGACCTCTGTTCCCATGGGTAGGTAAGTCCCACATCTATGGATTTGTTATTGTTGGTCAGGTGGCATACGTTGCACGATCCGCATCGTGAGTGACCTTGTACGGGAGTTAGTTGACCATGTGCTGCTAATCTCCTTTGTTGAGGAGCAAAGGGTCTGGTGTGTACTAGCAAATCTTTCAAGTTCGCGCTCCTTTTAAAGGAGAACCGGGGCTTAGCAACATTCATGCCATTCGAGTTTAGTATGCTCCAATGTTTAAGTACCACCTGTTTAATTTGGTGCGAGGCTGTGTTAAACGTAGTGACACACACTGGTTTATCTGTTTCTGGTCTATTGGTTTTTTCCAGAAGGTTGTCCCTATTGGCATTTGTGGCTCTTTTTCTGGCTCTCTTTATGGTGCGCTCCGGGTATCCCCTCTGAGTGAGTTTATTAGAGAGGAGTGTAGCTTCCTCTTTGAAAGTGGATTTCTCCGTGCAATTCCGTCTTAACCGAAATAATTGCCCCACCGGCAGATTTTCTCTGAGGGATTTGGGGTGAAAACTATCATATGCGAGCAGGGCATTCTCGTCAGTGGGCTTATGATAAACTCTGGTCAGGAGTTTACCTCCCTTTGGTTCAATCATTAAGTCCAAGAAAGGTAACCCTGTCTTGGTTACAGTTGATGTAAAGTGAAGCAGGGGGTTCCTGTGATTCAACCAGTCTAGGAACTGAATAACCGATTGTTCATCACCCTTCCATATCAACAGGACGTTTTCAATATAACGACGCCACAGTCTTATATTTTCTGTCCATGGGCAATGTGGATCATAGATCTCCGTCTTTTCAAAAGCGCCCACGTACAGACCCGCCAGGCTCGGGGCAAAAGTACTGCCCATCGAGGTCCCGTGGGTCTGTAGGTAGAGGGTTCCCTCAAACTCAAAGTAATTCCTTGTAAGGGCTATCTCAGCTAGGTTCAAGATGAAGGCACATGGTGTTTGATACCGCCACTCTTCTTCGAACAGGATATCCTCCAGGACCCGTAAGGTCTCCCTCTGTGGGATGTTGGTATATAACGCCTCAATATCAAGGCCTATAAGGAATTCACTGTTGGGATCGAAGTCCATCTCCTTGATGCGGTTTAGGACATCCAAGGTATCCTGTAAGTAGGCTGGCAGTCTCTGAACCAATGGTTTCAAATAGAAATCACAAAATTGTGACAAAGGTTCGAGACTCGATCCGATGCCTGATACGATGGGTCTGCCTGGCGGGGGTCTGGTTGGTTTATGTATTTTTGGCAGAATGTAAAAATACGGTGTTCTGGGTTGTTTTCTGATGAGGTAATCCGCCTCAAGTTTAGAGATCCAATCGTTCGCCAATCCCTCCTCCACAAGAGTAGAGATGTCCTTGGTTATCTCCATCGTAGGGTCCCTTCCTAGCACTTGATAGTTCCTTCCATCCGAAAGGAGGCGTCGGCACTCGTTGTCGTAAGTAGTTTTGTCCAGGACAACTATGGCTCCTCCTTTGTCCGCCGGTTTTATGATAATCGAAGGGTTCTCCTTCAGCTCCCTCAGCGCCGCCTTTTCGATATTGCTCATGTTGGAAAATGAGCGTACGTCTTGTCTCCTCAGGTTCTCAAGGTTGTGTATGACAGCCTGTTCGAATGTGCCCACCTCCTGGGGTAGCACGGCAATCTGGGGTGTAAAAGTAGACTTGGGGCGCAAGGGTGTGTCCCCCGTGGTTGTATTTCTATATTCCGCATCCTCAAAAAACACTCGCAATTTTATCGACTAGATACTGCACTCCCAGTTCCTCATGTACTGGATCTCCATACTCAATTATTGCAAATGTGGAAAAGGAGAAAAATGTGTTAGGAAGTTAGATTTTTATCTTGAATCTACTGATATTAAATCTAATTTTCAAATTCAAGGACGCATGCGCTTCTTGCAAATTGTACATTGCCAGAGATGGTACATCAGTACTTGGATGGAAAGACCGAAGAGATCTTCACACAGTATTTTACTCTAATAGGCCTGAACAAATTCTGAGACTGAAGCCACTAAAAATGGCCTTTTCTAAAGCTTTTGAGGCTAAAGTAGGCAAATTGAGGGATTTTTCACATCACATTAGGTTGAAAGCTAACGGGGTGTTAAAAAAACATGAAGCTAAAAACATTCTCCTCACAGTTAGGGAAGAAGTAAAAATTGAACTCATGACACTGCTTAAAGCCAATATAATTGAACAAGTGGAGGTGTCAGAGTGGGTTACTTCTTTAGCGTGTCACGCCGGGCCAGTGGAAAAATTTGTATCTGTGTGACTCTCAAGTTCTTCAATGATAATATAATTGTTGAGCAATTTCTTTTGCCACAGATTGATGAAATGCTTTTGCTCCCTAGGAAAGCTAAATGTTTTCCTACGCTGGACCTATCTTTGGCATATCACCAAATTAGCTTGCACTCTGACAGCAGTCAACTAAGAATTATTGCACTTCATTTGGTTGTTTTCAATTTCATCGCATGCCATTTGGTCTGGCATCAGCAGCAGTAGTGTTTCAAAGATTCATGATGGAGTTATTTGTTGCTATACTGGGGGTGGTGTGCTTTCAGGATGACATTTTGGTAATGGGATGCAACATGAAAGAACACGTCCTAAGGTATTAGAGGTTCTAGTAAAAAGGTTGGACTGCAGAATTAAACAAATGTAAATTGGCTGAACAACATGTTACGTATTTTGGCCATGAAATTGATTGCGATGGCATAAAATCTAAAGAAACATTAGTCAGAACCATTAAAAAAGCCCCTTCACCAAGCTCCAAGGATGATCTTAAATCATTTCTAGAAATGGCGGACTTATATTCTAAATTTGTTAAGAATTTCTCATGGAAAGCTCATACCACGAGGAACCGGTTTAAGAACAAAGTCAAGTTCGAATGGGGTGGTGAATGTCAAGCATCATTCAAGGAGATAAAAAAAAGCTACTAGTGGGTGGATCGTCTAATTTGCATGGATGTGATCCAAGCAGCACTACAAAATTGAGCACAATTTCCAATATTAGCATATGATAAACTTGAATGGGGTTGAACCACTGAAGCTTTTTTCCAGACAACTTTAATTGCAATAATGGCCAGTTCCCCAAACCTAAAGTTTGGAAACATGGGTTTCAGAGCTTTCATTAAATGCAGTTTCAGCTGCCTTGATTATTATCTTGTTGCGCTTTATACCATCGGCAGGCTGGCACAAACACTGTAGGGGGAACAAAGTGGAAGAGGGAAAGAAGAAGGGAGTTGTGGCGATATGGTTTGGAATCGATGAACTGAGGAAGCAAGGGGGCATGGAAAGAAGAGAAGAGCGTGACAACAAGAGGAAGGGGGAAGAGAGGACAAGGTAAAGAGTGCACGACGAGAGGAAGATAGCATTATTTGATCTCATCCTGTGGCACCTACAGACTGCTGAGCGAGAACTGGCTTGTGGCTATTGACTACTAGTATGGCACCCACAGCCTGCCAGTAACTGTATTGTCCTTTTCATTTCAATAATGGTAAAAATGAAATGCCTGTCTGATGGAACACTTTTAATCAGTTTGTAAGGACAAAAAGCTAAGGTTGGATGCCACCAGGTACCATCCAGCTATCACCGGGCACAAGATGGCTACTTACTAAAGAACAAAATAGTATAATTGCTATGTTAATTAGAACCCTTTCCAAACCTTATTGCTCACTGCTTTGTCATGTCAGATTACACAAACTGCTAATCTGTATTTGCATTGCAATACATACTCATAAGTGGTGTTTTATTTATTAACTGAATGTACATAGCGCTGGGGCAGTCCAAATGTTGCCTCGAAGTGCTTATGGAAGGGAAAACAGAGGCCAGAGGATGGAAAAGTGGCTGTGAAGCAAGTCCTCATGTAAAGAAGAATCAAGGGTCACGATATCAGGAAGGGACCAGACCAAACACCTATTGGAAGATTTAGGTCTAAAGTGAGTTTTCTGAATTTGACAAATTGCCTTCAGAGTTGAAGTAAAGAGGATGCAAGTCCCAAAGGGAAGAATGTTTATGACAACATGGTTTTGAACAGCCAGACTAAGGCACTTGGTCACTTAATAGGGCAACAACTGCAGGTTGGTCCCGTAGGAAGGTGTTCAGCCTTGAGGAACCTTGTTAGCCAAGCAGAGGACCATCTGCAGGGCAGTGGTGATGTGCTCAGTTCAGTTCAGTCCAAGGATGAGTACAGTGATGTCATTCTTGATTTATTCCTGTTGAGTTTTATTGCTTACAGAGAGCACATGCACTCAAGAACATCTTGGCACTGAGAAGAAGACCCAACCGGAGCAAAAAACAAAACAAAACAAATGATAGGCAGTTAACAAAACATTTGGGCCCTCATTATGATGTCGGGCAGATAGCCACCAACTGCGTGACATCCAGGGCAATGGTCTGACCGCCAGATTAAGATACTGGTGGTCGGGGTGCAGCGGGCGGGGGGCGGAGGGGGAAGGCCGCCTCCTCCGACAGGCTCAAGGAGCCCGTCGGGGCAGCGGTCGGTCAGTAATCCCTACAATGAAGGTGGTGCCTGCACATGCACTGCCGTAGGGATTACGATGTCCATTTCCCACAGCCTTTTCATAGCAGTTCTACCGCCAAGGAAAGGCTGTCGGAAATGGGCTTTGGGGGCCCCTAGCATGGCCCCCATCCCCCATGGGCCACCACTATGTGCCTAGGGGGGCACATGTGGTGCCCCCCCAAACATTCATGCACCATGTGCCTGGCACACGGTGCACAAATGTTTGCAAACATGCCTTTCTCTACTGCGGCTTGTGCTGCAGCCCTTTTCCTGGCCGTAGCACAAACCGCAATAGACACCTGCAAATTTCTGACCACCTAAACGGCAGTCGCATCAAATTTTTTGGTGCATGGAATTGCTGACTACATGTCGGGCAGTCTCCATCCCACAGAGATCTGACCACCATCGTAATGAGGCCCTTAGTGTTCAATGTTTTCCTGAAAGCAAACTGATTCTGCATATACCAGTAGTTTATTCCAGGACAGGGGACCTAGATGTCTGAGTGAGCAGCCACTAGAGCAAGACAGTTTGATTCGAGAGCCTTGCAGCAGTAAGCAAGATTTGGACCCAAGAGCTCTTATAGAAGAGTGCTGAACAACACTTTCTTGGTGCCCAGACTGTTCTAGACGATGGTGGGATCTCAAGGGTTTGGCCAAGGTTTTAATACATTGTTACAATAGGTTGTATTACATTACTGTGCTCCAGAAAATACCACTGAAAGGACCCTTATAGTTTTTGAGACATGCACAATGCCAGGCCAGATCTGTGGAATGTTTGGGACTCGAAGTTAATTAGGCCATCTTTGTGACAAGTTTTGTAGCTGTCCTTGGAGCCACTAGAAGCAAGTATTCCTGCAAACTCACTGAATGGCCAAGTACAGACTGTTTGGGTTTTTAACATCACATGGACACAAGTTTCAACAGTCAAGGCTTACTCTTGGAGGATGGTGTGGTTAGGTTGACGCTGTATTTGTAAGTCCAGGGTGCTATAAATATTGAGAAAAGCAGTGAAATCCGGTATTTTTACCCTTCTGGGAACTGCAAACACATAACTAAATAATTTAGAAAGTATGTGAGAGCTGTCTAAATAGTTTCAGAATGATTACCAGAGCAAACAGAGGAATAATTACCATATTTGAAAATAATCCTGCCAATTTTACACAGATTGTTTTTCACCTGCCAGCTCTTGGCTGTTACAAAATAGCAAAATGTAAACAAATGAACTGTATGCTTTTGTACCAAAGGAGGCAACCCTAAGTGTAGGGTAGAGAAGGTTTAGTTTAGCCAGCCCTTATATTATTCAAAATTAATATAATGTTTAATAATGGTAATTTTTTATGTTAATAGAAATACAGTCTTATTTGAAATGAAGGAAAATATGGGCAATAAGTTCAAGATGTATTATGGCACATTTATTACTCAGGTATCGAAGGTACTTTATAATTACTTTTGTGTATCTAGGACACCCCCCCCACCCCCACCCCCCCCCCACCAGGGGCAGCCTTTGCTACAGCCATGTGCAGGGCTGCATTAAAGCTGCTACGCAGCCAGACATTTTACGCAGTTCTGCAGGTGCAGTTCATTTGTGGTTCTGTCATGAGGCTTGAGAGGGCTGTGCTGCCAAGGCACCATCTGTGCTGACACCAGTCTCTGTTCTGTCTCCTGGTGTGGTTTGGAGCACTTGGCAGTTGCAGTTTTGAAGAAAAGTGACAAGGGATTAGCAGTGTGATGCTATTTTGCGGGGGTCTTGGTACAGTCAAAGGTTACTGGGCCTTACTTTATGTGGGTAAGTTCATTTACCACTGGTGTCCCAGGCCACAGCACTATTGTACACCAAGCTGCATAGCAATGAAACTCTCTTAGGTACGTGACTCTCAGGGTAGTGAGGGCGAGCAGTCAAGGCAAAAATCCAAGAGGAAAAGGGGCTTTAAGACTCAGAACCAGACTCAGAACCAGTACAACGCAGTAAATAACAACATGCCCAGTGAGTGCTCTACTTTGTAAAAAGAAAAGGACTTTAGTAAAAGGTATGTAAAACAGTGCACTTAAAATTAAGATAAACTAAAACCCCCAGATTATTCTAGCAACTTGTAGACCCAAGTTACAACCACAAATATCTCTATAGCTCCCTCACACTATGCACTAGAATTTCAGTTAACATTGACTCTTATGGCCAATGTTATACTTGGGGGATGCTTCAAGCCAGCGCCATTCTTTTTGGAAGATTTCACGTCTTTCTAGAAAATATGGGGATGACTGACAGGATACAGGGAGATTTTTTTGAGCCCAGACTCGACTTTGATTTATCCCTCTTTGGAACCCAAGGATGCTGTGGAATAAAAGGTACAAAAAGTGATGAATTGAATGCTTGAATTAATCTCAGCCACTGGTAACCACTCGAGCAGCATTCCAGTCCATCATTATTTTGCACACCATGCCACCTCAGTTTGGACCCAGCCACATGAAAATCAATCTTAACTCTACTCCAATGGGAACAATCCAACCCGAACAGCCAGGCCAGGTCTTCCCTGCACCTTAACATAAGCAACTTAGGACTGGTTTCACCCTAGTTAGGGATCATCAGTCAGGTATAGCATGGCTCCAGTGACACAGTGTGCACAGGACCTACATCTGGGCAGACCCTGTCCCACTTAGGATGACACACTTAAGGATACAAAAAAGTGATGGATGGAATACTTGAATTAATCTCAGCCACTGGCAATCACTCGGGCGGCATCCCAGTCCATCTTTATTGTGCACACATCCCACCTCAATTTGGACCTAGCCATATGCAAATCAGTCTTGACCCTGTTCCAATGGGAACATTCAAGTGCTGGATTGCCAGGCCAGGCCCGCCCTGAACCGGAAAACTTTAAAGTAATAAAAGGTATCATAACTAAAAATAGTCCAAGTCCCTGGATTGAAAGTGTGACACCTGAAAATCCAAAGACGCTTTACCTCAAAATGCACCTTCCAAACTACAAAGACCCTCACTTCATAAAAGTCTTTGATATTTCCCATCATGTCCTTTGTGCCCTGGTGTTTGGCGACTGCTGTTCAGTAAGAGACACAGTTTTGGCTACTGGAGTGCAGAGTTCAGTTAAGGGCCTCTAACATTTACATACGGACAGTTGACAAATAACTGACCAGTTCTCACAATGTGTTGCAGAGTTGCCATTTAGGATATGGGAGCCCTCTGTCTCAAAACCTACTTGTCATTGTGGTGTTATTGGTTGCTGGGCACCAACAGAAAGTTATGATGGCACCAGTAGCCACTGGCCAGTCAGATTGACAAAATAAGTGTAGTAAACTCCTGCACTGCAAGAAATGACTCAGAAATGCAAGAGCTGGTATAATTGTTTAAATGGTTCTGCTTTCAGAGTGACCTCCCTTAGCCAATGGAACCTGACCCCATGCCAGGGGTGAAAGGCCAACTGTCTCCTTGTCTTTCTGGAGCAATGAAGGAGGTAGGCGCAAGCATTATACGGGCACAATGAGGGCTGGGATTGGAGCAGGCTCACTCTTCAAAGCATGAAATGGAGGTCGGGGTGATATATTTGACTCAGACAAAGGGGGTGGGGCCCCTCAGACATCCACTAGATAAATCCGTTTTGGTGAGGGCGATAGGCTAGAATGTTTGAGTGGACATATCCATCTTGTCTCAAAGGCGACCACCATATTTTTCACCACACATGTGTGTGATCCAGGGGACCCAGCACTCATCAGTTCAGATACAAACACACATACAGGTATACTTTACATATGTCCCGGACATGAGGAAGGCCACGGATCACAGTTATAGGGACGGCATGGGCCTTTTCCAAGAGAGAGCCAGCAGACTGCCCCCCTACAGGACTACATAAAAAAAGGCCAGTGACCCAACTCTGATGTTGACAAAAATACACAGTAAACAGGAGCATATTGGTGGTCTTGCGGGATTGTCCAGCAGACTGGTGGGAGAATCCCACATGGCTGCTCAGAATAATACAAGGACAAGACTCCACAGTCCAACCAAAGCCGTGAGGAGGGCCTCTGTCCCATTGAGAGGTAATAATGCATGTACAGGAGCCCTCAATCTGGCTACTGCCATTGGATGTCAAGGTACTATACAGAGAGCAGTGACAGGTGGGGCACGTGAGCTCTTCCACCAGGAATAAAGAAGCTACACCACCTGCAGATGACCTCTGTCAAAGAATGAAGCATGGGCCGTGCTTTAAATGGGCCGGTACTCACCGGAACTGAGTACCGGCACTTCTTAGTGTTCTCCCCTTGAGTACCGGAACTTCTCTTTGTGCCAAGAGATTACTGGTAATCCTAGAGGCTAGCTGGGGTCGGGGTATAGGTATATGGGTACACGCAGCACAGGGGCTGCTGAATAGGATGCTTTCAGAGGGAGCCTAGACAACAGTGAGTGTATTCCAGCGCTAGGTTGCTGCTGCAGCCTTACACTCTAACCAACAGCGTGACAGGAATAAGGAGATATGGCCTGACGGCTAGAGCTCCCAACATTGGAACTGTTGCACAGTCAGAGTGTAAGGCTCCAGCGCTGAAATACACTCGCCACTGATTGTCAGAGCGCCTAACGCCTTTTGGCCAAGTTCGGTTCTTGTGTGCAGGTCGCAATTGGTACTTTTTGGCAGTTGTATATAGCGCACGCTTGGCACGAGGGCATTAAAGCGCTTTAAATGAGAAGCACAAGTTCTACATGAAAGCATACTTTATTTTGTTTTTATTGCAAGAGTTGGTGAAGTCCCAGCATCCGCTCATCGTCCTGTGATTCGAGGCAAGTCACTTAATCTCCCTGTGCCATAAAAACAAAAAAGTATGCTTTCATGGAAAACTTCTGCTGCTCAGGTAAAAAGCTTTAATGCCCTCTGGCCGAGTTGGCACTGCATAAAACTGCAAAAACAACAATTACGCCCTGCACATATGAGGCGATTTGTTAAATGCCTGCCTCAAAGCCACACCCCTAGACCCGCCCCTACAAGACCCTCAAGACTCATCCCAATCAATTTGGTGGGCACCAGCATTTCTCTTTTTCCATTTAAAGCACTGAGCATGGGACGTACCAGCACACAGGGTCACAGATGCTCATCATAAGCATGCTGAACAATGCAGGCAAATGCAAAGACACGCCCTCACACATGTTCACAGTGAATAGCAAGTGGTCCCTGCTACATGTATATCACCAGGGCACAAGTCCTAAAAAAAAGAAGTGGGGGGACTGACCTAGTTTGGCAGTATGCAAGTGACATCACGGCACGTGACATCACAGCGCGCGACATCACGGCGCGTGACATCACGACGCGCGGCATCACACATGGCATCACAGGAATTGACATCATAGAAAATGGCATCACAAGCCACGACTTTACAGGAAGTGGCATCACAAGAAGTGACATCAGATCTAAAGCCCTCACGTATATGTTTTGCAGATCTATCATGTGTACATTTGAGCGCATTGCGAGGATAATAGCACAGTGAGTTATGGAAGATGATATGTGACATCTACACCTTGCAATCCCCCAGTTTTATGTAACACATCCTGTACATTCATTTACAAACTTATATAATTTATTGTACATGTAATATACACGTGTTGATGTAAAGCGCTCTGACACCCTGCATTGGAATGAGTAGGGCTATACAAGAGAAAATAGTGGTACTTGAATTATTTCAACGCCTCCTCAGGGGAAGTAAGCTCTATATAAATGCAATTTGCTTTGGGTAAATACTGGGAAAGACCAACACATCTGATATTCTTACAGTGCATGCATATCTCCTAAACAGGGACTGAAAGAAGTGAAAAGCTGCCTCTCTTAAGTATGTGTGAAGTGCTAACAAGGTGTGAGCCTTTGTTTCCCCTCCACTTCATTTGCATCAGGTGTGAGGCTCCTGACTGCTCCCAGCCAAGAGACTCGAACAAAAGGAGGCCTGATGACCCCTCAAATTCGGCCTTTGTTATGGGCCCAGCAGGAGTCCTAAATAAGAAAGCACGTCCCTGCCTGCACGTTGTTGCTTGTTGCAGATGGAAAGCAGACAACGTGCAGGCGCTGCTGAAAGTGTCCCAGTGTTTGGAAATTACCACGGGACGAGTTCTGCACATTATTCAATGGGGCCCAAATTCGTGGCAGGGTGGACGGTGTTCACCCTGTGAAAATAGTCGGTGGACACCGTCCACCCGTGTATACCCCCGACTCGTGCCCTGTATATCACGGATGCACATGGATCTTTACTCACACTTAGGGCTTCAGTAGCTCTATCAAGGTCGTGGTTGCTCATGGATTCTCTCAAAGATATTGTTGAAGACAGACACATGGGTCCTCTATCTCAACATTACAACGGTTCATAGTGGCTCTCAGGGGAACGCTCATGAAGACTTGCAGTCAGCACATGGAGTCTCAGGGGCTCAACCAAATACAGAGGTGCACAGGCCCTTATCCAAGTAGTGGTACCTTGCAGGAGCACTCTGAGGCTACACAGTTTGAGTTGGTCAGTGGTCACTCGCGTTCAGTCTCAGCAGCATCAAACTCCTGACAGCAATGCCCTGGATGCTGAGCTCGGGCTCTGGTCCAGGGAGAGGCGGACTCTCTAAGTGCCAAACAGTCAATCTCCTTCTGTTACCTGGCTGGCCACAATGCAGTCTTCTCCTCAGTCCTGATATACATTCCTGAACCCTTCAGGAAGGACAGAAGAAATCTTTGTCCTTGGTCCCAACCTTCCTCTGCACAGTTGGGTAGACCTCTTCCCAGTTAAAGGAGAACTCTGGATAGTAGACGATGGCCTCCAAATAACTGGTGGATGAGTTTGGAAAATTGCTCACAACTTTCAGAGAGAGTCAATCTGGTCAAAGTTAATTTCCTTTCGGTGTACCACAACTCCTTGGTAACCAAGCTACCTGGGAAGTGCCACTTTGAGTTTGTAGATTGGGGTTCTGGTGATCTTTTGCCCAATCAGCTGCTGTTGCTGTGCTACTGCCTTTCCTGCACAATGGGAGAATGGGATGCAGATACATGGGATGAACTGGTAGCCCATGTCTTTGTTAAAGGTGTGCAGCGTCTGGTAATGCCCATGGCGTTTAAGTGTTGCTCCTCTCTGGCCACAGGCTAACGTTCTGAAACTAGCTTGGGCCCTAGTGGGAGAACCTAACAGGATACCCTTGCTCCATTCAATGGATGTGATTTCAAATCCAGACACGTACACTTGATTTTATCAATGTTTTCGGTAGGTAGAGGGAAAGGACAGGAGCTGGACAGCACTGAAGATGGGAGGCAGTATTGCTGATTACCACTAAACCCCCACTGAGCCCCCTAAAACATTTAGGGACACATACATACATGCAGGGGACCCCAACATATATATTCCACCTTTCATGTATCTATGAAATAGAGTAAGTGAAAATAAGGGGGCCCAGCCACAACACACTGGTAATCCATCTTTTACTGGGCCACAGGTAAAAAACAGTGTGTACCCCACAACTATTAATCATATACCACCAAACTTTAGAAATGTCATGAGTCCCACTGTTCAATAATAACGTGCCCGCATGCGCGCACGCGCACCTCTATTACCTGTAGCGCGCAGTGCTGTGTGTGGAGCGCGCACACACACAGCACATCCAGCAAGAGCGTTTGCGCCGCTGCTTTTAACAAGCATTGAAAATGCAATAGGTCTCGCCTTTGATTAAGTTAAAGCCATTTGCTTTGCTAATGGTATTGTATAGCAAAGCAAATGGCTTTAACTTAATAAGAGGTGAGACCTATTGCATTTTTAATGCTTGTTCCTATTCCTTTCTTTATCTTGTCCTCTCCACACACTTTTGATACTCTCGAGGAATCTTGAGATAAAAGGTATCTACTTCCACACTGCTGACTACCAGCCAGCAGCGGCTCACACACCAACAGCGAAATACAAACAAAAACTTTCCTGTACTTTTGTTGGCTTGAAAGTAATTATGGTTTTAACGGGCGCTGGCAACTTTAGCCGTTCTCACCCCCGCTCTCACGTTCAAGCACAGAAGAAACCTCTGGAAATGCCCAAACGTGGCGAGCACACAGCAAACAGAAAGAAAATGTTTGTTCTCCCAAGTGCTAAAATAAACTCACAACAGCATCGTTTGCCAGGTCAGTTCTTGGGAGAAAACGTCACAACACACAGCACATCAGATAGAATACAACAGCATCCTTGCTTGGCCGGTCGGTTGTTGTGAGACACGTCATAGCACACAGGACCTTGTGCAGAATGTAACAGTAAAACACAGAGCATCACACAGAAACAGCATTCTTCGCAAGGTCAGCTGTCACAAAGTACACGGCACAGGACATCACACAGAATAAAAGAGTAAAACACAGGATGTCACACATAACACAACAGCATCATTCCCCCGGTCAGCTGTTGGGAGAATGCGAGCCACAACACACAGGACATCACACAGAACACAACAGTAACACACACACTACATCGCACAAAACACAACAGCACCGTCCGCCTGGTCGGTTGTTTGGTGAATATGACAGGGTAAAAGGATCGCAAAAGTGAAAGCGATCGCAATTGTAAAAAAAACAAGCGGCCGTGAAAGCGATCGCGAAAGCGATCGTGCGAAGCCCACGCTAATTAAAAACACACGCGAAGCAGCATTTTCGTTGCTATGGCAACAAAATGGCGTCGGACTGTCCACAGTCCCTAAGGACACGCGCATGCTGTTTGCTATGGACAAATGGCGAGAGCAGCCATGTTTCTCCATGCAGACGCGCGCATGAAAGCCCTCAGCAGGCATTTTCGTTGCTATGGCAACAAAATGGCGTCAGACTGTCCACAGTCCCTACGGACACGCGCATGCTGTTTGCTATGGACAAATGGCGAGAGCAGCCATGTTTGTCCATGCAGACGCGTGCATGAAAGCCCTCGGCAGAATTGATTCCAAAAGGTACTCGCAATAGCGAGAGCAGCGCATGCGCTGCTTTCGCCAGGCGAGACCTAAAAAGTGAGCTGCGCGAAAAACTGGTGTTTCCCGGCAGAGCGGCGGAAAAGACTGACGTCAATAAAAGGCGAGGGAGCGGCAGGTAAGTCTTGGGCACTTGGTTTCTTCTTTTTTATGTAGAGCCCGGCTGCAGTGCCTACTGTGTGCTTTTGTTTAAGTATTCATGTTAATTGCAGCACCCTCACGAGCTGCGATTAACATGAAGACTTTAACAAAAGCACACAATCATCCCACAGCCGCGCTTATGTAACAAACAAAATTCAGCAAGTCTACAAACACGGCGTGTAAAGCTCACGCCGTTTATGTAGACTTGCTGAATTTCTCTACTTAACAGAGCTGGGCTGCGGGGTGATTGTGTGACTTTGTTAAAGTTTTCAGGTTAATTGCAGCTCCAGACGGGCGCTGCGATTAACCTGAAATCTTTAACAAAGGCCCACAATCACCCCGCAGCCCAGCTCTGTTAAGAAAAGAAATGCAGCAACTCTACAAACACGGCGTGAAAAGCACACGTCGGGTTTGTAGACTTGCTGAATTTCTTTTCTTAATAGAGCTGGGCTACGGGGTGATTGTCTGATTTTGTTAAAGTTTTCAGGTTAATTGCAGCCCCAGACGGGCGCTGTGATTAACCTGATATCTTTAACAAAGGCCCACACTCACCCCGCAGCCCAGCTCTGTTAAGAAGAGAAATTCAGCAAATCTGCAAACACGGCGTGAAAAGCACATGTCGTGTTTGTAGACTTGCTGAATTTCTCTTCTTAATAGAGCTGGGCTACGGGGGTGATTGTCTGATTTTGTTAAAGTTTTCAGGTTAATTGCAGCTCCAGACGGGCGCTGCGATTAACCTGAAATCTTTAACAAAGGCCCACAATCACCCCTCAGCTGCGTTTTATTAAGAAAAGAAATGCAGCAACTCTACAAACACACCGTGTAAAGCACACGTCGTGTTTGTAGACTTGCTGAATTTCTCTTCTTAATAGAGCGCAGCTGTGGTGTGATTTACACTTTTCTGTGCTTGGCATAGTGTGCCACCCGACTTGTAGTTTCCTGTTTCTGTCATTGCATCCAGATATTTGATACAACAAGTAACATCATACCCAGGGCTTTAAGTGGTATGAAAAAAACTGGGGGGGTCTCGCAAAGGAGGTGGCCAGTGTAATCAAGGGCGTGGCTTTAAGACACATAAGCTAAAAATCTGTACTTAGCATAGTGTACCGCCCAACTTGTATTTTGCTGTTTCTGTCATTGCATCCAGATATATGATACAAGTAGTAACATCATACCTACAAGTCAGGACTATAGGCTTTGTCAATGGTTGTTAGTTGCATAAGATAAATAAGCAGCAACTATGGCTTGTATGTAATATTGAAAAAGCTTGAACTTAAAGCCCTGGTGACACCACGACAATGTTGCTGCGCCTGAGTTTCAAAAAGAGAAGGGAAATCCAGAGAGAAAATGACTCTCTTTAAAGGATTTCCCTTCCCCTACAAGGCTCACCTGGCATGACGTCATGCCCTTACTTCTCTACTAGTGAGAAGTGAGCTGTGTGAGCACGCACACATCCATGTGCCTACTGTCACTGCAGTCTGGAAAAAAATGGACCGCCTGTGCCAGTGCACAAAACAAAGCCCGGTAGAGACACGTTTCGATGCCCCCTTTAAAAAACTGCCGGTGCTCAGCACTGGTGTGACCCGGCCCACTTAAAGCCCTGATCATACCTACTATTGACTTTGTAAGTGGTTGCTAGTTGCATAAGATAAATACGCAGCAACAATGGCTTGTATAAATTAAATCCATCTGAATTTGAAAACAGCGAAACTCTCCAGCCATCTTTCTAGTTGTGATGAGGCTGCCAATGACAGACTTGCTTGAGTGTCTGTTATGGTCACGCTGGTGGTACAGTTTTAACATCCCCTTTAGACAAAATGTGACATTTTAACAAGAAGCAGTTTGACTGTTAATGAGATCCCCTTTTTTGTACTTGCATATATTAGGGCGAAAGGGGGTGACCTACTGTACAAAACTCAGCTCTGAAGTTCATCAGGTTAAGCAGACTGTCTTGTGATAGGAGCTTGCCATACATCTAGTAGTGCAGCTTCCGTACTGTGGTTGGAACAGAAAAGTGACCGATGGAAATTCAACAGCTGGCTTGCTTCTAAATATTGTTCAAATTGTAGGGTGATTATTCTTTCCAGGTTTAATGGGGTCAGAGGAAGGAAGAAAGGGGAAATGTATGTGGTATTTCTCTATTTTTTTAAATGTAGGTGCTCATTATGGCAAGTCTGAAAAATAGACTAGATGAACCTTGACCCAGTGAGACACTGATGATGGTAACAGTAGTCTCGAGCAGTGGAGGAGAAGAGTCTTTTTTAGGGTCTTAAATATTGTTCTATTATTGTCTTGAGAAACTGACATCTAGAAAGAGTGTGTTTTTTATGCATGATGAGCTGTGACCTGAGCATTCTACGGGACTAGGTTATGTACCAGTGCAGTGATGGTGCAGGTTTTCACAGATCACTTGTCAGCGTTGTAATGTTGGTCTAAGTTTGTATTTTTTTCAAGGATTTGAAAGTTGCATAGCAGTTCAGTGATCACTTTTCTCACCTATAAAAGCCTCTAAGCGCACTGCCCACTCTAAGTCATCCCGTTTCACTTCATCTGAAAGTTTTCTTGTTAATTGCAGCACCAGACGGGCGCTGCGATTAACCTGAAAACTTTAACAAAGGCACACAATCACCCTGCAGCTGCGCTCTATTAAGAAAAGAACTGCAGCAACTCTACAAACATGGCGTGTAAAGCACACGCCGTGTTTGTAGACTTGCTGTATTTCTCTTCTTAATAGAGCTGGGCTGTGGGGTGATTGTGTGACTTTTTAAACTTTTCTGTGCTTGGCATAGTGTGCCCCCAACTTGTATTTTCCTGTTTCTGTCATTTCATCCAGATATATGATACATCAAGTAACATCGTACCTATAACAAGTCAGACTAATGGCTTTGTCAATGGTTGTTAGTTGCATAAGATAAATAAGCAGCAACTATGGCTTCTATATAATATTGAAAAAGCTTCCACTTAAAGCCCTGGTGACACCACGACAATGTTGCTGCCCCTGAGTTTCAAAAAGAAAAGGGAAGCAAGTGTTAGTGAAGAGAATACTCCCGACAGATGGATCAGTCATTTACACACTTGCTGCTGCCATTTGCTCAGACCTGCATCTTGGCAAGATTAAAAATCTTGGCAAGGCCTAACCAGCCTTCCACCCTTCTTAGGGGCATATTATCAAGAACGGCGTTAAAAATTATCGCCGCTTTAGCGGCAGAAAACTGCCGCTAAAGCGGCGATAATGGGCTTGATAATATGCCCTTGAGAATTCCAATAGAAGTCCATGTTCTGGTGTGAACATGGGCTTCTATTGGAATTCTCCAGGGCATATTATCAAGCCCATTATCGCCGATTTAGCGGCAGTTTTCTGCCGCTAAAGCGGCGATGATTTTATCGCCGTTCTTGATAATATGCTCCTCTGTTCATTCAGGTGAGCACGGTTACATAGAGCAAGCGTTTAGAAATGACAAGATGGCGAAAAAGGCTCCTTATAGAACCCCCCAACGTCGATATGCAGACACGCTACTTCTGAAGCATTGCCATACCACACTCGCTGTCTTCTCTGACATATCTTTTGTCCTTTTTTCTTCCACTCCCCAGCTGCTCTCGCCATTTCCTTCTCTTCTTTTTCTTCTTCCTCACATCAGTCCTGCTCCACGTTTACCCACTTTTCCCTTCTCCCCCATCCCATTCTTGTCTCCATTTCCCTCTCGCTGCCTGTTCTTTGCTTTCTCTCTTACCAGTTTTCCATTCTCTGTTCTCCCTCCCAGTTCTCCAAAGCCTCTGGCTGCCTTTCTCTTTCCGTCCCTCTCTTACCAATTTCTCCATTACTCCATTATTGTCATGGCGTGTGTATCCAAATTGCAAATCTGCCTTAAGCCCCTTAACGTGGGTTGTATGTGTGGAAATGCACCGTCTTTTCAGTTTTTTAAGCAAAAGTTTGGAGTGATATTTGGCGCTGCGCACAAGCGCGGTTTGGTTCCTGGCGCACATAGCCATGGCTGCAGCGCACAGAGACCCTACACTGCCGCACACAGAGGAAAGAAAATTAGAGGGAACATTGGTCATGACCTTGTCAAGGGCATGGCACCACAAAGGTTGTACCACTATTATCCAACAGAGTCTAGTACACCGTTGGTAAGCAACAGACCAAATTATGTACAGAGCACTTGTCAGAGGCCCCATAACGAGTCTACTGCACAAGAAAACACAACAGGTCAGTCAGAATAAGAACACGAAGAGCAGATTGTCACATGGACACTATACCAGTGTATACGGATAGGATGTGGCGCAGTAGCTAGAGCTGCCGACTTGGGACCTGGGAATTCCGGTTCGAGTCTCAGCGTCGGCACAACATCCTCTGATTCTGTGCAAATCACTTAATCTCCTCGTGCCTGTGGACAGCGCCTGGATACCCTCACGGTTGATAAGCAGCACTATATAAATCAACAAACGTAACCAGTGATTTTTGATGCTACAGCCAACAATGGTAATATTGAAAGAGGGATACGAAAGTGCTAGAAAGTGGTTTTGAATCATTATTCTCTTGAGGGAATCAGTAACATTTTGGCATCAAGAATAGCTGCCAGGTTGCAGATGTAGGTGGGGATGGGCACGCGGAAAGAGGCCAATCAGAGTGGAATGAGTATTGCTTACCAGAGCCAGGAAACACTGTTTCTGTCTTGGAGGAGCTGAGGCCAGCATTGAATTCTGGACACTCTCCAAGAATTCCTTGATTTACGGCAGTTGCTAGAGTCATTCGACTCTTTGATAGGAATTTGGGCATCACTGGCAGGCATCTGGTAACCAAAAGTATAGTCCTTGTAGATAGATTCAAGCGGTATCATGCAGATGTTGAAGAAGGTAGAAGACAAGGCTGAGGTTTGGGGACTATGCAGGTGATGTTAGTTGAGCAGGACAGGAAGAAGCCCCATTTTACCTGGTGAGACCTGGATTGGAAATCACTCAGGAGGTTGTGTTGCTCCAGGTGGGCTGAAAGTTGTGAGCTGACCATCGACATTAGTATTTGAGCTAGGAGGGAAGACCAGAGATTAGACGGTAGTTGGCCAGAGTCAACATTGGGCTTCTGTAGTAGTGAAGTAATAAAAGCTTCTTCTTGCTGAACAGCGACATTGACACATTTGACGGTGAACAGGTCGAGGGCTGGTTCCCAAACTTAAATGAGTTTAACCATCAAAATGTGATGATTTTAACAATCAAGATGTGCAATAAAATTTTAAATATCTTATATGTATCGGACGCCTTCATTCAGGAGGAGTCGGTGAATTTGCTTGCGCATGAATTTACTGTGATATGCTATTTTGCTGACTTTATTTTTGTGGCCCTCACTGCTGTTTTGCTGCAGTAGAACTCAATATATGTGTTGTGCCTACGCGACAAAAATAAAAGTTCATATTCTCTCTTTATTGCAAAATTTAAGCATAAATGCCTTTTACAGCACCATGAAAAGAAATGGAACAAAACAGTAAACCAGTACACATCTGAAATACAGTGCAAATGAGTTGCGGGAGAAGGAGGGACCTGGCAGGGTGTCCCCCTAATCTACCCTATGGATAAAAGTCTTCTTTCACTTTCATTAAACTAACATGTGCCTCCATTACCCCTTATTACCCCTAATGGTCTCCCCCCGTCGCAGGGGGCTGGACTCTGTGACGCCAGAGCAGAGTGAGGAGTGATTTCCACTCCTCTAAGTTCGCATGACAGTTTGGCCGGCGCTCTTGGGCCGGCCAAGCCGTCATGCGCACTCAGCATGTTCCCCATGGGACTGTGGTGCACAGCCTTGTGGAGAACATGCCGAGGCTCCAAGGCACTGCCTGAGCGGCCAAACAGGCCACTCAGACCAATCACGATGCTGCTCATGCAGCGTCGTGATTGGCTGGGAGAGTACGGGAGCCTGGGTGCTTCCGGTGCTTTCCAGCAGATGAAGAGGACGGAAGAGAGGCTTGTGGCGGCAAAGGTAAGTTTATTTATTTTCAATCCATTCCCCCCCACCCCACCACCCCCGTTCTGAGGCAGCCGTCACTGCCCAGGTACACTGCCAGGGGAGGGGCAGAGCGTCCGCTATGGATCCCTGCAACAGAGAGCTATCTGGGTAAGCAGGTATAATCGCTACAGCCTGTGGGGGTCTTCATATGAACAATGGTGGCAGGATGTCATTATTATATATATTGCCTGACCCTGAGATGGCAGCCTCATCCTATTGCCAGCATTTAAAATGAGAGTGACGTGGAAGTCAACCAATGGTAACTAATGGTAAGCCATGATCGGGCTCCAAGCCCGTTTTAAGATTTCTTTATTTTTTATTTATTTACAAGAGATTTCACAAACATACAGCATGCACTGTGCATGTGAAACCTAAAGAGGAAGTCCCTGATTTAGTGGCACTTGTTTCAAAGTGCTTGTGGGCCTCTAGTGCACTGAGAAGTGCAACAATGTTTCACTGCATGATGATGATGAATATGAATGAGGGTATCTCCTTTACCAATACAGAAATGATTTTTAGGGTGGGGCTTATGAGGTGGTGGCTGCTACCCTTTGGGCCTCCGAGACACTTCAAAAAGGGGTGCAAAAACCATGGTCACAGAGGATGTGTTCGATGTTGAAGGGGCCCAGATGCTGCAAGTTGTGGCAAATCCCAGAGACACGCTGGGGTTTCTGGAGGGTAGCATTGGGAGGCTGATGATGCTTACAGTCAGTATGAGGTTTCTGTCCCAGACACCCTTTCCCTGTCCCGTACGATTCATACCATTCCGCTTAAAATCTGGAGAAATATGGAAAAGATGGGATTTCGCAGACTTTTGTCTTATCGCTGCCAAATGCAGGGGTTTAAAATGAATTTCCCCTAAGGAGAATATCATCCTTTTCAATATGCCCATGTCTTCGTCATTAGCTTCAGAAGAGAAAACTTTCAAAGAGCCATTGAAGATCAGGTAGAGGATGCTATGACGTGCTCATTTGTGGCATCCAGTCTTAGCCTATGCTGCACAGACCTTTTCAAGCACTGCCAGGCCGTGGTCAAGTCTCTGAAAAAGGAGACAGATGGTGCTGAGTGGCTTGGCACAATAGAGCTGATGGCATGCTTCCTTTCAGTTACTCACAGGATAAGCAGTAGTGATTCTTGGAGTGCACTGGCCAAAGTCTCAACTTTTCCTTTGATCTTGTGCCTACACCTTGAGTTCCGACTGCTTGCTGAACTAAATCTTTACACAAGTGTTTTTAAAAACAGGAGGGCAACAGGTGTTCTAATTTTAATTCACTTGTTCCTTAATTCATTTATAGCTGTAACCACTCTTAATTCAATTTCTTGTCAACCAAGTCTTTTTTCCTTCTCCTTTTTTCCCTAAGAATGAGTCCTCAAATGTTGAAATTTTATTTATAGATCCTTTATTCAATCCAAAAAATCAATTTTTAGCAGACCCAGCCAACACGTTTCATCCCTTATAGGGACTTCATCAGGGCAGTTATCTCAAGCTTCAATTCCTACGTTTTCATTTTTTTGTCCAAATCAAATTCTCTCTTCATTCCCACGTCTTTTACGACGTGCTTTGGTTTCCCGTACCGGCATCAGAATTGTTGGAATGTTTCCTTTCAGATGCCACATTTGATATCTTGTAGCCTTTGGTTATTGCTTCGGGAGCATCATGTCCATTAGCAGGTTGGAGGTGTGGGTGCTGGTTGGATGAAAGCAGCCTTTCATTAATAATTTGTCCTCCCATGTGGTTAAGCCCTTTGGTACACAATCGAATGTTCTTCTTGAGCAAACCACTGACCAGACACTATTAATGCCTTTTTGAGCAATCGTTCATATGGCAGGTCTTTTCTTCTCTGACAATCTTTCCGGTGCGTAGAGACTAGACATCCCTTTCTTGCCCTGGTCTGGACCAAGGGGGCAGTGCTAGATGCACTGCTGTAATTCTGCACCCAACATTTACAATACTGGGGGTATTAGCAATTTCGAGATACAACATTTTAGAGCCATTATAAGTTGGATCCTTTTTGCAGCCGAAATATCTGGGGCGAACCTCAAGAATGCCATACTGATGTGGCTGGTAAATCATGTCACTAGGCGCATCTGTATAAAGAGGCAACTTGTAATTGACTCATGAGTGTCACTGTTTCCTCCCTTAATCAGGACCATGCTTAGGATCCGGAGAGAATTCAGGTACTGTGACCGGCCAGCAAGCGGATTCTCCTGTTAACAATTTAGGGCCAGATGTACTAACCTAGTTTGCAGTCACAAAGGATCCACATCACTAAACAGGACTTTGCACCTGCAAAATAGTTTTAGAAATCCAATTTTAAGGCAGTAAAGTTTTACCAACTTCTTAAATAGGATTGTAAATGGTAAGCATGATGTGAGCGCCCCTTCCAAATACCGAATTTGTATCCAATGTATCAATGGCAATTGTGGCCGTAAACCATTGAAAAATTACAGACCCCCAAATTCGGGTGGTAAAGCCCTTCACAAAGGGGAAGAAGCGCCCTTTGTACCTCTTCCATTTGCGAATAAAAAAAAATGTTTCACATGGAATAGGCAGTGGTACAGGTGTCTCTACCTACTGTCAGTGACACTTTTAAAATAAGTAGATATATATCAAGGAAAGATAGGTGCTTTAAAAAAAATCCTTATTGAAATGCAATCACAGACATAGTGGCCTGCTGACCCTTGCAGGTCACCGACTGTGTGAGTGTGGCCAATCAGAATGAGTTGCAATTTGCGTCCTACCTGATGAATATGAATGAGTAGGTCAGATTGTGACCCATTCAGTTTTAGTATTTTATGAACTGACCTACTAGTACATAAGTCAGTTCACAAAATTCCACATTGGTGGTCAAAAATACAGGGTTCAAATTGCGACCAGCTTTTGCATTCATTGTAATCAATCATCTGGCCTTCATTGTCTTACCACATAAGCAGAACAACTGTATTTGGGGTGGTATCGTGGCTCAAAGGATCTTTTGCAATTTTGTGTTGTTCCTAATTTTAACTTCCCTACTTTTCTATGTGTAAATAAAAAGAACAATTCATATTAAAAGTCATAACACTGAGTGGACTTTGAGTGTATTGCAGGTAATCACTTGTGTTATAGAGTATCTGAGTTCCAAACTCTTTATAACCCTCTGAAATAGGTCTTGACTACCTGCCCTTGCTATCCCTAGAGAGCTAAGTTTACAAAGGAAGCAACTTGGTTGTATAATTGGCATGCAGTGGTATCTAAGTCCTAGGGCAGTGGTAAATGATAATACCAAGCATACTGCCCACTAACCACTGGTTGCCACAGGTCCTGGAGAAAAAGGCTAACATCCACTGGTGGCTGGCATCTACGGGGACGGGTGAGTGGGCACACATGCACATTTAAAATAATAAAATAAAACACTTACCTTACTCGACAGGACGTCCTCGCTCCGGACGACCTCGTCGCTACTGCAGTCCGGCCACCAGGAAACTCTCTTGACCAATCAGGGCGCTGCTCCCACCAGCATGAGAGCAGCACCATGTTTGGAAAGAGCAGCCTCATTCGGCGCTCCACATCGCTCTGGAGGCATGCACTTGCTATAACCCAGTCGTCTTAAGATAGATGGGTTAGAGGTGTTTAAAGTGCGCATGTGTGGCTGGCTGTCGCAAGATGGCTGGCCAAAAAGACATGCACATTTTAAACAGTGCATACAGAGCCCACCTCCTCCCTGCTGCTGCCACTCAGCAGCGCCCTGCCTCCTTCCTTACGCTTTGTTCGGGATGGAGGGTGAAAAATAAAATGGTAATGAATTACCATTTTATTTTTAATCTCGGGCATTTAAGTGGGGCAACTCTCCTCCGTTCCAATGAAGGAGCCGCCCCTGCTAACATCTGTCACAGAACCGAAACACAGGGACAAGTGTTTTAACAGGTTCATCACCACTGGAGGCATGCACACACAATTTGCAACATGTCCTGGACATGATACCTCACACAGATCACCTGAGATGTTACATCACGTTAAATTCTTATACATTATTTAGCGCAGTTAACAACAAAAGAATATCTCTCAAGGTCTAACAAACGTAGCACTAGACCCACTGAAATGTCAATGCTGCAAAATGTTTACCTCAATAACACTGAACTGAAAAATAGAATAAATAATTGCAAAAATGAATGAGTGAAACAGTGAATTATACTGACATCCCACTTGATACTCAAATCTCCAAACAGCATTGGCAATAGTGTACCTTCAACAGAGAAGCTGAAAATTGGCAGGACCACCACAAATATACCTGCAGTAGATGTGACGGTAAGTCATTTTTGTTCTCCTCATATCTTCCATTGGCATTCAAAATGAAGTGCCCCTTTGAGATGATGGAGGAAAAGCACAACACACCATCTCTTTGAACATCTGCATGAAGTCTCTGATGGATCTTGTTTCCAGGTGTTGCTTTCTGTGCCAATCTTACACAGATGATATACAAATTCACGTAGAGATCAAAAAATCCAATCCTCATTTTGGCAACCCTGAGGTTACCCCAAAAATCTGGAAACCTGGGTGAATGACAACTGTATACAGCTGAATGGGACACAGTCAAGAATTTTGTGTTTGAAAGGAGAGTCATGATAACTAAAGAGTAATTTGTCAGGATATCTTCAACATTGTCTACAGTTAAAAACTCTGAGGTTTTTCTTGATTACACCCACTAAGGGGTATATTCACAAGAACGTGTGCTAAACATCTCCAAAAAATGTTAACGCAACTTTACACATCGCAGCCTATCATGGGAAAATAACCCTGTGTCAACGTGGAATTCACGACACAGCGGTACCATGCGATAGTCCGCCGAAAACGCGGCCAATGTCCGCGATACAACCACCGCGACGGAGATAAAAACACAAACCCCAACGCGTAAAAAGACACGATGTGCCCAAACGCGATAAGAAAACAGTGACAACCAGCAAGAGGCCAGCAATATCCAAGCGTAATGCGGGAAAAAGCACAAGAACAGCATACGGAAAATGCCACTAAAAAACGACATCAACTGCGGAGTACCACGGATGCACCCTGACCGACTGCAGAGGAGAACATGAACCCCACAATCCCCATGGAGGAACACCCAGGAATACAGGGCTCATGGAAGGGCAATGAGAAGAGGAAGAGGAAGACGGGGTACAGTCGCCAGGAAAACCGGATTATCGCCATGGATGAGAGTGGGTGTGCCTAACATGATTACCTATTGGAATAACGTGTTTCCCTAAACCAGTCCTGTTTTTTCCATTTACAGAGTGTGACTATAGGCACCCTTCCCACCCGTTCTAAGGCTCATGGGGCATTGTCTCCACTAGGAACAAGTATGTACTTACAATTTTTCTCAAGGGCACAACTTAGAGTCTCTGACCCAAATAATTGTGAACGTTCAGTGCTCATCATACTCATTCCCTGATTTTAAATACAGGATTTGACAATATAGTGTGTGTGCTTTATGTTCAATGTATGTGTGTCATGTGCTGTCATTTTCATCTGCAGGACACAGCACCAGCGTTTGCTACACAATTAAGGTTAAGGAGAATATTCGCACTATATTTATCACCTTCCTTTCAGGTCACCACTAATAACGCTGGATGCAGTATATGTCTTGTTTTTCTAATATTGTGTTTTCCTTACAGATTAACAAATAGAATACCTAGTGGGTATTGTATCTTATATTTGCCTTTCACGTAGTAATACTACTTGTACATATATCACCTTTTTTGACATTTATTCACTTTGAACTATTTTCGCGACATCTGTTCGATATTGTAGTGAGTACAGAAGGGATCTTTCTTGGTCCTGAAGAAGAAGCCTGTGAGCTTCGAAACATGTCGACATACACAGGAGAGATTGTCCATTAGAGCAATATACCTCCTACCCACCTTTTTAACAGTACCAGCTCAAAGGAATATTAAAGTCTTTTAGTCCAGAAGAGCCAGGTACTTTTTAATTCACTACTTCACTCACTCCTGACCCTTCCATTCACTTTCCTACACGACACATAGTCTTCTAAAACCAGTGCTCCGGGGGGCGTGGCCAAGATGGCGGCGAAGTAGGACGCAAGATTTAGAGCTCCTACCTGCCGCCCGCCGAAATAGCCTTACTGACCTCTCACGGGAGGCAAATACTGCCTAGGGACCAGGCCGGGGGCCGCTGAGACCGGGACGTCCCAGATCGACCGTTGCAGGCCCGCGGAATCCGCAGAACGCGGCGAGCCCGGGGGGGGCCGCGTGTGAACTTAGCGGCGCTTCTCCTGGGCTCCGCTGGAGGACGGCCGCGACAAGGCGGTGGTTTGGTGTGGCCGACCATCGGGGCCAGCATCTGGCGGAACAGCCGTCCCTCCGGCGATCCGGGAGATGCACGAGCGGTGAGAGCTGCTGAGCGGCTGGGTCCTGAGGGCGGAGATCCTCGGAGGTGCCGGGCCTGGGGAAGTGCTGCGGGAGAGCAGTGTGGCTGGCGAGGCGCCCGGGGACCGCGGGATTGACCTGGGTGGCACCGGAGCGCCCCGGCTGTACACCGTTGCCCTTGCCGGTCGCCTGGGGGGAGGCCCAGAGAGGAGCTGCGCGCGGCCCGCTGGGCCCAGGGATCCCCGGCGTCTGGTGCAGCCGCGCTGGAGGTGGAGGCGAAGCATCTGGAGCCACCAGAGGAGCGGTGGGGGCTGCTGGAGTCCCGAGGGGAGGAGTGAGCAATCTCGCCGAGTCGCCCCCTGGGGCCGGCGCACTCTCGGCGGCGGAGGAGCAGGGGAGGGCGGCGGCGCGAGGCCTGGGAGTAGCGGAAGAGAGGGTCGCACGACTGCCCAGAGGCGCTTGGCTGGAGCGGTGAGTGACAGCGGGGTAGCGGAGAGCGGGGATCACGTTGTCTCCGCCTCGGGCTCCGAGCGCCCCCCTGGTTGACAGCGGGAGAACTGGGCTCCCGGTCGCGGGCGGGGGCGGCGCCTTCGGCGGGATCCCTGTCCCGACCCTCACTACAGCGGCGGGGGCCCGGACTGAGGCCTCCACATCTGCTTGCCGACCGCCGTGGAGCCGGGCTGGTGGGGGCGGAGAAGACGCACACCGCCTGCCACGCACATCACTGCGCTTGCCCGGCCTGCCATCGCGGCGGCCTAGCTTGGTGATAGGAGCAGCCCTTTGACCACACTGGAGTGATTCCGTAGCCCGGCTGCAGCTCAGGACGTACTTGGTGGGGAGGCCTGAGAGGGTCGGGCCTGTTGGAGGGGGCCCTGCCCGTTGGACCTGCGCTGGCTCTACCGCCTCCTGTAACTTACCTCGTGCACCGGGGCGCTTGGATTCGCACTCCGTCATCAAAGTTGGGCCACCTCGTCTGGGGACGGCGGCACAGTACTCCGGGGGCAGAGGGAGGAGCCCACTGTTGTAGCGTTCTCTCCCCCGTCTCCGAGTGGGGCCCCCGCGGCGGCGACAGGAGCCTGGAAGTAGCCGAGGAGACACTCACGGGTGGCTGAAGCTCAGCGGGCAGGCTCTCCATTGATCAATTCGCGGACCTCTCTGGGGCTCCCCTAGCTTTCCCCTCTTTGGGCCCCGAGTCCGGGGGCGCCAGAGGGGCATGTCCACCTCGCGAACTCGGAAGGGAAAGCCGATCAAAGATATCTTCGGCCGCTCACTGTCCAACCCCGGCATGGAGACGGCCGACCCAGGGAGGGAAACGCCCAAACCCTCCGCAGGGGCCGGGGATGAGCCCATAACTAAGGCCTTTCTGGAGTCACTGTTTCTCACTCTCCGAGAGGACATACAATCAGTCAAAGCAGAATTTGCGGCAGAGGTCAAAGAGCTGCGGAGGGATGTAGATGCTGTGGGAGAGCGCGTGGTCACTCTGGAGGACAAGAGTGACACAGTGGCGACAGAGTTGACGATGCTTCAGCAAGAGGTCATTAGGTTGCAGGATCAACACGTGGACATGCAATCGCATCTAGAGGACTTGGAAAACAGGTCCCGCAGGCACAACATCAGAATCCGGGGGGTAAAAACAACGGAGGATACCAAAGACTTGTTTGCTTTTTCCACCAGTCTCTTCCGACATATCTTGGGTGACTCCCACGATTCCGAGATTGTCCTTGACAGAGCACATAGAGTGGGGCCACCCCGGGCTCCTGGTGCCCCCCCGGCGGACATTTTGGTGTGTGTACAGGACTTTAGGGTGAAAGAAACCATAATGGCAAAGGCTAGATCCCAGCACCCTCTCTCCTTCCGGGGCCACTCACCAGTGCTATTCCAAGATTTAGCTTTGATCACCCTGCAACGGCGTCGACAGTTCCGCCCGGTGACGGAACATCTGAGACAGCAGGGAATCCAGTACTCATGGGGACACCCCTTTCGCCTGATTTTCAAACACAACGGAAGGCTTCTGCAACTTCGCTCATTAGTCGACACGTGCCGCCTGCTGGGCCTCACTCTGCCGGACGAGGACGAAGATGACCGTGGTGATGAGACTGGCCCTGGGGCCTCCCCATCCGGATGGCAGCGACAGAGCTGAAGAAGACGGCCCCGGAAGCCACACAAAGCTGACATAGCCAAGCACCAGCAGGCAGCTCTCGCGGCTGTGTCGGATGCCCTCGCGGGAGAGGGCCCCAGCACTAAATGACACATGGGAACTTGAAATACCATTTTTGTCATGTTGCATACTCCCTCATTGGGCCTAGGCGGGCGGCGGGTGGAGTGGCACTCTCCCCATTGGTCACGACACGGAACCCCCTTACTTTTTCGACTGGTCATCTCAGGATGACGGACACTGTTCACTATTTACAATTATTCGAACTGTTCCCTTATGGAGGTTGTTTTGGGGTTTATGTTTAGGGTTTCTTTTGGGGTTTTTTTTTTGGGTTGGGTCCCCTCGTCCACTTTCTCTCGCCACGCTATGCGGCTCAGCAGTCAGATAGTATAGACTTTGCTATGCCCCAGCTTGCTTCTCCTACCAATCCCGATGCCGCACACACGCACTAAAATTCTAACTCTAAATGTACGCGGCCTGAATAACCCCATTAAGCGCAGGGCAGTACTCAACTACTTGGAACAATCCAAAGCTGACATCTGCCTCCTACAGGAGACACATCTTATCCCTAAAGATCACCACAGGCTGAAATCACGCGCTTTCCCCACGCAGCTCTTTTCGTCCAACCTTACTAAATCCGCTGGGGTCGCCATCCTCGTCTCCCGCTCCTTCCAAGGCAAAGTGCTTCATAAGGAAGCGGAGATTAGGGGCCGCTTACTCACATATCAGTTCCAAGTCACCGGAGTTTCCTTTATAGTGGGATCCATCTATGCTCCCAATGAAGGCCAAGACACGTTCTTCCACAGGGCACTCACTGAGGCAACGGCTCACTCGGAGAGACATTTACTGCTCGGGGGGGACCTGAATATGGTATTCGATAACACTCAAGATCGCTCATGCCAGCGCACGGGCCAGGTGGGTGCTGTTTCCCCGGCTGGGTTAGAGCGTCTCCGGGAGTTGGGTATAGTTGACTTATGGCGACACTTCCACCCCCATAACCGAGCCTACACTTTTCACTCGGGAGCACACAAAACGTACGCTAGATTAGACCACTTTCTTAGCTCCACCTCACTCCAGGAGCTAGCCATTGACTCTGAGATTCTGGCAGCGTCCCTATCGGACCACTCTCCAGTCATTGCCTCATTCCAATTCCCCCTGCACGACAACCACTGAGACACTGGCGGCTTCGCGACACACTGTTACACCGGGCCTCCACTGTCGATCAAATTAAGTCTGCTATCACGGATTACCTAGCACACAACAGCACCTCAGACACTTCACTGGCGACACAATGGACGGCCCTTAAAGCAGTGATACGAGGGGAATTGATAGCTATTTCCACAGCTGAAAATGTAGAGCGCAGCCGCAAGCGAGCTGAGCTGACGCAGAGGGTGGAGGAGCTGGAACAAATGCATCAACGTACTGGAGCAGCTAGGGCCTGGCGCCAACTTTGCACGGAGCGGAAACAGCTTGCAGCACTTGACCAGGACAGAGCCGAGTATGCGGCTCTCCGTCTCCGACACTCCTACTATACAGGGGGCGATAGGTGTGGTCGTCTTTTGGCTTATAAGCTACGCGAAGCTAGGCAGCGCCAGGGGGTGCAGACTATCCACACCGCCGGGGGGATCTTACCACCGATGATGGGAAGATTGCGGAAACCTTCCGAGACTTTTATGCGAGGCTGTACGCCAGCGACGCCCTAACACCCCTACATTGCAGTGACTTTTTAGAGAAGGCGGCAATGCCTACTCTTAGCGGGGCGCAGGCCGAATACCTAGACAGAGACATTGGCACTGAGGAGGTTATAGCAGCGATCTCCCGCCTTAAGTTGGGCAAATCACCTGGGCCAGACGGTTACACAGCGGCCTTTTATAAAACCTTCTGCGCTCAAATAGCCCCCTTGTTGCGCAATCTTTTCAATACCTTTGCGCAAGATGGAGCCATCCCAGAGGAGATGCTGGAAGCATCGATAGTGGTGATCCCGAAACCCGGGAAGGACAAAACGCACTGCAGTGCCTATAGGCCAATATCCCTACTGAATGTAGATATTAAGTTATATACCAGCATCCTTGTCACTCGTCTGGCGCCGTACATGGCCCAGTTAATAGAGCCTGATCAGGCTGGTTTTATCCCACAGCGGCAGACGAGTGACAATACCAAGAGGATACTCCATTTAATAGAAAAGGCGTCCCGCACATCAGGAGAATACATGTTGCTAGCGATAGACGCAGAAAAAGCTTTTGACCGGGTACATTGGCCCTATCTGGAGCAGGTCTTGCTTCGATTCGGCCTAGGAGATAAACTGCGTGCCCGGATTCTCAACTGTTATCGCCTACCTAAAGCGACAGTACGGGTGAATGGTCAAACATCCTCGCGGTTTCCCATAGGTAGGGGTACCAGGCAGGGGTGTCCGCTTTCACCCCTCCTATTTGCGCTCTACATGGAGCCGCTGGCTCTGCGGATTCGCAATCACCCCCTTATAACGGGCATCAAATATGGAGGGGATATTCACACCATCAGCCTATATGCAGATGATGTCCTGCTATCTCTCTCTAGCCCGATCCCCGCGATGCGAGCTCTTTTCATTGAATTGAATTGCATTGCTTTGGGCAGGCATCCGGCTTTAAAGTCAATGTCGAGAAATCTATCGCCTTAGACATCTCTCTCACTCCCGCCACATTAGCTCATTTGCAAGAGGAACACCCTCTCCAATGGTCGACTTCATCGATTCCTTATCTAGGAGTTCAGCTTGGCCCCAACATACCTGTTACCGCCGCCATTAATTACGCCAACCTCCGTACACACATCCGCAAGGAACTGGGGCAATGGAGACACCACACTCTATCGTGGATGGGGAGAATCGCAGCCACGAAAATGACTATCCTCCCGCAGATCCTGTACCTCTTTCAGACCCTTCCCCTCCGACCCCCCTGGGTTGGATTCAACAGACCCAAACCGACCTAGCGAATTTTATTTGGCAGGGTCGTAAACCACGGTTTAAGCACGCGATAGCTATCCTTCCTCCCGAAAAAGGGGGGGTGGGGGTCCCAGACCTACAACTTTATTTCCAAGCTGCACAACTTCGTTACTTGGTGGAGTGGCATCGCTCCGAATCGGAGAAACATTGGCTCTTCCAAGATCAGGCGGTGGCTGCTAGGCCCCTACAGGGTATCCCCTTTCTTCGCAAAACGGATAGGCCACCCAACCTATATGCGTCCTATATCACAGACACACTTATGGAGGTCTGGGATCGAACTAATTTAGCACAAGGCCTGACTTCCTTCCCATCCCCCCTAACACCCCTCTTTAACAACCCAGAATTTCACCCTGGCACTGCAGCAAAGGCTTTTGTGGCATGGCGCCCCACTGAGTGCCGGTCACTTGGCCATCTCTTTGACTTGGAAGGGGTCCTTCCATTTCCCCAATTGCAGAAGCACTATGGCATACCTGAGTCGGAGCGTCTTCCATACCTACAGGTTAGACATTGGGCGCTCCACCCGTCTATCAAGCCAGGTGCCCAACGTCTACTCACCACATACGAACAGTGGCTCGTCACCCGTACCTCCGACAAGAAGCTTATCTCTGACCTTTACAAGCAGTTATTATTGACTTCTACACACACATATAACGCCGGCAGAACACGCTGGGAGCGGGAGCTGGGACGCAACCTCAGCCTTAAAGACTGGGAGGGCATATATCACAGGGCACGACATTCGGCGTACCACATGGGACTCACAGAGACACTGACGAAGGTAGCCACTTACTGGTACTATACACCGGAACGCCTCCACTGCTTCGATACACAACAGAGTGCCCAGTGCTGGAGAGGCTGTGGGGAAATAGGCACTCTAACACATCTGTTGTGGGGCTGTGATCACATCCAAGCATACTGGGCTCACATTTTAGATGAGGTAGACAGGCACTTTGATACGCAGATCCCACGGTTCCCCGCCTATGTCCTATTGGGGCTCCCTAACCCTATCTCATATCCCCTAAAGTCTAGGAGGGGTCGAATGATAGCGATCGCATTAGGGGCAGCTACCCAAAATATTCTTGCACACTGGCGATCCGTACAGCCACCGACACACTTGGGATGGCTACAGCGGCTTTGGCGAGTATTAGGTATGGAAAAGCTGACCCTCACTCTGACTGGCAGGGGGCCGAATTCCCAGACCTATGGCGCCCTTTCTTGACTTTGCTCACTACTGAATTCCGCGAATTGACTTGTCCCCGCTATCTCAGGCTGCTTCGTCTTGCCGACACACAAATCCCGCAGGCCAGCTCGACACATAAGCCTAAGAGGACACGCTGAGCACGCAACTTTCCTTTCTCCCTCTTTTTATTACCCAGCTATGGACGACGGGGAGGGCGGGGTGGGGGGGGGGTCTTTGTTTGTTCCCTTTCCTTATTTATATGTTGTTATTTTTTGTAGACCCGCTCCTTGCATTTACTATGGTAATGTTGCTTTCTACGACACTGAGTGTCTTTAGTGCACGGTCCTCAGGAGCTGGGGGTCTTTTGTTTTTCACTGTTGGAAATTAATAAAAGATTTAAACCATAAAACCAGTGCTCCCACGTAGTCGTAGGTCATAGCACGCCCCATCCCGCAGCGGGGCGGGAAGACCCCCATGATGAAGCATGACACCAAGGGGCCTGTTGGTGTGTGAGGGGTATTTAAACAAACACTGTGTGCTTTCAACTATTGTAGGAGACACATGCAACCTGTGAGTACACCATTTCGAGATTAATCTGAGGGTAGATCTCTGTGTTTTTGAAATGTACAAGTACAACCTGTAACCTGCACATATGTTTTATTCACACATGCTGTGCTTGTGGATATTTTGTACTGTCCCATGTTTGCCAGGGACGGCCACAATGTGACGTGCTCATGAGAAGAAATTGTTAATGATGGTGTTCCTACGGGCCATTCCTGCCGCAGCTGCAGTGGGATGTGGGCCACCTGCCCCATCGTCCCCATCATCGTCCGGTACTTCTGGAACTGGGATCCTTGGGGCATTGGTGCGTACACAGATGTTGTGCAACACACAACATGCAACGATCATCTTGCACACAATGTCTGGGCTGGACAGGAGCTTTCCACCTGTGCCGTCCAGGCACCTGAAACGTGACTTCAACACGCCAAATGTGCGTTCAACTATGCCCCTGGTGCGTATGTGGGCCTCATTGTACTGCCTCTGGGCGGGTGTGTTCGGGTCTCGGAGGGGTGTCATCATCCAAGGGCAGAGTGCATATCCTTGATCACCTGTGACAGTGCAGAGAGAAAAGAGTCAATACTTGGTTCGGCAGGATGTGATGGCAGGCCCACTAATCCAGTGACGCCTGTGCTGGCTGTGTGTGGGGTGAGTGTAAGCCAGCCCTCAGGGAGTAGCTGGTGCTGGCAACAACTCCAACAGTCATCAGGCACTCAGAAATGCAATGTCAGAACAACAAGGGAGCATGACTTGAGTCGCACAGGGTTAGTGGCCCCGGATGCACAGCGGCCGACACGGGCCAACCGCCACGGGACGCTGACCTGCGGGAGACTGGGGTAGGGTCATGAGGGCAGAGCAGGGTCTCGTATGTGTCATAGGTGCCTTCCGCAGAGTGTCTCGGGGGAGAATGGGAGGTCTACCCCCAGGCCATGATGCAGAGGGCACATGCCAGCTGTGTCCGGCAACATGGCGGATATGAATGCCACAGACTCATGCCAGACACCAAGTCCGTACCTGTCCGTTGCTGATGACAACCCCCAGTCCACAGGCTCAGACACCAACGATGTTCCGCCGGAGGCTGACGGTCACTCATGGCGCACAGGGTTAGTGGCACCACGTGTTGCCGGCTTGCGTTGAACAGGGTTAGTGGCAGCACGTGTCGCAGGCCTGCGATGCAGAATTATGCTTCACTGATCGAAGGGAGTCTGGTGCTGTGGCCGCTGCCACGGACTTGGGGTCACTGCCATTCAAGACTCAGGACACAGTTCCACATGTGGGACCTACTGGGACGAAGAGGACGCCGGTGGAGTATGTCAATGAGAAAGGAGTAATGTGGGCCAGCGTCGTGGGGGCCAGCGATGGTCTGCGGAGGCTGCAGAGGTCGCGGGACTGGGGCTTGGAGCTTGCACCGGCACGTGGTGGGCCCTCTTTGACACACGACGGTGTCGGCAGGTGAGCAGTGAGGCCTTGGAGCGGTGGGGCGGGCAGGCCTGGTCTGGGTATCAGCGTCCTGGGGTGCAGCAGGCGCACAGGGTCGCAGGCCCCGCTGCTCACAGCGTCGGCCTCGTGGCGGACTGCGAGGCGCCGCCCTGGCAGTGACATTGGCCTTTCCGGGAGAGAACCACGCTCTGCGCCACGGGGTTTTTGTCCACACCCCTGCGCAGCCCTGGTGTACTCAGGGCCAACACACTACACTCACGCACACAGGGGGGGGACGCAGCGAGCCACATTTCCGCTATCTGACCCACGGCCTGGGGTGACATGGTTGCGTCCACTGTCCACTACTCTCCAGTCACCAGCAGTTGATGGACATATCTGTGGTTTGCATACCCATGTCTGTCCTGCACATCCACGCCTCACTTGTCGTTGTGTACATTCCCATTCACGGGTCACTTGCATCCTGCGCACATGTCTGCATTCCGCATCTCCACACGTTCAGCTGTTGTGTGGCTGTGGTGCCATGATATAGCTGTATTGTGTGCAGGGGAAGCCCAGGATCACCATGGAGTTGTGTTGTCGTTTCTGGTAGGTGGGCATGTTGATTGACATGTTGTATGTGGTTTGGTCACGTGTGCATTCCCATAGTTGTGCGTTGTGTGATGGTGGCTTTGAGGTGTGTGGTGTGTTGATTTGGCACTTACCAACGAGCAGTCCAGTTCCATATGTGCCATCCTGGAAGCGCTGGTTGATGATGGACTGTCGGAAGATGTAGGAATCGTGCACACTGCCGGGGTAGTTTGCGACGACATTGGTGAACATTCCCCGGTGGTCCACTATTGCCTGCACATTGATGGAATGCGTGTGCTTTCTGTTGCAGTAGTGGTGTGCAGTATCCGCAGGGGGCACAAGTGGGACATGTGTGCAGTCAATTGCTCCCAACACGTGTGGGAAGCTAGCAAAGGCGTAGAAGCCTTGTTTGGTCTCCAGCTGTTCCTGCGCAGTGTGGGGGAAGTGAAGGTACTGGGGTATGAAGCTGATGATGGCATCCAGGACAGGTGTGATGAACTTTGATAGGGCTGGCGGTGAGACTCCTCCGACTCTGGCAGTTGTTGGTTGGAAGGTACCAGAGGCCAACAGGTGCAGCACAGCCAGCAGCTTTGTCTGCGGAGGAATGTTGGTGGTCCGCTGGGTTGGGACCGTCAACCTGTGGGCGATGTGGGTCATGATGCGGATGATGGTTGTCCTTTTGAGCGTGTAGTGGGCAATGACTTCCTCGGGCGTTAGGTCTGTGAGACTGGTGCGTTTTCGGTAGGTCCGCTGTCTTACTCTGCGTTGCCTCTGGGTCCGGGTCCTGGGGGTGGTGGCGGTCCTGAGGGTGGTGGCGGTGGGTGTTGTGGCCCTGTTGGGGCTCCGAGCTGCATGATGAGTAGCTCCATGGCGTCGTTTGTTCTTTGGGTGTGGCTGTGTGCGGGGCTCCGTTGCCTACTGCAGGTAGTCGTACGGCTTTACACCTGAAGGAGGCAGGTGTTAAATACCTGCTGCTACCGTGGCTTATCGTGTGGTTTTGACTCGCATCGCAGATCTGGCAGTTCGTTGTGAAAGTGGTGTTGTGGTGTTTTCGTGTGTTTTTGCACGGGAACGCCTACTCTGCATCTCATTAGGGTTAGTTGGTGGTGTCCACCGTGGGGATAAGTTTTGGGGCAGTTATCGCGGGAATACTGGCGATGTCTGCAGTTTGCACACGCTTGTGAATGGGGTGTTAAATCTATCTCCACTTTTGATGGGTTAAGGTGGAGATAAATCGGCGGTAGGTCCTTGTGAATATGCCCCTAAATGAGGGATTCATCGGACCACATATTTTACCTGTGTGCTTGAAAACGTTTATAAAAATGATTCCTTCAAAAGAGAAGGATATTTTAATTGGGGCTATGGTCAACTCCATATCTGAATATGGTAACACTGTCTGTTTAGATATGGCTACATTCATACATCAAAGATCTGGCATTAGCAGGCACTTTCTCAATTATTTATTGTCTATAGGATTAGAGTGAGGAAGATATTCTTATCTATGCCCACTCTAATCCTATAGACAATAAATAATTGAGAAAGTGCCTGCTAATGCCAGATCTTTGATGTATGAATAGATGTTGATTGGAGGGTGATCTGGCATGTTTTAGCCCTCTATAGCTCCTTATTGAAAGCACGCAGCATAGATATGGCTACAAACAGGTTTGTGCAACTCCAAAAGGTATAGTTGGCTTTAGGAATGGTCTTATGAAAAGAGCATGTCAAGCTACCCAGAGGAGTTCTGCCATGGTTGCCGGTGGAAGGCCAGATCCAGTTCAGAGTGTACAGCTGGCTTCACAAACGGAAGCACAGTTTGGGTCTCAACATTTACAAGATACAATTGTTTGATATGTCCTATCAGAACTCTGTGCCCCATCGAATGAAATCTCCTCTCCTTGGTCTCCATCATGCCCTCCACGTGGAAGGTGGATTGCTTCCTACCCTTGACGCTCACCTATGGAATTCACTTCTGGATGATCTCTGGGAAGAACCCAACTTCTGGAGGTTCCTGTGTCGTAATGTAAAATGATAGCCCCCCCCTTGCCCCACAGAAGGGGACCCTTAGTCTCCCATACATCACAGATGTTGTTTGGCATTGGGCAGGAGGTGCAGGGGCCTGTGTTACGCCCCTGGGAGGTTCGCATGCAAATAATCCAAAAACCTATGCTTTTTAACACGATAAATCTTCAGCCAATATTCCATGTAGAGTTAAACCTAGAGACAATCGCGGCTGTAGCAGCACGATTTACAGATGCTACCAGCTCATTTTAACTCTTCTCCAGTGCTTCTGGCAAAAGCAAGCAATGCATGCAAGGCTTCAACAACGACAACGCCTGATCCTTTCTTCATCTCAAGTCAACTGTAACCACCGTCAGGCCCACACTGAGGTTTGATAAACTTCAACGATGGTGTGAAACTGCTGCACAACCTGCACCGCTGGAACCACAGTGTACCTCAGACCCTTGCTACCTCAGTTGCACATGCAATCTTATAACCTTATTGAAAGTAGAACACAAGTGGTGGCCACACGTCGATGGAGATAAAAATAAATGCATAGACGGATGAAACTGCCTCTGATCATGCATACATCCTGGAGAGTACAGGCGTGAAGCCTGATAGGCATAACAAATACTGTAAATTGAAATCCACAGGAGGCTGAGCATGCACCGACAGGCCTTCATTCCCAACAGCCTAGGTCACAGGCACTTGATACTGGCACACTCTGCAGACGGTGTCAGAGTGCAAGCTTAAAACGAGAGTCCACCATTTTCACTCTCTTAATTATCACAGCAGCACTCAGCAAGTCCAACAAACATAGTAACAGAGCCATCATGCCCGCTAGTTACTTGGTGCAAATTTGCAAATGAAACAGATCCTACTCTCTTCTCAGAACTAGGATTCCACCTGGTTCCTGCCAATACCCAGCGACAGACAGCAGGTTCCTTGCTTTGGATGACGCGCTTGCCACTTCAATAGGCTCCGGTCTGGCATTACAGGCCGAGTCTGGAAGGCAGATAAGAAAGTAGGGTTCTGTGCTCCTTCACCTACACCTCTAGCTCCAGGTGAGGGTTAGTGTAGTGTAAGTAGCGCAAAGGGGTTAGTGTAGAGTAAGAAACCCTTGGCACTGTGTCCATCTGAAATTTTGCTCCTCATATTCTCATTCTGAGTGGTAGCTGTTTTCTGCACAGGAGACTCATTCCCCGAATCTAATGAAATGTGATCTAAGTCTTTTGAGATGCTGTTCACCAACAGAGTGCTAGACTCTAATGGGTGCTAGAAGTAAACTGAAAATGGTACTCTTTTTATCATCAGTGAATATTTTCTCCATGGGTGGTCTATAACACAACTAACAGTTGATGCAGTAGCGGCTGGCAGAAAACAAGGGTGGAGGGGCAGGGGGGAGAGGGGGTGGCGGGGGACAAAATACATTTTAGAAATATCACTTACGTGTTCTGCCGGCCACGTCTCTCCTCCGCTTCTCCAGTCCCGGAACCAGGAAGCACCCAGCCACCCCAAAGCCAATTACAACACTGCAATGCAGCGTTGTGATTGGTCTGAGCGCTCTGGGTCGGAGCTCAGATGGGGAATGGGGGCCTCTGCATGTTCCCCACCAGGCTGTGTAATGCAGCCTGGTGAGGAACATGCAAAGTGCGAATGACTGTTTGGCCAGGGCAAGACGGCCGGCCAAGCAGTCATGGGCACTTAGAGTGTGTGCAAACCACTCCTCCCCTGTGCCTCCAGCCCTGCCCTGCCCTAACCCAGCCCTGAACCTGCGAAAAATAAAATGATAATATCTACGTTATTATCATTTTATTTTTCCTGCTCAAAGTGCAGTGGTGCGACGCTCGTCCGCCTGATCGGAGGAGCCTCCCCTGAGTTGATGGCAGCTGATCACGAGCCATTTAGCACAGGCCTTCCCGTTCTACATAGGAAAATCCATAGAGTAAGTCATGGCTAGGTACCAGTGGCAAGCAGTGACTGTCAACACTGGTGGGGCGTAAAGGGAACTGAGTGACAAACTCAGTGGGGGCCAAAAATATAATTAAAAAATGTTTAAAACGTGGTTACCCGTGTTTCGCTCTCCTCCGTGGTTTCTTCTTTCTTCTAGCGTCAGTGTGACAGCAGCTCATGTAGCCTCAGGCAATCCCCTTCTGCAAATCCCAACGCTGCTCTCATGCTGCAGATAAGCAGCATGAGAGCAGCGCCAGGATTGGCTGGAGCGGGCTGCCTCAATGCTCCAATTTTAAAAGTGGTTTTATTAAATGCTTTCCACAATGTATCTAACTGTACTGTGACAACCCCTTAGCACCCCTTAATGCTTGCATCCCTAAATCCTTTCAGCCCTAAACTACCTCTTAAAACTACGAATCCCTGAACCATACCAATCCCTTCCTACCCCTTTATGCACCATTCCCTGTAACTAAAATCACCTTACTACCCCATAATGGTACCCTTTTATGAACCCTAAAAACCCTTACTACCGCTTAACGCTTCCTTTTCTCGAACCCTAAAAACAGCTTATCACTCCTTAACGCTGCCATTAGCAGTATCCTAAAAACCTCTTATTGTACATTAACGCTTCCCTCCCCTGACTTAAAAAATCCTTACTTTCCCTTATTGCAACCAATCCCTGCACCCTAAAAACCCTTGCTAACCCTTCTCACTGCCCTTTCTGAAACCTAAGAACCCATTACTACTCATTTACACTACACATCCCTGAACCCTAAAACACAATACTACCCCTTCAATGCTACCCTTCCCAGAACCCTAAAATCCCTTACTACCCCTTAGCGATACCCTTCCCTTAACCCTACCAACCCCTTACTACCCCTTAACATTATCCTCCCTGAATCTTAAAAACTCCTTAGTAGCCAGCCGCCATCTTGCCTACCGTACTGTAAATGCTTTGCTTGGCTTTAGCTGAAGGGTGCCCCCTTGTCCCTGTTCCCAGTACGCTTACCTCTGCCCTATAAGGCACAACATTTTTCGATTTTTTTGTAGCCAGAACTTGTTTTTATTCAACTTTTCAGTGCACAACACTTTTGACACAATTGTTTTGAAGTATGCTACCCCCACCCCGATATTTTTACTGCAAATCACTGCAGAATCTTCCATTTCCCCGTGGAGCGGCATCCGCTGAGCATTAAGTCCTGAGTACCTCTGCCACTGCAACTGTAGTTGTATTTCTTGGATTGAAACTTCTCTTCTTCTGCAGCCTGCAAGCATGATTATTGACCACTGCTCGACACTAATGAAGTCCATATCGTGTGGTCCCAAAACATGGCCGCTCAAAGCCAGATGTGCACCTCCCATTGAAGGAACTAAGGGGCCGAATCCGAGTTTAGCAGTCCTTCTGCGGCACCGCCAACGTTGCACCTGCAGGAGGACCGCCAAGCATGTGGTGCCCCCGCTTGCTGGATTCAGAGTTGAATCCAGGTTGGGCGGGCGGTGCTGTGGCGGTCTCACGGTGGCGGCTGTGTTAGGCTTCTAGAAAAGCCTTAACAGCAGACCGCCGTTGTGACAGCGCCTGCAGCCCATTCCTGCATGGTGTGCCATGCACCATGTCATGTATGCCACACCATGCAGGAACGAGGGTGCAATTCCAGGGGGACACAACATGTGCCCCCCGCATGCAGCCCCAGGTCCAGGATTGGCAGGGCGCCCTGTTAGGGCCCCCTTAGCTACCTCTCCGCCATCCTTTTTATGGCGAGCTCACCGCCCTGAAATGGGCGGTGGACAGGCAACTCGTAATATGCTCAGCAGTGCCGCAGCAGTACTGCCAGCCGCAGGATCCTAGAACCCGGTGGAGGAAGCGGTCCTGTGGCTGTCCAACCGCCACAGTCAAAATGCTGCGGGCGGACCCGCAGTGGTGGCAGTGGTCGGACTGCCACAGCGAGTACAGTGGGCCTGACGACCGCCGTACTCATAATGGCACCCTAAGTAAGCTACAGAACTGAGTGGCTGCTACTCGAACCTAACACTGCATGTTAGCTGTAGCCTTTAGGGTACACCTGCACAGTGCTTAATTTGTAAAATATTAAGTGCCAGGGCTCTGACCAGGAGGCCACTGCAGCTTGAACCACCCATTGCCCTTGTCATTGCTGCCAAAACAACTACTAACCATCTCTCTCGCATGTAAATGCGACAGTTCAGATTATTCCAGGTCCCCAAAGCTAAAGGAATGGCTGGGGAGGCAGGTATTAGCACTATTTTAATGTATATTGTATTCCTAAACAACCGTTGTTCTGCTCATCTCTAAATTAGATGAGCTGCGCCACCATGTGGTAGACTGTTCTAAGTATGGTGCTGACAATTAGGTGCCGTGCCGATCACCGGAAACCAATTAAGCGCCGGTGCTGAGCACCGGAAAGCACTGGCTCAAATTAAGCACTGCACCTGCAGCTGTATCCTTGTGTTGAAAGCACGCCCACCCTGACTGACCACAGCGATAGTTACATAGTAAATGCAATACTTACTTTAGATAGCAATTTAGGTAATAAGGCTTCTGAAAGTTCCAAATCATATTGCCTTAATGTAAATAAAGTCTTATTCCTTTTTCTAAAACAATAGCAGTGCTTGGACTTTACAGTTATTGCGAGTGATTCATGCACTAAGTGAACTAGCAATTCACCCCTACACCACCCCCCAAGATTAGGCCATGACTCTTTCACCTCCATCCTCATGAAAGTCAAAGCCCAAAGAGGAGGCATTGAGCAGTACAGTGAGCTTGCAGTAGAACCTGGCTCTGGGGATGTATGATGTAACAACGCGATCAATTCGATCGCGGTACATTACATCGCTGTCTTTACAACGCAAGTCGTTACCACGACTTGCGCTGTAGGGCGCTGGACTTAGGAATAGTATGATTTACTATTCCAACTCCAGCCTACGTACAGTAGGGAAGGTGTTGGAATAGTAAATCACACTATTCCTTAGTCTAGAGCGCCCTCCAGTGCAAGTCGTGGTAACGACTTGCGTTGTAAAAGCAGCGATCTAAATGTACTGCGGTGTTTTGACCGCGTTGTTAAGGTCGTTTCCCGGCTGTGGTGGTTCCAAGGACAATGGTAGTGCTTGTCACAAGGCTTGCCTAATCGCCCCTGAGGTTCAGAAGTTCTAAAGAACTGGCCTGAAGGGAGTGGGATTGCAGAAAGGAAGGGTTTTGAGAAAGTGTTACATTTATTGATAGGATATGGGAAAGTCCTTAGGCTAGAGTTCTCTTCCCCTGGCCATCCGATTGACAGGCAATGAGCTACGCTTTCGGAAAGCAATCAAGGCGTGGCTCTTCAAATAAATCAGATTAAATGGCGCTTTCCAGTTCTGTTAGGATGTTTCCTCTTACCCAGCGCTGAGATGCCTTTGGGTCGCCATGTGCTTTATAAGTCATAAAAATGGAAAATAGACATAGAAATAGAGTTAATGCAAGGTATAGTTTGTAGGCTAGTGTTTGGGCTAATGTTAGGATAAGGGATAGAGTTGAGCATAAGGAAAGTGTGAAGATAAGTCTATAACTAAAGTTTAGTGTTACAGTTAGGGCTACCAATGGGCTGATAATGGGTAAGTAATAGGAGTTAGGGGTAGGGTACTTCATAGTGTTGTAAAAATGGTTAGAAATAGCATTAGGATTAGAGGTTGGGAGTAAAGGTAGGAAAATGGGGTAGCATGGGGTGAGATTTGGTGTTAGGCTTAGGGATAAGATTATGGCTACGAGGTCTCAGTTAGGAGTTAGGTTTAGGAGGTTTAGGAGTTAGGTATTAAGGTTTAAAGAACTTCTCTGCATGGGGAAAGAAGTAGTTACCACTAGAGATTACATTTTAAGAGAGAAACATTGGGTTGTTTAAATAGGTAAAACATTCTCTTTTAGCTTTTCCTAACTATTTGTATTTTACATTTAAGGTGTAAATGTTTCTACCATAAAGTTTCTCACTTGAAGTTTCGAACTTTTAGTTTTCAAAAGTTTTTCCTGAATTAGCAATCTAGATTTGACAGTCAGAAACAGTCCACCCCTAGTCTATTTGCAGTTTCACTTACCTGTACAATTAATTCTTAGATATGCCCCACTGGGAGCCTAAGGGTTACTCTGTACTGAGCTCTAGTACAGAGAGGGTCTGCTGCCATCAATCTTAGATCACTGAAGCAGTAGGGATTGTTAAAAATCCAAGTGTTACACAAAGAACAAGTGTAGCATATAACCCACATCCATTCAGCAAGAGTGATAAGGGTGTTGTACGTAGCTTGTGGTGCATTTTGGAGCACACGTCACAAATATGTCACTAAAGCATGATGTGGTACCACACTGCCATTTACAGTCCGCATACTTTCCATTCAAATGGCCTCTACATTTGCACAGACATGCAGATTTATTGGTGAAACTATATTGCACACAAACGATAATGTGTGGAAAATGAGTTTCAACGTATATTTATCATTTGCGCATCACCAAGTAAACAGCGGCGGCTCCTCAACAATGGTGGAGCAGCGTCGTCCCACTGGCTCAGAGCCAGCAGCTGAAAAATAAAATTATATTTTATGATCGCTTTATTTTTCAGCTGCTGGCTGAGTCAGCGTGTGTAGGAAAGGGTGGGGCTGAGCCATGGAAGGGAGGAGGAATGGAGTGGTATGTGCACTTCTAAGTGTGCATGTCTGTTTGGCCGGGCCGTCTTAGGTTAGGTTAGTTAGGTTTCTCCAACCCAGCTGTATTGCACAGCTGGGTTGGAGAAACAGCACAGACTCACTGTGCCTGAGTGAACGTTAAACCAGCCAGCTCAGCCCCGCGCTGCAGTCATGCAGCATGAAAGCAGCGCGGGATTGCACAGGGAGTCTCTGATACTGTCCCAGTGTCTGCTGGGACTAGGAAGCAGATGAACACGAGGCACGAGGCGGCCAGCAGCTTCAGCTAAATCTTTTTTTTTTACTATTAAATCCCCCCTGAACTCCCCCTTGCCGTCCCCCCTCCGCCCCTCCACCCGCCACACCACTTTTTGTTTGTGTCAGCCGCCACTGCAAGTAAAATGTCTTGATTTGTTTTCATCCTAATAAAACCTTTGTTTTCCATTACAATTAAGAAAAAAAAAGTGTGCTTCATTTATGCTTTCCTAACTGCTGATATATTTTGAAGTATATGTACAGTTCATTTACATATTCAAATGTTGTGTTAGAAAACAAAATGGCATTCTACAGCCTTTTCTTTACACTCCCTGTACCGCAGCAAGATTGTCATGTAGTTGACCTGACACAATCCTCTCACTTTGCAAAGAAAAGTAAACACTAATCACAATGATAAAATAAGCAGCAAATTGTCATAAAACAGAGCATGACATTGGACCTCTGCCTTTGAATGCACAGCCCACGTGACAAGATAAATCCAAAATTTACAGGCACCGTTATTGCTCATTCACCTTCTGAACTTCAGCATTGGTATTTTGGGGGTGCTGCAGCATCCCCTGCACCTCGACTTGCAGTGCCTATGCTGACACTAGTGGACCACAGGCTGCCTTGGCACTCTGGGACATCACAGAATAGGGAGTTGTTGCCGTCGCGGCTGGTGCTGGTAAGCGCGGTGGGGCGGTGGAGCGGGGCGGGGGTGGGGGTCGACAGACGACAGAATAGGTTTTATTTATTTATTTAAATTTACCTATTCCGTCGTCTGTCGACTTTCATCCTCCCACCACACCCCAGCCCCGCCTCACCACGCTCACCTGCGCCAGCCGCCGCTGAGTTGTTGTAATATGAGTTGAGTTATTAGCACTGCAGAAAAGTCATCAATAATTCTAGAACGTTTAAGGGTCTGCGCTCGGGATTGGAGCTCGAGGGAAAAATGTATATGATGATGTAAAAGTGGCAGCTGGTGCCAGTGACTGCGGAGGTGTACAGCAGTGACTCGTTTTGGGCTTTTCTCATAAACAAGCCTCATAAACTTACTTGACATTCATCGTTGATTACCACAGGAGTCTAATCGGAAGTATGTACAACACACAGAAATACTCAAGAAACAGACATTGCAGCATAAAGCACATATGCACAGCCCAGAAAGCTGCTTTCCAAGGGACCAGAGCAATTGCTACACCCCATAGCATCAAGTGGGATCTTACACAACCCATGTCCTTCCTAGGAACTCTTAAGCGAGTCTGGCACCTTAGAATCCCCCATTCCAGGCTCCAGTTTCGTCGGTAAAGATTTTGTTGACAGGCTTGGTGGGTAGATCTGGTTTCTCATTAGGTAAGGAGTTCAGGGCCAAAAGTGGCAGCTGAGCTGAGTGTCTTATTTCTGAGATTGACAGACATGTTTGGCTCACTGGTCCTCTACCAGGAGGTGGCGGAACATTCTTTGGAAAATGGAAGGAGGCTATCTGAGAAATATCGCCACCCTATCCACCCACTCCGCCCGGGCTCATGACGTGACAAAAGGTTCAGGTTCACCGACTGGCCAGAGAACATAGCATTTTGTGTTGAGTAGTGTTAAATGCTGTTCAAAATTCGCCAGCCACTACGCAATGTGACTTGCCTCTATTTATTCAGGGGGGACTCCTCCGCAATGGAGGAGGAGCGTCGCACCACTCGCTCAGAGCCAGCAAGTGAAAAATAAAAAGATATTCTATCATTGTCTTATTTTTCACCTGCTGGCTGAGCCAGCGTGCGTGGGGAGGGGCTGGGCTGGGGCTATGGGAGGGGAAGGAGGACTAGTTTGTGCACTTCTAAGTGCGCATGTATGTTTGGCCGGCCAAACACACATGCACACTTAGGTTTCTCCAACTTGGCTGTAATGAACAGCTGGGCTGGAGAAACAGCACAGACTCCCTGTCCTGAGTGGAGCGTCAAAGCAGCCTGCTCAGGCCAATCCCAGTGCTGCTCTCATAGCATTTTCACAGGGAGTCTGTGATGCGACCAGGGAGAAGAAAACTGAGGCGCAACGCGTAAGGCGGCTGGCAGCTTCAGGTAAGTCTTCCTTTTTAGGTCGAGCCTCGAGTAGCGCGCAAGCGCTGCTTAGAGGCGAAGACTTAATGTAAGCGAGTTTTCAAAGCAGTCCAAGAAACGCTCGTGCGTCGTGGCTGGCCTTTTTGAGATGGGTACGCGCGGCAAACATGTGTTTCCAATTATCGTGCCCAGACGCGGGCGCGATAAGTGGAAACACATGTCTGCCGCGCGTACTCATCCAAAGGCCAGCCACGACGCACGAGCGTTCTTGGGACTGCTTTGCAGGCTGCCGCGCTCGCTCGCCCCCGCTCCATGTCCCCCGATGCGCCCCGTAGTTTTCGGCTTTGCTCACCTTCTGCGGCTCACCGCTCGCGGCCCCCGCTCCCCACATGATTTCCGTCGCTCGCCGCCTCGTTCCCATGTCTCCCCACATGATTTCCGTCGCTCGTTGCTTTTTTTCACAGGTGAGTGATCTAGAGTTATTTGACCTCGAACACTGCAACCCCAGTACTTTCTTGGCAATGATTTATTCAAATCTCCTAGGTTCCATTACGATGGGTTGGGTAATACTGTGGTGGTTGCCTGAAATTGCACATTCAGCTAGTTGTTTCCATGAGCATGTTTTTTTTGGCTTGTTTTTGGAAATTGCTGCCAGGGGAGACGAGGCGCTCGAACTGTTCTGTGCTGTTTTTGTTTGATAAAATCATTCCTTCCTGTAAACGCTCTGGTCTCTAGGAGCAGAGGGCTCTGTGAGACCGTTCTAGAGCCTCCGGCGAGAGAAGCCCTCTAAAACCCTTTAAAATATTTGTTTTCTGGGTGACTGATCAGTTGTCAGACGTGAACCTGTAGGCTCTGTGTAACAGGAAGATTAGCTCTATTGATGCCTGAGCCTGTGAGATCTGTGTAACCCGAGAGACGGCTATAATGACGGAGCCTGTGAAATCTATGTAACTTGAGAGATAGCACCGATGGCTGAGGCGGCAGCCTGTGATATCTATGTAACCTGAAAGACAGCACTAGTGACTAAGCCCTGAGCCTGTGAGGTCTGTGTAATATGAGAGACCGGACTAGTGAGCCCTGAGCTTGTGATGTCTGTGTAACCTGAGAGACAGCACTGGTGGCTGAGGTGGGAGTCTGTGACATCTGTGTACCCTGAGATACAGCACTAGTGACTGAACACGGAGCCTGTGAGATCTGTGTAACCTGAGATACAGCACTAGTGACTGAACACTGAGCCTGTGAGATCTGTGTAACCTGAGCTACAGCACTAGAGACTGAACACTGAGCCTGTGATATCTGTGTAACCTGAGAGATAGCACTGGTGGCTGAGGTGGGAGCCTGTGAGATCTGTGTAAGCCAAGAGACAGGACTAGTAACTGCACCCTGAGCCTGTGAGGTCTATGTAACTTGAGAGATAGCACTGATGGATGAGGCGGGAGTTTATGAGATCTATGTAAACTGAGATACAACGCTAGTGACTGAGCCCTGAGCCTGGGAGATCTGTGTAAACTGTAAGATGCTCTACTGGCTGTTGCTGTCATCTGTAACATGTATGTAACCTGGGAGGCATCTCTGCTGGCTAACGCCTCAACCTGTAAGAAATGTATAAATCTAAAGACAGCTCTGCTTGTATAAACTTGCATGGTAGGTTCAGAGTAAGCTTTCGGCTATCTCTGCCGGTGAAGGCCTGGACCTGTATAACCGTGTCATCGGAGTAAGCTTTGTTGGCATTGGCCTGATCTGGGGCCACTGGAATTATGCAATTCTGTGGCTGTGGCTTTTTTTTTGCATAATTATGGATTTGCCACATAATCCAGATCTGCAGATTTTAACCCAAAAATTTTCTCTAGCTCAAACCGATCAAAAGTTACTAAAAATGTTGCAGCATGTTTTCGCACACAGTGGAAAGCCCTTAGTGAAGGTTAACTGGTCATCTTACAGGTCCCTATTTCTGTATTTTTCTGTTAAACTGGTACTAATGAGGAGAAATCTTCCCCAGACAGTATTACCATTCCGTATAATACATGCGGCCCTGGCCTGGGCCTGGGCCTGGGCCTATTCTATCTTTGTAACTGAGGGCTAACTCGAATCACTGAGCCCTGAGTCGCTATGATTTGTGTACAGGGTGAGCTTACTGCTAGGATACACCTGAGTTGTAATACGTGGTTAATCTGTGGGTAGTTCTATTGTCTGAGATTTAAGCCTGTATGATCGGTGTAATCTAGAGGTTGCTCCACTGCCTGAGGTCTGAGGCTGTGCATTCTTTGGGACCTGCGGGATAGCTCCACTGTATAAGGACTAAGCGGTCTGTCGTGTCTGTGCCTACAGAGAACAAGCGAAACCCATGAATATTTAGGGACCAGGGGTGCATAGTGCTTTAAAGGAACAGAGGTCCCTAAAGAGAACTTATCTAGGCGTTTAACTGGGAAAACAATTATGACCAGACATGCGGTCAATTTGAAAAATACAATCACATTTATTAGACAATTTAGTCAAATCGGTGGGAGAAAACACAAATGACACAAAATTAAATGAGCAGAACAAAAACAGAAAAACTCAGGCAATAGTGTGTGACATAAGTCAAAACATTTAATTTATTTAATTAAATTTAAAGCAACACTTCTGCCCCTATGTGCCTTACTCTGTACATTATAATATGGGTCAGTGTGCGAGAGTCGACGTTTCGATCCTTACAAAATAACAGGATCGTCATCTGTGTCTGTGCCCTCAGATTTAAAACAGTGGGTTCTAACCTGTTGCCTGCTTCAGATTACCTTGGACAGGTTGTCAAATAGCCTCCTGAGACTGTGTGCGTCCCCATCAAAGGGTGCATTACACACCTGATTGGATGTCCTTGGATCACCACAGTGCTTAGAGACGCTGCAACTCGTCTGGAGCTAGGCCCTTCACATCAGCACTGCTTCCCTACTCTCGTCAGTGAAAATGTATTGGGGTACCAACATTATGTGTATTTGTAGGTCGAGCTTATCACTCAGGAGGATATCCTGCACCTGAAGAAGGACGGTGCGATCCTGGCTGGGACCTATTGTAAGAACCAGGTTTTCAGCCTTTTTTGCGGGATTCAGGGACTGAGCTGGTGGCTCTAATGTGCCGGGGAAGGTCGTTCCAGGCTTTGGTAGCCAGGTGGAAGAATCCATTCTCGCCGGCTTTGGCTCTTCGGATTCGGGGTACATGGGCGAGCAAGAGGTTGGCAAAGTGGAGGTTGCTGCTAGGGGAGAGGATGTGGTCTTATGTCTAGAGCGGTCGACCTCGGTGCTGGGGAACTGGGTTCGAGTCTCGGCAAGGATGCTCAACATCATTTATTCTGGGCAAATCACTTAATCTCCCCGTGCCTAACAAAAAACAAGCATTGGCATAGCCAATAGGTCTCGCCTTTGGGACCTTATAAGTTTTTAGCCATGCAACAGTTGATGTTATTGCACCAAGGATATTGTGCTGCATAACTAAATACTTATAAGGTCCCAAAAGCGAGACCTATTGGCTATGCCAATGCTTGTTTTAAATTACTGTTAAACTGCGCCCCGCGCCCCCCTCCCCTGCTCCCCCCTCCCCTGCTCCCCCCAGTCCCCATCTAACCTCCTCACCACTTTTTGTTTGTGGCGGCCGCCACTGTATTTATTACTAAACACAACCTAATATAATGTCAACGGACCATTCTGAGCCCCATCAACTAACATCCCGGAAGGGTAAAAGGCACCCACATTCTGAATGCGCTACAAATGGTGGAAAGTACTATAGACATGCACATAAAACTACACACACTCTAAGCAACTGGTGCCACCCATATTTGGTAATACCGTGCAATGTTCGTATATGTACTGAATCACATGACCTCACACTTTCATTTACATTGCACCTCCAGATGCACAGTTGCTTCTCTCTAGTTAAGGTTCACGCCTCACTCCATAGAAAATACCACTCACCTGGACCAATTTACACTTGCGGAAACAACACTCAAAGCATCATTCTTTGGCGTGCCATATTTGATGTAGAAATGGTTCTAAAGTTATAAGGGGAGTCCCAAAGCATGTCACGTTTCAATTAAACATTGGTTCTCCCATTGAAAACTTTGGGCATGCAAAACTCCAAAATCACTTCCTGAAAGTTTAATAGCACGATAGACTTTACGTCATTCAGTGCCTATTTCTTGGTTTGATGATTTTTTAGCCCACTCATTCCTGAGATATCAACAAAAAATGTGGTTGTTTACTGCGCACACAAAAGTAGTATGTTCTTTGTTCGGTATGTCTGGATAAAAATAGAGAATCCTTTGCAAACAACGAAAAATAACCGCTGCATGAGCGCTCTGTTCTTTCCTTCAGATGTTCGTGAACAAAGGAAAACAAATACAAACTCATCTCAGCGTAGTATCTGATGCTACATTATGCATAAGAGGGAGGCCAAGGCCAGCTCACTTATGCCTTGTCCAATAGGCCAGTCAGAGATCAAAAAAGTAGCAAGGCCAATGGGTGTGACGTGCGTGTACTATTTCGAAAGTGCTTGTGTCTGATAATCTGGAACTCATGCAGCACCAGGTAGCTTAACATCTTCGCAGTTGGGTGGATTTAAAGTCGTCAGAGGTGAATAGGTTCCACAGCCTCGAATAAACCATGTACATGTTCCAATAGCATACTTATATTTTTGGTGTGGATTTTGAGGCCAGGCGAGCAACACTCTGGGGCAGATTTACAAGCCCCTTGCGACACATTTGCGCCGCTGTTGCGCCACTTTTTGTGACGCAGCGGCGGTGTAAATAATGCGCCACATTGCGGCCCATTTACAACGTGACGCATCTAGGGAGGTGCGTCAACTTGTAAAGCCCTTCACCACATTATACCTGCGTCAGGTATAATGTATGCAGGGTGGGCGTTCCCACGCGGGAAAGCCTCGTAGAAGTGATGCAGTGAAATCTACAAGATTTCAGTGCGCCACTTCTAGGACGCCACTGCGTCAAAACCCTCCACCTGCTTGGAGCAGGCGTAAGGAGTGACCCAGTGTATTAGAAATAGGCCTCCCCATGCATTGCTGGAGTTGCGTCATGCTTGCGACACAACTCCAGCAATGCGTGACTTTTGCGCCGACAGATGTGTCAGAATTACTGACGTATCTGTCAATCCTTGCGCCATGGTGCGCCGTATTGTAAATACGACACATCCAAGGTGGCGCAAGGGTTTCGCACGCAGATGCAGGGAAACTGACGCATCTCTGTTCTAACGCAGAGATGCGTCAGTTTCTTGTAAATAAGCCCCTCTGTTTCTGTACTCTTTTTGAAAGACCTTCTATACTCTTCCATGCTACTTCGTTGATGCTCACCATCCATTCCTTCCACTGTATTCTAGTTTTTTGTGCTTCCATACAAATCTCTTAAAGCAATTCTAGAGATCAGTTATGGTAGGAGGTGGTATGTCCTCTGGAGACATACACTCTAGGTATTCTAATTGTGCTTGTGGAATTTATCCAGTCCGAGAATGATGTCAAAAACTGCTATGTTATGTTATACTGATTTGTATAGCGCATTAATCACCCAAGAGGGTATACAGGTGCTTGGGCAGGAGTGTATGTTTGTGGTCCTCAAGGAACCATTGCCCCCACGCATTTTATTTTTAGGACCTGGTAAGGGAGGGGGAGAGAGGGCAGATTGGATCATTGTATAGAACAGGAGACTGGCCTGATCTCAGACTTCAACCTAACCACCTTATATTAAATCCTGCAACCACATCTTAACCCTGTATATGATTGAAGATGGTTGAAAGATATCTCCCAGTTTTGGAGAAACAATGCAAGATAAAGTGAGATCTTATGTTTGCTGACTTGAATGTTTTGTCTGAGGTTTATCGGCCATGTGTTGTATGACTAAAGCAAAGAGCAACTGGGTTTGATGATGTACACCTTTCTAGTTCATTAATATATCTCGAATGGTTGAGGGATAATGTTATTAGTCATGACTGATGGTCCTGCTAGGATTCAACTTGCAAATTGAGGATCCTCAAGCTAAAATACTAATGTATGAAGCAAAGTCTCACTGCATGCAGTCTAGGGCCTTCTTGACATCCAGGGAAACAACCACATCAGTGGTATTTTCATTTGCCATCACACAGATCAGGACATGAAACCTTTTGTCCATCGAATGACAGCCCTAAGAGAATGGCCTTGTCCAGTCTCAGGCCATGAATTTCACCAGCATCTTAGGATTTGGCATTTACCAGAGAGAAAGGCCAGTAAGAACTGCAGCGGATGGCATCTTTCCAAGTTTTTTTAACAAGAATTACAGAGACTGGTATAGATCTCGTCATCCTGTCAAAGTCGAACGCCCCTAAAAACACCATGGCAATATTGTGAGACACCTTTTCTGGAAATCAATGATAACATTTGATGTGAAGGCATCACAATTATTTTGTGTGTTAAGTTACGTAAACATTTTGATTCAGGGGCAATATGGCATAAATGCACTCAATAAGACACAAGATTCTACTGGACAATTTATGAACAGGTCACCAAAACATTCTGATTGACGATTATTAGTGTGATCTGGCTTCTCTGACCTCAAGCTGCCAAGAGACTAAAATAAAGGAAACCTATAGTTTCCCTAAGTCATGAAATTAATCACATCTCATAAACTACTTAAAATTTAGAACTGGAACGGAGGAGGATCCCGCAAACCTGAAGGCAGACTTCCCGAGTCTCTTGTTAACACCTCATATCCTATGGTTTCCTCATAATGCTCCATTTTTTCACATACTTTCCTAGAACATGCCAGCTAATCTAAGCAGTCATATTAGTTGTTTACTTAGATAAACAACCCGTAGGTGCTGCTGCCTATCCACTCTGGCTGTAAAGGGAAGTTAATTGCTAGTGACTGGCCAGTTATTACAGATGTAGAAGAAAAATAACTGTACTGCAGCTTAGGTAAAGTATAATTGTATGCATTTATTTTGCTATCACAAAATGGGGAGACACACAAAAAGAAGTTCTCTTGATAGCTGCCCCCTGGTGAGTGGGGGCACCATGTGCGGTGCCTGCCACACGGTGCAGGCGGTCACATCCAAATCAGACTGTCGGAACCACTGATCTATGGTCGGGCGGTTCCAGACCGATACGGTGTTGGGCTGACGCAAGTCCGCCCGACATTGTAATCAGGGCCACAGTTTGATTGATCTGAATATAATTATGTGTGAGTGTGTGTATATATATATATATATATATATATATATATATTCACTGAAAAAACCATAGGTTTCAGACACGTTATAGTTAGAAATTAGCATTTAAAAAACCTTTGAAATTCACTGAAAAAACCACAGGTTTTAGGGACAGTTATAGTTAGTTGGACATTTCACTCGTACAAAACCCGTGAAATTCCCCCGTTATAGTTAGTTCAGCTAACTATAACTCGCGCCCCGCAATGCACTGCTGATGACGTCACATATTACATCACTCATGACATGGTCAGTGACATCACTGATGACATCACTGATGACATCATGCAGTGACTGTGTGTTTCTGTAAAGTTTAAATATGTTTAATATATATAGGCAAAGGCGTATTGAAGAATGACTGGGTGTATAAGTGTCTCAATGGATGATTGAGTAGGTGCGTGACTGACTCTACAAGTGAGTGATTAAACGTATCTTACTGAATGCATGGGTTACTGACTAAACTGTGTGAATGTCTGTATCCGTCTGTCTGTTGGTGTATAAGTGGATGCATGGATTTGCGAATAGCTACATGAGTGTCTATATGGGTTATTGATTGGTTCTCTGAGTATCTGTATGGGTGCCTGTGTGTTTGTGTGGGTGGGGTATGTGTGACTCTGTACATAGATGTGTGAGTGGGTGATTCACTGGGTGCATGATTTGAAGAGTGCATCTGTGATGGACTGCTTGGGTGGGTGAGTGTGTGTATGGGTGTGTTAGTGAGTGAATGTATATCTCAGTGGTACATGTGCGAGTAACTACATATGTAAAAGGCAGTATATATGTGTGTTAGAGTATTTAAAAGGCTATACGTGAGAGTGTGTGATTGTGAGAGTGGCTGTATGGATGCGTGTGTGCTTGTATCAGTTATTGTATAAGAGCGTAAGAATGTGCTAGTATTTGTATGAGTAAGTGAGCTGGTGTGTGTATAACTGTATAGGTGAGTAAATGGGTGTGTGATTATTTTTTGCATGACTGACTAGGTGTGTGAGTACCTCTATGGATGAGTGGCGGTCTGTGAGTGTTTATATAGCTGTATGAGTGCATATGATAGTCCTGTACTGAGTGACCATAAGTATGAGTAACTGTACGGGTGAGTGAGTAGATGTGTGTGTGTGTGTAGACCTAAGAATCAGTGAGTGGGTATGTAGTTATTGGTATTGGAGTGTGTATGGTTTTGAGAATGGCAGTCTGTAATTTAGAGTGGGTGTATCAAAAGTTATATTAGGGTGTCAGAAGATGCATGAAATTATCACATGGATGATGTCATCAGTGATGTCATCAGTGATGTCATTTGAGATGTCATCAGTGATGTCACTGACCATGTCATGAGTGATGTAATATGTAACATCATCAGCAGTGCATTGCGGGGGCGCGAGTTATAGTTAGCTGAACTAACTATAACGGGGGAATTTCACGGGTTTTGTACGAGTGAAATGTCCAACTAACTATAACTGTCCCTAAAACCTATGGTTTTTTCAGTGAATTCCAAAGGTTTTTTAAATGCTAATTTCTAACTATAACGTGTCTGAAACCTATGGTTTTTTCAGTGAATTTCAAAGGTTTTTTAAATGCTAATTTCTAACTATAACGTGCCTGAAACCTATGGTTTTTTCAGTGAATTTCAAAGGTTTTTCAAATGCTAGTTTGTAACTATGCCTACAGAAGTAGGACATGTGAAGAAAGAAGAAAAAACGCACAGAAAGAAGCAAAACAAATGTCGAAAGAAACAGAAGTCCACAAAGACGAAGAAAAATCCAGGAAGAAGCAAGACATGTGCAGAAAGAACCAACAGAGGAGCAGAAAGAGGCCTTGTTGCAAAATCATCCTGTGCCCACAACTTTTCCAGAAGTGTACTGGTGGTAACTGACTCTGACTGCAAGACCACTGACTCATTGTCAGTGAAATTGCTCTCCCACCCTCGCAGCTCCACCATTAAGTGAGGCCTGCCCCTGCACTCTCGAGTGTTGGTGATCGAGGCCCTCCTCCACCCGCAGGTTTCCCTGCGCCTCATCCCTGGTGGTCCAGTGGACCTCTGTCTCCTTCCTCTCACTCTGCTCTTTCTCTCGTTTTTCTACCCTTTTCTATCTTTCACCTTTCTGCACTTTTCTGCATCTCTGCTCTTTTGTGCCTTATTTCTGCTCATTTTCCCTTCCTATCGCTCTGCCCTTTCACTCGTTTTCACTCGTTTTTCTACACTCTTTTATCTTTCACCTTTCTGCACTTTTCTGCATCTCTGCTCTTTTGTGCCTTATTTCTGCCTATTTTCCCTTTTTTCTTTATCCCTTATTTCCTCCCTTTATCTTTCCCCGCCGCTGCTGCCCCCGCGGCCCCTCCCCCCCAGCGCGACCGGCCCAATCCAGCTCCCCTCCCCGCTCCCGCCTCCCAGCTGTCCAGCCCTCCCCGACCCCTACTTAATGGCAGACACTGCGGGGACAGGCGAGCAAGACCACTGACTCATTGTCAGTGAAATTGCTCTCCCACCCTCGCAGCTCCACCATTAAGTGAGGCCTGCCCCTGCACTCTCGAGTGTTGGTGATCGAGGCCCTCATCCACCCGCAGGTTTCCCTGTGCCTCATCCCTGGTGGTCCAGTGGACCTCTGTCTCCTTCCTCTCACTCTGCTCTTTCACTCGTTTTTCTACCCTTTTCTATCTTTCACCTTTCTGCACTTTTCTGCATCTCTGCTCTTTTGTGCCTTATTTCTGCTCATTTTCCCTTCCTCTCGCTCTGCCCTTTCACTCGTTTTCACTCGTTTTTCTACCCTCTTTTATCTTTCACCTTTCTGCCCTTTTCTGCATCTCTGCTCTTTTGTGCCTTATTTCTGCTCATTTTCCCTTCCTCTCGCTCTGCCCTTTCACTCGTTTTCACTCGTTTTTCTATCCTCTTTTATCTTTCACCTTTCTGCACTTTTCTGCATCTCTGCTCTTTTGTGCCTTATTTCTGCCTATTTTCCCTTTTTTCTTTATCCCTTATTTCCTCCCTTTACCTTTCCCCGCCGCTGCTGCCCCCCGGCCCCTCCCCCCCAGCGCGACCGGCCCAATCCAGCTCCCCTCCCCGCTCCCGCCTCCCGGCTGTCCAGCCCTCCCCGACCCCTACTTAATGGCTGCCACTGCGGGGACAGGCGAGCAAGACCACTGACTCATTGTCAGTGAAATTGCTCTCCCACCCTCGCAGCTCCACCTTTAAGTGAGGCCTGCCCCTGCACTCTCGAGTGTTGGTGATCGAGGCCCTCCTCCGCCCGCAGGTTTCCTGCGCCTCATCCCTGGTGGTCCAGTGGACCTCTGTCTCCTTCCTCTCACTCTGCTCTTTCACTCGTTTTTCTACCCTTTTCTATCTTTCACCTTTCTGCACTTTTCTGCATCTCTGCTCTTTTGTGCCTTATTTCTGCTCATTTTCCCTTCCTCTCGCTCTGCCCTTTCACTCGTTTTCACTCGTTTTTCTACCCTCTTTTATCTTTTACCTTTCTGCACTTTTCTGCATCTCTGCTCTTTTGTGCCTTATTTCTGCTCATTTTCCCTTCCTCTCGCTGTGCCCTTTCACTCGTTTTCACTCGTTTTTCTACCCTCTTTTATCTTTCACCTTTCTGCACTTTTCTGCATCTCTGCTCTTTTGTGCCTTATTTCTGCCTATTTTCCCTTTTTTCTTTATCCCTTATTTCCTCCCTTTACCTTTCCCCGCTGCTGCTGCCCCCGCGGCCCCTCCCCCCAGCGCGACCAGCCCAATCCAGCTCCCCTCCCCGCTCCCGCCTCCCAGCTGTCCAGCCCTCCCCGACCCCTACTTAATGGCGGCCACTGCGGGGACACGCGAGCAAGACCACTGACTCATTGTCAGTGAAATTGCTCTCCCACCCTCGCAGCTCCACCATTAAGTGAGGCCTGCCCCTACACTCTCGAGTGTTGGTGATCGAGGCCCTCCTCCACCCCCAGGTTTCCCTGCGCCTCATCCCTGGTGGTCCAGTGGACCTCTGTCTCCTTCCTCTCACTCTGCTCTTTCACTCGTTTTTCTATCCTTTTCTATCTTTCACCTTTCTGCACTTTTCTGCATCTCTGCTCTTTTGTGCCTTATTTCTGCTCATTTTCCCTTCCTCTCGCTCTGCCCTTTCACTCGTTTTCACTCGTTTTTCTACCCTCTTTTATCTTTCACCTTTCTGCACTTTTCTGCATCTCTGCTCTTTTGCGCCTTATTTCTGCTCATTTTCCCTTCCTCTCGCTCTGCCCTTTCACTCGTTTTCACTCGTTTTTCTACCCTCTTTTATCTTTCACCTTTCTGCACTTTTCTGCATCTCTGCTCTTTTGTGCCTTATTTCTGCCTATTTTCCCTTTTTTCTTTATCCCTTATTTCCTCCCTTTACCTTTCCCCGCCGCTGCTGCCCGCGCGGCCCCTCCCCCCAGCGCGACCGGCCCAATCCAGCTCCCCTCCCCGCTCCCGCCTCCCAGCTGTCCAGCCCTCCCCGACCCCTACTTAATGGTGGCCACTGCGGGGACAGGCGAGCAAGACCACTGACTCATTGTCAGTGAAATTGCTCTCCCACCCTCGCAGCTCCACCATTAAGTGAGGCCTGCCCCTGCACTCTCGAGTGTTGGTGATCGAGGCCCTCCTCCACCCGCAGGTTTCCCTGCGCCTCATCCCTGGTGGTCCAGTGGACCTCTGTCTCCTTCCTCTCACTCTGCTCTTTCTCTCGTTTTTCTACCCTTTTCTATCTTTCACCTTTCTGCACTTTTCTGCATCTCTGCTCTTTTGTGCCTTATTTCTGCTCATTTTCCCTTCCTATCGCTCTGCCCTTTCACTCGTTTTCACTCGTTTTTCTACCCTCTTTTATCTTTCACCTTTCTGCACTTTTCTGCATCTCTGCTCTTTTGTGCCTTATTTCTGCCTATTTTCCCTTTTTTCTTTATCCCTTATTTCCTCCCTTTACCTTTCCCCGCCGCTGCTGCCCCCGCGGCCCCTCCCCCCAGCGCGACCGGCCCAATCCAGCTCCCCTCCCCGCTCCCGCCTCCCAGCTGTCCAGCCCTCCTCGACCCCTACTTAATGGCGGCCACTGCGGGGACAGGCGAGCAAGACCACTGACTCATTGTCAGTGAAATTGCTCTCCCACCCTCGCAGCTCCACCATTAAGTGAGGCCTGCCCCTGCACTCTCGAGTGTTGGTGATCGAGGCCCTCCTCCACCCGCAGGTTTCCCTGCGCCTCATCCCTGGTGGTCCAGTGGACCTCTGTCTCCTTCCTCTCACTCTGCTCTTTCACTCGTTTTTCTACCCTTTTCTATCTTTCACCTTTCTGCACTTTTCTGCATCTCTGCTCTTTTATGCCTTATTTCTGCTCATTTTCCCTTCCTCTCGCTCTGCCCTTTCACTCGTTTTCACTCGTTTTTCTACCCTCTTTTATCTTTCACCTTTCTGCCCTTTTCTGCATCTCTGCTCTTTTGTGCCTTATTTCTGCTCATTTTCCTTTCCTCTCGCTCTGCCCTTTCACTCGTTTTCACTCGTTTTTCTATCCTCTTTTATCTTTCACCTTGCTGCACTTTTCTGCATCTCTGCTCTTTTGTGCCTTATTTCTGCCTATTTTCCCTTTTTTCTTTATCCCTTATTTCCTCCCTTTACCTTTCCCCGCCGCTGCTGCCCCCGCGGCCCCTCCCCCCAGCGCGACCGGCCCAATCCAGCTCCCCTCCCCGCTCCCGCCTCCCAGCTGTCCAGCCCTCCTCGACCCCTACTTAATGGCGGCCACTGCTGGGACAGGCGAGCAAGACCACTGACTCATTGTCAGTGAAATTGCTCTCCCACCCTCGCAGCTCCACCATTAAGTGAGGCCTGCCCCTGCACTCTCGAGTGTTGGTGATCGAGGCCCTCCTCCACCCGCAGGTTTCCCTGCGCCTCATCCCTGGTGGTCCAGTGGACCTCTGTCTCCTTCCTCTCACTCTGCTCTTTCACTCGTTTTTCTACCCTTTTCTATCTTTCACCTTTCTGCACTTTTCTGCATCTCTGCTCTTTTGTGCCTTATTTCTGCTCATTTTCCCTTCCTCTCGCTCTGCCCTTTCACTCGTTTTCACTCGTTTTTCTACCCTCTTTTATCTTTCACCTTTCTGCACTTTTCTGCATCTCTGCTCTTTTGTGCCTTATTTCTGCCTATTTTCCCTTTTTTCTTTATCCCTTATTTCCTCCCTTTACCTTTCCCCGCCGCTGCTGCCCCCGCGGCCCCTCCCCCCAGCGCGACCGGCCCAATCCAGCTCCCCTCCCCCTCCCGCCTCCCAGCTGTCCAGCCCTCCCCGACCCCTACTTAATGGCGGCCACTGCGGGGACAGGCGAGCAAGACCACTGACTCATTGTCAGTGAAATTGCTCTCCCACCCTCGCAGCTCCACCATTAAGTGAGGCCTGCCCCTGCCCCTGCACTCTCGAGTGTTGGTGATCGAGGCCCTCCTCCACCCGCAGGTTTCCCTGCGCCTCATCCCTGGTGGTCCAGTGGACCTCTGTCTCCTTCCTCTCACTCTGCTCTTTCACTCGTTTTTCTACCCTTTTCTATCTTTCACCTTTCTGCACTTTTCTGCATCTCTGCTCTTTTGTGCCTTATTTCTGCTCATTTTCCCTTCCTCTCGCTCTGCCCTTTCACTCGTTTTCACTCGTTTTTCTATCCTCTTTTATCTTTCACCTTTCTGCACTTTTCTGCATCTCTGCTCTTTTGTGCCTTATTTCTGCCTATTTTCCCTTTTTTCTTTATCCCTTATTTCCTCCCTTTACCTTTCCCCGCCGCTGCTGCCCCCGCGGCCCCTCCCCCCCAGCGCGACCGGCCCAATCCAGCTCCCCTCCCCGCTCCCGCCTCCCAGCTGTCCAGCCCTCCCCGACCCCTACTTAATGGCGGCCACTGCGGGGACAGGCGAGCAAGACCACTGACTCATTGTCAGTGAAATTGCTCTCCCACCCTCGCAGCTCCACCATTAAGTGAGGCCTGCCCCTGCACTCTCGAGTGTTGGTGATCGAGGCCCTCCTCCACCCGCAGGTTTCCCTGCGCCTCATCCCTGGTGGTCCAGTGGACCTCTGTCTCCTTCCTCTCACTCTGCTCTTTCACTCGTTTTTCTACCCTTTTCTATCTTTCACCTTTCTGCACTTTTCTGCATCTCTGCTCTTTTGTGCCTTATTTCTGCTCATTTTCCCTTCCTCTCGCTCTGCCCTTTCACTCGTTTTCACTCGTTTTTCTACCCTCTTTTATCTTTCACCTTTCTGCCCTTTTCTGCATCTCTGCTCTTTTGTGCCTTATTTCTGCTCATTTTCCCTTCCTCTCGCTCTGCCCTTTCACTCGTTTTCACTCGTTTTTCTATCTTCTTTTATCTTTCACCTTGCTGCACTTTTCTGCATCTCTGCTCTTTTGTGCCTTATTTCTGCCTATTTTCCCTTTTTTCTTTATCCCTTATTTCCTCCCTTTACCTTTCCCCGCAGCTGCTGCCCCCGCGGCCCCTCCCCCCCAGCGCGACCGGTCCAATCCAGCTCCCCTCCCCGCTCCCGCCTCCCAGCTGTCCAGCCGTCCCCAACCCCTACTTAATGGCGGCCACTGCTGGGACAGGCGAGCAAGACCACTGACTCATTGTCAGTGAAATTGCTCTCCCACCCTCGCAGCTCCACCATTAAGTGAGGCCTGTTCCTGCACTCTCGAGTGTTGGTGATCGAGGCCCTCCTCCACCCGCAGGTTTCCCTGCGCCTCATCCCTGGTGGTCCAGTGGACCTCTGTCTCCTTCCTCTCACTCTGCTCTTTCACTCGTTTTTCTACCCTTTTCTATCTTTCACCTTTCTGCACTTTTCTGCATCTCTGCTCTTTTGTGCCTTATTTCTGCTCATTTTCCCTTCCTCTCGCTCTGCCCTTTCACTCGTTTTCACTCGTTTTTCTACCCTCTTTTATCTTTCACCTTTCTGCACTTTTCTGCATCTCTGCTCTTTTGTGCCTTATTTCTGCTCATTTTCCCTTCCTCTCGCTCTGCCCTTTCACTTGTTTTCACTCGCTTTTTCTACCCTCTTTTATCTTTCACCTTTCTGCACTTTTCTGCATCTCTGCACTTTTGTGCCTTATTTCTGCTCATTTTCCCTTCCTCTCGCTCTGCCCTTTCACTCGTTTTCACTCGTTTTTCTACCCTCTTTTATCTTTCACCTTTCTGCACTTTTCTGCATCTCTGCTCTTTTGTGCCTTATTTCTGCTCATTTTCCCTTCCTCTCGCTCTGCCCTTTCACTCATTTTCACTCGTTTTTCTACCCTCTTTTATCTTTCACCTTTCTGCACTTTTCTGCATCTCTGCTCTTTTGTGCCTTATTTCTGCTCATTTTCCCTTCCTCTCGCTCTGCCCTTTCACTCGTTTTCACTCGTTTTTCTACCCTCTATTATCTTTCACCTTTCTGCACTTTTCTGCATCTCTGCTCTTTTGTGCCTTATTTCTGCTCATTTTCCCTTCCTCTCGCTCTGCCCTTTCACTCGTTTTCACTCGTTTTTCTACCCTCTTTTATCTTTCACCTTTCTGCACTTTTCTGCATCTCTGCTCTTTTGTGCCTTATTTTTGCCTATTTTCCCTTTTTTCTTTATTCCTTATTTCCTCCCTTTACCTTTCCCCGCCGCTGCTGCCCCCGCGGCCCCTCCCCCCCAGCGCGACCGGCCCAATCCAGCTCCCCTCCCCGCTCCCACCTCCCAGCTGTCCAGCCCTCCCCGACCCCTACTTAATGGCGGCCACTGCGGGGACAGGCGAGCAAGACCACTGACTCATTGTCAGTGAAATTGCTCTCCCACCCTCGCAGCTCCACCATTAAGTGAGGCCTGCCCCTGCACTCTCGAGTGTTGGTGATCGAGGCCCTCCTCCACCCTCAGGTTTCCCTGCGCCTCATCCCTGGTGGTCCAGTGGACCTCTGTCTCCTTCCTCTCACTCTGCTCTTTCACTCGTTTTTCTACCCTTTTCTATCTTTCACCTTTCTGCACTTTTCTGCATCTCTGCTCTTTTGTGCCTTATTTCTGCTCATTTTCCCTTCCTCTCGCTCTGCCCTTTCACTCGTTTTTCTACCCTCTTTTATCTTTCACCTTTCTGCATCTCTGCTCTTTTGTGCCTTATTTCTGCCTATTTTCCCTTTTTTCTTTATCCCTTATTTCCTCCCTTTACCTTTACCCGCCGCTGCTGCCCCCGCGGCCCCTCCCCCCCAGCGCGACCGGCCCAATCCAGCTCCCCTCCCCGCTCCCGCCTCCCAGCTGTCCAGCCCTCCCCGACCCCTCCTTAATGGCGGCCACTGCGGGGACAGGCGAGCAAGACCACTGACTCATTGTCAGTGAAATTGCTCTCCCACCCTCGCAGCTCCACCATTAAGTGAGGCCTGCCCCTGCCCCTGCACTCTCGAGTGTTGGTGATCGAGGCCCTCCTCCACCCGCAGGTTTCCCTGCGCCTCATCCCTGGTGGTCCAGTGGACCTCTGTCTCCTTCCTCTCACTCTGCTCTTTCACTCGTTTTTCTACCCTTTTCTATCTTTCACCTTTCTGCACTTTTCTGCATCTCTGCTCTTTTGTGCCTTATTTCTGCTCATTTTCCCTTCCTCTCGCTCTGCCCTTTCACTCGTTTTCACTCGTTTTTCTATCCTCTTTTATCTTTCACCTTTCTGCACTTTTCTGCATCTCTGCTCTTTTGTGCCTTATTTCTGCCTATTTTCCCTTTTTACTTTATCCCTTATTTCCTCCCTTTACCTTTCCCCGCCGCTGCTGCCCCCGCGCCCCTCCCCCCAGCGCGACCGGCCCAATCCAGCTCCCCTCCCCGCTCCCGCCTCCCAGCTTTCCAGCCCTCCCCGACCCCTACTTAATGGCGGCCACTGCGGGGACAGGCGAGCAAGACCACTGACTCATTGTCAGTGAAATTGCTCTCCCACCCTCGCAGCTCCACCATTAAGTGAGGCCTGCCCCTGCACTCTCGAGTGTTGGTGATCGAGGCCCTCCTCCACCCGCAGGTTTCCCTGCGCCTCATCCCTGGTGGTCCAGTGGACCTCTGTCTCTTTCCTCTCACTCTGCTCTTTCACTCGTTTTTCTACCCTTTTCTATCTTTCACCTTTCTGCACTTTTCTGCATCTCTGCTCTTTTGTGCCTTATTTCTGCTCATTTTCCCTTCCTCTCGCTCTGCCCTTTCACTCGTTTTCACTCGTTTTTCTATCCTCTTTTATCTTTCACCTTTCTGCACTTTTCTGCATCTCTGCTCTTTTGTGCCTTATTTCTGCTCATTTTCCCTTCCTCTCGCTCTGCCCTTTCACTCGTTTTCACTCGTTTTTCTACCCTCTTTTATCTTTCACCTTTCTGCACTTTTCTGCATCTCTGCTCTTTTGTGCCTTATTTCTGCCTATTTTCCCTTTTTTCTTTATCCCTTATTTCCTCCCTTTACCTTTCCCCGCCGCTGCTGCCCCCGTGGCCCCTCCCCGCCAGCGCAACCGGCCCAATCCAGCTCCCCTCCCCGCTCCCGCCTCCCAGCTGTCCAGCCCTCCCTGACCCCTACTTAATGGCGGCCACTGCGGGGACAGGCGAGTAAGACCACTGACTCATTGTCAGTGAAATTGCTCTCCCACACTCGCAGCTCCACCATTAAGTGAGGCCTGCCCCTGCCCCTGCACTCTCGAGTGTTGGTGATCGAGGCCCTCCTCCACCCGCAGGTTTCCCTGCGCCTCATCCATGGTGGTCCAGTGGACCTCTGTCTCCTTCCTCTCACTCTGCTCTTTCACTCGTTTTTCTACCCTTTTCTATCTTTCACCTTTCTGCACTTTTCTGCATCTCTGCTCTTTTGTGCCTTATTTCTGCTCATTTTCCCTTCCTCTCGCTCTGCCCTTTCACTCGTTTTCACTCGTTTTTCTACCCTCTTTTATCTTTCACCTTTCTGCACTTTTCTGCATCTCTGCTCTTTTGTGCCTTATTTCTGCTTATTTTCCCTTCCTCTCGCTCTGCCCTTTCACTCGTTTTTCTACCCTCTTTTATCTTTCACCTTTCTGCACTTTTCTGCATCTCTGCTCTTTTGTGCCTTATTTCTGCCTATTTTCCCTTTTTTCTTTATCCCTTATTTCCTCCCTTTACCTTTCCCCGCCGCTGCTGCCCCCGTGGCCCCTCCCCCCAGCGCGACCGGCCCAATACAGCTCCCCTCCTCGCTCCCGCCTCCCAGCTGTCCAGCCCTCCTCGACCCCTACTTAATGGCGGCCACTGCGGGGACAGGCGAGCAAGACCACTGACTCATTGTCAGTGAAATTGCTCTCCCACCCTCGCAGCTCCACCATTAAGTGAGGCCTGCCCCTGCACTTTCGAGTGTTGGTGATCGAGGCCCTCCTCCACCCGCAGGTTTCCCTGCGCCTCATCCCTGATGGTCCAGTGGACCTCTGTCTCCTTCCTCTCACTCTGCTCTTTCACTCGTTTTTCTACCCTTTTCTATCTTTCACCTATCTCCACTTTTCTGCATCTCTGCTCTTTTGTGCCTTATTTCTGCTCATTTTCCCTTCCTCTCGCTCTGCCCTTTCACTCGTTTTCACTCGTTTTTCTACCCTCTTTTATCTTTCACCTTTCTGCACTTTTCTGCATCTCTGCTCTTTTGTGCCTTATTTCTGCCTATTTTCCCTTTTTTCTTTATCCCTTATTTCCTCCCTTTACCTTTCCCCGCCGCTGCTGCCCCCACGGCCCCTCCCCCCCAGCGCGACCGGCCCAATCCAGCTCCCCTCCCCGCCTCCCAGCTGTCCAGCCCTCCCCGACCCCTACTTAATGGCGGCCACTGCGGGGACAGGCGAGCAAGACCACTGACTCATTGTCAGTGAAATTGCTCTCCCACCCTCGCAGCTCCACCATTAAGTGAGGCCTGCCCCTGCCCCTTCACTCTCGAGTGTTGGTGATCGAGGCCCTCCTCCACCCGCAGGTTTCCCTGCGCCTCATCCCTGGTGGTCCAGTGGACCTCTGTCTCCTTCCTCTCACTCTGCTCTTTCATTCGTTTTTCTACCCTTTTCTATCTTTCACCTTTCTGCACTTTTCTGCATCTCTGCTCTTTTGTGCCTTATTTCTGCTCATTTTCCCTTCCTCTCGCTCTGCCCTTTCGCTCGTTTTCACTCGTTTTTCTACCCTCTTTTATCTTTCACCTTTCTGCACTTTTCTGCATCTCTGCTCTTTTGTGACTTATTTCTGCTCATTTTCCCTTCCTCTCGCTCTGCCCTTTCACTCGTTTTCACTCGTTTTTCTACCCTCTTTTATCTTTCACCTTTCTGCACTTTCTCTTTTGTGCCTTATTTCTGCTCATTTTCCCTTCCTCTCGCTCTGCCCTTTCACTCGTTTTCACTCGTTTTTCTACCCTCTTTTATCTTTCACCTTTCTGCACTTTTCTGCATCTCTGCTCTTTTGTGCCTTATTTCTGCCTATTTTCCCTTTTTTCTTTATCCCTTATTTCCTCCCTTTACCTTTCCCCGCCGCTGCTGCCCCCGCCGCCCCTCCCCCCAGCGCGACCGGCCCAATCCAGCTCCCCTCCCCGCTCCCGCCTCCCAGCTGTCCAGCCCTCCCCGACCCCTACTTAATGGCGGCCACTGCGGTGACAGGCGAGCAAGACCACTGACTCATTGTCAGTGAAATTGCTCTCCCACCCTCGCAGCTCCACCATTAAGTGAGGCCTTCCCCTGCCCCTGCACTCTCGAGTGTTGGTGATCGAGGCCCTCCTCCACCCGCAGGTTTCCCTGCGTCTCATCCCTGGTGGTCCAGTGGACCTCTGTCTCCTTCCTCTCACTCTGCTCTTTCACTCGTTTTTCTACCCTTTTCTATCTTTCACCTTTCTGCACTTTTCTGCATCTCTGCTCTTTTGTGCCTTATTTCTGCTCATTTTCCCTTCCTCTCGCTCTGCCCTTTCACTCGTTTTCACTCGTTTTTCTACCCTCTTTTATCTTTCACCTTTCTGCCCTTTTCTGCATCTCTGCTCTTTTGTGCCTTATTTCTGCTCATTTTCCCTTCCTCTCGCTCTGCCCTTTCACTCGTTTTCACTCGTTTTTCTACCCTCTTTTATCTTTCACCTTTCTGCACTTTTCTGCATCTCTGCTCTTTTGTGCCTTATTTCTGCCTATTTTCCCTTTTTCTTTATCCCTTATTTCCTCCCTTTACCTTTCCCCGCCGCTGCTGCCCCCGTGGCCCCTCCCCCCGCGCGACCGGCCCTATCCAGCTCCCCTCCCCGCTCCCGCCTCCCAGCTGTCCAGCGCTCCCCGACCCCTACTCAATGGCGGCCGCGGTTCGCGGGCGCACCGCTGGCGCGCCGAAGGCGCGTCAAAGGCAAGTCCGTCTGCGCCCGTCTGCGCCCGTCCGCGACCAGCGCCAGGAACCCTGGACCTCCGCCCCGCCAATGCTACGACCCAGCAGCACTCCACGCACTCAACCCAGGCCGCAACAACAACTGCAAGCTAGCATCACCAGCCGACTCCCATGGACCCTTCAGCTGTCACCGCTGCCGGCACACCTGCAGCACCGCCAAGAACAGGGATCCAGCACAACCCGCCCACAAGACCACAACCGAACCAAAGACCCTGCAATGCATCCTCCTCAACGTCCGATCCCTCCACAAACACGCCACAGAAATCTGGGACCTCCTCGACAGCACCACCCCGGACGTAGCGTTCTTCACCGAAACCTGGACCAACACCACCTCGGGACCGGACATCGCCATCGCCATCCCCCAAGGATACAAGATCTCCAGGAAGGACCACCCCACCCGCCCAGGAGGAAGAATCGCCATCGTCCACAAATCCAGCCTCCGCCTGAGCACACTCCCTGACGAGCCCACAGAACTGATGGAACACCTTCACTTCAAGATACTGGCCAGCCCCACCGCCACCCTCCGAGGAACCCTCATCTACCGACCCCCTGGACCCCGCGGACCCTTCGCCAACTCCATCACGGACATTATCTCCCCGCAGGCCATCGCATCCACCAACTACACCCTGCTGGGAGACCTCAACTTCCACCTCGACAACCAACTGGACCCCAACACCACATCCCTCTTGGACAACCTCCACAACATTGGACTGCGCCAGATCGTGACCGAGCCCACGCACTCAGCAGGACACACCCTCGACCCCCTCTTCACTACAGGAAACTCCATCACCTTCAGCCACACCACCGAACTCCCATGGACCGACCATCGTTGCGTCCACTTCACCTTCAGAACACCCACCATCCACAGACACCAGCACCTGCTTCCACGAAGAAACTGGACCAAAACCACCGACGACCAGCTCACCTCCTCACTCAACAACTCCACCCCAACCATCGCGGAAAACGACGACCCCAACACCGCAGCCCGAACCCTGCATAGATGGATCTCGGACAGCACCAACACCATAGCCCCCTCAAGAAAAACAACAATACCCGCGCCAAGAAAGCCAGATGGTTTACCACCGAACTTCGAGAGTCCAGAAGAACATGCCACCGCCTCGAAAAGGCCTGGAGGAACACCAAATCCACAGAAGCCCACGACAACTTCAGAGCCGCCACCAACGCCCACCATCAACTCATCAGAGAAACGAGGAAAAAAGTGATTAAAGACAGAATCTCCACCCACGCGCACACCAGCAAGGAACTCTTCAGCATCATCAAGGAGTTCGCCCAACCCACTAGCGAGTCTACCGACATCCCTCCCTCACAAGACCTCTGCGACAAACTCAGCACCTTTTTCCACCACAAAATCAAGAGCATCTACGACAACTTCGACGAAGACAACCAACACACTGAACCCTCACCAACCACCCCCGACACCCGGAAACCAGTGATTGACGACTGGACAGCCCTCACCACCGAAGACACACTGAAGACAATGAAGTCAATCCACTCAGGGGCCCCCACGGACCCCTGCCCCCACCACATCTTCAACAGAGCCGCCGACACCATCGCACCCATGCTCCGCCACACCATCAACCGCTCCCTGGCGACCGCCTCGTTCCCCGACGACTGGAAACACGCCGAGGTCAACCCCCTCCTAAAGAAACCCTCAGCGGACCCCACCGACCTCAAAAACTACAGACCCATCTCCCTGCTCCCGTTCCCAGCGAAAGTCATCGAGAAAGCCATCAACAGCCAACTCGCCACATTCATTGAAGAACACAACATCCTCGACTCCTCCCAATCCGGCTTCAGAAAAAACCACTGTACGGAAACCGCCCTCCTCGCCACAGCAGACGACATCCGCACCCTACTGGACAAAGGAGAAACAGTAGCCCTCATCCTCCTCGACCTATCAGCGGCGTTCGACACAGTCTCCCACCGCACCCTAATACGCAGACTCCACGATGCAGGAATCCAGGACAAGGCCCTCGACTGGATCCGCTCCTTCCTCTCCGGCAGGACGCAGCGGGTCAGACTCCCCCCTTTCCTCTCGGACCCCACACCTACCACCTGCGGAGTTCCCCAGGGCTCCTCCCTCAGCCCGACGCTCTTCAACGTCTACATGGCTCCACTCACCCCCATCGTCAGAACCTACGGACTCAACATCGTGTCATACGCAGACGACACCCAGCTCATCCTCTCCCTATCCAACGAGCCCAACACCGCCAGACGCAACTTTCGAGAAGGCATGGAAGCCGTCGCCAAATGGATGAAAAACAGCTGCCTACAACTAAACACCAACAAAACAGAAGTACTCATCATGGGCCCAAACCCCGATGCCTGGAGCGACACCTGGTGGCCCCCCGCCCTCGGAAACCCGCCAACCCCCACGGACCACGCACGCAACCTGGGAATCATCCTGGACTCCGAGCTCAAAATGGACCGCCAGATCAACTCTGTCTCGTCTTTCTGCTTCCACACCCTCCACCTCCTTCGTAAGACCTTCAAATGGATCCCCCTCGAACACCGAAAGACCGTCACTCACGCCCTGGTCACCAGCAGACTCGACTACGGCAACGCACTCTACGCCGGAATAAACAAAAACCTCACCCGCAAGCTACAGAACATCCAGAACGCCGCCGCAAGACTGGTCCTCAACCTGCCAAAACACTGCCACATCTCCCAGCACCTGCGCACACTCCACTGGCTCCCTGTCGAGGCGAGAATCACCTTCAAGATGCTCACCCACGCACACAAGGCCCTCCACGGCACCGGACCAGCATACCTGAACAGCCGACTCAAATTCCACGCACCCCAAAGGACCCTACGATCAGCCCAGCTCTCCTACGCCGTCGTCCCCCGCACCAGAAAGACCAGATCGGGAGGCCGCTCCTTCTCCTTCCTCGCGGCCAAAGCATGGAACGCCCTTCCGCTCCACCTCAGACAGACAACATCGCTCCCCATCTTCGCAAGAAACCTCAAAACCTGGCTCTTCGACAGACCCCCTCCTTGATGGATGGAACCTGCACCCCCCCCACCCCTAGCGCCTTGAGACCCTTACGGGTGAGTAGTCACACTTTAACAAACCCCTGATTGATTGATTGATTGACTAACCAGGCCTAGAGCCAGTGCTATGGTAAAAGACACTTAGAATACAGTTAAAACACCTACATACACTAGGGAACACTATGCGTTGGGGTACCCCTGTGATTAGCATGACCTCCTCTGTAACTCCCTAGTACATAATAGGGCAGGGGGATTAAAACTACCTCTTACAACGCGCTACAAGGCGCGTTTGCACAGTGGTGAAGGGAGGGGGGGCCTAAGGTGACATGTGTACAAACGCGCCCCGTGGCGCGTTTTAATTTGCGGGATTAAGTCCCTTGAATCCTGAGGGTCCCTGGGGCCCAACTAGCCCCCCAGGTACCTACAGTTAGGACCACAGAGCTGAGTTGCAGAGAGGCGTTCCGAGGCCACGCACCTTTTTCACCTCTCTGCAACGCAACTCTGTTGTGCTTACTGGAGGTACCTGGTGGGCTAGTTGGCCCCCAGGGTCCCTCAGGATTCAAGGGAATTGATTCCCCAACTTAAAACGCACCACAGGGCGTGTTTGCGCACATGTCACCTGAGGCCCCGCCCCTCCCTTCACCACTGTGCAAACGCGCCCCGTGGTGCGTTTAAGTTGGGGATTAGGTCACCTTGAATCCTGAGGGTCCCTGGGGCCCAAATAGCCCACCAGGTACTTCCAGTAAGCACCACAGGCCTGCGTTGCAGAGAGGTGGTCCGAGGCCACACCCCTTTTTACACCTCTCTGCAACGCAGCTCTGTGGCGCTTACTGGAGGTACCTGGTGGGCTAGTTGGACCCCAGGGACCCTCAGAATTCAAGGGGACTTAATACCCAAACTTAAAACACGCCACAGGGCGTGTTTGCACAAATGTCACCTCAGGCCCCGCCCCCTCCCTTCACCACTGTGCAAACGCGCCTTGTGGCACGTTTTAAGTTACGGGATTAGGTCACCTTGAATCCTGAGGGTCCCTGGGGCCCAACTAGCCCACCAGGTACTTCCAGTAAGCGCCACAGCCCTGCCTTGCAGAGAGGTGGTCCGAGGCCACGCCCCTTTTTACACCTCTCTGCAACGCAGCTCTGTGGCGCTTACTTGAGGTACCTGGTGGGCTAGTTGGACCCCAGGGACCCTTAGGATTCAAGGGGACTTAATCCCCCAACTTAAAACACGCCACAGGGCATGTTTGCACACATGTCACCTCAGGCCCCGCCCCCTCCCTTCACCACTGTGCAAACGCGCCCCGTGGCTCGTTTTAAGTCGGGGATTAACTCCCCTTGAATCCTGAGGGTCCCTGGGGTGCAACTAGCCCACCAGCTACCTCCATTAAGCGCCACAGAGCTGCGTTGCAGAGAGGTGTAAAAGGGCGTGGCCTCAGAACACCTCTCTGCAACGCAGCCCCTGGCGCATACTGGAGGTTCCTGGTGGGCTAGTTGGCCCCAGGGACCCCCAGTATTCAAGGGGAATTCGTTCCCCTCTGCAAACGCGCCAGGGGGCACGTTTGCAGAGTGCTGCCAAGGAGGGGGCGTGGCCTACGGCGCGATGCCGGATTTTAATTTTTTTTTTTTTTTTAAAAAGGGGGCTGTGTGGCCCCCCTTCTTTTTAATTATTTTGGGCCCTGGGGACCCCATCCCCCAGGGCCTGACCCCCTTTTATTTATTTTTTCAAAAATGGAACGGGAAGGGGACCGCGTGGGCCCCCCTCCCGTGGTCAATTTCGGCCCGGGGAACCCATCCCCCGGGGTCATTGGCACATTTTTTTTTTTTAAATTTTCATGGAGGGGGGCTGCGTTGCCCCCCTCCTCAGGCCTCCTTAAGCCCCGGGGACCCCATCCCCCGGAGCCGGGCTTTTTTTTTTTTTTTTTGCATAATTTGGGGAGGGGGGCCGCGTGGCCCCCCTCCTGGGCCACTACTTGCCCCGGGGACCCCATCCCCCAGGGCTGGCCCTATCCTTTGGGGACCGTGGGGGGACCCCAACTCCCCCACGGTCCCGCCGGCTCCCCGCGTCCTGCGGGAGCCGGCATTGCTTTTCCACATGGGGAGCTGCTAAGATGCAGCTCCCCGTGTGGAAAAGCAATTTGCTTTGAATTTTGGAAGAGAGAGCAGGTTTCCTGCTCTCTCTTCCAAAATCCAAAGCAGTTTGCTATGACAGGACGGGAGCCGCGAGGCTCCCGCCCTGCCATAGCAAACTACAGTGTCCCGGGGGTAGGCACCCCGGGACACTGCAGGAGCCGGCCCTGGGGGGTGGCGGTCCCCAGGGCCACCACAGGCTCCAGGAGGGGGGCCGCGCGGCCCCCCTCCCAACATCTACAAAGCCCCGGGGAGGTGGTGGTCCCTGGGGCTTCGGGGGTCCGAAACGGACCCCCACATTTGTTTAATTAGTGCCCCGGGGAGGTGGCGGTCCGCGGGGTGTGTGGGGTGGCTCAAGCCCCCCCACACAGGTAATTTAATTTTTTTTAAAAGAAGCGCCGGGGGTGGCGGTCCCCGGGGCTTGGGGGGCCTTAGAGGCCCCCCAAACCATTTTTTATTAACCCCCGCATGCCCACGGGACTTGGCCCACCCGGGGGCCAAATAACAAAGAAGCGCGGGAGTCCGCGCTTCATTTTTTTTTTATCGGCAGGATCCGCGCACCCAGCGCGTTTTTGCCGATTTTTAAAAAAAAAAAAAAATGTTTTTTGGGCCCTGGGGGTCCTTGTAGGACCCCCTGAGCAGGCCTAGGGGTCAGGGAGTTTCTACCCTGCCCCCTTTTGCGTTTTTGCGTCTGTTTTCGTCTTTTCTTGTGCCTCGGTTCTACCGAGGAACAAGATGGCTGCCAACACTTCCTGGTTTGGAGTGTTGACAGCCAATTAGCATACAGCTCGTGATCGGGAGGGTACGCAGATCCACCGCGGCCATAGATATCGAAACTTTTATTTTGGATTTTCTCAGCAACTACTGAACGGATTTACACCATTTTTAAAAGGGTGCTTTCTGAACCAAGCACTACCTTTTTGCCAAATTTGGTGTAATTCCGTTCAGCAGTTTTAGCTGTAGCCTTGCATAAAGTTTCCTATGGGAAATTGATTTTTTCACTCTTATTTTTTGAATTCTCCGCAACTACTGAACGGATTTACACCATTTAAAAAAAGGTCGCTTTGCTTCCAATATTTTTGTTTTTGATATAAACAAAAATCGATATTTTTACAATGATATTTGTGTTCTTGATATTTGTGGTTTTATTAGTTAAGTATAGAAAGGCAATATTTTTGTTTCTGATGTTTATTTTCTGATATTTTGGTGCTTCGATAGTGGATGCATTGATATTATGTCAGTGATGCGCACTCATCACCTTCCTGCGTAAGAGTTAAACTGAGTGCCTAAGTGCAAAAGGGAAGTATTTGGTCTTGGGGGACCTGTGGTCCAGGCGTGCCAGTGGTGAACGTCTCCAGTTTTGACAGCTGGAGTCCAGTAACCTATGATTGCCTTGACACCACAGAAACAAGGTACTGCTGGTAGTTTTAGTTTTAAGGATGTCTATTGTCTGGTCACTACAAGCTAACAAGTTGCGTAAAACTCTGTTCTTGGAAAATAGCTTTGAAAGTGGGAAAAAGTGGAAAAATCTGCATGGAAGCTCCAACTCCTGTAGTTATTTGCTTTCCTAGACACTGCAACTTGTAAGCGAGAGAATTTAAAAACCCCGTAATTACTGATGTACTTGGTATCGGTAATTCCTGAGTGTGGGAATTTCAACTCGAGTACTAAGCTATGTATGAGGGAGGCCTAAGTGTAAATCTTGTTGGGACAGAAGAATTGCCTTGCTTGGTTCCAATATGAGATATGTTCTGCTACTCACATTCACTTGAAACAATGGTCAAAGTAATTTTGGGGAACAATAATTAATGGCTTTCTTGACAATTGCTTCGGAATGTCATTTTGAATAAAGTCAATGCCAATCTTCAACGAGTTTTCTTTCCTGTTACATTTGAACGCTTCCTTTGCTTAATGTTCCCATCAATATGGTGCCTGCCATGCTTATCTAAAAGATTACTGAGTCTCAGTTGGAACTTTAAAACTTTCGTGTGTTTTAATATTTTTATTACATTTTACAAATTACCCAACTTTGCGGCAAGTGTGAGCACATAAATTACTCTGCGCACATCAAATTATTAAAAATGGGTTATTCGAGGGTCGCGACTCCCAACAAAAGTCTGATCAGTACCCCTGCAAGCATCGACACTCGTATTAATATCTGAGTTCAATAGTGGTTCCCATGATCTGATGTGATCAACTATTATTATCCATACACTTCCCTACTCGGTTCCTGAGGCCCCCTCATACGTTTATAGATCTGTTAGCTTACAGTGGGCTTGGAGCCCACCCATTACTTACCGTTGGTTGCCTTCCTTGTCGCTCTCATTTGCTTACTTCTAGTATGTTAGCGCACATGGGCTTCACATCATTTTCTTGAGTTTGTTCAATCCCTGAAATATTGACCCATTATCTGTGTCCTTTTACTGCTCAGTTTTCAGGTGCTACTTTTTTCCTTTTTTTTAAGCATTCTACAAGAGTGTGTGCTTTCCTGCTGTTTCCCTCGTGTATATCTCCCTCTCCACTGCACTCACTGCCCGCGTGCTTCCCCTGGCCCTATGTGCTTATCTCACAACCCACTTTGCTTTTTCATCTGTGTGCTTTGCCCCCACCTCCTCGTTGCGCTCTCTCTCTCTTTCCGTTTTCTCCCCTGCACTCCTTGTTGCAATGCTCCCCTACACCCGCGCCCTCTTGTTGCTTTGGCCACCCCCTCTGTGTTGCTTAATCCTCGTATTCAGTGGCGTAGCAAGAGGGGGGAGAGTGGGCGGTCCACCCCGAGCGGCACAAGTTATGGGGGCGGCGGCCTACCCCTGCTCTTACCTGCCATCTTGGGTGGCAATCGTCAGCACCCCTACCGCTCTTCAGCCTCTTCGGGGAGGCAATCGCCAGCACCCCCGCTCTTCAATGAGCCCGCTGCGGGGCAGCACACGCAGGGACCGCCACGGGCGGCCCAAGGGCTAGCTATGCTACTACCCGTATTGCCGCACCAATGCTTTCCCCTGCTCCATGTTGCTTCTCCGAAACCCACACAACTTTTTTGTTTTTCTGTTTACTAACCCAACTCGGAACAGCAAACAGAAAAAAGTACTTGTGTCATTTTGTAGGCAAGCGCATACTTGGTGCACAAGCCTACAAAAGCAGGTGACATGCCCCGTATAACTTTTTTTCTTTTCTAAAAGCCATGCTGCACAGCATCAGGGATACTGTACAGTACGGCTCAGCCCACTCTTCTCCAGTTCACTTCCTACCACATCCCATCTCCACACCTGAGAATTTTAAGTCTTAAAGTGGTTCAATCACTTAATTTACTGAAATGGATGAATGCATTTGATGACAAAGAAAAGACATAAAGTAGAGCTACGTAAAAAGAGACCAAGGCATTTCCAATTTAACTTCCTTGTGCTAAAGCAAAAGCAGGCCTATGCTCTGTTTTAGAACACCAGTGGTACGCCCATAACAGAGAAGAGAGAATCTTCAAAATAAATGGTAATTTCCATGACAAGGGTAGGGAGTAAGTCCAGGAACTCTATAGAATTTCCTCCGCAGGAGGTTCCTTGGAAAAGGCAAGAGAAAAAGTTAAGATAACAGTGATGCTTAGTTTGGCCTGAAACCTTTTGTCAGATACACCCTTCAAACAGCTGGCATTCAACCAAGATGCTTGGTATGGAAGAAATTGGAACACAGCAACCACACATCAGGATTTAATCTTAAATACGTCTCAGATCATACATATCAAACGTTTTTGCCCTGTACAGGCCTCTGTTGTGTAAAGTAGCAGCTTTGCAGGGACAAAAAATGAATATTCAGTCTATTAAAGTGCTTTACAAGCCACATTGGTGATTGTGATTAGCAAGAAATAGACTGCAAATTTGTATTAATCACAAGGAAAAGAAGGCAGCATCTGTTTCATTGTTTATCAGTGGTATCTCCAGCCGGTCGCCCCACCGAGTCCTAATAATGGAGACCACATTTGTTTGTTTGGAAGAGAAAAGGCTTTCACTTAAAAGCCATTCGACATTCAAAGTGATAGCTTTAGGTCTTTTCTCTCAGCGACAGTGAACTTTCAATGTCAGACACCTTCCTATCCACTGGCTGTCCCTGCGAACCAACATCATTCAACAATATATCCCGTCAGGCAGAGCAGGTGACCATGCAGTTATGGCGGTGCACTTAAGGTAGCCATGCTTGGCTTATTTATGATCATTCCAAACATACCCATGCACTGATAGTCTTAACACAGCCCAGTTTCATTCACCTTCCCTCAGGCACACTGAGGGGAACACCACTTCCAGTGGCCGTGCTTCACTCACTTTCACTTTGACCAGGCCTAGGGTTTGACCATATCACTTCATATCCATACATGTCCTTTAAGCTGAATGTTCACTACCAAAATTCGATCGCTACCCACATCGTTTCTGTGTTCTCCCTGTAGCCGGGTCGTCGCGACCCATTGTATGCCTGTATGGCTAGAGTTACTAGGTACTGCTTGTTCCACAGGGGCTGTGTCTGACCTTTCAGCTGCAGTGAATTAGCTTGTAAATTGTGTGTAACATCTGCTGAAATGAAACACAAGTGTTATTCCTTAAGTGCTTTACTCGTTGAACCTCTCTATCCCTGTAGTTGGCGCGGGAGGAGGCCACTCATGCTACTCTGCAGAACAGAGCAAAGAGTTCAGGAGGACGGCTAAGGTTTAAATAGCCTCCATCACCCCCTTTGTCCTGCTTGGTGTGAATGCAGCCCTTGGACTTGCTGGAAATGAGGAGGGAGGTGCCAGTCCTTCGTTCACTTAGGGGCAAATCATGTGTTCACTGCTGGAGGCTGGTGGGTGGTCTCCCTCTGGGGGTGTCCTGCTAAGATCATGATTAATTAATTTCCCCCACAGAGTCGGGACCAGAGCCTAGCGGTGGTCCCTCCACCTCGTTGCCCACCTAAGACCTTCTACCTTTGGAAGAGTGAAGACCAGTTTATTGGCTGTTTTCATTTACAAGTGATCCAGGATAGATTAGCTTTGTGCTCTATATTCAAAGTAATAGCTCTATATCTTTTATCCTCAGTGGACACTCATTGTAAGACACTTCCTCTTTACCGGCTGGTCTTTCATACGGATACCATCCAACAATACATCCAGACAGGCACACCAGATGGTCATGCAGTTGAGGCCATACATTTGAGGTAGCTGTCCTTAACTGATTCATGGATAATCAACACAGCCGTGTTTCATTGTTAATCAGGCATGCCGGGTGGCTGCCCACTTCTGGTAGCTATGCCTCAGTCAGTCAGGCACTCTCTGGGTGACCCTTCACTTCAGGTGACCGTGCTTCAATGGTCACCGTCTTACAGAACTATGTTTCGTTCATCTTCAGTCAATAAGGCATGCCGGGTAGCTGTCCACTTCCAGTAGTCATGCCTCAGCCAGGTACAGTGGGTGGGCCTCCACTTCTAGTTGTCATGATTCACTCACTTTCACATCGACCAGGCATGCAATATTTCTATGCCACTTTCTATCCATAAATGCCTTTCCAAGTGAATATTCACAATCAAATTGTGATCCTTCCGCCCATCATTTCTGAGTTATCTCGATGGCTAGGTCATAGTGACTCATACGGCCAGGCCAGGGATGCAAGGTACCGCCTCTTCCACCTGGTCTGGTAGTCAACCTTGCAGCTACTACTGTGGACTGTCTTGTAAGTTGCAACAAGCCTCGGAGTAATTTTGGTAATTCTGTGTTACTGTTTGACGTGGAATTACTGATAATAATGCAATTACGCCTGCTCACGAAATTAAGAGTAATTTGGGGGAAAACAATACTACAGTGAGACCACATTTAGTGACTGCAAGCAGCTGCTTGTACTTTTAGCGCTAATGCATTTAGCACTACTTCTTAGTGCAAAATGCATTCTTGCGCCCATTTTAGATGCGAGGAGGCATTTTTGTGCTACAAAATAGCACTAAACGCAGAATTACTCTTCTCGCGTAATTAAGAGTAATCCCACAGAATTCTCGGGTAATTCTGTGTGATTATGCTATGCTGAATTACACGAGTTACACCCACCATTAAAGATAACCGGCCCTACAGGCTGCTATGGAGACATAAGCCCATACAATGAGACTCACACTTTTGCAAAAACGCAGCTGCTAAATGGCCTAACTTCGGCCATAACTCTTCCTTTCACCATTTCCATAGAATCTATCCTATCAGAGTCTGAGAGCCCTGCCTGGGTAACAGCTCCCTCAGCAGCGAGCTGCCGGCCTCGTCCAAACAACTGATATCTATAGAAGTAACCCATTCGAAAACCCCCTCTGATTTAGTTAATGCTCACATGAATGGTAACCCTGGCAGTGAGCAGCAAACTTCACCTGCCATCCCACCAGTACACAAAAAGTGTCACATTATCACAGCTGGTCACCTGGCCAATCACAACACAGAATTACTTGGCCTAAAAGTTGCATTATCAAACAGCTCTAACCTCACCTTTATCATTGTCTCTCGCCTCCAGGACCAACTGTAGGTTTCTACGAGAAACGTCCTGATTTTCTAACACCAATTGACCTCATAGGTTGTAGCTGAATCTGTTTAGGGGACTTTAATGTTTGGGTAGCTCAATCCACTCTGCCCAAGTCTAGTCTACCTAATGGTAACTTTTGCAGCATTGGGCCTGTCCCAACTGATCTCCTCCCCTACACATAGAACACCCGTGATCTACTCGTTGCACATCCTGATGCTATGCTTCTCTTAATTTGGTCTGATCACACCACCATTACCAATACATGGAGTCTATGTAGTGCCCTAACGGCTCACAAAACCTACTCTGCTTCTTTCAAATGTCTGTGGCATAAAGTATCCAGTAGTAACTACATGCCAGCATTAACTTCTCCCCTACTAAGAAAGTCTATTTAGGTGAGACTGTCTCCACAACAATTGGTTTTCATCCGCACTAGATTGATAGCCCCACTAAATAACTCACAGTTTTCAAACTTGGTTTTCAGATTCTTGTAGAAAAGCTAAACTTATGAGCAGAATTCAGAAAAGCCTAGAGATATTGGCATAACAACAACCCCCAATACAAAGCCTTCACTATTAGAAGGGTTAAAGTAATTAAAAAAAGACAAGTTAGGTCAGCCAGAGAAAACTACTTTCCTTTGCAAGCAGACCAAGCCCAAAATTCCAGAAAGGCCATTTCAAAGTTGCAGCCAAACTCGCCAGGTTGCACTTTTGCAACACCTCTGTTTCCAGTTCTCAGGCTGTATTTAATGACCTCTTACTTTTCTTTTAAAATAACATTGTTTCTATTTGAGAGGTTCTCTCCGAACTCGCTCAGCCTTCAGACACAGACAGTCTACAGGAACCACTCTGTGATTGTCATCTGTTCTCCTTGCCTTTTTTTTACTTTTTGTAATGGAAAAACCTAAATAAACATGCTCTCTTCATCAAATCAAGCTCCACTTGCCCTAGTCCGGCGTACATTGTTCATGAAGCCATTGACTCCAATGCCCCAATTCTAACTAATCTTTGTAATCAATCCTTGGATCAAGGCAAGGTACCAACAACTTGCAACAGGCAATGGTTTTAGATCTATTTTAAACCCCCTTCACAAATGTCTCAACTCTCAGTAACTATTGCACCACTCCCTACTCTCTTTTCCAATAAAGATTCTTGAAAAGAATTTAAAGCGCATCTTTTATCTTTTTTACAGAGCAATGCTGCCATTGACTCTGCGCAATCTGGATTGTGTTCTTTTCACAGTACAGAAACCTCCTTGATGTCCATTTTTGATGATGTATGTCTCTAGTGGATGAAGAGCACTTGATGACCTTGACCTTGCCAGACCTCCCACTTGCCTTTGATATGGTTTCCAATACAATTATTTTAGCTTGTCTTTCCCAGATAGGAATATAAGGCAGTGTTTTGGCTTGGACCTCTTCCTATATCCAAGACCACTCTCAAGTGGTTTGCTTTTGCCTTTTCATTCTGAGGTCAAGAAACTAGAACAGGACGTACCTCAGGATTCCTCTTTGAGTCCCACACTCTTTAATGGCTGTGTCTTCCCTTAGGCACAAGTCATTCACAATTTCGGTTACTCCTTCATGACTTACGCAAACAACGTGCAGATGTTCTTTACTGTCAATGACTTTTCATACGGGTCACGCCTAAACTCTAAAAAATGTCTCACACCTGTTGTCTCCTGTATGATCAACACCTTTCTCAAAATTAACACAGATCAAACAGAAATGCTTCTGCTAGGAAAACAGACTTCCACCTGGTCCTCTGTTTGGTGGCAGAGGAACTTGTCACCCTCTCCGGTAATTGAAGTCCACAATTTAGGATAGGCCATAATTTATCGCTAACTACCCAAGTCATCAAAATGTCGTCAGCCTGTTTTCACCTCCTCTACCTTCTTTCCAAAATCTTTCCTTTTTACTCATTGATATCCAGCTGAATAGTAGCCCAAGACTTCATTTTGTTTAGCTTGGACAGCTGTAACTCTTTCTCTCTGTCCCTACCTCTCATGTGCTTCTCCAAACTACAACTGTTTGTCTCATATTTGATCTCCCTCGTGATTCTCTTCTTTCTCCCCTCATATTCTCCCTTCACTGGTGTCCCATATCTAAGTGTATCATTTTCAAGACTCTATGCATGTCACATCATGCCTTTTGTAACTCTGGCCCACTGTAGCTGCACGATTAGTTGATTTCTTACAGGCTGATAAGGGCCCTCAGATCAGCATCTCACCGTCAACTCCATGTTCATTGTATTTGGCTTCACAGATTGGGTGGATGTTCCTTTTTCTATCTGCCACCAAACATTGGACCTCACTTCCGTCCAATCTTTGATTGATCTCTGACCATCTTTCCTTTCGAAGGCAAACAATAAATCATAAGCCTCCCGTCTAACTGTTTACTATTGGAAATCTTCCATTGCCAGTACACACTTCCGGGTGACAGTCGCGCTTTACTAAAACTTAGAATAGAAGAGAAAAACACACTGGGCTATTAAATTATTAACACCATGCACCACTGAACTCCCGACAAGCACCACTCCCTTACGATACGATTGCGAACTAAGAAACAAGATTTGTCCTTGTGAAAGAACATTGTGAAGCCATCTTCCGATAACCCTTCTCTAAGGGCGATTGTTGATGCTTTGATCTAGAATGAGTGGTTGTGAAATGATCCCTTAGAAAGCCCGGCCTGAATACTGTCATAGCCTCGACCATCTTGAACTGACATATTGTCAACAGAGACCGACCTTGTGGATAAGTGAGTAGCCGATCCCTTATGCCCCATGACCCCCTGTAGGAATATAACCAAGTGACAGGGCAATTATTGTCAGCAGAAGCTGTTTAGCATTATAACCTTCCCTTTGTCCTGTTGACCAGTTTTGATATGCTTGACATGCAGTTGATATGTTTGCTCCTTCTTGCAGGAACAGAACAGGGGGTTTCATAAGGCGGCAAGGGTTTAAATGTCCTCCCACTCCAGCATCCCTCTGTCCTGTTTGAGGGTGTGGATACATTCCGTGGACCAACTTAAAATTGGGGATGGATGCCTAAGTGGTGGCAAACCCACAGTTCACTCCTGGAGGCTGGGGGTGGCCTCTCACTGGGTGCACCCTGCTAAGATCCAAGCCTGTTGGTCTCCAATGTAGGGTTGGGCCAGGAGCACTGTTACTTCTCTGGTAGTTGCATAGTATCAGGAGCTGACAGACTTCCCTTGCACTCGGTAACCATTCACAAAGTGGAGGATGCGAGTGATGAAAGCTGTGGGCTCTGCCGGAGCAGACAGTGTTTCCATACACACCTGCATTCTTGCCCTGATGTCCCATTTTGAGGTAGCATTCATTTTGGCATTTCGAACCCTATCCCCTTATGGGTCAGGATACAAAATGTCGGCATACAGACAAGGTAAATTCAAAGATGGAGAGGATCACTGTCCCTTGCAGCCCTCCCTCTCTGCATTCACAGCTGTTTTCAAGGATTTGCAAGACTAATCGGGCCTCATAAATATTGATATTGCAGGCTTTCTGAGAAACCTTAAGAAGGGCGCTTTTGCATTGTGGTGAAATAATGCACATTGCGAAGGCTTGCCTAGTCACAGCCCAGATGCACAGTGCTAACACGGCACTGTGACTCTACCTCTTAGTAAATTGGTTCCAGGATTTGATAATATCATTTGGGGTCGCCAAGGTTATATCTGCCTGTCACCCATTTTCCAAAGCAACCTGGCGTTGGTGGCTAAATTAACTCAGTGATTTGAGTGTTCATAGCCCTCCAGGTAACATTTAAAGAGTTGCAAGCCATATCTGATTGCGGTATCACTATATTATTATTGTTGTTATTGGTAGAAGTATTACAATATTATTTATATATGAGTGGCCCATAATTTCCGATGAGCTGGTAACAGAAGTTACCATGCCCATTGGAATTGCAAGTTCTTGGCTTTCACGTGGAGATTTTGGCTGCTGAAAAGCAGCCAAAATTTCTGTAGCAAAAGCAGGGAAAAAATAAGTGGAAATTGCTGTGTAATTTCCGATTTCCACATGTTATTCTCCAAAAACTTGTAATTCTCGTTATTTCCCTTCCTCTTGACTTATCGGGACCCCTGGTAATGGTAATTCTGTAGCTGGAAATAACACACATTTTTCCTGGGAATTCGTAATTGAGGCTAACGTAAAATAAATCTGGGGAAAAGTACCAACGCTTGAGTCCAAGAGGTAAGTTCCTTCTTGATTCCACTGTGTTTTCTACCTAATTTTGAAGTCCGCACTGAAAAGAGATTCCCTCCTTCCTGTATTTGTAAGTTTAGAAATTCTCTGCTCCCCATCTTTTGCATAACATTTTGAGCTCGGACCAGAGTTGTAAATTTACATTAAGGAGGATGGGAGGGGCCTCTTTTTTGGCATAGGACTATAATATAGCCACTATTGTATTGTATTGTATTGTAATTGCATTTATATAGCGCTTACTACCCCTGACGAGGCGTCGAAGCGCTTTTCGGCGAGTAGCACGCTACTCCGGGACCCATAGAGGATTAGTGTTGAATTAGTATAGTGAAACATGCAAGTACATTTTAAGTGATGGATAGGTTAGGCAGTTATTTGGATTTGGAATGATAGCAGAAGGATAGAGGAGGAAAAAAAGGTTTGTATTTATATAGCGCTGGTTACCCCTGATGGGGTGTTGAAGCATGCTACTCTGGAAGCCCATCAAGGATTAGTGGTGAATTAATATGGTGAAAATATGAAAGTAGTTTCAGTGGTGGATATTAGTCAGTTATTTGGAGTGAGAAGGATAGCGGAGGGATAAAAGGGAAAAAAGGTTTGCATTCATATAGCACTTGTTACCCCTGATGAGTGTTGAAGCGCTTTTCTGGCGAGTAGCACGCCACTCCGGAACCCATTAAGGATTAGTGTTGAACATTAGTCTAGTAAAAAATGAAGTAACTTTGATTAGTGGACATGTTATTCAGTTATTTGGGTAGAGAAGGGTAGGTGGTGGGATAGAAGAGGGAAAGAGGTTTGTATTTATATAGCGCTTGCTACCCTGATGGGGTTTTGAAGCGCAAGTAGCACGCTACTCTGGAACCCAGAAGTATTAGTGTTGAATTATTATGGTGAAACATGAAAGTAATTTTAGTGGTGGATATGTTAGTCAGTTATTTGGATTGAGAAGGGTTGGGGAGGGTAGAAAGGGAAAAAGGTTTGCATTTATATAGCGCTTGTAACCCTGATGGGGTGTTGAGACGCTTTATTGGCGAGTAGCACGCTACTCTGGAACCCATAAAGGATTAGTGGTGAATTAGTATAGTTGAAAATTGAATATGTTAGACTGTTAATTCTGATTGAAAAGGATAGTGGAGGGATAAAAGAGTGAAGGATTTTTTTTATAGGTCTTAGCAGTAGGAGGGGGAGAAGGGGGTTTGAGGGGAGGAGTCAGGGAAGAGTTTAGAAAGGTTTGTTTTAGGGCATCGGTATAGTAAAAGAGGTGTCCGATGATGCAAGGAGGGTAGAGTAGGCGAGAGTCTAGAAAGGGTTATTTTGGTGGTCATAGTAGTGGTATGGGGTTTGGGATAAATGAGTGTGGATGTAGAGGATATATTGATAGATGTATAGGATGAGAGATAGGGTAGTGCATTGGAAAGAGTAGTAGAAAGAAGTTTGAGATGAGTCAGAAGGTTGGGCTAGAAGATATATTGAGATAAGTATAGGCTGAGAACTAGGGTAGTGCCTTGGAAATGCTAAATTAGAAGAAAGTGATAAATATATAGATCCATAAATACATTGAAAGTATATAGATACATAAAGGAGGTAAGTATATACAGATTAAAGATATGGATAGAGGCACAGGATGAGAAATAGGGTAGTGCATTGGATATGCTTTTTCAGGAGAAAAGTTACAGAGACACACAGTTCCAAGTACATGGAAGGTACATAGATGCACAATGGAAGTTAGTACATGTAGACCAAAGATGATATTTATTTATTATTATTATTTTTTTTTTCTCTCAACAACATAATTATTGTACATGTTTATACAAAGCAATACACAAAGATAGGTACATGTCTATAGTGAAAACAAATGCTTATATACAGAGGGATATGCTGTAAATTTCTGTTTGCGTATGGTGCTTATGTGGGGAAAAGCCAATTCTTGAGTAGTTTTCTGAAGATAAGGTGGCTGTCGGTGGATCTTATGTTGGGGGGTAAAGAGTTCCATAGTTTGGCTGCTTGAACAGAGAAGGATGTGCCACCCATGGTTTTTTTCTTGTATCTTGGGATTTTGAGGCGAGATGCTCCTTTAGAGCGGAGGTTCCTCTGTTGAATGTGTTTGGTGATTTTATTCCTGATGAAGAGTGGTCCCATTCCATGTATTGCTTTTATTCCTGATGAAGAGTGGTCCCATTCCATGTATTACTATGCCATACGACTAACAGACAACTGCAGAGGTAGACTATGAGTTTTATATTTGGCACCTAGTGGGATCTGCAATGTATGCTGATTTAAGAACAAGGGTCGTAGTCCTCATTAGTACAACAGGTGCAGCAGCACCAGGGCTCACGGATTAGAGGTGCCAATTGCACCTCAGTTATGGCTGTTTTTTTACTTTCTAACCAGGGGCAGGGAGGGGACCATTCCCTTGCTTGCATTAGGACCAATGCAAAAACAACAGTTGATGGACAGAATGCAGAACAATGTCATACATTCACCCCAGTACAGAGATCTGGGACTAAATCCATCGTTTTTTTGCTCACCATGCCATTCCAGTTTGAACCCAGCCATATGCAAATCAGTCTTGACCCTGTGCCTCATGGGAACAGTCCAGCCCGAACTGCCAAGCCAGGTCCTCCCTGGACTGGAAACAAGCATCCTAGGACCGGTTTCGGGGTTTCACCCCTCTTCAGCCAGGATAGCTTGATTCCAGTGGCATGCAGAGCACGGGACCCACGTCTGGGCATACCCGTCCCACTCGGGTTGACAAATGCAAAAACAACAGTTGATGGACAGAATGCAGAACAATGTCATACATTCACCCCAGTACAGAGATCTGGGCCTAAATCCATCGTTTTTTGCTCACCATGCCATTCCACTTTGAACCCAGCCATATGCAAATCAGTCTTGACCCTGTGCCTCATGGGAACAGTCCAGCCCGAACTGCCAAGCCAGGTCCTCCCTGGACTGGAAACAAGCATCCTAGGACCGGTTTCGGGGTTTCACCCCTCTTCAGCCAGGATAGCTTGATTCCAGTGGCATGGAGAGCACGGGACCCACGTCTGGGCATACCCGTCCCACTCGGGGTGACAAATGCAAAAACAACAGTTGATGGACAGAATGCAGAACAATGTCATACATTCACCCCAGTACAGAGATCTGGGCCAGAATCCATCGTTTTTTGCTCACCATGCCATTCCAGTTTGAACCCAGCCATATGCAAATCAGTCTTGACCCTGTGCCTCATGGGAACAGTCCAGCCCGAACTGCCAAGTCAGGTCCTCCCTGGACTGGAAACAAGCATCCTAGGACCGGTTTCGGGGTTTCACCCCTCTTCAGCCAGGATAGCTTGATTCCAGTGGCATGGAGAGCACAGGACCCACGTCTGGGCATACCCGTCCCACTCGGGGTGACAAATGCAAAAACAACAGTTGATGGACAGAATGCAGAACAATGTCATACATTCACCCCAGTACAGAGATCTGGCCCTAAATCCATCGTTTTTTGCTCACCATGCCATTCCAGTTTGAACCCAGCCATATGCAAATCAGTCTTGACCCTGTGCCTCATGGGAACAGTCCAGCCCGAACTGCCAAGCCAGGTCCTCCCTGGACTGGAAACAAGCATCCTAGGACCGGTTTCGGGGTTTCACCCCTCTTCAGCCAGGATAGCTTGATTCCAGTGGCATGGAGAGCACGGGACCCACGTCTGGGCATACCCGTCCCACTCGGGGTGACAAATGCAAAAAGAACAGTTGATGGACAGAATGCAGAACAATGTCATACATTCACCCCAGTACAGAGATCTGGGCCTAAATCCATCGTTTTTTTGCTCACCATGCCATTCCACTTTGAACCCAGCCATATGCAAATCAGTCTTGACCCTGTGCCTCATGGGAACAGTCCAGCCCGAACTGCCAAGCCAGGTCTTCCCTGGACTGGAAACAAGCATCCTAGGACCGGTTTCGGGGTTTCACCCCTCTTCAGCCAGGATAGCTTTGTATGTCTTTTGCATTAGGACCAATGTCATCCTTGGTACATCACTGCTATGAATGACATCTTGGTTGGACCCGATGGACAGTCAAAGCCATATGCCAAACCAGATTGTGGTGCTGCTGGCAGGGGGCAGAGAGAGAGTGAGCGAATATTATGGGATCTTGCAGAATTTAGAAATGAACAAAACACGTGTAACATAAACACAATGGCAAAAAGAATTACGAAAATTTAAATTGGGGAATGGGTGCAGGATGAAAAGAACAACTGTTTGAATGCTGCCTAGGGTGGAAGATGGCTAGCTATTTGTTTTAACAACAACAAATAAATCTGGTGGTCTATTAAAAGGAGCCAGTACTGAATTATTAATTAACACAAACAGTGCCAACACCCTAGATACCAGAGTACATAAAATCAAATAAATGACCTTTGCGAACTTGTCGGATTTCCATCAACTACCAAGAGTGGTCAGTGTCATCATTTGGATACCCTTCCTTCCTACCACCACTCTTCTAAATCACAGAAGAGGATCATGTGGATCGGATTTCGACCAAGTCACGAAAATCACAAAAGGAGGAAGTAAAGACAAGATGGAAGGAAAAGTGAGACCATATTTTCACCTTGTAACTGGCCTCACACAAGAATATTCATTTATTAGGGTGATGGAATTATAAGTGCAGTGCATGTGAGTGAAATTAAAAAGGATTTGGAAGAGAGAAAAACATCCTTTTAATACAAATATCTCTACCGATCCTACATTAAAAATAGTGCAGAAGCAGCTTTGAACGCATAGGCTGCTTACAGTATGGTCAACTATTTTCAGCCTAATGGGCCACTTGCCCAGGCTTTCTTCAGGACCTAAACAACAACTACTATCGCTACTGCATTCCCAATTGGGTCATAGAACATTTATGTATATAAAGTTGTCATAAAATACGACCTTCTACATGGTCATTCTTCCGTACAAGCGGAGAATTCTTCACACCTGTCTTGTATGAAGTCAAAACCTCACCTCACCCGGTAAATACTCAGGTATGGGAGACCCCGCCCTCTCCGTCGGTGCCTCGAGCTCTCCTGAGTCTGTGGGAGGCCTCCTTTTGTGATTTTCGTGACTTGGTCGAAATCCGATCCACATGATCCTCTTCTGTGATTTAGAAGAGTGGTGGTAGGAAGGAAGGGTATCCAAATGATGACACTGACCACTCTTGGTAGTTGATGGAAATCCGACAAGTTCGCAAAGGTCATTTATTTGATTTTATGTACTCTGGTATCTAGGGTGTTGGCACTGTTTGTGTTAATTAATAATTCAGTACTGGCTCCTTTTAATAGACCACCAGATTTATTTGTTGTTGTTATTAGTTGTATTGGGGATTAAATCTGTAGTTTGGTCGTTAAACTTTCCCTAGGACCCTTTCTCCTGTGGAGTTGTAATTGATGTAGCTATTTGTTTTACCATCAAATTTCTCATTTTTTAATTGAGTAGTCATATTTGTAATACAAAACGTTAAAAAACGATTTTTTGAATTGTTATTTCTAAATTTAATTTTCACTGCTGTAGATATATTACTGAATCAAACAAAACGGTTTAACTACAACACAACAACGATCCTGTGTTGGGCACTATTGGGGTCGTTTATATCCTCACAGGGGCGCCTGTCGGCACTCCAGGTTGGTGAAGTCCCTAGCCTCTGGTGGAGATGTGCCCTTCGTATCACTTCCCTGGTGGGGATCTCAGTACCTTCAGAGCAACCAACAATGTGGTAATTGCACTCAAGGCAGAGCTAAATGCATCGTGAGCGCCATGTTTTTTCCGCCTGCTCGGCATACATTTTTTCACAACATCTCAAAGTAGGAATTTGTTTATAAAATTTAAAAAAAATCAATGGCCCTGACACTCAGGGAGATTTCTCACTGTGCCTATTGGCAACTGATTATTTTCCCTCCGCAGGACTGCCATGCCTCGCTTGGCAGTCCTGGGCAGTGAAAAACAGTGATGGTTGCCCTGGCCTAAAAAGGGAGTGTGACTGCCACTCTGATCTGTGTCCTGTGACAGATGAACTGATGGGGCACAGGTTTCAGCTGGCAGCTGTGGTCCACTGGTAGAAACGTTGCACTTCCTCCACCTCAAAATTGGTCAGGGGAACAGCAAGGTTGGCAGATGAGGCATCCACCGTTAATTGGCAGATATTCCACACCCACCAATCTCTAAATCAACCCCTATGTTCTCACAAGGAGCTGGACCATCATTTACATTTTTCTTTTGGGATCCTCCACTGATTCTGTATCTTCTGAGGAGTGACCCCTCATAGACTATGTGACCTCAGTTAAGTAGTTCCTCTCAAATCCTGAAAATGGCTCCTCACAGACACATTGTCTAACCGTGAAACTGGTTCCTCACAGGCCCTGAGTTCTCTGGCAGAGTTCGAACCCTGAAAGCCCTCTTGTTGGGAATTACCTGATGTCAGCTCGTGAGTGCACATTTCCATCTGGATAACTTCCTGCACAGCGCATCCGGTGATGCGCACACCTTATCTTTTACTGTCTTTGTTTCTTAATAATATATGAAAGAACTGTCTTAAAAAAAAAAAGAAAAATATGAAGGAACTGTTTTGGGCATCTGGTGATGTGCACACTTGCACAATTTTTACAATGAAGGTCAGCTGTGTCGACATCTTGCGAAATTCTCGCACTGAAGGTCAGCTGGGTCAGCATACTGTGTCAATTGATTTGTGGTGACACCTCGCTCACATTCGTTGTACATTCCTTTCAGTGCATTTTATTCTTAGCATATTTCTCTTGTACTCAGCAGCTCACTTCTGTTACTGTTTTACCTTTGGTTTTGAATTGGTTGAGGCAGCAACTCACCCACATTCGGCCATGGATCACATACCTGCCCCTCCACCGTTTTTACAGTCTGCTGGTTCACCTCCTGTCCAATGGGAGCAGTGGAAGGACACCTTCGAAGCATATCTTGAAGCCATTGATGGAGAAACTTTCACCTCCAAGAAAAAAAGTCTCTCCTTGTTTACAATTTAGGTGCAGAGGGTAGAAATATTTTAAAAACGTTACGTCTTGAAACTGTCAGTACGCTGGTAAGTGGCGACAGTGGCGATTCAATCATTGTCGATGATTACGCAACTGTAATTAAGACTCTCGACAAAGGTTCAGTCCCAAGAGGAACATAGTCCTTGAACGGCACAAATTCTTACAACGCGCTCAAATTCCGGGTGAGTCAATCGATGACTTTGTGGCTGCTCTTAGGATGTTAGCAGTCAATTGCAACTATAGGGAATTTAGAGATGAGATCATACGTGACCAGTTGATTGAGAAAACTTCCAACAAGAAAATTCAGGTAAAACTGTTGTCTTCCGACGATCCTGATTTCGAAACTGCGCTCACACTAGCTAGGAGTGTTGAACATTCTTTGCTTTGTATGAAAGAAATGAGCAATTGTGTTTCTTCCAATGAGATTAAGGTTCTTAATACTAAACCTGTCCCTAGAACAAAAAGCGCGTTATCTAATCCATTGACCACTTTTCCTTCCAGAGACAAATCCGAACAAAGCACCAGCACGTCTGTTTCTAGGGGTAAACAGAATGAGACTATGTGTTTTCGTTGTGGGAGCAAATTACATTTAGGCAATGCCAGGTTTTGTTTTGCTCTTAATCAAACATGTTACAAATGTGGAAAAAAGGGTCATTACTCTAGAATGTGCAAAGCCGTCATTACCAAGAGGGACCAGACTCGTGTTGTAAAGGCCATTGGAGTAGATACAGTTGATTCTGACGAGGAAGGTTATGAGTTACTGATGTTATCATCTTCCTCACCATCTGATGAAGGTGTAGTCGAGTTATCCTTGTTAAGGGGATCGCAGAAAAGGAAATCTCCTTCTTGTGAGATTCTGGTTAACGGCACCTCTCTTGGGTTTCTTGCTGATTCAGGTTCACCGTTTACCCTCATTAATGCGAATGATTTTGGTAAATTGCCTGATGCCCACTTGGAACAGTCGAATATCAAGATTTTCGCATATGGGGGCAAGAGAGTCGATGTCATTGGAAAATTCTCAGCGAGTTTGGCCTTTAACGCCGACCAAGCTGGTGGGACTGTATTCGTGGTTAAGGAAGGTACAAACTTGCTGGGGTGGGATGAACAAGGTGCTCTTAACATCATCTTAGACCCCAATCATCCCGATATGGTTGTGTCCCGTAATTCGTTATGTCACCACAAGCCTAATGTCCTAAATACGAGTAGTGTTTCTCAGGTTTCCAATAGCAAGTGGGCACACATTTTTCCAGAGGTTTTCCAAGCTAATCTAGGAAAACTCAAAGGATTTCAACATCGTATCATTTTAAAAGATGGCGCAAAAGCTGTGGCCCACAAAGTTCGGAAGGTACCCTCGAGTTTATGCAATGAACTTAAATGCGAGTTAGAACGACTATGTAGTGCGGGGGTCATTGAACCTATCGAAGGTTCAGAGTGGTTGGCTCCCATTGTTTTAGCACGTAAGGCTGATAAGTCTCTTCGCATGTGTGTTGACCTGAGAGACCTCAATGCCAATATCTGGATTGATTGTCAACCACTACCCAACATAAATGAGATGTTGTCCACTCTGAAAGGTGCCAGATATTTCTCCTCTTTGGATATCTCTTCAGCGTACCATCAGATTGAGCTGTGCAATGAATCGAGACATCTAACATCCTTTGTCACTCCCGAGGGTGCTTATCGCTATATTCGCATGCCTTTTGGCCTTGCGTCAGCTTCAGCTGTTTTTCAAAGACTAATGTCCAAGTTGTTCAAGGATATAAGCGGGGTAGCATTTTTCCAAGACGATATTCTTATCTATGGGAAATCCGAATCTGAACATGATGAGAGAGTTAAACTTGTATTAACCATAATTAGATCTAGTGGGTTAACATTACGGGCAGACAAGTGCAAATTTCTGCAGGAAGGTGTTGATTACCTTGGTCATCATATTTCGATTAAAGGCATTGAACTCAAGCTAAAAATAATTGAAGCTGTCCAGAATGCGCCCATACCTATGAACAAGGACCAACTTCGTTCTTTTTTAGGTCTGGTGGAATACTATGCCAAGTTTGTCAGCAATTTTTCCACAAAAACTGCTGCCATGCGCAATTTACTCAAGAAAAATGTTAAATTTGTGTGGGATGTTGTTTGTAATGAAAATTTTGAATCCATCAAACAAGAAATTGTGCATGCTCGTCCACTCAAACTCTTCGACATAAATGATTTGTGCATTGTATCTACTGATGCCAGTAATGTGGGGTTGGGAGCAGTATTGCTTCAAAGGAGGAGTGATGGTCGAGAAGAAACCATTGGTTTTGCTTCTAGGACCCTGAGAGGCGCTGAGAGCACTTACTCGACTATCGAAAAAGAGGCTTTGGGATTGTGGTGGGGTGTTCAACATTTCAGGAATTTCCTATGGGGAAATGTATTCATTCTTAGAACTGACCATAAGCCTTTAGTCGATTTGTTTACTACCAAAGGGGGTGGGAGGGCCACACCACGCATTTCAAAATGGCAATACAGGTTGCAAGAATTTCAGTATCATCTTGAGTATGTGGCAGGGGCCAAGAATCTTGTGGCTGATTGCTTATCTAGACTACCTCTTTCAAGTAATGGTGTTGAGGCTGAGGAGTGTGATGATCTAGAAATGGTGTGTGCGGTCTGTTCACTGGAGGATACCACAGGTGGGGCTTTGTTGGAGCGTGAATGGTTGGAGTGTGTGTCGGAAGATATGGATATGGTCAGGGTCATTGACCTCATAGCCAGTGTGTGGCCCAGTGATAAGGATTGTCCCTCCGAGCTGGTTCCTTATAAGAAGATTAAGGATGAATTGTCTGTGGTCAATGGCGCATTAAGACGTTGTGGTTTGTTAGTTGTTCCCATGTCCTTACGCAGGAAAATTTTAATTTTGGCTCATGAGGGTCATCCTGGTATACGGGCAATGAAGCGTAGGATAAGACAGGATTTCTGGTGGCCTGCTCTGGACAAGGATGTAGAGCATTTTGTTAGAGATTGTTGCACGTGCGTTACTAGTGATAAATCCCAAGTGACTCATCCTTCGCCTGTTGAACCCATTGTTGTGAAGAATATTCCGTGGGCCAAATTGGCTTTTGATATTGCGGGCCTTTTGGGCTCATTGGGAGTTCTCCTAAATACGCTCTTGTTTTGATTGATTATATGTCGAAGTGGCCTGAGGTAAGGTTTGTCGAGAATGTTAACTCCTCGTCAGTCATCAAGTTTTTGCAGGATGTTTTCCTCAGAGAAGGTTTTCCTGAATAATTAGTATCGGACAATGGCACCCAGCTGGTTTCGTGTGAGATGCAGGTGTTTCTTAAGGAAATTGGTGTCAAACACACTCTCACTTCTCTTTACCACCCTCGCAGCAACGGCCTGGTTGAGCGTTTCAATCGCGTTGTCAAGGAACATTTGCAGCTAGCATTAATAAATGGATTACAGTGGCGGCAAGCAGTGAGTGACATGTTGTGGGCTGTAAGAACAACCCCCATGTCAGCACTGGCATCGCTCCGTTTACTTTGTTGAGAGGGAGAATAGCTGGTTCCAAGTTAAATAAGGAATGGATGTCTAGGAGGGAGGTGGATCTTGAAAAACTATCCAATGTAACCGATGTCAGGGTGGCTGTTCAGGCTAAGTATAGTACCAAGTCTGAGGTTGATCATTCAGTGTCCGTCAAGGCAGGGGATTGGGTGAGAGTCAAAAAAACCAGGTCTCCTTCGCAAGGGGAGTCTCGTTTTTCAGCTCCCAAGAGAGTGTCTGTGGTGAAGGATCGTGTAGTGGTGTTGGAGAACGGTAAAGTGTGGAACAAGTGTGCTATTTCCAAGGTGCCTGAGTCAATGCTCAGCTATGTCAACAGGAGGTTGGGGGTTCATCAACCTTTGACTGATACGACCTCTGTTGGTCATGGCAAGGAAACTGTTCTTCAGGATCTGGTCATTCCTAGGGGTGTGTCAACGAGATTGAAATCTGTTCCTGTAAGATTTCACAATTATGTTATGCCTTCAAGTATTCACGGTAAAGAAACTGTTCATCACAAATATGTCAATTCTAGAGGTGCACCTACCAGATTTAGATCCTTGCCTAAAAGATTAATCGATTATGATATGCGTTAATGTGTCCTCTGTTCATTTATTGTTAGCCTTTATTTCAGCACTTGTTTTAGCCTTCATTTCAGTACTTGTTTTCCTTTTTCTTCTTGTGTAATGTGTGAAGGAAGGGGGGTGTGTTGGGAATTACCTGATGTCAGCTCGTGCTGCTGTGTGTTCCACTTTAGAGTGTCGGGTTCTTGAGCGGCAGTTGCTGCCGGGACCTGGAGGTTGTTGGTGGGAATAAACTACTCCCTTACCTTCAAGTTGCCGTGTCCTCGTCTTCCTTTCACCTCTGCACTGATTTAGAGGCAGGTTGAAGTGTCAAATCTGCTAGTAATTGGTATATTCACCATTACACACTGCTAGTGGAATAGCTGACAATTTCAAGATTGGCAGATAGTCCATGTCAGAACTTAAAGGTGTGCTGGTAACTCTGCTGGAGATGGTGTTGCATAAAACACCAAATCTGGAGGTAAACATTCACCACCATATCTGGCAGAGTTACTTCAGTGAAAGATCACTGTGTAAGTGAGGAAGACTTTCACAGAAAGGTATAGTGTCATTTACATGCTGGGGTACATCCCCCGGCATCACAGGGAGACTAGAGACGTGGACACTGACCAGACCGCCCAGCATTTCGCGATTCGCAAAATAATCGCGAAATCAGCTGAAGTCCGCAATGACTGTGATATTTACCTTTTGGGCCGTGAAAAAGGTCTCCGGCAGGCAGCAAAAAAAAATGATGACATCTTATTGGCTGTAAACGCACACATCACTACGTGGCGCCATACAGCCATAATAGCAGCCTGCTTCCTGAGTCTACAATTGACAATGCAAGCTTGAGAGGAGGCTAGCACTGTGAGAGTAAGGAACCTACACCGTGAGCCTGAGAGGAGACCTACAGCTTGAAAGTAAGGAAGCTGCACTATGCACCTGAGAGGAGCTCTCAGTCGTCGTTGTGAGACTGCATGCACAAGAAAGGTGTTGCAGCATTGAGGAGCTGCCATATCAAGAGCTCTGTGCATTGGGAAAGTGTAGTGACTCTTTGTGCTTGCCACATGAGGCCTGTGCACCAGAAACATGTAGTGGCAGTATATGGTTTGCCATACTAGAGTTTTGTGTGCCAGAGTGGTGCAACATTGAGCGATTAGCATTTACAGAGACTTGTGTACCCAAAAAAATCCACAGGCACTAGCTTGATACATAGCAAGCCCTAGACACCAGGAAAGTGTAGTGGCTCTAGGTCGGTGGCCCATCGAAAGCCCTAAAGAACATAAAAAGCATAGTGACAATAGATGGCAGGCACATTGAAAAGCTTGTTCATCAGAGATGTGTGACGGCATTAAGTCGTTAGCTTACTGAGAACCCTCGGCACCCAACAAAGGGGCCGATTCCGATCTCGGCCGGTAGGGCTCCGAATCGGATTCGGCTTAACCGGATCCGATTCGGAGCCCTATTTCCCGACCGATCCGTACGCGCGTCCGGACGAGCGAGTACGATGAGAAATCGCCGAACGACTCGTTCGGGCGTCCCAACCGCTCCGACCGACTCGTCCCCGGGTCGAACCGCACCGACCGACTCGCTCGGACACGATTCGCACCGCGCAATGGAGACGTTCCCCGGCCGGGTAAGTACGATGCGCGTCGCGAGCAGTCCGACCGACACGCGCCGTCCGGCTCGAAAGAGCAGTCGGAGCCGTACTTCGGGGGTCCGTGTGGGACCCCCCTGTACGCGTAGCCGCGCGGGTTGCACACAGGGGGGACCCATGGGTCCCCCCTACCTGTGCGTGTACGGCACGAGTCGCTTCGCCGCGTACCCGCTGTAGGGGGCGCCCTTATTCACCTCGCACCCATTGAGGCAATGGGAGCCCGCGTACGCGTTGTACGACCTGCTCCCATTGACTTCAATGGGAGTCCGACCGACTCGAGTACGATAGCATACGGACGCATCGTACTCGTTCGATCGGGCTGCACGGGTCCGATTCGGTCGGAAATCTCTCCGGCTCCGGCTCGGTCGGAGAGATTTCCGGCCCGAATCGGAATCGGCCCCAAAGTGTAGTAGATTTACTGGTTGCAACAATACGGGACTACTGCCCTAGTAAAGTGTTGCATTATCAGTTCGAGGGAGTTCGGAAAGACCCATGCTCCAAAAAAGTAACCTGGTGGTATTAGAAGGTAGGTACATTGAAAGCACGTGCATCACAAGGTGTATAGCCATTGCGTGATTAATACGTATTGTAAAAAGTAGTGGCATTGTTAAGTGTTTGGCACACTGAGAACCCTGTGCAGAAGAAAAAAGTAGCGTCATTAGGTGGGCGACGTATGCTGATCCATGTACACCAGAACAGTGATATTATTAGATGGTTGGCACATTAACCTTCTATACTACTTTGATGCAAATCTGGGACTACACAAAACACAGTTCTCTCCAGCAAATGCTTTAACCTCCAGAGTTATCTCACCATTATTATTATTCCCTGAGATTTACTGGGCACCTCTGTAGCAGAAAGCTTAACCCCATAAAATATTTTAAAATGCAGACTTTGCAACCAATTAAGCAGAAGAGATTTACTGCCATGCTACTCCTTGTTGCCAATTTTTTTTTGGCAAGGCTTTGTAAAAACAAATGTTATTAGTTGAGGCCCAGATTTTGCGTTGGGATTGCACCACTTTTTTTGGAGCAAGCCCAAAGCAAAATCTAATTTGTTAAATCTCACAATGCGCTTAAATGTACTTATGATATACCTGATAAACCTATGGGTGAGGTCTTAATATCTGATGTCACTTCCAGAGAGATCACTTCCTGTGGTCCCACGTGCAATGCCACGCATCGTGGTGTCATGTGCTATGGTGGCACACGCCATGATGGCACTTGCAAACTACCTAACTTGGTTAGTCCCCCCACTGCTTTTTTTTAGGACTTGTGCCCTGGAGGAGGGGGTGGTGGTAGGTGGAAGGTGGGGGCGAGGGGGGTTAGTCAGTATAATCACGTGTGCAACTCGTTGTTTACTGCGCAGTTTTAAGGGCATGAGCAGCCGGGAGAGAATCGATTTACAGCAAACCATGGTGTAGGCTTCTAAGCAGGGTCGGTGGCAGGAGAGTGGAAGGGTTGATGCCACTGATCTGGGTAGGGTTGCCTGCACCCTGTCTGGGGCGAGAGTAGACAGGAAGCGGGGAGCAGCATTGGGCACCAACGCATCCCCTCTCTTCTTGTTTCGGGACCCAGCAGGGGTGCATTTAGGATTGCAAGAGTGTCTTAGACTCTCGCGGGCACGCCAATTTAAAAGTAGAGAGTTATGATTTGCCCTGGGATTTTTATTTCCCTTGGGCCATATCGCTCCTGCGGAAGTCAGAGTCCCGCAAGTTTCTGATTGGCTGTCAGCCATTACAGGACTCGGAGACTTAGCATAGCAAACAAATACTCTCAGACACTTTAAACATGCCTATTTGAAAGTGGAATACTCTGCTAAAACAGTTTCCATTGATTTAATACTGAAAAGGAATGATTCTGAGTAAAATAAAGTGCCGCAATAATGCCGCTAAATTTCAATTTTTGTGCCGCAAAATTTAAAAATCTATGCCTCAATATCCTAGGGGGTCTGACTGACAATGGACCCACAGTATAACAAGGATGTCATCATATCCATCCAGGCTGCCAGGCCCTCACTCAGTCTCTCATCTGACCTGAACTCTTTCATGTGCCTCTCCTCGGTGAGTGACCATTCTAACACATCACTCCCCCACATTGCCTCGGTGGAGCCTCGGGCAGATAACCAATGTATTGCCACCCTGCATTTAGTAAGCAGCAGCCCCGAGGATGTAAACCTACACTGCATTTTCTTCTTTTTCACCTTTCGAATAATACTGTGTTTTGGTGTGTCTTAAATGGGAACCATAGCCATCGCCTTATTCTGAATCCCACCCCCTTCCATACTGTGCTACTATGGCACAGGTCCGTGATATATGTGCAAATGTCACCTCCTGCCCTCCACATTTTGGACACACGGGGATCTGTCTGGATAAATTCTGTTCAACCACAAGGAAGTCAAGTAGGCACGGAGCAGAAAGTTAACATTTATTTAAATCTAGTGTTACTCGCAAAATCGTGCACCTAGGCACAGGCCCCTTCCCACTCATTGTCCATCAGGGAGTCCTGTAGGTCCTAGTGACATTGTGCCCATATCCTGATAAGCTGTTTAGGTCTGTCTGACTGAGCAGCCTTACATAATCTCGAAACCAGATCACTGCCGTGCCCCGTTTCCACTATGACTTCTAAAGTCTCTCATGACTCCGGGGTGGAGGGAAAACACTTCCATATTTCTTGTACAGTGTTAGCCAGCTTAGCAAACTATAAAACTGTCCTGGTCCAAGCCCAAAAGTCTCACATACCTCTTCAAAAGTGATACATTTCACATTCGAGTATAAATCGCCCGGGTGCTGCACCCACCCTCTTTCCACCTGGCCACTGACATGCCGTTACATATTTGGCGAAATGGCTGCAGCTACCTGAACTGTAAAGATCTGGCGGATGAAGGTCGCCTCATCACCCTCTTAATTGTAATTTTTTTTGCCTGCACCACCTGAAGCACCACTTGGGGGTTTTCCTTGGCCCTAGGGCAGTGCGACCGGTGCCACCTCACCGGGTGCTGACTTCAGGTGGGGGGGGGGGGGGGGCGGGTGCCCTGTTTGCAAGTATATTAGGGTTTTAAAAGCACCTGCTGCTACATTCCTTGCCTCCAGCAATTTTCAGGCAACAATAAAAGTGTCACGATAACTACTGTGATTAATGTTCTTGCTGGAGCAAGTTCCAGAGTTTTGTCTAGTGGAAGTTTTGACTCATCGTAAGGTAGCGCAGAGGGTTAATATGCCTGCTGCAAATAATGTGTACCATGCAGATCACAAAGGGCATATAATGTAAATAGGTCAGTGGCTTACTGCTTTTGTCAAAGAGATCCTTTTGTTACTTGCAGTTTATAAGTTAAAATCCTAACATAGAACAGTGAGCTATTAACTGTCATCAAAGAGCTGCATGCAAACTGCATGCTATAGATTGGAGCGTTATGATTTTTCCCCCTCTTTCATTATACTAATGTTGTGAAAAGTGTTCATTTGGGTAGAAATCAACTATTATTAACGAGAACCTCCAACCATAGAGTTTGTGCTTTTCCAGACCAAGCACTCTTAAACTATACTGCCTACCAGTAAGGATGACATGTGACTCCTACACCTTGCAATCCTCTGTCTTACGTAACATTTCCTGTACAATGATTTATACACCTATGATTGATTATCTCTGTGTAGTGTGTGTGATGTAAAGTGCTCTGACACCCTACACTGGTATGAGTGGCGCTATAAAACTAATTAAATGCATCTGAGAGAGAGAGTGGTTATGGAGACCCGAGGGGAGGGGTGCTGTTAAAGGGTGGTCGTGAGGGAAACCGTGGTGGAGGTGGTCATTGGGGGGCGCCAACAAACATTGTCGCACAGGGCATCACCAGCGCTAAAGCCGGCCCTGCTTGGCCAGGCCGCCTCCTCTCATAAGGCAAAATGGGAGCCCTCCCTCCTCAACTATCCTTGCTAACAGTCTCCTCTTGGCATATGTTTCTAAGGGGAAGCATGTTCCAGAATTGAATCAAGGTCCTCAGACCTTGGAGAACCCTCCCCATATTATAGTCATGTTGCCTCTCCCTCATGTGAGCCACCTGTGTGCCCACCTGCCAGTGTGGCTAAGGGCAATAACCAGGGCCAGACTGGCTGCAGCGGGCACCGGGCGTTTCCCCGGTGGGCCGCCAGGGTGGGGGCCGGTTTTGGGCCCCTGGGCCGTTTTTGTTACCGGGGGCCGGCAATTCGGCCCCCTGTAACAAAATCGGCCGAAACCGGCCCTAGTAAACAGCTCGGCCGCCCCTCCCCACCAGGGGGGCCAGCCGAGCAGTTTGCCAGGGCCGGTTTCGGTTCCCAGTCCGGCCCTGGCAATAACTCTTATTTATTTGCAAGCCAGAGATTTTCCTAAAGTTGCCTAAGTCCTGCAGCAACACAGAGATATAGATGTGTCGCTGAGTCAAAAACAGTAGAGTGTCATCGACACACATAAATATTGTATGTACTGTATCTTGTATTCTAATTCCCCAAGTTCGCATCTCCCTCTGGAGCTGCACTGCTAATGGCTTCACTGCTAAGATGAACAATAACAGGGATAGGGGTTATTCCTATCTCAACTCTTGTTCTACAGGTCAGCTTGCAGACACCAATCCAACTAATTGTTTTCTCACAGTGAGTTCCTAACATAATAAGTTTACCCAGCTACAGAAATTTGGACCAAACTCCATTTGTTCCAGAACAGTCAGCATGGCCCACCCATCCAATATATCTAGCACTACAAGTGCTCTTTCGATTTCTGACTGTTCTATGGTGTATAGTACATGGTTAAGCCTCCTAATATTCATGAGGGTGCTACAACCTCGAATAAAACAACATTGGTGTTTGTGTATTGATGAGCCTGCCAACCGACGCAGTCCATTTGCAATAGCCTTTGATAATATTTTAGTGTCCATGTTGATTGTAGATAGGCCTCCCTCATGATTTCCGGTAATCTACCTACCTGTCCAGCATCCTGATAATATGTTTAGTGTTGGAACGGATTCCATTCTGGATTGGAACAAAGTCCAGTGCCAGTTACAAGTTGTCTCTCTCCCGATGCAGATGTATACAATTCAAATCCTTACCTGTTACATTTCAAGGGCGTCCTCTTCTTTTCACTGGTGACGGGGATGAGATGTGGACCCACGATCAATATGAGGAGAGCTGCGAAGAGGGTCTGCATCGTGTGTCTGAGGACATTTTGCAAGGGTGTGCTGTGGGAGGTTGTGTGATTTCAAAAGGTCAAACATGAAATCAATATAGTGGAGAATAGTATCGAGCTAGAGAGAAATCAAGATGCCATCTTGCAAATACAACATGTAAGGAATGTTGGGAGCAATAATCCATTTTGTGTGATTAAGATGGTAAAGAAGTAAATGTTATGGCTGATTCTGGTGCTAGGTATATTCTTACAGGCGAATAATACATAACCATATTTCCCAGTCAGCTCTCAGCCCACCAGATGCCAAATTAGTTGCATATGGCAATAAACCCATAGATCGGGTCGGGTTCATAGAAGCCTACTTGGAATTTCAAAGAGTAGAGGTCCCTTCCAAAGTGTATTTTGCCAAAGATGGTTTCTGTCTTCTGGGATAGCCCCAACAAAGGGATTTGATGCAGCTGGCCCCGAATCATCCTGATCAGGTTTTGGGGGCACGATAAGGGGTGGTTAAGATAGAAGAAGTGTCCATGTCTCTTAAAGAGGAATTTCCTTCAGTGTTTGTGAATAAGTTAAGCATGCTGAAGGGGTTCATGCACAAGATTGTCTTAAAGGAGGGGGCTTCAGCAAAGGCTTATAAGATCCGGAGTGTTCCACTTGTTATGAGGGAGCCGTTACAACAAGAACTACAGAGGTTGTTTGATGAGAGGATCATTAAGGAGATAGAAGTATCGTTATGGTTGGCTCCAGTGGTTATGGCAAAGAAGGGGAATGGCGAGTTGCATTTGTGTGTGGACCTGCATAATCTGTATGCTGCCATCTGGGTTGGCAGGCCTCCTCTACCCAACATAGTGGAAATGCTGACCGCCATAAAGGGGGCTAAGGTATTTTCCACTCTGGATTTGTCCTCGGTGTATCACCAAATTCTATTGCACCCTGATTCTAGACCTTTGACTTCCTTTGTTATGCCAGAGGGTACTTATAGATTCAAGTGGATGCCATTTGGATTAACTTCTGCGTCCACAGTGTTTCAGGGTGCAAAGCACCCTTTGTTTAAAGGAATTTCTCAAGTGACATATTTCCAGGATGACATCCTTGTGCTTGGTAAAGACAGGGAGGAGCACGATCAAATGTTGAGGGAGGATTTGACTATTTTGAAAAAGAGTGGGTTGACAATCAAGAGAGAGAAATATAAGATACGAGTGAAGGGCGTGGAATATTTGGGGCATTGGAGTGATGATAAGGGAATCCCTCTAAAAATGAAGCTGGTTAATGCCATAGAGAAGGCTCCAGGTAGTAACAAACAACAAAGTCTCGATGGGAATCAACAAGGGGAAAAAAACTTTAGGGATAACTTAATTATCATGCACATTAAATGAAAATAGTCCTGAAATTATCAAACACATTAAATGAACACAAAATAGTCCCAAGAATATAATTTAATGCAGAAATATTCTCTGAGAGGACAATTCGATCAGTTTTTTCATAAAACAAAAAGCAGCCTCAACCATGCTTCTACAGTTGTGTTTTAAAGTGAAAAGGTGAACATGTTGTGCTCGTGGGACAGATAAACGGTGCAAGTGAAACAAGTGGAAAAAAAGTACAATTGCTACAGTGTATTGGGCCACAGTTCAAAATGAAATTACGCATGAATCAATACAGTTGGAGAAAGATATAAAATCATGTCATAATTCAAAAGCCCAAATTCTCGCGTGTGCAAGTCGATGGCGTTTCGACCTTCATGACTTGAGGTCATCATCAGGACATGGAAAACACAGCAGTCGGTGATAGGTAAAGGGATTACCAAGCCTGGTGAATCCAAATGTCTTGGCATCAATTAATGGTGCACGTCCAGTAAGGTACAGTCATCCCAACATGAAACATGAGTAAGACGGAATTGGGGCAACCTCAGGGTGGGAAAAAGAGAGGTTGTTCGCACAGAGTCCAAAGAAGGGTCTTAAAGAGGTACCATGGTGGCAGCGAAGGAATCTAATAATTTATTGTGGATCAATCACTCCTGCTGGAAGGGCAATAGCTCAGCACAGTATATGGAGGGCCTCACTCATTAAATGATAGTGGGGTGGTGGCAATTCAGGCCCGAGGCGCAAATGTTCCGAAGGACAGTATACCACGACTAAATCGAGACCGGGTCCAATAGAGAAGGCTCCTTCACTAGTGAATAAGGATCAGTTGAGATCATTTTTGGGTCTGACTGAATAATACTAAGTTTGCTGATAGAACTAAGCATATGAGACAACTCATGTTGAAAAATGAGAAATGTGTGTGGTGTGGTGATTGTGAAAGGGAGTTCTGTGACCTAAACCTAAAGATAGCATCTGCTTCTGCCCTTAAACCCTTTGACACCAAAGATGTGTTGGGTTCGGGGCAGTGTTATTGCAGGTTTGTGATGGAAGGGAGGTTACCATAGCTTATATATCTAGACCCTAGAGGGAGGCGGAGAAAAATTATTCTACCATTAAGAAAGAAGCCTTGGTGCCCCCAAAAATGGGACAAAAAATGGGGGGCCTGGAACGCCTATCGGGGGGAGCTGTGTATCTCGCCAACGGCAGAACTAGAAATGTCAAGGAGATGAGCCACCGAGCAGTAATATCTGATTGTATTAATGTACATAATAATGCCTAATTCCAATAGGAAGAGAATGTATATTGCAGTGAATATGCAAGTGACAATTGTTATATTGTTAATAAAAATTATTATATAAAAAAAAAAAAAAGAAAGAAGCCTTGGCCTGTTGGTGGGGTCTGAACTATATCTGGAAGTATGTGTGGAAAACAGAATTCACGCCCTGCATGGACCATCGGCCTTTGGTGGATGTTTTTTCCAACAAGGGGGTGGCTTGAACTTCTGTAAGAAAATGATGATAGGTTATGAGAATGTTGGAATATAATTTCAGGATGGAGTATGTACATGGAAAAAGGCAGATTGTTTGTCCAGGTTGCCGTCCAATAAGGAAGTGCAAGTGGAAGAAAATCAGGATGAGCCGGTGGTAGCCCAGGTGAAGGTGAATGTGATTATGGAGAGCAGAATTTCGCATGAGGAATGGATTGGTGCAGTGCGTGATGATGATGTTGTGCAGGAAGTGGTAGGGTACATGACTGATGGCTGGCCTGCGAGAGGGATATTGATATAGTCTTATTAAGCACGGCAAAAGCAATCAGGAGCCAGTGAAGTTCATCTAATGCTTGTGACACTGAATGATCTAGTGGTGATGCTGACCTCTGTGACTGCCTTACGTTGTCCTTTGTTTTTGACCACCCCTCACCCACAAAGGTGCCTTCACTTACTACTCAATTCGCATCTGCTGGCACGTCCATGTGATTCTGTCTCTCCCCAGTTCTACAATTCTCAGTAGTCCTGTTGATAGCCTTGCTCCCGCTCGGGTGGAAGTGACTGGCCCTCTGCTATTCTTCATCATAGACCACCTCATCACACCCTGGTAAGACGGTACTACCAAGGCGGACTCCACCTCAAGTGGGACTATCTTGAGGAAGTTCTTAGAAATTATTTCATCTGGAAAATTACCTGGGATCCAGTTATTTAAGTGAAAGATGCCTCAGAGTAAAACACAAAGAATCCTTTATTAGGTGGTACACTAGGTATACATTAAAATACTAAAAAGTATACTCAGATGATGTTACTGGGTACAGTGCCCTTACGTACCTCTGAAGTGCCAACATGTTTCTGCCCTAAGGTAGCCTAACTTGATCTCAGGCATTCAGCAGGGCTGATCTATGGATTCCTGTATTAATTAAAGTGATAATATATACATATATATATATATAAACCGCATAAATGTCTTGCGGTAAGCTATAAAAATATTTAAAAACACGAACACACAATTGTGGCACACGTGACACAGCACACAAACACATTCTGCGTGCGCAAACGAGAGGAGTAATACATGTGAGGATAACACCATGCTAATTTACAGTGCTAACTCTGCTACTTTACCTAGCCCAGAGAGGCCCTGTGCCTCATGGTCTGTTCAGGGGTGGGCGACTCCTATTGTCACACACTGAGGAATATTCACATTAGATATAGGCTGCAGTACAGAAAAAGAGACTCGCTTTTATAATTGGATTTCCACTCCTCAGGATGAGGAAACGACTAGAGCATTTTAGTGCATATTTAGCTGTGTTATGCTTAATTTTGCAGTATCAAGATAATATCGCCCAATTGGAAATACAATAGTGGGGTCTGCAATGCATAAAAATAGAGGTATTTTAGAGTATCTGGGAGTGGTATCTATCCAAACCAGGCTTCTGGTTTTGTACTGTGCAGCGCATTTGTTGCTTACTTCATCAAGGAGATTCGCCCTCTGTATTACTACCTTGCCCACAGGATCAGCCGTCTGGTAGGAAGGTACATTGGAAATGAAGGTGTTTTTATCCTAATGTCGAGCACTCTTCGTTAGGGGCGTATCTCTACATCACTGGTGAGCTTTTGCCGTACAGGGCTCCTAGATGCGGGACACCTGGTAGGGGCCGGCTGGTCACGCCGTAACCCCCATGGTTTGGCCCAGCGGGAGTTTTACGAGAGCCCTACCTTTTAAGTAAGGTGTATCTTGTCTTTTCGTTTCAGGTAAAGCCACGCAAGTTTGTGAATGCAGACCACGATCAGGATACGCCTTTAGACACCTGTGCCTCTTCATCACTTCCATCGTGATCCCTGGTGGAGTGTCATGGGAAATGTAGTTCCCGCATGGAAATGACCCGTTTTCTTTTAGTTTTTGGAAGTCTTGTTACTTTGTACTCACAAACTTTCTTCCTTCTTGTCCCTTTTCCTCCCTAGTATCAACATCTGCATAGAATTGTACATCACAGCAACACGCCAGTTATGTATCTTCAAGACGTTTCTCATGTAGTAAGTAATTAGAGGCATACACGTTTCTGTGTATGGTATTCGATAACCATGTACTCATAACTCTATGCCCACATGATTAGCCATGTATAACCCCAAAGCATGCTGGGAGTCATATTTGGCTGCTGTGGCACACTGTTTTTTCTTATTTAAGGGGAAGCTTATTGCTTTTCTGTCTTTTTCAAAGCAGGACAGGCAGACTGACAGGCAGACAGAGAGCCTGATTTAGATCTTGGCGGACGGGTTACTCTGTCACAACGGTGATGGATATCCCATCCGCCTAAATATAAATCCCATTATATCCTATGGGATTTATATTTCGGTGGACCGGATATCCATCATTGTTGTGATGGAGTAAACCATCAGCCAAGATCTAAATCAGGCCCAGACTCTCCAGAGAGGCACAAAAAACCTGCAAGTGCCTTTCTCACAGACTACTGTGTCAATGTGTGTTGTGTTATACTACTAGAGGCAGACACGGGGCCTATCTCAGCCTCTTATTCCCTCTTGGTGATAATGGCCCTCTGCTATGCCTCTGACCATGTCTTGGGGGGTCTCGTAACAGGTGCATGGGTCCTATGGGCCAAGGTCTTCACCCCACCTGTTCTCACGGTGTGAAGTTCATTAAGGCATTAGCCTATGGACCACAATAGCCCCCCAGATACTCAAACCCAGTAGCCATCCCACAGGCATCAACACGCCTATGCCCAGTTTCTAGATAGTCAATAATTTGCAGCTGCCGTTCCCAGTCGTGATTGGCGGCAAACACAAAGCAGCAACGCAGTGTGACTCCATGGCTCAGGGGACTTCTACTGACCTCAGTCCACATAAATCTCACAGCGGCCTTCATCTCTTTATATCAGGGTTTGCCACTAGTAAAATAATGTCATCCTGCTCTTAGAGTGCCCAAGCGATTGGGTCACAAATAGATGATCTTCTTCATATATACGAGGGAACTGGCCGCCCACCATCCACAGACCCAAGTCCGCGGGCCCAAATAGAGCCACCACATATGCCACCGCTAAGCAGCATCAGGGGAAGGCTACCACTTCCCAGCTTCATCTTCCAAGGCACCTCCTGGTGGATGCTGCTAGTGGCATCAAGCCTGGCCCCGGTGTCGTCAAGCGGGGATTTCTACTACCAGTGCTATCCCTTTCTGGCCTCAAAGGTGTCACTCTGTAGCCCGGAAGTCGTTGGCACTCACCTCATGCATGGTTTCGCCATTGGGTTCCGTTTCTGTAAACTGTAAACTGTAAGCCGATGGGGGCCCATGGCTTTCTCAGATCATGGACACAAAGCCGATGGGGGCCCATGGCTTTCTCAGATCATGGACACAAACTGGAGGGCAATCCAGGCCTTTGCTTCGGATCCAGACCACCAGGGTGGTCAGTTCTGAGGCCCGTTCTCGGCCTCAGGCGCCATTTTGTTTATGTGCTACTAGGCCTCGCCCCACATGGAATCCTGGCCTTTCTTCTGCCATGGATTGGAGTGCAGGCAGTGAAAACTCCACTGTTGTTTCCCCGAAGCCTAAGGTACAAGCTCAGGGCAGTCACCGGCTGCGTGGATTCAGGATGTTGCTGGTTTACATTGAAGTGACTACACAAACTGGTAGAAATTTCACCACCATAGACATGTCTAAGTGGATTTTTCACCAGACATTTATATTTCAAAGAGCTCACATGGTGACCGACCACAGACTCTTTGACAGAGAACTCTAGGCAGGCAGAGACCTCGAAATAAGGTGGATTTTAGTTGTTGCTTTGGCAAAGGATGTAAATCCACAAAATGGCATATGGCAATGCTGCTGGCAATGGCAAAAGTGTAAATCAGACCCCATGTGTTCTTTTCCCGGAGATGTCTTTACCTGCACAGTTTCCTAAGAGTTGGCCTTCAGCACCTCTCCTTGTACTGTACAAGCTGGCCCTTCAGGGGCCCAAAAGCCTAGATTTATATTTGGGTGGTAATGCAAAATCCAGAGAATTTCTGGAGGAAGTGCCAAGGGCACAGGAGAATGCACAGGTGGAGTGCCCTACACCATACTATTCATATGGTGGAGAGAATAGTGGACTCAGCTCCTGATTGGGCACTTAAGGCAGAAATTTGATATTTTATATTAACCCCCAACTCTAAATCAGGGCTTTACTGGGAGTTGTCCATTCAAACACGCTGGGTCCTCTTGGGGAGAGTCCTTCACTCCGGATAGACCATGACCTCATTTGTTGAAAATAATTATTTGAAGAACATGGGAACCTACATTTTATGTGCATTAATTAAATTAAATGCACATCGCTGCAATAAGAAGACAGTAGAGGAGGGTGAGCCATTGAAGGCTCGAGTCTGACTCAAACCAGATGCCTGGCTCTGGTTCAGCTCAAGGTCCTCCTGGAATTCCGAGCCTCAAATGTGCCAAGCTTTCATGTAGCTTCTTCCTGCCACCCATACTCTAAACCCATGCACCAGGAATTAAAGACAATGCATTACCATTTGATGTATATGGGAAAGATAAACCTGGGACCAATCCAGGTTTTCTTCCAAATTGTGTGATCCTAGGCAGTTATTTTATTTCATCGTGCCTACTTTTTCTTCATTAGCACTCGAGAGAATCTTGTACTACATGAGTTCAAGATAGGCGATGTATAAAAGTTCTCTTTTGTATATGAATTATTAGACTACAATGTTGCTCTGTGGAAAATAGCCTAGGCCACATATAGGGTGCATATGGCTACGGGATTGCCTCTTGGTTAACTAATGGCATTGTCGCCAAGGCAGGATGGAGGGGGCATAAATGTTTCTAACGTCAAGTTTAAACACTATCACTTCTGATAAACGCCACTGAATTAGAGGTGGGCGAGCCACTGAAAGCTCGAACCTGGCTCGAACCAGATGCCTGACTCTGGAGAAGTTTGAGGTCCTCTTGGTACCTCCAGCTCAAAATAAACTGAACTTTCATAAAGCTTCTGTGTGCCACTCAAGCTCTAATATCATATGCCAAAACAAGCCAATAACTTTAGAAGAAAAGAAGGAGAGGGAAAGAGATAGCCACCTAGTGACAGAATTACACAATGTGAAACAAGAATAACTGGCATCAATCCGGCTTCCGGTTACATCCAATTGTGTGATCCTAGGCAAATTTTTCACTTCACTCAGCCTCATTTTTCTACATTACATATGAGAGCACCGTCAAATAAGTAAGTTCGGATGTGGGACGTACAAAAACTTTATTTGTGTTTGATTAGATAGATTATATTGTTGCTCCATCTAAAATAAGAATCTCGGCTACATACTGGGTACATATGACACGCTACATGCCTCTTTGTTCACTAGTAGCATTGTAGATGGTTTCCGTGGGGTAGGAATGTTTCTAAGTTAAAATTTTAAAACTATTATGTTTAAAAAATGCCTCTTAATGTAGTGATATATTCAGATGTACTAAATTGAAATGTGTCCACATGTTAAAGAAATACACTCCTATGAATTTTAAAGAAACTTTATCATATTTGTATACGATGTTTATTGCATGATGTGCATGCCAAACATTTTCATGGCTCAGCTCGTGCACGGGCTCCTAGCAGAGGTCGGAGTGGGCAGAAGGACATGGGAACAACATTAACAAGCTTTATTAAAACAGTACCCATGCCTTTTATTTTTTTTAAAAAGCAACAGTTTCTGGATAGTTGAGTTGCAACTGTTTGAAAGGGAAGAAAAATGGTCTTCTCTATTGTGAAGTGAGATAAGGGAGAGGCAGCTGAAGACGAAACAAGCCTTCTCTCCAGGAGGCCTTCCTCCAGAAATAAATGTAAATATCTGCAGTTATTAAATCCGGAATTCTAAAGGCTGCTTAGAGGCCAGTAAAGTTTTTAATTGGTAGAATCTGGATTTTGTCCTTTTAATGGACGCATATAAAAAAGGTTTACGCTAGATACAGTCAGTGTCTTACTAAAAATATAACTTTTGATGACGGACCCTTGGCCTAACTCTGGCGCAGATCTCCCTGTTAATTTCTTGGCTCGCCAACCTCTACACTCAATGCAGTGCTACAATTTGATGTATCTAGGTGAAATGCTTTGCATCTTAAAGAAATCCACATTTTTATATTTTGAAAAGATTTATCATATTCTACATGCTGTTTGTTGAAGGATTTATATGCCAAACATTTTCACTTTTTGGCTTGTCCACAGACTCTTAGAGCAAAGCCAGACTGTTATATACACTATAAGTACACACGATGGAATGTTATACATGCTATTAAGGGAATGTTGATTGTTGGGCACTCTGGAACCCTTCTACAGGAAAGATTCCATGAAACGGTTTCTAGTGACAGTTGCTGCGGGACTTTCATGCAGAGGGTCACTTTCCAGTGGACTCCTCTGTTATTACTGGATTAACTTCAGTTGCCTTACCTGCTGGTTCCTGGTCATCCTTCTTAACATATTGGCAATGTGTTGTAGCTGAGGAGCTCACGCTGTGACCCTGTTGCTGGTTCCTGACATTGCTGTGCAGATGGAGAGTCAAAGACCCTTGTCAGCTACCCAGAGCTGACCCTGCAGCTTTATACATGGTCCTGGCCAGTGCTTTAAATGGAAAAAAATAAGTGCAGGTACTCATTAAAATGAGCTACAGGTGTAGTGAGGGGGCGGGGCAAGGGGCGGGGCTAAGGGCAAAACATGATGATACTTAACGACTTCTAAATAGTTGCAGCACATACCAAAACACATGAGAAATGTGTTTATATAAACAAAGCAGGTTAACTCATTACACAAAACGAAAGAGAAGTGCAATAATATGTTAACATTTCCTATTTTTGCAATAATTGCACCTTCTTAATGCCATACTGTTAATTGCTGTTTGGCACAATTGTACATATTTTTGAGCATGTGAGTAGGAAGAAATTGAAAATACCCCACTTCGATCCAAAGCTCTTATGGCACCAAGCAAATGAAGCAAATAATCATGACCCTCCCTAGAAGATATCTCTCGTCTCTTCCATCGATCTATCCATTCATCCTACCATTTGCCCGCTGATGTCCACCATTTAACCTTTATATTCTGTCGTCTATTCAGTCTTTCATCCATCATTCAGCCTTTCACCATTCTGTCTGTCCACCCTTCATATCCAACCATCTCCAAACCTATCCATTCATCCTTTCACTCATCCATCTCTTTATCCACCCTTTCGCTCATCCATCAATCCTTTTGCTCATCTATCCATCAACCTTTTCACTCCTTTATTACATCCACCCTTTCATTCCATCCACCCTTTCACTCCATCCACCCTTTCACTCAATACCTCCTTTCACTCATCCATCATCCACCCTTTCATCCATCCTCCCTCCCTTTCCTTCATCCATCCAATCTTTCACTTATCCACCCATCATCCGCCCTTTTATCCAATCATCCACCCTCTTTCACCCACCCATCCATGCTTTCACTCATCCATCCATCTATTCATCCATCCATCTATACATCCACCCTTGCTCACTCATCCATCCACTCACCCACCCACCAACCTTCCCTACTACGTTAGGTATGAATCTTTGTCGCAGAGCAGACATGTACAAAGTGCCACCCATTTTCTTTAAAAACCTTCTGAGAGTGTCTTGATTCTCTCTCTCGTTCTCTCACTTTTTTCTTACAAAAAACAGGCATACACACAAACATAGCAGACACACAAAAGACTTAGGTATGATAAAAGCCATGTTATACCTTTCACCTACCATGGCTTTTTAATTGCCACCAGGGCCGGACTGGCCGTAGCCTGATTGTCACTGCCAGGGGACTGACATGATTCCTGTGCTTGCACGAACGCACACGATAATGTGACTGTGATTGACAGCACAGGGCCTGAACGGACCCTGCTCTGTCAAGCACAGCGTGATGGTGAGCACCGGACATTATTCAAATGAGGCCTGCTGAATAGCTCAGCTGGGTCTCAGATCGGAGATGCAGAAGCGGCGCCTTGGCTGCCAGAAACACGTTCCACTTCTGCTCACCAGCACTCGAGTACCGGTACTCTCCTCGGCAGTAGAGAAGTGCCGGTACTCGGAGTGATAAATTCAAGAAGTGCCGGTACTCAGTACCGGTGAGTACCGGCCCATTTAAAGCACTGGTCCTGGCACCCTTTGGCGATTGCTGGCAACACGCTTAGACAGCTTTGGGGCATTATGGTAAAGCGGCTGTCTTGAGTGCCAAGCGTGGCTCGAGCGTACAGTTGAAAGTAATGTGACAGTGAGTCGTGATTGCTGCGGGCCTCGGGCATCAAGTCCTGCTCAAGCTGCAGTCTGTCACCTGTGTGTCAGTGGCGAGCACTGCGGTGTTTGCACAAGCGCTCTGTACTGAGCGGCTTCATCTGCGTCAGTAGTAGCTCCAGTTTGACATTCAGTTCAGGCTCCGGCATGCACATTATTTTCTAGGCCGGGCGGATGCACGTCATCACGCTTACTGACATTGCTGTGGCCATCTTGGAACCTTTATCTATTCTTACAAAGGGTGTTTATTCGCCTGCACCATCGGTGACCATACTATTTTGAAGGGTATAAAGGGAGCACAAGCATTCCAAGATGTTGTTTTGATTTTTGCCTAAAACATGCATGAGCATAATTGTATTTTAAGGAATGTTTTGTCTATATTTAAGAAACATAGAATGATTCTAAGATCAGATAAGTGCACAATTCTAGTGACCAAATTGGATTATCTAGGTCATAGGATAACATCTGACGGTAATAAACCAAAACATTGTCTTATTAAGGCCATTAAAGAAGCACCTGCCCCAAAGGACAAGGATTCTCTTAGGTCTTTCTTTAGCCTATGTGAGTACTACTCAAGAATTGCCAAGGGATATGCCTTTGTGGTACAACAACTTAGGTCTTTACTCAGGAAATGTGTAAAGTTTACTTGGAATATGCTGAAGGCATATTGGTACGGGCGGAGGGAACTCAAGGTGAAGGAGAGGCAAAATCGCCTTCGTACCAACGGGGAGTAATCGTTGATCCATGTGCTCTGCACCTGTAGGATATTGAACCCGTTAAGAACATTTTGGCTTCATCCAATTTGGCGCATTTTAAACATCCGGACCTGCCAAGGAGCGGTAGAGGCATGCTTGAGAGGGGATTCGTACAATTAACGGCTCGCTTTATGAACTTTATGAAAGCCGTAGCAGCACTGTTGGCGATTGGTCATCAATAAGAGACATAGACTGAGAAAATCCGAACCATTACTTGATTTTAATATTTTACTGGCACATTTATACTGAGATTTCATAGATTAAGTATTTATGAGCAATATTGTATATTTTAATATTTTCCTGGCACATTTCTACTGAGTTTTTATTGAAGTATTTATGAGTAAAATTGCATATTTTTTATATATAAATTTCCTTTAATAATAAACTTTTCATGCATGTAATGATTGCAATGATTTTAAGTATTTGTGCTATAAATCAATCAATCAATCAACTTACTTGGAGTACTGAAGTGATGGAAGCCTTTGAGAAGGTTAAAAATTAACTTGATCTGCTCCTGCTCTTACACTATTTACTGCAGGTAAGAAGTGTATGTGGACTGTGGATGCTAGTCAAGTGGGTCTTGGTGCAGTGTTGTCGCAGTGGAATGATGACAAAGAGGTTACAGTTGCTTTTGCATCACGGTGCTTGACGACACCTGAATCCAGCTATAGTACTATTGAGAGGGAAGCTCTGGCTTGCATGTGGGCTGTGGAGAAGTTTAAATCGTTTTTATGGGGTGATAGGTTTACCATCTATACTGATCACAAACCCCTTGTTTATCTTGTCAATTGAGCTTTGGCCCGTTTAGTAAGATTGTTGTCATGACTGCAGGAATATATATTTGACATTAAGTATATTTCAGGAGGAAAAATGTAAGAGCTGACTGTTTATCAAGAATGCCTATAGTTCCTAGTGATGACGATGATTGTCAGGAGGAAGTAGAGAGTGTTGTTTAACCCTGGGCGAAGTTCGCATAGCCGTGCTATGCGAGGCTACGCGAAGTAGCATAAAATCTTCGCAACGCTACGCGAGCGTGCGTAGTTGCTTGTTTCCGCATGCTCGCGTGTGCTCGCGTATGATCGCGAGATGTTTTGAGGTTCGACAACGCGGATGACGTTTTCAGGGGAAATATCGCGCGAACTTCACCACGCGGTCGCCAATGGGTGCGGCCATCTTGTTTTCCTATCTTTTGCATGGTTCTGAGGCCTGTTTTTCAATCCCTCTCCAATCTTTTCAATCCTTTGTTTTTTACACTGTTTTTCTGATCTTTTTTATTTATTATCTATCCCTCTCTGTCCCTAAGTGTATATTTTGCATTTTATTTCTACTTTTACTGCGTTTTTTTAACTTTTCTACTGTTTTATATTACCTCCTTCTTTACTCTCCTACTTCTTCCCCTAACTTTATTTTTTACTGCTAAATTTTCTTTTCCGCCCCCTGCCTACCCCAGAACCATGGCTAAGGGAAAGGGTACCGGCTCCAAGGGCAAGGCGCCTGCGCCCAAGAGCCGCCGCCTGCCTTGTGGCAGACTGCGCCCACCAGGGGTGCAGGCCCGGTCCCTTTTCAGCGAGGCGGAGGTGGCCGCCCTTGTTTTTTTTGTGCAGCGCCACCTCCCCTTGACCTTGGCAGCAGGCGGCAGGCCTGGCTCTGGGTACGCTACCCAGGAGCATCACCGCCGGTGGGCGAGGGTGCGCCGGGCAGTGTTTCGCTGCTCTGGGGTCCGGCGCACCCATAACCAGCTGACCCACCGGTGGTCAGACATCTTGGACCGGGAGCAGGACCTGCTGGACCTGCTAGGTGTCGAGGTCGTGGGGCATGGTGAGTAGCTAATACTAGTAGTATTGTGTGTTCTCTAGACTGTGTTACTGTTATTGCAAATATAATTTCTTTCCGAATAGCAAGAATGCTGCTGCTTACATTGCAGGTAAATTAAGTTTAAAAATCTTCTGTGATTGTTATTCTTCTAGACACAGGTGCTCAGTGCTACTAATATTACTTGTTGTTTGCAACTTTGCGCTCGCTTGGGCTGATTATGTAAGAGTTTACTTTAGAGAACTTAAGTTAGGTAATGCTAGAGAGACTCTAGTCCTTCCTTTGTCCTCCTGTCACTAAGATAGTGGTTGATGGGTAGTTTAGTTACTTAGTATTAGTTGGTAATTTTTAAGCGGTCTGCGTGACGCATCCTCTGTCACGTCACTTGCTGCTGAGTGCTGCTTACTCCAGTCCTTAGTAGAACCTTTTGCAGTTTGTTAGTGAGTGAGTAATAGGCTTAGCAGAATGTCAGCAGCAACCAACCAACAATTTGGTGTATGCAAAAATGTATGCATGCGTCCTCCATCTATGCATTTTGAGGACTAAAATAAATGGAAATGCAGACTCAGGGGTCGATTCCGATGTCGGCCAGAAGCGCACCTAACAGTATTCGTCCGGAAAAAATACCAGCCGAATGCGTGTTTTCCGACCGACTCGAACACCCGTCCGGACGAACAAGTACGATGCGCATAACAACCCATTTCCTGAGCGAGCCGTAGTCACCCAAACCAGCTCCTGTTCCCCGCCCGAGCCGGATCCGTAAACGCCGATTCGAGCCGCACAGACCCAAATACACAGCACCTTCCGGCCGGACTAGTACGATGCGCGCTCCGTACGCGCCGAACCCGTCGCTACGTCCGGCACGTTTCAGCATCCGGGAGAGCCGTACATAAGCTCCGTTTCGCGCAACAAGACGATCCACGGCTACGAGACGAACAAGCCAGCGGCGAGTACGAGTCGAAGACATGAGAAACCCGAACGAGACGACCCAACCATGAATCCCATCGCGCAGGTCCTACCTATACTCTACATCTATTACCGGGACCGGTTTGGACGCGTACGGCGCAGACGGTAAGTGAAACACCAACAATACAAACTAACTACACGTACCCAAAATATGTCACACACACATAGGGATGCACAAATGACGTACACTAGCAACAGCACAATCATAGGGGTGGGATGGGCATCACCAATGCCATACACACCCATAGAGGCCTGGATGCCTGCCACTACCGCCACCCCTACTCAGGGGGGCCTGGATGCCTATCACTACTACCATCCCCACTCATGGGGGGCTGGATGCCTGTCACTACCACCACCCCTACTCATGGGGGCCTGGATGCCTATCACTACCACCACCCCTACTCATGGGGGCCTCGATGCCTATCACTACCACCACCCCTACTCATGGGGGGCTGGATGCCTATCACTACTACCATCCCCACTCAAGGGGAGCTGGATGCCTGTCACTACCACCACCCCTACTCATGGGGGCCTGGATGCCTATCACTACCACCACCCCTACTCATGGGGGGCTGGATGCCTAGCACTACCACTACCCCTACTCATGGGGGCCTGGATGCCTACCACTACCACCACCCCTACTCATGGGGGGCTGGATGCCCATCACTACTACCATCCCCACCCTTAGGGGGATGGATGCCAACCACTACCACCACCCCTACTCATGGGGGGCTGGATGCCTATCACTACTACCATCCCCACTCATGGGGGGCTGGATGCCTGCCACCACCACCACCCCTACCCAGGGGGGCCTGTATGCCTATCACTACTACCATCCCCACTCATGTGGGCCTGGATGCCTATCACTACTACCATCCCCACTCATGGGGGGCTGGATGCCTATCACTACCACCACCCCTACTCATGGGGGGCTGGATGCCTATCACTACTACCATCCCCACTCATGGGGGGCTGGATGCCTGTCACTACCACCACCCCTACTCATGGGGGCCTGGATGCCTGTCACTACTACCATCCCCACTCATGGAGGCCTGGATGCCTATCACTACCACCACCCCTACTCATGGGGGCTGGATGCCTAGCACTACCACTACCCCTACTCATGGGGGCCTGGATGCCTACCACTACCACCACCCCTACTCATGGGGGGCTGGATGCCCATCACTACTACCATCCCCACCCTTAGGGGGATGGATGCCAACCACTACCACCACCCCTACTCATGGGGGGCTGGATGCCTATCACTACTACCATCCCCACTCATGGGGGGCTGAATGCCTGCCACCACCACTACCCCTACCCAGGGGGGCCTGTAAGCCTATCACTACTACCATCCCCACTCATGTGGGCCTGGATGCCTATCACTACTACCATCCCCATTCATGGGGGGCTGGATGCCTATCACTACCACCACCCCTACTCATGGGGGCCTGGATGCCTACCACTACCATCACCCCTACTCATGGGGGCCTGGATGCCTACCACTACCACCACCCCTACTCATGGGGGGCTGGATGCCTATCACTACTACCATCCCCACTCATGGGGGCCTGGATGCATATCACTACTACCATCCCCGCTCATGGGGGGCTGGATGCCTATCACTACCACCACCCCTACTCATGGGGGGCTGGATGCCTATCACTACTATCATCCCCACTCATGGGGGCCTGGATGCCTAGCACTACCACCACCCTTACTCATAGGACGGGTAATGCATGACATAACAAGCATACTCCCACATGAGGAATCACAGAAAATTACATCCACCCAAACACCATGACAAGTGTGTGTAGTCTGTGTCAAATGCCTACAACACTGAACATGACATTGAACATACAATGTGACCCACTATCACATGTGTCACACATAAATGTGGGTGGCCTCCACAATGCAAGCCGACCATGGCCACTGTGGCAATGGGGTGGAACACCCCATCACCACAGTCACCAAAAGGTAAGTGTGGGGTCCATGGGGCCCAAAGCCCCATCACCACAGTCACCAAAAGGTAAGTGTGGGGTCCATAGCTGATGCACCTTTTGAACAGTGTGGCAATGGGGCCTAAAGCCCCATCACCACAGTCACCAAAAGGTAAGTGTGGGGTCCATATCTGATGCACCTTTTGAACAGTGTGGCAATGGGGCCTAAAGCCCCATCACCACAGTCACCAAAAGGTAAGTGTGGGGTCCATATCTGATGCACCTTTTCAACAGTGTGGCAATGGGGCCTAAAGCCCCATCACCACAGTCACCAAAAGGTAAGTGTGGGGTCCATGGGGCCCAAAGCCCCATCACCACAGTCACCAAAAGGTAAGTGTGGGGTCCATATCTGATGCACCTTTTGAACAGTGTGGCAATGGGGCCTAAAGCCCCATCACCACAGTCACCAAAAGGTAAGTGTGGGGTCCATATCTGATGCACCTTTTCAACAGTGTGGCAATGGGGCCTAAAGCCCCATCACCACAGTCACCAAAAGGTAAGTGTGGGGTGCATGGGGCCCAAAGCCCCATCACCACAGTCACCAAAAGGTAAGTGTGGGGTCCATAGCTGATGCACCTTTTGAACAGTGTAGCAATGGGGCCTAAAGCCCCATCACCACAGTCACCAAAAGGTAAGTGTGGGGTCCATAGCTGATGCACCTTTTGAACAGTGTGGCAATGGGGCCTAAAGCCCCATCACCACAGTCACCAAAAGGTAAGTGTGGGGTCCATATCTGATGCACCTTTTCAACAGTGTGGCAATGGGGCCTAAAGCCCCATCACCACAGTCACCAAAAGGTAAGTGTGGGGTCCATGGGGCCCAAAGCCCCATCACCACAGTCACCAAAAGGTAAGTGTGGGGTCCATAGCTGATGCACCTTTTGAACAGTATGGCAATGGGGCCTAAAGCCCCATCACCACAGTCACCAAAAGGTAAGTGTGGGGTCCATATCTGATGCACCTTTTCAACAATGTGGCAATGGGGCCTAAAGCCCCATCACCACAGTCACCAAAAGGTAAGTGTGGGGTACATGGCTGATGCACCTTTTGAACAGTGTGGCAATGGGGCCTAAAGCCCCATCACCACAGTCACCAAAAGGTAAGTGTAGGCATGGTAAAAGCTGCCAAAGCCAAACTGTATGGATGAATCCTGGTCACACAACAACTAAAACATCAGTGGCATAGTAGTGCATGTGTCCCATAGCAACATAGATTGGGCGAGGCAAACAGTGCAGTGTCACAGAAACATCGTTTTGGCCATGTGCATACAAACATCACACATGGGGGACCACATTGTCAACATTCACAAATAACACAATGACAGAAGTGACCATCATAATGCTGACCCACATATCTGCACCAATGGACACACAAATGTTGATATCCTGTGGAGACTGTCGATGTCAGGTGAACAAATACCATACCATGGCATCAATGGGACATACAAACCATGATCATTGTGCTGACTGATGACCTAGGAGTCCCAGGGAGAGCAGGGGAAAGCCACCAAACTACATACAGCCAATGGCACACAACAGAAATGCCAATGCAGTGGTGCAAATGCACAAACACAAACAGGCAGACTCACACTGCATATCAAACACAACAGGTGATGGGGGTGTGCCAGTGTCCCCAGGCAACCACACAACACATGAGGAGGCCTGAATCCTAATTACACAGATGTGTATACAGTGCCACACAAAAGTAACTCATGGATTGGATTCCCCTATGTGGGCAATCATGCATTGTTAGATGAGAGGGAGCCCAAATTACACATGTCACACAAGCTTGTAGGAACAGCAACTAACACAGCAAGAGACAGACCCACCACAGCACTACCCCCAGGGACCCCACATTGTGCTGACACTAGCCTGCATGACAATCCCACTGTGATGACAAAGGTAGATGTCGTTCACACTGTGAACCACAGCCATGTGTCCTGAGCAACAAACTACCATCACACCTACACAAGCTCCAATCAATCAGCACGGCCTGCCAGCCAAGGCCAATATGGAGGTAGGGGTCTAGCCGTGCAACAACTCACATTTGCACACTCAACACCACACACCCTGATCTCCACCAATGTGCAGCAGTGAAGCTCACATGGACTGGTGACATTGCACATGCACCCATGACAATCCCAGGGGTGGTGGGGGAACTAAGGTGCAGAAACCCATCACACATGCCCAGTCAACATGACTCATCAATGTCTGACACACAGCATAGTACGCCGTACATGCGCATGATGTGAAATCCAACACAAACAATGGGATCCTGGACATAGTCACACACCAACGAAGAAGCCAAGGTGACACACAAAGAACACACGTACACAACTTCCAACATTGCAGCTCTGACCCAGAGGAGTGGCAGCAGTCACACACACAACGTGTCACAATCACTGAAAGCTAACACAAACTTTAAATCACATTACTTGTGTAAACAACAAGTACCAAGGGGAATCCTGAATGTGTCCCATCAGCGTTTGCCCACATCCCCAGCCCTGACAACAAAGACAACCTGGGATGACAACCTCATGAACATTATTTTGCCATGCACCCACATCACCGTGAAACCAGGTCCAAGATGCTGGATGAACACAGACCAACTCTGCAAGCATCACAAACAGGAACATCCCTAGGGACACAGCCTGTGTATGAAAAGGGAAGGGAACATGCACAGACATACTCACACAACACACAACACGGGCACACGCAATGTCACCGGATTACAGACTGCCATGAGGGCACTTCACTCCTGTGGAAGGTCCGCTGTGCCAAACCTTGTCTGTGCACGACTCAAACATGTCAGCAGGACACTCCGTCAGTGAGTCAACAACTACAACACACAGAAGCCTCTGCTCACATCAGCCTGGGTACGGGAGTGTCACGTCAGTCATCTGCATACACCCAAAACACGTGGCAATCCAGTTGTACTGTATACACAGATGAGTCCTTCAACATTGATGTGCAAAACTGCATGTCCAGTGGAGATGGGCACACAGTCAGGGAAATTGGAACATTGAAGAGTGGTAAGCCCACCAGATGTGCATCAGTGGAAGACAAAGATGTTCATTTACAAATGCTAAATGTACATCCCTGTGTCAATTGCTGAACATCACACCCTCAGACTGCAGCAAAGGATGCCATAGATCCACACTACAACAGGACACATATGCAATGGACCACATGGAGTCCATCACAGCAACACTTCATTTTCCTGATCTGAACACTATTACAACTGCAAATGCAGGATGCTACTCATCTACATCATGTACATCGAAAGAAAATCCTAAATTAAACAAAAAGAGGCTTTATTCAGCAAATACAAATGAAAAATCCGAAGTCCAAAAGAAACTAAGGCCAATGGCCAGTCCAAAAACACAGTCCCAACAGGGTGATAAGTGTCAACTGGTCACCCATTGCTTGCCTGCACTGTTAGGGACAGGGGACATCCCCTTTGGAGGGGCATACAAGGGGCAGGCCAGGCACCGCAGGGACAGCATCAGGGGATGGCAGAGTGAGGCAGTGAAGGGGTGGTGGGTGCAGGAGTGTCACTGGCAACTGCAGTGGAGGTGCCTGACTCAGCGGGGGCCAGCACCACCGTGCTACACAAGTCAGTTGGTGTGGGTGCTGCAACCACTGCAGTGGGCTGGTCTGATGAAGTGGACTGGGACCCCACTGCAGTGCCCGAGTCAGACGGGGTGGTTGTGGACTCCACTGCAGTGCATAACTCTAAGGGAGTGGAAGGGAGGGCAGATGAGGTGGGCAGGACAGAGGGGGGGGACCCGGTCCCCACACCAGTGCCACTAACAGGCAGAGCGTCTGGGTTGGGGGTGGAAGAGCAAGTGGCAGGGGGAGGGCCTAAGCAGTCTGGGGATGTGGTATCGGTGTGTGGGGGAACCTGGGGCAGGGTGTGGTGGGGGAACCTGTGGAGTGGTGGCCTGGGGGATGGAGGAGAGAGACTGGGTGGTGGAGCTGCGTGGTGGTGGTGGTGGTGGGGTCTTGCTCTTCCTGGTCCGGGGGGATTTCCTAATGGGGTCCTGTGTCTGCCTGCGCCTGGGGGAGGGTGTCTGGGGGCGAGGGGCACTCCCCTCTGTGTGGGTGGACTTCCTCTTCCCCCGGTATGCTGGATCAGCAGGATCGGAGGGGAAGAGGCCGAAGTCACACAGGAAGATCTTCTGTGTAGGTGGGGTAGCAGGCGAGGCAAGGGAAGGGGTCTTGGAGGGAGAGGATTTGGAGGACTGCGGAGTGAATGTGGATGCCTGTGTGTGTGTGTGTTCCCCATCCCCTGTGTCTGTGGTATCAGTCCCCTGAGGATGCTTGTGTGCACGTCTTGCCTTTCTCTTGGGTGTGTCTGTGCTGCTCGTGTCTGTGTGCTTGGGTGAATGTGCAGCTGTGCATGTGCTTTGGATAGGTAGGGTGGTAGGAAGTGTGGATGGGGCAGAGGTGGGAGGGTGAGGGACTGTTGGAGGAGGGACACTGCTGCCGTCAGGGAGGAGTCCATGGACCTATTGCTCCTCTGTAGGGCAGACATACCCGTTGAGATGCCCTCCATGAACGACACCAGCTGTGTCAACAGAGTGGTGTGTGCATGGAGGACAGTCAGCATTGCTGTCTGCCCTACATGGAGCTGCCGAAGGAGGTACACAGACTCCTCACTCAGGGCAGCAGGGGACACAGGGGTAGGGGGTGCGGTGCCTGGCACGAAGGAGACACGCTCCCGAGCACGGGAGCCTCCACGGACCTCAGGAATGGGAGCCAATGGGAGGGCGGTGGTGGTGGTGGTGGTGGCGGGGCCAGACAGAGTAGCTAGGGTGTGGTGGCTGCTGACACCCGCCTCCACAAGGGAGTCATCCTCCGAGCTGCTGTGGTCCTCAGCTGAGGTGGATGGTGCTGAGGACTCCTCAGTGTGGCTCCCCTCGCCCTCCGTGCCACTGGGTCCCTCTGACCACTCATCGGACGCTGACCCAGTCTGGCTCCGCTGCTCCTCCTGGTCCGTGGAGCTGTCCCCTCCTGTGGCCGTGGATGTATGTGCAAACAATTAGGGAAACAGACAAACATCAGTCACCTGCACTGACCGCACACACCACAGTAAATTCAGCACATCACAGAGCAAGCCCTGGCATCTTTAGTTGAACATTGCCTAAAGTCCTCACACAGATTCGGGAAGCCAATTGTCAGTCTGATGGTCAACCATGGGACTCACACCCCTCCTGCACTTGCACACATCTGTCTGGTGCCTGTCTGATGGTAAGACCCCAGTGTGGACACATGCACCACCTACACAGTTGTTGGACATTGCAGGGAACACAGTGCAGTATGTGAACATGCACACAACACATCTCTTGCCACTGAGTCAGTGCAGGTGTCCGGATGAAGGGATGGCCAGAGTCTTAATAGAAATGCATGTGATGCATACCAGCACCAGACACCATGATGCACCCATGTCCGGATAGTCAATGCCACAATGGGGTGCATGTTGCACATGTCACTCCCCTGCAGGATCAGTCTTAGGAAGTTTAATGCCATGACACAGGCATGCGTGCAAAGTCATACATCACTGTCTCCAGTCACATGGCCATGGCAGCCAGCCAACAACAGTCTGCACTGTGTCACAATCCTAGGACATGGGGAATGCAAGTTATGTAACTGACAAGTGCACATGTCCAGCCCCCATAAACCACATCATCAGAACTACTATTTGTCCACGTCATACCAATTGGACATATGGGGGACATGAAACACAACTCTCTGAACATGAGCACCTCACAGTGTGCTGTGAATGAGAAACAGCTGCCTGAAAGTCACAGTCGCATACACCTGTGTGCACAGTCAAGTGATCAGAAACCCATACATCAAAGAAGTATTGTCTATCATGGTCACATCTCCGCTGGCATGCTGACCCCTAACCGAAAAACATACCACTAGTCCTGACAACGAGGTCACAGCACAATGACACAGAGGCAGACACCTGAGGGAACATTTCACTGATCACAACATGCCAGATGGTACACGGGAGTGGGAGTACAGAGTGAATTGTATGCCCTGGAGTAGGCATGACTGTCCAGCTCCACCTGTAAGAGGGATGAGTCCTGGACAGTAGGCAGGTGGCTAAGCACGTGTGACACACTTGATACACATACTCCTGAGGCCCAAACATTGTTCCCACCGGCAGCATGGGTGTGTGCCAAATACCCCTGGGACATGTGGTGAATCAGATCAGCAAGTGGACCACATATCAAAGTTACACCCAGATTACATGTCAGAACTTGGGCATTGTGTAAGCAATTGACCCACCCATGAATACCACAACATAGTCACGGGAACAAATGCTGTCCCCCACCTTGAGCAAAGCTAAATGCAATGACACAGTCCCCAAGTGACACAATTCCCTGACTGTAAGGGCCACACATATGGGTATCAGAGGAGAAGTGGGCATGTCACAAATGAGGGACATGGGTCCTGGACCACATGACTGATGTACAGTGGAAGTTTCACCAGGCCAGAGGAGGGCACATAACATGTCAGACAAAGTGCACAGTGCAGTCATGGACTCACCCCCTCCTTGCTGCTGTCTGGCCTTCAGCTGCCCATCCAGGTCAGGGAAGACCACAGCCAGGATCCGGAGCATGTGGGGGTCAGGGTCCGGTGTCCGCCCCTCCTGCGAGGAGGCGACAGCTTCAGCTGGACCCTTGCGATCCTCCGGGTCCAGCCACGAAGGTCCTGCCACCTCTTCTGGCAGTTGCGGATCCTGCGCCTGTAGACCCCCACGGATCTTACTTCCCGGGCGATGGTCAGCCAGATTTCCTGCTTCTGGTGGGCATCAACCTGTGAGGATGACAAAGTGAGAAGGCCATTACTACACATGCAACATATCCGTGCATCACACAGTTGGATATACATGTCTCAATCACAGGGGCATCTGATGTACTTAAGCAGTGCAACAATGGCTATGAACAGTTTGCCAGCAGTCTACTACATGGTATAATTGCATGGGGAGTAAACCTTGTTGGAATGCACTGTAACTGCACTGTACCTGTTCAGTGCATGTAACTACACACTTTGGGGTGTGACAACTACTCAGTGAGCATGCTAGCCAGTGGTGTGCACACTGTAAGTCCTGCTACTCAGACAACATGCACAATTGGTAAGGCAGTGGAAAGCACACTCACCTGCTCCCCTGGTTTCCCATACAGCTTGCTGTACTGTGGAAGGAGGCTGTCCAGCAGGGCCTGGTTCTCCTCAAGGCTGAAGGCCGGGGCTCTCTCCACAGTACGTGCCATTGCAGTAGCCAGAGGATGCAGAGACAGCAGCAGTGTAGTTGGCAGATGTCGTCCTGGAGCATGTAGTGCAGGCAAGTGAGCTCTCAGGGGAACAGGCAGCATTATATGTGTGCTGCAGAGGCAGATACAGTCCCATGTGTCCAAAGTGATAGGTCCAAGTAGTTTGCATCTTCTGAATCTGACCAATCCATGGAATAGCAGCACTAATACACGCCCACAGCATCATTCAAATCTTCAAATTCATTACTTCCATGATTTAGCAACATTGTTGTGGCTGGCCAACTGAATTCCCTGCATCAGACTCGTTAGAGCCACGAAAACGCGTCCGTTGCCATGGCAGGCCCCAGCCAATGCGTGCGCACCGATCGGTCCATTGCTGTACAACGCGTACCCGGGATACAACGCGTACCCGTTCACATACAATGCAATGGGCCGTGCGGGCACACCGATCGGTCCATTGCTGTACGACGCGTACCCGGGATACAACGCGTACTCGCTCACATACAATGCAATGGGCCGTGCGGGCACACCGATCGGTCCATTGCTCTACAACGCGTACCCGGGATACAACGCGTACCCGCTCACATACAATGCAATGGGCCGTGCGGGCACGCCGATCGGTCCATTGCTCTACAACGCGTACCCGGGATACAACGCGTACCCGCTCACATACAATGCAATGGGCCGTGCGGGCACACCGATCGGTCCATTGCTGTACAACACGTACCCGGGATACAACGCGTACCCGCTCACATACAATGCAATGGGCTGTGCGGGCACACCGATCGGTCCATTGCTCTACAACGCATACCCGGGATACAACGCGTACCCGCTCACATACAATGCAATGGGCCGTGCGGGCACACCGATCGGTCCATTGCTCTACAACGCGTACCCGGGATACAACGCGTACCCGCTCACATACAATGCAATGGGCCGTGCGGGCACACCGATCGGTCCATTGCTCTACAACGCGTACCCGGGATACAACGCGTACCCGCTCACATACAATGCAATGGGCCGTGCGGGCACACCGATCGGTCCATTGCTGTACAACGCGTCCCTGGACAGGTCACACGCATATGTCACCATGCTGGTCACTGGTGAACCTATGCCAGCCACATTTACTTTCCAGGGACTCAGGGGCACACCTACAACACCACACCCAGTCCACACTGTATCTAAGGCATGTGTGGCAGCATAACCTTATCTGTGTATGGGGGTGAACATGTGGTTTTTGGGGTGGCACTTGGGGACAGACACACCCAGGCTGTGCACGTGTTCATGGGGACAGGGTCCTTTGTGTGTTGTGCACCTGACCACTGTGGTGTGCAACTTTTCATTTCTGAGCATGTGTCATGGTCACATTTTCAGGTTGTGTATGTGTATGACATGTCACATACCCCCAGGCTCACATGTGGGAAGGCATGTACGTCACAGGGTGGCCCATTGCCACAATAGTGATGTCCCTCCGCAGTCTGTGTGCATGTTGTGTTTCACATGTCTCTGACTCCATGTGCACAATGGGAGACAGTCTCCACATCCACGTGGTTTGTGCATGAACTTTGATGTTGTGTGTGTGTGTGTCACAGACGTCCATGTCTGTCCTGCAGAGGCTACAGGGGCCACTACCTGTGGGTGTCATGTTTGTTTTCCTGACGTGTACATGATACGCCATGTCATGCCAGTGTCCATGTGGCAAGACAGGGTCCCTGGGAATCTACCTGTCAATGAGCTGTGATGCCTGTGGAGCATCTGTCCAGACATGTCACTGTGGTATGTGTGTGGAACGTGAGAGCAGTAAATGGGTTCTGTGACACAGCCTAATGGTTTCCCATAGCACACCCTGGAACCTGTTGTCAACACTTGTTGAACAGAGATGTTAGACGATGTCCATGTAGGTGCCATATATGTCCAAACAGAACGACACACACATCAAGTACTTGTGTTTGTAAATGATGTATCATGTGAAATTGAGTATGGTGAACGGCACATAGGTGGGGTGACTGACAAGCTTGCTTTCTTCACCTATGCACTGCAGGGCTCCTGCTGTCCATCGACCATTCCCAGACCTGGCAACGATGGTGGAACGTGACAGCATCCGATGGTACCGCTTCACCAGGCAGCTGATTGAGGATTTGGCAGTGCGGTTGGACCCACATTTACAGCCTGGCCGTCCGTATCCTACAGCGCTGACCCCCAAGGTGAAGGTGATGGCAGCCCTACACTTCTTTGCCACCAGTACCTTTCAACACACTGTGGCAACTACTGGTGGGATGTCACAGACTATGTTCAGCTGTGTGCTACGCGATGTTTTGGGGGCAATGTTGAGATACCTGAACCAGTACATCTATTTCCCAACACGTCAACGACTCACTGACGTCAAGAGTGACTTCTATGCCCTGGGGAGGATGCCACATGTAATTGGCTCCATTGATGGGACACATGTGGCTTTGATACCACCACAGGCACATGAACAGGCATACCGGAACCGTAAACATTACCATTCGATCAATGCTCTGGTGGTATGTCTTGCAGATATGACCATCACACATGTGTGTGCCCGTTTCCCCGGTTCGGCACACGATGCCTACGTGATGAGGAGTAGTCGCATCCCGAGGATGATGTCACAGATGCCGAACCAGCGTGCCTGGCTTGTTGGTGTGTACTGACTTTGTACCATTGTGTGTGTTCTGCTATGTTGTTTTCGGCACACATTTTCAAATCGGCTAATGTGCAATTGTCTGTCTGTAGGTGACTTGGGATACCCCAACATGCTGTGGTTGCTGACACCCCTCAGGAACCCTTTGACACCAGCCCAGATGCGCTACAATGAGGCACATGGTCGGACGAGGAGGGTTATTGAGCGGACCTTTGGTCTCCTGAAGAGCCACTTCCGCTGCCTGGACAAGACAGGAGGGGCCCTCCCATATGCCCCAGCAAAGGTGTGCAAGATTGTCATCGTCTGCTGCATGCTACACAACCTGGCAGTGCGGAAGGAGTTGCCTCTCATCCTGGATGACGATGACCAACGTTCGCCACCTGTGGAAGATCCTGGCCTGGGTCACGATGCTAGTGAAGATGATGATGATGATGATGATGGTGATGTCCGCACACAGCTCATCACCAACTTCTTCAGCTGAATGTGAGTCTCCAGAGGGTTGTAATGTCAATGATTTGAGTTTGCATGATATGTGTGTGTGGTGCTCTGGTGCTGTTTGAGTGTGGCCATGTGCTACTTGACTGGATGCGTGCAGCGATGTGTCCTTGCAGGTGGTCTGTACTGCCCAACAGTGTTGACATGCTAACTTGGTTTTGTGTAGTTATCTCGTGACATGTATTAGACATGAGTACTGCCGTTCTGTGCTGTTCTTCAGTTGTTTTGACTGTGTGTCATGTCTGTCCTTCACAGGGTGCTGCCGGAGTTGTTTGATCAACTTGGATCCCCCGAATCCATGATTCAACTTCCAAGGTGGAAGCAGTCGTTTCCCTACAGGTGATGTGCCACACACCCCTGGACTTTCTATCTTCTGCACTGTTTGACTTTGTGGCCACAGCCAGGTTGGATTAGCTTGCATTTGTAGTGGAAACAACATGTTGCAAATGTGTAATAAACCTGTGCTTCACTTTGGGATGTGCGTTGTATGTAGTCACACATCTGACTGACATTTGCTTACTGCACCTGTAGTCTAGTTGACACTGACTGAATAGGTGGCGTGTCTGTGCATTCCACTGTATTTCGTTGCAACATCAGTATAGGTGATGAGTCTGATGGCCCTGGTGGGTATGTGTTGTGTGGCCCTAGTGGTGTGTCTCCCTCATATGTCTCACGTCGCCATGACTGACATGACGGTGTTGGACTTGCTGTAGCAGTTAGCATGCACAGTTTCATTTTTCTGATCACCATCTCCATGACAGAGAGCACGTTGGAATCACAACAGAGGCAGATATGGTGTATTGGTGAGTTTATTTACATACAGGTGTGAGGATGGTGCACAGGATGGAGGGTGCTGTACATAGAAATTGGAATCCAAAGTTCCCATGTGATTTGGAAGTCTTGGTAGCTGAAATGTCCAGAGTAAAGTCCACAGTCATCTGATAAATTTGGTCAACTAGAGCTCCCCATGTCATGTGGGAGAGTTGGGTTGGCTTCGACAGGGCGTGCAGTTTGCACACAGAGGAAAAGTTCCAGAACAGGTGTTGGCTTCCTGGGGATGTAGATGACCATCGGCCTCTCAGTTTGGCCTCCTCGGACGGCCCCTCTTCTTGGGGGGGACCCTCAGGTGCAGGCTGCGGCGGTGCAGGGGACTCTCTGCCAGAGTCCTCCTCCCTCCCTGTGGCATGTGCAGTTGTTTCAGCAGCAGATGTTGTGGGCACACAGGGAGGTGAGGCCATGTTGGTGCTGATCTGGCGGAGGCATGTCAGTATGTCCCTATGCACCGCTGTCAGTTGTTCCAATGTGTCCCACTTGGACTCCATGCCAGACATGTGTGTCTCGACACGTGACATGTGTGTCTCGACACGGGACATGTGGGAGTCCAAGCGGGCATGATGGGCAGCCTGCTGCTGTTGTATGTCCTTGAGGATCCCCACTACCTGGCTGACCTCTCCGGTGCTAGTCTGGTACGCATCCGCGATGCGTGCCAGTTGTGGGTCATCATGCAGTCCAGACCCCTCTGCAAAGAGCGACCTATGTCTACCCCCCTCCCACCACCCCTGGCAACACGTGCAGGACCTGCGGTGGCACGCACAGGTGACCCTGGGCCCACTTGGGTGTTGTTCCTGGGCTCGTTGTCACCAGCTCCAGTTTGGGCCTGGGTCCCTGCACTGTTGTCATCTGTGGTCCTTGGTCTGTCCGTGTTGGCAGGGGTGGCCTGTGTGTTGGCAGTTGTTGGAGGGGTGGGTGCAGGGGGTGCAGATGTTGGTCCTGCTGGTGCTGCATGATGACTCACACCGGAGGGTCCAGCTGGTTCTTCGCCATCCGAGGAGTGCAGAGGCTGATCCACACCAGTGAGCTCAGTGTTCCCCAGAGCCTGGGACAGGGACTCCTCCTCGTCTGCTGCTGTGTCCCCATCATCACCTGTTTTGGGGAGAGACACAGATTGTATGTTATGTTTCTACTGGCATCAATTGTTCAAACACCTGACAGTTGTGACTGTACCTCTGGATGTGGGCCAGGACATTGCATTCTCCTAAATTGTGACAGCCAGAGAGTGATATTGGTGTAGCACATTGTCCTGCCAACCTGTGGCATGTCAATGTGAATGTTGAGGTGTGTGCATGACCAGCATTGGTGGTATTTGGTTGCCATCCAGGCCTCCTTCTCCCCCAGCCCAGTTATCCCACCATGAAGCGTGCTTCCATTGCAGGGAGTGCAAGTTGTCTTTCAGGATGTCAGTCAGTGGTGTCCTGCTGTTGGTTGTTGCACAGTTCCCAGCAGGGCCTTGTGCTCCCCCAGCAGTAGCCAGTGTCAGCCATCTTGTGAGCCCTTTTCCACTCCCTGTGATGTGAGCATGGTTCAGAGTGGTGTTGATGGGCCAATTGTGAGGCTGATCAGTATCTGTGCCTACAACTCCCATCCTGCTATTGCCTCCATCCCCCTTCCCAGCATACCCATCCTTCCTTCCTTTTGACTCTGCTACCCTGTGGGGTGGGGTGCCTGTGCTGACAGGATGGCTGGGAGTGTTGTCCTGGCAGTTGTTTGGCTACAAGTCCCAAGAGTGTCCCTGTGCTTCACACAGCATAACCCAGGGTGGTGGTTCTTTGTGGGATCTTCAGTTAGGATGTGAGGCATTGCATTCTCCCAGGTGGGTTATGTGGAGTTAGTGTTGAGGGGGGTGTGAGGGGAGGTGCTTGTAACTATGGTCAGTGCTGTGAGTCCTCCTTCCCACCCAGCCAGATATCCCACCATGGAACGTGCTTCCATTGCAGGGAGTGCAAGTTGTCTTTCAGGATGTCAGTCAGTGGTGTCCTGCTGTTGGTTGTTGCACAGTTCCCAGCAGGGCCTTGTGCTCCCCAGCAGTACCCAGTGTCAGCCATCTTGTCAGTTGTTTTCCACTCCCTGTGATGTGAGCATGGTTCAGAGTGGTGTTGATGGGCCAATTGTGGGTGTGACCAATATCTGTGACTACCACTCCCATCATGCTATTGGCTACACTAACCTCACCAGCATACACAGAATTCCTTCCTTTCAGTGAGCTTCCCTGTGAGGTGGTGTTCTAGTGGTGGGTAAATATCTGGGAGTGTTTGTTGGTTCTATTTGTGCCACTGCCTTGCTGTATTTGTTGTTAGGTTTGTACATGTCATGACACAGTTACATATCACTATGAGATGGCAGGTATTGTGTTTGTCTGACTAGCATTCACATCTTGGGATGGATATCTTTTGGTTGCTGTGTATTTGCTAAGGGTGCATGGTTTGCCTGTCCCCTTGACTGTGATGTGTGTGTGTTGTCACACCATATTGTGTATATTAGTTGTGTACTCACCAGGCTCTGGGATGTCTGTTAGTCCGTATACGCTCACTGGTGGTAGGATGGCCCGCACCTTCTCCTCCCAGGGCCTGAGGTATACTGGTTTTGCAGGAGGGCCACTGCTGGTGTGCTGGCTGAGGAGGTAGTCCTTTTTGAGTAGGTCCCGGACCCTCCTGCGCACATCATACCACCTGTTCTGGATGTCTTCCTTTGTGCGCAAACATGGTGATTGTGCGTTCACCCTGTCGACAATCCTCGCCCACATCTTGGTTTTCTGCGACATGGGGGTCTGTTGTACCAATGTACCAAACAACTGTGGCTCTACCCTGAGTATCTCGTCTACCAGGACTTCCAATTCACAATCTAGGAACTTGTGGTTCTTCTTTGGGGGCATGGTGATGGGTGGTGGTGGTGATTGATGTGTGTGTGTGTGTGTGTGTGTGCAAGTGGGGGGGTGTGAGTGTAGGTTTAGCTGGGTGTGTGTGAGGGTGCTATTTGTAAGTGTGGTAATGGTGTGTGGCTTGTGTGATGTATGAGCTGTGAGTGTGTCTGTGGTTGCTGTGTGATGGTGTTCTGGGCTGGCAGGTCAGTGGAATTTGCAAAGGATCATGATAGGGATTTGTGGCCTTTATGTAGGTGGAGTTGGAGGTGTGTCCTTGTTCCATTTTTTTTTTCCTCCCTGTATTTATTGGCTTTGTGGTTGCTTGTTTGGCACTTTTTTTTTTTCCTTGGTGTTTTTGGTGCATGTAGGAGTCGTTCTTGTGTCCGAGTAGGACGCTGCAGTTGTCTGGTGCGATCTTGTCCGACTCGTTCCCGCTGTGTGTCAGCTAGGTTTCATATGCGGCGTACGAGTCGGTCGCGGAGTATTGGGTTGCTTCGGCTGGGTTTTGTATGCGTGTCGATCGTACGGCTTGGGCTCCGGGCGAGTCGGTCGTGTTTTGTACGCACAGCATCGTACTACGCGTGTCGGAGTTCGCGGGTACGTTTCGTTCGGGTTCAAGCCGGGTGCGTGTCGGTCGGTTCGTTTCGCGTGATTTCCCGGCCGGATGGCTTGTTTCCGTCCGGCTCGGTCGGTCGTTTTGTATTCCGTCCGAGTCGGTCGGATTTCACATGCATTTCATCGTACTACCCGGGTCGTACGGCGCCGGTCCGAGTCGGTCGGACTAAATTCCCGTACCGAGTCGGTCGGTATTTTTTCCAGCCCGAATCGGATTCGGCCCCTTAGTACACAATTGGCCTGTCTGGAATAGGTGGGCTAGGTCAGGTGGTACTTAGGCTTAGGATTCTGGAATCAGAACAGAATGGAACACTGGATTAGTGTTCATAAATAATAACTAGACGGTCAGCGAATACCGCGTTACTACTAGTCGATCAGATTAGAGAGGTCAATTTTACTGCAATTGTTGTTTCCAAAAATGTTTTTTTGAGCGTTTTCTAAAATATTTTTTGTTTCACACCAATCATCAATGTTTGTCTCTTTCTTTATTAAGTCTTACATGATCAGCACCCAGGGGCAAGAAGATGGGTCGGAGTCGGCGGGAGCTGGACAACAAGACGCCTCCCAGGGCCAGGACCGCTCCTCTACTGAGGGCTCTGCTGCTGGCCCCAGTAAGTCCTCTCCTCCTGTTGTTAATATCAATAATTATATTTCCCTAACTTTTACTGCACCTTATTTTTTCCGAACTATTATTTCCGTTTCCTAATTCTATTTTACCAAATCTTCTTTGATCTAGACTATCTGTTTCTAAATTCTTGTTATCCCTGCCTCTAACTGCCTCTGCTCTGACTCTCTGTACTACTACTATATTAGTCTGTCTGTAGCTAAGCTTGCCCAGTTGGCCACTCTTTATTTTTATTTAAAATGTTTTAAAACTCAGATTCACCAATAGCTCTAGCCACTGAGTCCAGTCCTTTGGGTTGTCCTCTTCTAGACTTCTTAATCTTGATAGGCTTTGACAATTCCCACCAACAAAATGCCCAACCAGATATTTTACAATTTTTGATAGGATAGGACATACTCCTACTAGTGTCTACTCTACTCTAGTACCTGATTTGTACTAGTGATGTATGTGGACTATATATAACTATTTTTTCAATCTTGCTAGTGAAAAAGAATAAATAGGGGGAGGCGTATATGGCATCTAAAAAATGTGTAATGTTTGTTCTAGGTGTACTGACCACCAGTGCCGGGGCCAGCGTCGGGGCAGGCGACGCCAGCCAGGAGGGAGCAGCGGATGCGGCAGCTGCCACAGGGGTGGGTGAGGCAGCAGCAGTGGCGGGCGGTGGTAAGTTATACTTATATTCCTTACTTATTGACAATAGTTACACACTCGCTGCAAGGGTGTACAGTGTATGTTGAGACTGAGAGACTAAGTTGTTGTGAACAACGGTTAAAGACACTAGAGCAATAGCATTAGCGGTGGGAGAAGTAGTTGAGTAACTAATGGCCTCTTCTATCTGACTTCAACTCAGCTGGGAAAGTTTTAATGGAGAAGACTAAGAGTCAGATGACCTTGATGGATGGGTTGAACGAAAAGGGAAAAAAGGATGGAAGGAGGAAGGACGGGCGAGATGTAATATATATGACTGGCAGAGAAGGATACGTGCCACGTGGGATGCATGCATAGGTGGCTGATAGGAAGGAATCAGATGCATGGGTGGTTGAAGGATGGGTGGAAGGTGAAAGAAAAGATGCCTGCCTGGGTGGATGAAACTGTATGGGTGATAGCAAGAATCCTCCGGGGTGTTTCATGGGTCAAACTCAAAGGCAAAGAAGGAAGGAAGGAGGCATGGGTGGTGGTTTAAAAAAAAATGTTTGTTGTTGAAACAAACTAAGGTTTGTTGAGAGGTTAAGATAAGAAGAATGATAGACATGTTTACTTTGAATGGATGGATGGCTGGATGGTATTCATCATAGCATAGGTGGAGACTGTCACTGGATGAAGAGTCTTTGAAGAGAATGTAAAAGGAAATAAACCGCGCCAGAGTAGCAAAGCCAAGGAGAATAGAAGTTGTATGTTCAGAATACTCCCTTGACTCACAGTAGTTTGCAAGCATAGCATATATTTTGTGTATGTATGTTATCAAGCGCCTCCCTCCGACTCCGAGGCCCACTCACTACCTATGTTAATTTATTTTCGACTGTTTCAGCCTGCCATGGGTGGCCTATCGGCTGCATGGTTACACAATCAATCAAAACAAAGTACCTCATGTCGTCCCATACATATATATAAGCAATGATCATTTGGATAAGATATCATCTGCCTTGTTGTAGTAGTAGTCAGGGCAGGGTGAAAGTGAAATTGAGCAGTTGCCCTGGCCTTGATGTAACAGAATATGGCCAGTGCCACCCATAATAGAAAAAATAAGATGATTGTGTAGTCCGCTTCTCCACCTGCAGACAGTAGTAAATAAAAATAACGTGAGTCTGCGTCACGAGTATGTTTGTCTTGGGCGCCAGCTGACTGAGCTGGCATGCCGGCTGCAACAAGGTTACTTAATTTAGCTAAACAAGAGAGAAGAAGAAAACTGGTGTACTCGAGTCCATAGATACCACAAATGTTATGTCATGTGCTTGCTAGTGCTACTGTGCCACTATGTGTAGAATTAATTTTGTGTTACTGTTTTGCTAACAGTATTGGTTACAATAGTCTTTTTTCTTTTTTGATATAGCTACTCCTTCCCAACCAAAAGCAGCAAAACCAGACAGGAAGGAGTTGGCAGCCATGGCCCGGTGCCGGAAGCTTGAGGCCATCCCAAATGAATATCGGCGGCTGGTGGCTCTGGCAAAGGAGGAGGAGGAGGTGGCAGCAGCTGCAGCCTCCTCCAATGCCCTGGGCCCCAGCCAGGCCCCTCGAGTGGTACGGCGCCAAGGTCTGGCAGCCGCCCGCCGCACTTCATCCAGCACTGCTGCCCCCCCCTGTGGATGCAATTGCCGAGAATTTAAGTGCTGCATGCTCCTCCGAATGGCGCGCCTAGAGGAGCAGGTAAAGGAGGTCCTTAAAAGACAGCGAGCCCGCCGATAGACTGAGATCCCGTTGGATTGCCCCTTTTTTATTCTTTTTTTGGGTGGGTGGGCATTGGGCTACGTTGGGGAAAAGTTTGGGTTTATATTATTTATGGACAATTTTATTTTTGAATTTTATTTAACGCCACTGACATTGTTTGGACTCTATCTTTTTGGACATTGGTTGGGGTTAGGGAGAGGGGTGGGTCAGGTGTTGTGGGATTTTTTACAATAGTTTATTTTTGTTAGGGGATTAAATTATTTATACTTAAACTTTACATACGATGTAAATGTTTTGTGGGGGGTTACTCTTTTACGTCACACAGTTTCCTTCCTTTGCTGCTGCAGGGCCGCAGCCAGTTTTTGATTTAAATAATCTGCCAATTTTGTAACACGAACAGATAGATGCGGTACCCTCACTGAGTGACTTGTCCTACTAGTACTGTCAGTCCCTCCTCCCAGTCTATGCAGTCTGCAACTGGACTCAAGGGTGTGGGTGTGTGAATAAATGAATTAATTTCCATTATTAATTATGCCTCCCCCAAACTTCTTCTCTTACCTGTGATAGATGTTTAAAGTAAACTTAGGCACAGCGATGGCTGCATGGTGATGATGGTTTGGTTTCCCAAGATGCCATGGTTGCGGTGGTGGTCGTACAGTATACACTGGCAGTAGCATTTGCAAAAAAAGAAAATGAGACAGTCAGTCGCCTGAGAGAGACTAACGAAGGAGTAGTAGAACGAAGTACAGTACACAAGAAGACTGCCAAACAAGAAAGCTTAATAATGATGATTAGCAATGCTAAAGTAAAATAAAACATAATGGTGGCGGGGATAGCCTAGTACAACAAGTTACAAACTGTAGTTGTCTCGAGTCACTCGATACAAGCATAAACTTTAGTGCTGTAACTTAGGAGGGGGATGATGAATCCCATCGATGCCGGCAATTAATTATGATGGATTATGTTCCTTTTGAAAAAAAATTGACTTGCAAATATCTTGAGCATGGGGGGGCATTGGCAAGCAGAAGAAGATCCTCGCCCTGCCTTGATGGAAATTGAATTAGTGTTGCTTTCACCACATCCGCCCCAGCAAGTGTGTGATCAATTATTGGTGTAAATTTAATTTAGTCACACCTCAATATAAATCACACAGACCGGGGGAAGAGGGTTAGGGTTTGCTGAATGGTTGGGAAGGCGTATTTGAGGGAAAGGTTTGACAAAGACAAACACTACACATGGACAAAAGAAAACATAATCTTGGCAGACGACCATCATATTCATAAATCTGTTAAGGGAAAAAAAGGAAATGCATGCATGATGATGACTTGATGGTTAATGATAAGTAGTACTAGACTAGTAGACAGTACAGGGCAGCAGTATATTATTAATTATTATTATTATGCAATTGCCTTGCCTGTCTGCCCTCAGAGAGACCCAAATTACATACAGTTTATGTTCTGTTGTACTGGGCTTCCTTTTAAACCTAGCAAAAAAAAAAAAAAAATAGCTGTAGGGATCAATTATAAGCTAAGAGCAAACATAACATAAACAACAACACACAGTCGTAATGATTGAAGAGAAAAAAATGAATCAAATTAATTTAAAGGTGATGAATGAGACTGTCTAGGTTACTGTTATCCTGGTCAAATTGGGGAATTCCATCTCAGCATTCCTCTTGGTCCTCCCTTCCATGGACGCTCCGTCCATCAATCTTGGGTGCCACTGCCTGCCTGGCGGATGTGGATTGGTAAGGTAAGTGTGAGTTATTTTTCCCAGTATAGCACAAGGTAAAGGCCGGCCTGTAAGTGTAGATGGAAAAACAAAAGGGATATTGAAAAACCAAGGAGAAAAAAAATGCATAAATTACGGAGGAGTGCAACACAAGAACACTTTCAGAGGCGGCATGGCTAAATCATGTCTATACTCTGTTTCCAGCATTAACCTACAACAACAACAGGAAGAGCAGGCCCATGGCGCCCACCCAACCTCCACTTTGCTTAGATTTTTTTTGACTGAGCCAGACAGAGCACACATATACAGCAACATAGCATTTTCCAAATTAAGTAACTAAATCATTCAAAGCACCGCTGTCAGTCATGTTAACCACTTAACTACACTCGACTCGACTGAGTCGACTCCACCACTACACAGACATGTAGGTCTGCTGTGGTTGTTGTTGACTTGTTTACCTTTTATGCCACTTCATGAAACGCGGCCCGAGTTATTCCATCAATCATCTCCGATCCGACTGACTGACTGCGAAGAGTACTGGTCATCAGCATCATGGTGTAGTGTACCGAGTGAGTCTATCCAGATTCCAGATTAAAAAATGCAATGGATCGGACTGCAGTAGAAGTACAATTTTGTTATTAAACAAGAAGGGAAACATTGACTTGAGTCACTTTTAGTGTGTAGATTACATACTAGTTCACTTCGACTTCGTTCATGCACAACAACAACACAAACACCAATCACTCAGAGTCAGGGTCCAATGCATGCCATCATTACCTGTTCCTTCTCATCTTAAGTTAAGGGGTCCCTCTCGGCTCGGAAAGGAGGATAGCTGTAGTCATCATGTTCCACTTCTTTTGGAGGGACTCGACAAGGCAACATTTCTTGTACTATTCTCCATCCAATGTCTGGCTTGAGGGAAATGGATTTAGGGCGAGTCAGGAGGATGGAGCAGGACTCGGAGGAGTGGACCTAAATGCACACAGCTGCAACTCCAATATGTCAATAAAAAGAGAAGACCGTGGTGATAGATTTGTTGTGATTCGAACCAGAAAGACAGAGACACACACAAATAATAAAAGTAAATAAGGAAGAAAGAAAGTAACAAGTTGAAAGCCTAGTTGTCAGGGAAGTATAGCTCGTCCTCAAACTCTGATGGTTCAACCAGAAGTAGGTAATCATCTAACAAACTACTTCCGTCACCTAAGTCGCTGTCCTCATCTTCCTGCTGTGATTCACGTATTTTGTAATTCGGTGGTATAAAGTGCTGATTCATTTTGATCATGGTTAACCTCTCCACGTTTTTGGGCGAGAGACTGGTCCTTTTCACTGTTACAATGGCACCAGCAGCACTGAAAACACGCTCAGAAGAGACACTTGCGATAGGGCAAGTCAGATAGTTTATCGCCAGCCTGTTGAGCACTGGCCAGTGGCGCATTTTCCCATACCAATACACCAATGGGTTTTGATCAATGAAGCAAAAGACACACAATTGATGGACGAAACGCAGAACAAATCAAAACATTCACCCCCAGTCAAGAGATCTGGGTTAAATCCATCATTCTTTTGCTCACCATGCCACCCCAGTTTAGACCTGGCCATATGCAAATCAGACTTGACCCTGTGCCTCATGGGAACAGTCCAGCCCGAACTGCCAAGCCAAGTCCTCCCTGGACCGGAAACAAGCATCCTAGGACCGGTTTCGGGGTTTCACCCCTCTTCAGCCAGGATAGCTTGATTCCAGTGGCACAGTGAGCCCGGGACCCACGTCTGGGCATACCCGGCACACTTAGGGCGAGAAAGCAAAAGACACACAATTGATGGACGGAATGCAGAACAAATCAAAACATTCACCCCCAGTCAAGAGATCTGGGTTAAATCCATCATTCTTTTGCTCACCATGCCACCCCAGTTTAGACCTGGCCATATGCAAATCAGTCTTGACCCTGTGCCTCATGGGAACAGTCCAGCCTGAACTGCCAAGCCAGGTCCTCCCTGGACCGGAAACAAGCATCCTGGGACCGGTTTCGGAGTTTCACCCCTCTTCAGCCAGGATAGCTTGATTCCAGTGGCACAGTGAGCCCGGGACCCACGTCTGGGAATACCCGGCACACTTAGGGCGAGAAAGCAAAAGACACACAATTGATGGACGGAATGCAGAACAAATCAAAACATTCACCCCCAGTCAAGAGATCTGGGTTAAATCCATCATTCTTTTGCTCACCATGCCACCCCAGTTTAGACCTGGCCATATGCAAATCAGTCTTGACCCTGTGCCTCATGGGAACAGTCCAGCCCGAACTGCCAAGCCAGGTCCTCCCTGGACCGGAAACAAGCATCCTAGGACCGGTTTCGGGGTTTCACCCCTCTTCAGCCAGGATAGCTTGATTCCAGTGGCACAGTGAGCTTTGCTGGGCCTCTTTTGCCTTTGCATCAGCACTGGACCTAACAAGCCCTTGCTGTAGATACCAATCCTGTGCCGATTTTACTGGGGCTGATGATCCAGTTCTCGCTGTTGTTGATAGTGTTGGTGACTGCTGTGAGCCAAACGCACTGCCCTCAGGCTCTTAAGTTGAACTTGACGCCGGATGCCCTGCTGCAGTACTTGTTGTGGGTTGGAGTAGCGGGCCTTTAATTAACAGCCGTTCATTTTCCAAGTCACTGGCTGCCTTAGCTATCCAAGTTTTGTACTGGGCAACATCCACTTCTGAAAAAGGAATTAATGTCTTAGTGTTCAGTGCTGATTTGTACGGTGGATCCAGAATTGTGGCCAAATGTAATGTTTGTCTGACACAATGCTAGTTTGCACCCTTGTCTTTTCAGCTAAGCGAACGGCTAAGCTCAACACCAACTCATATGCTTCTTTTTTTTCCTCCACACCTGTGTACGTTTCAGACACCGCCTTCAGCTGTTGCTTTAAAGAGTGCAACAATGGGATAGCTTGGCCCATAGTACAGTCCTCCTTGCTGACTTCACGTGTGAAGAGCTCGAAAGGAAGTAGCATCTCTGTCAGGCATTTAACTAGGCCCCATTGGTCCATCTCAACGGTCATGCCTTTCACAGTAGCATCCCCTAGTCTTTGCATGACATAGTCATTGATTGGTCTGCACTGATCAAACAGACGATCAAGCATGTAATAAGTTGAGTTCCAACGTGTTGGCACCTCCTGAATGAGTGCTTTGACTGGCATTCTATGCTCACGTTGAATGATCCTCAGCTGCTTCCGGGCTTTAAAATAATGGCTGAAATGTGTGCATATTCTTCTGCAGGTGGTTAGTAAGTTGCTGACTCGGTCTTCTTTTTCAGAAAGTCTTGAACAATGCTGTTAATGCAGTGCGCCAAACACAGGACACTGAAATAGCCACCAGTGCGCATGGCCTTAACTATATTACTGCCATTGTCCATGGCAACAAAACCAATGTTAAGCCCTCTTGGGTGCAGCCATTCAAAGACCTTGCTGTTAAACTCTTCCAAAATGTTTGCAGCAGTATGAGATTTCTCCATGGCGAACATGGCTACAGTTGCATGTTTACGAGTGGCATTAAAAATCTCATCAGTGTCAACAACACCTGCTGCAGATATCTTTTCTCTAACCCCCACAAAAGAGATCCAGTGTGCAGTGATGCAAATGTAATCAGTAGCTTGGCAACTGGTCCACATGTCTGTTGTCAGGTGGATATTGTGAACAGCACTCTGCTGCAAAGCTTGTCCAAGCAATTCAAGCACGTCGTGATGTAGGGCTGGAACAGCAACTCTGGCGAAATAGGACCGGCTGGGAACCTTCCATTTTGGGCAGATGGCTGTCACAAATTCCAGAAAACCCACCCCTTCCACAAAAGAAAAAGGGAGAAGGTCCAGCGCTAACATTTTCGCCAGCTTCGCATTGTACAAACGTGCCGTTGGGTGGTTGCATTCGTACTGCCCCTCCGACCTAAAGATGCTGACAATGGTAGGCTGCATTTTTTTCCTTTCTGGTGCCACTGATGCAGGTGACTTCTTGAACCCAGTTAGGCTCAACAACGCACTTTTTTTCATTGCGGTACTCTGTTGCCTTGGTGTCTCAGCCTGACTCTTACTACGGTGTCACTGAGATGTTGCTGAGGCTGATGAGGATGTGGGCGGTACCACTGCACTGCTGGGATCAGGGCTACTTTGTGTACCAGAGAAAATGTCTCCCTCTTGTTCACCTTCCACCGTGATCATATCTTCTTCTACTTCTTCATCCCCACCAACAGCAATGGGTGCAGTTTTACTTTTTTGGCCGCTAAGGTGCGCCTTCCACTGGATCAAGTAGTGTTTTTTCAGATGGGTTGTTTGGCCTCCGGTACCATAGTTTGTACCAAGCTTACCCCGACTAACACCTTGTCGACAAATTGAGCATATAGCAACGTTCTCCTCCTTACTGCTAACCGAAAAGAAGTCCCAAACTGGGGAGGTGAACTTCCTTGCGCTGCTGGTGGTGCTACTTGCAATGCCGGATGAACTGAAGGGTGTGCCTGGAATTTGACTCTGTGCAGTGCCAGTACCACTACCTACTGAGGTGGTGGTTGTGCTGGATGTAGGTCCCTGCCGGGTCTTTGCAAATGCAAATATGGAAGCTGGAGGTCGTGCTGGTGTTACCTGTGTTGGTGGTATCCGTGCCACATCCCTCACAGCAACTTGGGATGGGGTAATAATGTCGGTCTCCATCTCCACTGGGGCGGGAGTGATGTTCATGATGACTGGCTCGTCATCATCCTCCTCTTCTACATCTACCTCCATAACTCTAAGGCTTTTCCCTAGCCTTGTCGCGTGGCGTGCCTCACTCTCAGACTGAACTGGTGGCTTCCAAGTGGCATCTAGATCATCAGAAGGGGGCTTGAAGAAGAAGTTGATGGACTAACCCTCCTTTTCCTTGCTGGGGATCTGGAAGACAATGAATCTTCTGAAAGAGTGGCTTGCTCTTCTTCTTCCTCTGCAGGAAGCTCGATTTCCTGCACTGCCCCTACTTCGGGAGGAACAACTACTATTGTGGGCGGTGGTTGCGGCTGTTGTTGCCCACTTATCTGCTGAGTTTCCTCCTGTGTTGATTGGGTACTACTTTGCGATAACGATAAGTCAATTTCAACATCACTGCTCGTCGGCGTTTGCGCAATTAGACTGGCTGCCTCTGCGACACTCATGGACTTGGGCCTAGGTTGGTGGGGTGGGCCCACTGATGCGGAGGTGCTGCTCCAAGCTTGGTCCCCGAACACCGCTGCTGCAGGCGTAATTTTTTGTTTCCCAAAAAACATCTTGGGCGGCACACCAGTCTTGGTAAGTGCCACTTCCTTCTTCTGTTCCTTCTTCTCACTGGCAACTTTCTTGGTACTGGAGGACCTGGTACCTTTCTTTGGGGCCATCTTCTTCAGATGTCAGCAGGACGCAGTTGCACAAGTTGCAGAGATGTCTGTGGTCACAAATCAGGTGACGTAATGCGCAGCAGGACTTCTGTCTGGCAGTAAAACGGGTGATGATGACACCTCCTCCTCAGTCTTTTGTGCACCTAAAAGCAAAGAAGCCAGAAGAACATCATTGAAATGTTGCATTTGTTGTTGTGGTTCAATTTCTACTAGTACAAACAAACAAATATAATATATAACTTAGTCTGTGGTGGTCACACTTGTTAGTGTTATATTATTAAATTTTATTAACTCAGTTATTTAAAGAAAACAACAGTGTAGCCATTTGTGAGACTTTGACAACAAGGGCTTTCATGGTATACTGTGTACACTCAGGAAGGATAGGAAAGAAGAAGAACAAAAACAAAAATACAAATGTAATGGAAGTGGAACCTGTTTGACATTAATTTGCGCATCACGTCATTCAGGGAGCTGCAGCTGGCAAAGGGGATGGAAGCAGTAAGCCAAGAGGAACAAAGGAAAGACATGCAGGCCTATATGGCAAAAGCAGCACACTACTAAACTACCACCACAGAATGGCCACCAGCCACATGGTCACTCACAGTCACAACAAGCAGGAGGCCTGGAAAACAATGAACTCAAGCAGGCCTATAATGGCCAGGCAAAGGAGGACAGCTTTAATGCAAAAATGCAAAAACGAAAAACCACAGGGCTAAACAAGGTTTGCAAGTTACACAACAACCACGCCACACACACACATCCAACAAAGGCATTTATTTAACACACACCAAAAAAGTGAAATACCCCCCAAAAAACACATTTTGCAATTCAATCCAATGCCATCCATGCCCTAAATGATGTTTAAATTCAACAGACACCACAGAGACACTTGTTGCATGCACCCATGAGTAGCTCTGGGCCTACTGGCTGAAAGGCTTATATTGGCAGACTAGGCCACAAGCTTGCAGGCCTATGGCAAAAGCACACTGGCTGGCTCCACAAAATGGCCGCCAGCCACATGGCCAGGCCACCCACAACAACAAGAAAGGGAAGACAGACAATGCAGGCCTATGGCAAAAGCACACTGCCTGGCTTCACAAAATGGCCACCAGCCACATGGCCAGGCCACAACAACAAGAAGCATAGGCCAAGAGGAACAAAGGAAAGACATGCAGGCCTATATGGCAAAAGCAGCACACTACTAAACTACCACCACAAAATAGCCACCAGCCACATGGTCACTCACAGTCACAACAAGCAGGAGGCCTGGAAAACAATGAACTCAAGCAGGCCTATAATGGCCAGGCAAAGGAGGCATGCTAAACAACACAGCTTTAATGGAAAAATGCAAAAACGAAAATCCACAGGGCTAAACAAGGTTTGCAAGTTACACAACAACCACACCACACACACACATCCAACAAAGGCATTTATTTAACACACACCAAAAAAGTGAAATACCCCCAAAAAAACACATTTTGCAATTCAATCCAATGCCATCCATGCCCTAAATGATGTTTAAATTCAACAGACACCACAGAGACAGTTGTTTCATGCACCCATGAGTAGCTCTGGGCCTACTGGCTGAAAGACCTATATTGGCAGACTAGGCCACAAGCTTGCAGGCCTATGGCAAAAGCACACTGGCTGGCTCCACAAACTGCCCGCCAGCCACATAGCCAGGCCACCCACAACAACAGAAAGGGAAGACAGACAATGCAGGCCTATGGCAAAAGCACACTGCCTGGCTTCACAAAATGGCCGCCAGTCACATGGCCAGGCCACAACAACAAGAAGCATAGGCCAAGAGGAACAAAGGAAAGACATGCAGGCCTATATGGCAAAAGCAGCACACTACTAAACTACCACCACAAAATGGCCACCAGCCACATGGTCACTCACAGTCACAACAAGCAGGAGGCCTGGAAAACAATGAACTCAAGCAGGCCTATAATGGCCAGGCAAAGGAGGCATGCTAAACAACACAGCTTTAATGCAAAAATACAAAAACAAAAATCCACAGGGCTAAACAAGGTTTGCAAGTTACACAACAACCACACCACACACACACATCCAACAAAGGCATTTATTTAACACACACCAAAAAAGTGAAATACCCCAAAAAAACACATTTTGCAATTCAATCCAATGCCATCCATGCCCTAAATGATGTTTAAATTCAACAGACACCACAGAGACAGTTGTTTCATGCACCCATGAGTAGCTCTGGGCCTACTGGCTACCCACTATAAATTTTAAAAAACTGATGAAAAGTATAAAAAATTGTAGTTGCAACTTGCAATGCCCCAATCAAACAAACAACACCAATTCTCCAACTTACTTGTAAAATCTCAATTCCAAAAGTCCTCAAATCCAATGATATATGATCCAGCAGACACAAAGAGTGATCCTTCCAGCTCCAAATCCAAATGAAAAGTGAACAGGACATGGACAAAGCACTGGGAGGAGCCTGCTGGACAGGATCAGGAAGTTGGAGACTCTGGGACACTTCCTTCCCCTTAAAAAGATAAATACAAAAAGGACTCCTTGCACAAAAAAGTACAGCCAAATGTCAATCTGAGGAGTTTTTTTCATCCAAATCATCATTTTCGAGAAGGTTTTATGCTGCTCGATAGATATTCTTCTCCAGATTGCAATTTCTGCATGTTCGGCATCGCGAGCTCCACCGAACTTCCGCCGGATGTCCGATGGCGCGTCCGAATGACGTGTTCGCGATCGTAAACTCTCGCGGGATCGCGCGGCCGGCTACCAAAATCTCGTGGCGCATGCGAATGGATAGGAAATCTCGTCGGTGAACGCAGGGATCCCGGTAAGTCGATACCGCGTGCGCGAAAACGCATTTTGAAAGCGCGAACAAGGAAAAAACTCTGCTACGCTGCGAATCGCGTAGTTTTCGGTAACTCCGCATTCTACGCGGAAGGCGGAGTTGCCAAAAATCCGCAAACTCCGCGAGCGGAGCGGATTTTAACACCCAGGGTTAGTGTTGTTGGTATGGTCAAAGATCTAGTTAAGGGAAATGCTAGTATATGGTACCAAGAATGGTTTGAAGCACTAAAAGTTGATAATGTTTTGCAGGAAGTCATACAATTTTTATAACTTGCTTGGCCTAGAGAAAGGAATTTGGGTACTGAGATAAAAAAAAATTGCTCAAGTTGCACAGGAACTGTCAGTTCTCACTGGTGTTCTCATGCGTAGTGATAAATGTGTCCCACCTACTATGCTTAGAGACACTTTAATTGAATTAGCTCACGAGGGTCATTTAGGAGTGAATAGTACGGTCAGATTTCTAAAACAGTTTTATTGGTGGCTGTATTAATGATTGTACTACCCCTCTTCTCCCTGATCAACTCTGGAGAACTTCGGAAACCCCTTTGAACACTGTGCCCATGCCTGAAAATGTTTGGGATAAAGTTGCTCGTGATTTTGCTGGTCCATTCGGGTTTTTATCTGCAGAAAAAAATACTTGATTGTGTTGGTGGATTATTTTACCAGATGGGTGTATATGGACTTTGTACCAGCTCTCAATACTGAATGTGTGATTAAGTTTAAAAAAAAATATATCTATTGAGGGTCTACCCAAATTTTGTATACAGACAATGGAACACATTTCACTATTCACATGACACATTTTATTAAATCTTTGGACATTACACATATTCAGGTCACATTGTATTCCGTTACATCTAATAGTTCAGTAGAAAAAGTAAATAGAATTCTTAAAGAAGGGGTACAAACGGCTGTAGCAGCTCATGTCAATGTAGAAAGATTTGTGAGGCAAAAGTTGTGGAAGTATCTCATTACTCCACACACCACTACAGGTGTTTCACCATTTGAACTTATATGAAAAGAATTCCTAAGTCATTGGTGACTCCAGATTGGGTGTATGAATTGCAATCCCATAAAGATAAATCTGGTCAAAGTCTGGATGAAATGTTAAGTAAAATGTCAGAAAAGCTGGCATTAACAAAAGAAAGATTTGATAAATAACACAATGTGAAAGAAGTGGCATTTTCTGTAGGGGAATGGCTTTAATAAAAAAAAATGAAAGTCAAAAAAGGAGAATCAAGGTATTTGGCGCCTGTGAAAGTTGTTAAACTTAAAAAAAATTCTGCTTTACTCACAGAGGAGGGGTGGTGGTGGTAAAGAAGTTTGATAAAATTGACAGAATCAGGATACAGGATAAGAAGATACTCAAGGTGAAAGAAAGTGAAGGAGATACTATTTGGTTTGATTATGAGAGTTTACATGCTAGCAATACTTCTTCCAAAACTGTAATTCAAAATTCTCCACCTGCTTTTTCTCTTTCAGGATCACCAGTAGATGATGGATCTTCTGCAACTAGTTCAGTTGTTTCTGATTCGGTGACTCATAACAATATAATATAGCCTTATAGCCCGCTGCCGAGGGCTATACCGGCTGTTAAAGGCCCTGATCCCGAGTTATAGGCCAGAGCCGAAGGGTAGAATGTTCTAAATTAAAAATGGAGAAACAAAAAGACAATCATTGGAATGTTGGAGCACTGGGCTTATACCAGCCATTATAAGCCCAGAGCAACTCCATTGTCTTCAATGGAGCTCCCAACATTCCAATGTTCTAATTCAGAATACTACTGAGAATGTAAATGTTTCTAATAACCACAGACCAGTTTGCGTTACTTGTGTACCCAAAAACTTTAAAGATTTTTATTTATGTTAACCTGTGATGTAATTTTAGTACAGGTATACATAAAATGTATATATTTTTGTCTTTTGTTTATAAGCGGGGAGGTGTGTTACATACACTGTAAGTACACATGATGGAATGTTACATATGTCATTAATGGAATTTTGATTGTTGGACACTCTGGAACCCTTCTACATGAAAGATTCCATGCAACGGGTTCTAGTGACAGTAGCTGCGGGACTTTCATGCAGAGGGTCACTTTCCAGTGGGCTCCTCTGTTATTACTGGATAAACTGCAGTAACATTACCAGCTGGTTCCTGGTCATCCTTCTTAGCACAGACCCTGTGCTTTGCTGCCCCTGTTAATATGTTGGCTCGCCCATCTCTAGTGGTCACTGGCAGGACTCAGAGCATGGCCAGTTTCAGAGCTCTGTTCCAGAATATCATAAATATATAATCTTCTGAAAATAACATTCAGGGCATTTCGGCCTTTCCATCAATAACAGTCACGATCTGCTCGAGGCCTGCTCCTTGCGTCACCAAATCCCCTCACGCACCTGCGGTACTTGCTGCGTATTCCTTGGCCTAATCTTGCCTCAGTGGTGTTGTGAAGTCGCAGCTGCGCTCACCGGAAACCCGTTCATTGCGTCTTCAAACCGTGGCCTTGGCGTGAAACTACCGGAGCCCTTTAACACCGACCTAAGCCTATAAGCGGCGGCCTTGACTTTGGCGCGCTCTGCAAAAGGCGCGCCTAGTCTCTGACGAAAGGAATGTCGCTCCTGCTGCCTGTAGGGGTTTAGGCCTGGATGCTGCTCACTGCGATGTAAACAATGACATTGCTTATTTATGTGGTGAATCGAGTCCTGAAGCTGCAACGAAGCGCAGTTCTTACGCAGGTTATTTCCCCTGATGTTAGGGTGACCAGATTTTGAAAAACAAAAACCAGGACCTTTACTAAACATGGAAGAAGGGTTACAATTTTACATCAGCACAGATTAATTACATTGGAGTGCTCATCAACACAGAAACACAGACTAGGCACTAAAGGAATACATTAAATGAAACTTTTCAAGCCGGCCTTGTGTGTGTTAATTAAATTGGTTTCTTTTAAGAGCTGCTAGCCTGCCCCACCTTGGGAAACATAAAAATGTGCCTTCCCCTATTTACAGTCGACCTGTTTCTGAAAACCGTTACATGTGCAAAATTTGCCCAAATCGGCAGAGACAGCTGGTGAAAACCCAAGACTGTCCCAGCAAATCCAGGACGCCTGGTCTCCCTACCTGATGATTGTTAATCACTAGAGAAATTTGAAGTCCAAGGCCGGCCTATAGCATGAGCGAGCTGAGGGGCGCAGGAGCTGCCTGCCATAGTCTACCTTCAACCCAGCTCCAAAAATATGTGCTTAAGCACTTTTTAGGAAGGCTGCTGGTACCCGTGTTTTTTTGGTTTTCTTCTCGTGGAACACCTTAACATTCCCCGCCTCCTCTTACCCTTCCAAGGTTTTAACACACAGATAGTTAAAGACGAGTGAGAGAGTGCGCAAAATTTGGTTTCGCTCATGGCGCTATCTAATCAAAGGCCTGCTCTGATGAAGACTATACGTACAGGCCCTTCAGAATGAAAAATGTACACTTAATGGCCAGGAATACTGCTATACAAAAAGCCACTAAATACAAGTGCCCTATTTTCCTCTTGGTAGAAGCATGCCCAGCCCCGCAGTTTGAAGTGTCCTCCCTTCAAGTCGGTGTTACTCAATAATAGACCAGTTCATCGCCAGGAAAGAACTCAAAGCCCACTCTACCAATAATCCTCGGCCCTCTCACAGCTGTACGATCCCATCCCTTTTTAGGTCTGACTTGACAGCACAGCTGTAACCAAACGTAATGTGATCAACCTAAGAAAAGAGCTTCTAGGAGTACTACAGAGAGGAGCTTTAGCTCTGTTCACAGGCTAATATTCAGGAGTACATGTTTTGATTGGGCATTAGTTGCTTGCTTCCACAGAAAAAAAGTGATTCGCCTTCATGCAGCTGTCATAATTTTGTTTATTTATCCAGCTGCCTGAAACAGCAGCAGTATGGGTGCCTGAGCATGAACTTTCAGGGGCACACACATGACACTGTAATGCTGTTAAAGTGTCTTAGATAACTTCATAATTTGCAGTGTTTCTCTTTCTCTGGCAGCAGCATAGGTGGGTAGTCGTGAAGAATGTATTTCAATCCGAACACCCTCCTCTTCTGTCATTAACTTTAGACTAAAAATAGCAGTTTGGTGTTTGAGAGCAGTATGGGATGCCCAGGGCTACTCTAATCTACATGGATTTTTAGGGTTTGCTTGACAGGACAACTGTTGTGACCTCATGTGATCATCAAACAAGAGCTTTCAGAGTACTACTTAGAGAGGGGCTTAGGCTCCACCCACATGTTGGTTCCCCTAAATACAGGATTTGATTGGGCTGTATTTGTGTGCTTCTCCTAAAAGAACTGCTTATATTGCACTTTTTGGCTTGTGGCAAAGCTTATACTTGATACTATAGAACTGAGTATTGATGATGGCAAGCCAGTGATCATGGCCATAGGTCTGATCTATTTATTATGAAATGCTATGATAAAAGCACTAGGCCCAACATATTTATTGTGAAAAGTACATGTTAAAGTCAACAGGCATGTAACTGTGGATTGTTATTACTCTATATTAAAGTCTACAGATAGGTATTTTGTTACATGGAATCTCACCAATTTCCATAGTAGGCAATGGTTTTGGTGTTGGCTAACTCATGGGACAAGCCTTGGATATATAATTTTTGGTCTGGGACAAACCTTGTTAGGCCTCACTCAGGAGGGAGTATTTTGCTTAGCTAGCCGTAATTTTTTATACCTTTCTAAATTTGTGAGTGTGTGATTGATGGTTGCCATGTGGCCGATGCTGATGCCATAGATCTGGTCTACTTATTATGTGATGTTATGACTAACACAGTTGGTCTGGCTTATTAATTGTGAAAAGTATTTATTAAAGCCAGTAAACATGACTTTGGAGACAGCTCATGGGTGGAATATGAGATGCAACTGCGGGACCTGCTTCTTGACAAATGTGTGGCTACAGAAGACGCCCCCATCCAGTGAGACCAGTGAGGCAAGAATCCCTAAAAAGAATCTTTGCTTTCTTTTTCTTGCTATACATTGGCACTGGATAATTATGCAAGTCACAAAATTTCCCTACCATATCGTGAATGAACTTGTGATTTATGTGTGGGGGGTATGCAGTAGGAAGCTCTTGGAGTGGTACATGTATATAACAAGAACATATTCACAGTGATCCAAAATGGATTTATTTTCACCAATTTATAATTCATTTAATTAATTATGGAAAGCCAAAGATGATCATTAAACAATGATTAATCCATTCAAAATTTGTGAAAGACACCAACATCTTTCAAGAAAATATACTTTTAAACTATAATGTATTCTGTATAGCAGTGATACTTAAATAATTCATACAGTAGTTTTTTAATTATAATTCAAAAATATACCTTATTGACATATCTAGCATTTAAAAACAAGAGGCTTAACACAAACTGTGAAAGCAAACAATCTGAAATAATGAGAACTGACTGCTCAAATTACACTTGATACGAGTTATTCTAAATTCAAGTGCTGTCGAATAATTATTCAGTCATCCAATGACAATTCCCTGTGTCTCATCAACGTTTCGGTTTACCATATATCAATGCTTGGAATCATCATCAGGACAATAAGGAAACAGACCATGTTCACTCTAAACTGAAGAGAAAATCATGAATAATGGCTGGCTTTCAAAAGATTGTGTGCCACAAGTATGAAATAGAACAGTAAGTACACAAATGCTCTTCATATGCATGTGTTGTTTACAAAGGACGAGGCAAAAGGAGAAATCAATAAAATGGTCCAACGTCTCGGCCAGAGGCACTGTTATATTCCTTTCCACACTGCCCCGAGGTAAAGTAAAAACTAGAAGCAGTGTATAACATTGAGAAGGTTAAGGGCCACAACCCCTGGTATCTTGGATAATGCTTGCAAAAAATTAAACTGCTTAGTGTCATTAGGATGTGTGTGGGTATGTTGTTTCACAATAATAATAACAAGCTGAAGTCACACCTAAAACTAGCAAATGCCTGTGTAATCAAAGATCTCAGTGAGGCTCTCTAGATCTCAGATACCACGGGATAGACCCAAGATACATTACCATCTTTTCCATGCAGATGAGTTTGAGACTATTAAAAAGAAAAAGCTCTGAGTTGTTATTGGCACTCAAGGTGTTTCAGAATTCTGTTAGGAAGAAAATGGCTGACATAGCAGGGTTCACCAACTTCAGTGATGACTAACATGTTGGAAATTCAGCATTGTGAACACGTGAAAGTGGCGCTAAATGATTCTAGCAAAGTGGAATAATGCTACAAAAAGAAAAGTGTGAAATCACACGATGTAGCCTGGACTTTCTTTTAGCACACATTTCCAGATGATGCTGTATCGGCACACACATCGAAGGACATTAAGATAGCAAATGTGACTCAGAATGTTCCTGGCATGAGGTATGGAATCCTACTGTCAGATGTTCATTCCAAAACTTGCAGACCCTTCAAGGGGTCTTGACTGGGGCAAACGAGAATGAGGCTAGATTAGGAAGCATCAAGAAGCCTTGCAAGACTTCACGGATCGCATCTTGGTACGCATCTTCATGATGTATTTCGATCCCCAAATAAATAACCAACTGGTGGAATTGCTAAGCAACATGGACTTGGGTCAGTCATCCTGAAGAAAAAGAACAGGGAAAATGCACAATGGTTGCATATGCCAGCCACAGTCTCAGGCCCACGGAGCAGAGATACCCACAAATAAAACAAACACTTGCAATGCAATAGGTCTCGTATGTGCGAGAGTTTGAGCTATTGGCATTGTAAATGACAATGCCTTTTATTTATGTGTTTTGAAAACCTGCAAGCGGTGCTTAAACATGCGCTTTGTACTCATAGTCGTTGCTTACGAGAAGCAAGGCTGGCAGTAACTAACTGCACCTCTTTTACTGCCAACCTTGCCTGTACTAAGCAAGGACTACAAGTACAAAGTGTGTGTTTACACACCGCTTGCAGGTTTTCAAAACACATAAATAAAAGGCATTATCATTTACAATGCCAATAGCGAGACCTATTGCATTGCAAATGCTTGTTAGAAAGGTGTGCATGCGTGATCAGAGAGATCTAAAGTGAGCAGTCCCATCACCCCCTGTTGAATGCTGTGGTGGGTGGAAGCAAAATAGTGACTGACTGCTGACCACATCAATAAATAAAGAGGGCGGACCCAGAGCACCTCCTATGTACGTATATATATATATTTATTTTTTATTTTTAAGATAACCTAACGTTAGCTTATGTAAAACAACACAAGGCTAGTGTGTCAGACAGACAACGGCTGCTGCAACGGGGTGAAGGCTCTGTGCTGCCCGAGTACTGGAGACACTTTTTGAACACATTGCTTATAGAACAGGCTGCCTTACAAAAAGCAACTGCAATGCTGTCTACGGATAGTAGAACCTCTTTAGGTGGTGCCGCTTTCCGTCTTGTAATCCCCCCCCTGCTGAAAAAGGCACGAGTTCTAGCTAGCACATTTTTCAAAGCGCTGTTTTGGTCACAACTTGAAATCACGGGTGCAAGGCAAAAGGATGGTGTATAAAAATAGGGGCTCACATCAAGACAATAAGGCCCTAGAGATTGTACTAGATGATAAGGATGATTCATAAGTTCCTTTGATCTTTCACTTGATCTCATTCCCGAAGCCTTTTCTGGGCATTTAAACTTGCATGCATTTTCATACTAAACGCTCACTTGTCTCGATGCCAACTGCATTTTCTGTAGTGGTGTCTCGATGTACATGGCTTTTCAGCCCCGGGCAAACAGCTGCTCTGACGCACAAACAGCCACATCCATGCTTTGCAGCTCATGTGGCACCCAATAAAGAAACCCGGCTCTGTGCAATATTTTGTTAAACTGTGCCAAGCTACCCAGGCCGAAGGAAACAGCTTCAGTGAGGGCTTAAGCGCCATTTTTTTCAGATGTAAAAAAACCCAAAATCAAGTTGGGCGAGCTGCGCACAACAAGACGCGTGGCCGCCATTAGAAAGAAAAAGAAAACGGGCCCGCCATTGTTGCTAATTAGGAGTGGGATGCCCCGGTGTTTTAGAAAAGCGGGCGCTTGCTGTGAGAAAAAAAAGCTGCGGCCGCCATTGTTGCTAAGTAGGAGTGGCGTGCCGCGGTGCTTTATAAAAGCGGGTGCCTGCTGTGAAAAAAAAAAGCTGCGGCCGACATCGTTTGTATTGCGCCCCTGTTGTTGTTCATATGAAAGCGGGTGCCGTGCTGAAACATTAAGCACGGCGCCCGGGCGATGAGGAGCACACTGCAGAGAGTTGAAAAGCGGTTCCCCCGGGCGATGAGGAGCAGACATTAGAGAGTTGAAAAGGGGTCCTCTGCAGGAAAGCATGTACTGCGTGCAATAGGAGAAAGTCATTTAAAAAAATGGTTTTCACAGACTGTAAATATAACACACCGAGTAACAACACACGTAAAAAGGCCAGTCCTTATGGGAGGTTACAAAAGGAGAAAAGGAGGTACTAAGGAGGGACTACTAAGCCTATTCACAAATCAAAAGCAACCATTTAGAAAGGACAGTAACAGGAGCTAATTAAAAAGATGGGCGAAAAATGGGCAGCGCTTCAAGTCTATACCTGAATACAGCATGTCTCGAAGAGACAGCACAAGTGCTGCCTAGGCGAGACCTAAAAAACTGTTCCAATCCACTGAGGCATCACTTTTCGACATGTGGACATTGATTTTGCTTTGTCACCGACCACAAATAACTGTGCGAATGTTTCTGGGTTCCACAAATCACCTTTGCGGATGGCTAGAGAAGAAGATTCCTGTGTTACATTAACATCAACATGTAGGCAAATTCCACCCAGGGGCAGCCATCCCCTGTGATGATAGACTGAGCAAGAGCATCAAAAATACCTCTCAACTTACCTAGTTTTGAATGGTGCCGTCTTCCTTGGATTTATCTTCATTCTCCAAACAAACAAAATACCTCCCATAGACATGAGTGGGATCACTCGCCCTAAAAACATTCCTCAAACTTCACAAAAGGTAAAATCTCCATTGATTTCAATTGACTAAGCCTCCAAACCCACTCGATCGCATCCTCCTGGTGACTCAAAAGTTTGAGAGCATTTGGGTTGTCCCCTTCCTAGAACTCTTCCCCCTTATAAAAACATATTCTGCCTAGCCACCAAAATACATGCAAAAGCAAGTTCCTATACATACACTATCTGAACCACGTTGTTTCCTGATGACTGGTTCTAAGCATTCCAGAGCCACCTGACAACTCACAGTCACATTCAGAGAGCCTAGATATGTGTCAGCACACACTCTAGAGAGCACACAAAAAGTTTGACTACACCACTCCACATGCATGTGCTTGTGCATGAAGAGCTCCCAAGAGGTAAGAGGCTCTATATAGCTACAATAATAGAAGGGGAATGGGAGCACACTGCTTCACCTCCCAGCACAGTTCACCCCATAGCATTATGGTAAATGCAGTTCACTTTAAACGCTTACTTGAGTTTTTGCTGAAGTGTTTCACCAAAGTTGGTTCAGGTTAGTGCTGTGAATTTCTAGACACTTGTTTCTGGATATTATCCTACATCAGTAGAGATAAGAAACGAAATTCATCTGGGGCTGCTGAGAAAGCTGCCACAATCCTCTCAGGTCTCAGTACCTCTCTCTGGTGCAGAGGTGCATCTCCAAAAGCTCGTCAGCTCAATGGCTCAAGGGAGCCTTTTCAAACAGAAGGGGGATGGGAGCACACTGCTTCACCTCCCAACTCAGTTCACCCCTTTGCATTATGGTAAATGCAGTTCATTTTAAACGCTTACTTGAGTTTTTGCTGCAGTGTTTCACCAAAGTTGGTGCAGGTTAGTGCTGTGAATCTCTAGACACGTGTTACTGGATGTTATCCTGCAAGCTATGGTACATGGCATTATCTTCCCAGCGTCTTTTCCTGCATGTTGGAAACAGTATTGCGTCTCTTTTAGAGCTCATTGTCCCATCCGCACATGCATAGAACACCCTTTCATTTCTTGGTACATGTTCAGGAGCTCTTTGCATCTCTTGAGACAGGGCAGGAGTATATGGTACATAGTTGGAGTGGAGTCTCTTTTCAGTTCAAAGCACGTGGCAGTAGCTCCTTGAGTGTCTTGAGACATGGCAGGAGTCTATCTGCATATCATGACACATGACAGGAGCCTCTATAATTCACGGCACATGCACAAGCCGCTTTGCTTTTCACGGCACATGACAGGAGGCCCCTGTATTTCACGGCACACGAAAGGCACTTCTTCCATTTTACAACAAGTGGTGGGAGCCTCGTGCTATCTACTAGACATTGCAGCCAATGAGACATTGCAGAAGCGTTCTTGCACTACATGGGGCATGACAGGACGTTTGCTGCGTCCGTATGAAGAAATCCCTTTATCCCCTGACATGAATAAGGCCTTCTTGCATTACATGCAAGTGTCAGAGACATCAAGGCATCTCTCAGGACATGGCAAGAGACTTGCTCCCTGGGGCTTTGGACATGGCGGGAGGCCCATTGCTTCTCTTGGCCATTGGAAGGAATCAGAATACTTTGTGTCAGCCTCTCAAAAGCAGGCCATACAATATACAATGCAAAATCAGCAGCATTAAACAGTTAATAACATACCAAAATAAGTTACATGCTGAAACAATTTTTAAGCAATGGCGGCTGACACAAATTAAACGTGGTGAGTCGGGTGGAGGGGGCACGGAAGGAGCGCTGGAGGAGGGAAGCATGGGGTGAATAATAAAGAAATAAAGCTTACCTGATGCTGCTTCTGCCACCTCGAGCCTCGGTGCTGCTCTGCTTCCTGGTCCCAGCAGTCCCTAGGACAGCATCAGAGATCCCTGTGCAATCCCTGTGCTGCTCTCATGTAGCATGAGAGCAGCGTGAGGATTGGCCTGAGCGGACTTGTTTATCGCTCGCTCAGGAACAGGGAGCCTGTGTTGTTTCTCCAACCCGGCTGTGCAATTCAGCTGGGTTGGAGAACTCTGCGCATGTCTGTTTGGCCGGCCTAAGACGGCTGGCCAAACAGAAATGCTCAGTTAGTGGTGCACATCACTCCGCCCCATCTGCCATGGGCCGGTCCTGCCGCTCCCTACACACGCTGGCTCAGCCAGCAGTTAAAAAATAAAATGGTAATAAAATATAATTTTATTTTTCACCTGCTGGCTCTGAGCTAGTGGGGTGACACTTCTCCGCAATTGCGGAGGAGCCGCCGCTGTTTTTAAGTAGACTAAAAGAATCTCCACTGCCGAGTAAATCCACTCGTATTTGAAAACAGCCATTGATAAAGTGCTAGTGCTTGATCTTCGGGTGAGTCATAAGTGCTGGTATTCATAATGAGTAATATTTAGAAACTCAGCGCACCTAAAGATCTTCTTTCAGTGGATCTAAACGATTTTTGAATCACTTATAAAGTGTTCCCAAAGATTCCCATTTCTTGGCATAAACCAATATCAGCAACTACGTTGCAAGCTATAAGCGATACAATTACAAAAGCAGACAGACAAAACTTTCATCAAAGACCCTGGATTTCATAATTAGTGGTCTAATGAGAATTCTACTTGCTCTCCAAGCCACATGTATATATAAAGAGACTTGTTTTAAAATCAATTCAAAATCTGTGCGCATACATAACATCAAGGCATTCATACAGTGTCTTATACCATGAGCAATACTAAACAGACAGAGGTCATCTCTTTTAGCCATTAAGGAGAAGGTGCAAATCAACATAAAATGCATCACAGATTCTATCCTCCCAAACTCACATCCGAAGATAGATGAACTACTTCCACCTTTTTTCCAGGTGCTAGTGTACTGTTTCACCATAGAGTGCCCAATCTAAAATTGATATATACGGATCTTTTGAGAGCTCGATAAAGCATGTCCAGGTATGGTTCGAAAGTAGGTATAGGTTTAAAAATCCAATGATGGACTGTCTTTTTACCTGACTGGTTGATAAAAATATAATGCCAAAACTTTTCCTTTATAACCTTGCCGCTTTCCTCAGTCATCCTTTTCGGTTCAAGCCAGCATTCGGCACAGCTAATAGCTGACAAAGTAGTTGCCACATGGTTCTATCAGGGTGGTTTTACTAGCTTAACTTGCAACCAAACTTCTTTCATGATGATCAAATAAGTGCTCAACTCAGGTTTTGTCCGTATTCTACCCATTATTTAAGGGGAGATAGAGCTGCATCAACAGATTTGAGACCCAGTTCATGCCTTAGCGCATCCATTGGGGCCCTGGGCCAAGGAGAAGTAATTGGCATAAAAAAACGATTCTCTGCCCTTGCCAACCTTTTGACCGTCTTATAGACCCACAGCTCTGCTCTATAAAGCCCAGCTGCAAGGACTTGCACTTGATAGGGCGAGGGTTGGCCAATCAATCTGCTGCCATGACTTTTAGCAAAGCCGAGGACTTCACCGGCAAGTTGACTCAGTGTGGCCTCATCTTTTAATAACTAGGCTAACAAGTCAGCTTTGAGTCAAACCTCACTCCGAGGTAATCATAATATTCTACACGATCTAAAGAAATTCCGCAGATTTTAAAGGAACTCTTCAGTTTAGAAGTGCCTTTTAAAATCATGTATTTTGTTTTTGCAGTGTTAATCTGTAACTTCTTCATACTACAGTAACATTCAAAGGCCTTAAAAAGCCTACGCATGTCTAATTCCGTGCGCGACAAAAGCACTGCATCGTCTGCAAAAAAGCAAAAATTCTGGGTTTTGATCCCCACAAACTGGCACATCGAGGTTTAAGGCCTTCAGGCAGCTGTCAACAGAACTGGAGTCAGAATGCATCCCGGCCTTACCCCGACATTAATATTGAAGCTTTCGGTTAGTTCTCCTCTAGGGCTATATCTAACCATAGATGTATTATTATTATTATTATTATTATATAGAAGTTGGATTGCTGATAACACTTTTTCTGGCCAGCCCTGTGATAATAACGTTTGCCACAGCAACTCACGGGTCACAGTATCAAAGGCCATTTTCAAATCAATAAATGACAGATATAACTTTGATTTGTTAATGCTGGTATATTTCAGGTCGATGTTAAATAATCGCATTGCTTAATTATCCTTTGGCCGCCTCTAAGTCCTGCCTGTGACGCAATAATAATCCCATTATCACCATCCAGTCATCTAGGCAAGAGTGCAGAACTAGACAGTGATGAAAAATAAGTAAGTAGCAGTTTTCTAAAGCGCGTGAATACCGAAGTGTCTTGCCGCTAGCGACCTCCAGAATGACTGAGGGGACAAATGTCCTACTTTAAAGGGGAAACAAAGATCCATGTCTTTAATGATTTTCTGAAGGGTACAAGCTTTGTTTGAGATCTCATACACAGGAGTAAAGAATTTCAGAGTTTGCAAGCTTAAAATGAAAAGCTTCTGCCTTCCCATCTAGTCTTCTTTATTTTGGGGGTAGCCACCAATTTGGTCAAGGAAGATCTTAACTCACGGCAAGGAACATACCACTGAAAGATCTTTTGAAAATAAAGAGGGCCATTGCCATGCAGAGCTTTACGCACTATGCAGAGAGCCTTAAATTGTATCCTTTCAGATACGGGCAGCCAATAAAGGTCACGGATCTTCTTAGTGATGGGACTAAACTTGGGAACCTTCAAAAGCAAACGGGCAGACGCATTTTGTAGGGACTGGAGCTAGGATTGAAGCCGTTTGTTGATTCACAGGTAGAGGGCAATACAATAATCTAACTTAGATAGGATAAGTGCCAATACTACCATTTTTTACATGTCAAGGGGGATGAAAGGAAAGACATTTTTTAACATCTAGATTGAGTAAAAACAGGAAGACGTGATGTGGTTAATCTGATCGGAAAAACCCAGCTGCCCTTCAACTAAAACCCCCAGATTTTTCACCTTCCGGACCAGGGATAGAAGCGTGCCAAGATTAGCAGGCCATCATGAATCGTTCCAGAACAATGTATCGTTTCCTAAAAGAATCACCTCCGTTTTCTCTTTAGTCTACTTTAGACAGTTATCCTCCATTCAGATTAAAATACAGTCCATACAGTTATTACATTTTTTAGCAACAGTGCCAAAGTCAGAGAAGACTGATACAACTGTTTGTGTGCTTAGGATATAGCAGTAAAACTGTAAGAGTGAATATGTTTCACCAGGGGCTAGCATAGATATCAAAAGCGTAGGGGATAACGAAGATCCTTAGGCACTCCACACAAGAGAGTAAAAGGGTTAGACTTGAAGCCCCCAATCTCAACAGTTTGTTCCTAGTTGGATAAGAAAGACCTGAGGATAGCAAGGGCTGCGCCTCCAATCTCTGCCCTCTCAAGCCGGTTGATATACACAGAATGGTTTATGGTATCAAACGTGCAGCCCTTCCTCCCTCATCGACCAACAATCGAATCTCCCCAGTTGCAACAACCAGGGCAGATTCAGTACAATGTTTTGGCCTAAAGCCGTGCTGGGAAGGATCCAGAATATTGTTGGTTTCCAAATAGGCAATTATTCTTCATTTACGGCCTTTTCCAATATTTTAGCAGGAAACGGCAAGCGGAAAATAGGTCAGTATTTCTTAATGACAGCAGGGTCCTGGAAGGTTTTTTTTAAGACAGGAAGGATCCATGCTTTTTTCCAGGCTGTTGGATATTGGCCAGAAGTCAGTAAATTGTTCAAGATTTTTATCAGATGACAGGGCAAATGAGGTTCATGGGGAAAAGGGCCACCCCCCGGGAAGAGGAAAGAACAGAGAAAATAAGCACAGCTGAAAAGAAATTACTGCTCTAAGGCGATGTGCTGAATCTCCGGGGTGAACTCTAGTGCGACCTGCGACACAAGCTCAAGCAGTGACATCACATGAGAGGGAGTGCTGAATTCGAAAGCCATGGATCTGGTTGCTTTTGGGGCGCATGAACAGTGGCCCTGGGAGGAGTTACAAAACTCCATGCACTTCAGTGGCTGAGGGTGGGGCAGGCTGATGAGGACAAGGGAGTGGATGGCAACAATTTATTGATTATCACAGAGGGGCAGGGAGCTGCTCTCCTGGCTGTAACACATGTTTAGTACTGCATTTGGTTTCACTTTGAAAAAAACTTTATGGAGCTGAGAACACAAAGTGCTCCTTATCGCGACAGTAGAGGCCCAAGAGAAGGAAGGAACCAGCTGCAAACAACAGTTGCACTAGTGGACTAAGAGGTAAGTGTGCAGTTAAGCCTCTGCATCATGGGCATCATAACCTTCCACCCCCGCCCCCCTCCCTGCTTTAGTAGCTACAGAGGGAGTAGGGTTCTTGATGGGCCGCTTCTGTCTGCAGCTTGGCAGACAAAGGCTCATAATGAACTTGGGAGGGTGAGTGAGTAAAAGATGCATGGATAGATGCATGGATCAATGAATAAGTGAAAGGATGGATGTAAGAATGGAAGGGTGACAGGGAGAGAGGGTGTATGAGTGAAAGTGAGGTTGGATGAATGGATGAATACATAGGTGAAAGGGTGAATAGATGGAGGAGTGAAAGGATGGAACGATGGATGATAAGAGAAAGGATGTATGGATGGAAGAATGAGTGAAAGGATGGATGGATGAGTGGAAGTGTAAAAGGATGGATGAGTGGATGAATGGATTGAGTGGTGGAGAGGAGTGGTGCAGCGGCCAGGGCAGCTGACTTCGGAGCACAGGGTTCACAGTTCGATCCCCGGCTCCGGCGGCAGCTCAGCTCAGCACCATGTGACTCTGGGCAATAGCTCACTTAATTTCCACTCCGGCCCCCAGCGCCTTGAGACCCGTAAGGGTGAGTAGCTGCGCTATATAAAAACTGACTTAAATTTTATATATTGAGTGAAAATATGGATGGATGAGCGAAAGGATGGATGAGTGAAAGGATGTATGTAAAGATGGAAGACTAAAACAATTGATGGATGAGTGAAAGGCAGTGTAGATGGATGTCTGGATAAAAGGATGGATGGATGAGTGAAATAGTAAATTGATGGATGGATGAACAGATGGATGAGTGAGGGAAAGGATGGATGGCTGAGTGAAAGGGTAAATGGAGGGATGAATGAGTGGATGGATGGATGGAGCGATGGATGGACGGATGATGGATGGATGGGACGAAGGGTGGATGGATGGATGCAAGAATGGATGGCTGAGTGAGAGGGTGGATAGATGGATGAACCAAAGGGAGGATGATGGATGGATGGAGTGAAAGGATGGATAGATGGAGCGAAAGGGTGGATGGATAAGGGAAAGGATGGATGGATGAAAGGGGGGTGGATAAGTTAAAGGATGGAGGATTGAGTGGATGGATTGGTGTGATGGATAGGTGTCCCTGGACCAGTGGCGGCTCTCTTTTATAGGCTCCACAGCTACACTACACCCTCCTTGTTTTGTGGTCCATTTTTATTGTATCAAGAGTGAATAATTATTCACTCTTGGTACAATAAAAATAAAAATGCAGACCCGCTTCGGGTCCAGCAACAAACTGAGGCAGCTAATGACATTGTTTGATTGCAGACACGGGTGCATGAACGTGTCTGTGCAATTACAGCACTTTGAGAATGTCTATGTGACTATGTGTGCGAGGTAAAGTGAGAGAGAGTCAGTGAAGGAGTAAGTCAGAGTGACTGAGAATGAGTGACAGTAAGTACGAGTATGTGTGAGAATAAATGTGAGGGAGGGAGAATGACAGTGAGTGTAACTGAGTGTTACTGTGTGTGAGGTACAGTAAGACTGAGAAATTCAGAATGAGTGAGAATGAGTGGTACTAAGTGAGACAAAGTGGGTCAGAATTGAATGAGTGAGACTGCGTGAATTAGCGAGACAGAGTAAGACTGAGTGAGTCAAAGTGAGACAGTAAACTTAGGGGGTCATTTACAAGAGGCCTGCACCACCTGAGCGTCACTTTTTTAGACGCTCTGGTGGCGCAGGCTTCTCAATCATATCTAGGAGGCGACGCAAAGCCACCCTGCGTGACTTTGCATGGCCTCGTAGATATGGAGTTTGTGCTGCATGCCTTACTCTGGCGTTTCATGGGGATTGCGGTGGGTGGTCCCACACAACACCCATGGATTTTGAAGCTTCTGCAGATTTACAAAGTTACGTAAACCTGGGGCAGCGCCCAAACCTAACGCCTCCTCAGAGCAGGCATAACGAGGAGAAATGTTTTCATTTCTCCTAGTTTTTTCTTCTTTCTATATGTGCTGCATTCTGCAACACATATAGAACTAGGACAATGCCTCCATGGATTGTTTTTGTGCAGTTTTTCCTGCACAAAAACAATCCTGCCAACAATGCAGAACAAGGGTGCCTGTGTTGGCGCTAGGCACCAAATTGTGCGCCGGCGCTGGCTGAAAGGACAGAAATGCACCATAACTCGTAGATATGGTGCATTCCTGCCCTTTCGATTTGGGCATAGGGCAGTGCAGCAAACAGACTTGTGGCACTGCCCTACGCCACATCTTTGTAAATGAGGCCCTTAGTGCAAGAAAATGTGAGAGAATCCTTCAAGAAGCAGCTCATTGGAATTCTAACCCAAGGATAACGCCTCACCACTTTTCAAGGTCACCGGCCGCCACTGTCAGATGAACAGCAATAGTACCAGGGACCATGTGCAGAACATATGCAGATTCGTTAAGATTTAAAACTTTGTGATCACCTCTGGGTCGTGGGGGTCCCTTTTCTCCATGTATTCATTAATAGTATTTTGATGGCGATTTAAGGCTCGGACAAGACCAGTGCAAGGCTTGCTAGGCTGTTGTCAAGTTATGGACTTCCTGTTTGTTGTTAATTGTAATGCCCCTTCCCTTAATTCGTGAGAATAAGTACTATTCAAATTAGCCCTCGATGGAGCCCTTAAGCTTACAATCAGCGGTCATGGTCCCTCTCAATTACTTGTTCAATTTCAAGATCGTTGACCAACTGCCATGCTTCCTGATTAACTAAAATGTAATCCATCAAATGTACAAGTCCCCCTGACCAGAATGTGTGATTGTGAATCGAGGGCGTGGAGCCATTTCGGGGTCGTAGATTATTTTTAAGTGCAAAGGACATTGGGGGGGAGGGGCACCTCTCATTGAGCTGCGAATTGACAAAGTTGAAGAATAAATTGGTCTGCGGATGACGAAGTGATGTAATACATTGAAGTTAGCCAGTGTGACATTGGAAGCAGCCACCTTGCATCACTCGGTGCATGGCTGGTGTCTCTGTGTATCCCTTGATACCCGCAGACGCTCGAATTCCCACAGAACATACAAGTTTTAGTTTTAGTTTAGTTTTAATCATTTATAGAGCGCTTGGTTACACCACACGGTGTGTCCCCGCGCTGAGACATCAGAGAATAAGGGGAGTTAAATTATTTAACAGATATTACAGGACGCGTGGACTCCAAATCGTCTGCATCGCTCGGTACACGGCAGGGGTCTCTGTGCATCCCTTGGTAGTGGTACCCGCAGACGCTCGAATTCCCACAGAACATACAAGACAGAGGTCGTCTGCAGCTCATGGGACATGGCACGAGCCGCCCACACTCTGACACTGACTGCAGAAACAGGTACAAATGAATAAATAGCAAGTTAAAAATAAACCCTTGTTTTCACATTTCCTTTCTAAAAACAAGACCGTTGCTGGTGTTCCGCTGGAAGGGCTGGCACAAGAACCAGATGCCTGGCGCGGCAGAGGCGGGCGAAGGTCGGGCCACATCCCAAAACATCCGGCCTGACCGCGTTGTATTTCTGAAAGACAAAAACACACCAGCCCTTAAATGCATCGCACTTGTGTTTAGCAGGGAAAGTACTTTACATGGGCACCACGCATCTGAGGCCTGGGCAATCTGCGAAGTACGTGTTTCCATTAACAGCGCGTTGTTAGGTGTTTGATTGCGATCTGGTGTGACTCCTGGCTCCATGTAGTGCTGTTGGAATGCCGCCTACGGCTTGAGAGTAGCGTGGCCTGAAGCCAGCCTACGGCTCGGAGGTAGTGCTGCATCGTGGTGGTGAATGGCTTGATGTTAATGTTGTATGACAGTAGCCTATGGGTCGGTAGTAGTGCCGGCGGCCTACAGCTTAATAGTAGTGCAGCTTGAAGAAGGCATATGGCTCTGTGGAAGTGCTGTATGATGGCGGCCAATGTTAGGAAAGCATTTTTGTACAACGTCATTCTTTGGCTCGATAACAGTGCTGAGGGCCAAGGCTTCATGGGAGTGCAGCTAGAAACTGGCCTAATGATCAGAAGCAGAGCTGTATGATGACAGGCTATGCATTGATGGTATCGCACCTTGAAGCCAGACTAGAGCTCGATGGTATCGCACCTTGAAGCCAGACTAGAGCTCAATGGTATCGCACCTTGAAGCCAGACTAGAGCTCCATGGTATTGCACCTTGAAGCCAGACTAGAGCTCGATGGTATCACACCTTGAAGCCAGACTAGGGCTCGATGGTATCGCACCTTGAAGCCAGACTAGGGCTCGATGGTATCGCACCTTGAAGCCAGACTAGAGCTCGATGGTATCGCACCTTGAAGCCAGACTAGAGCTCGATGGTATTGCACCTTGAAGCCAGACTAGGGCTCGATGGTATCGCACCTTGAAGCCAGACTAGAGCTCCATGGTATTGCACCTTGAAGCCAGACTAGAGCTCGATGGTATCGCACCTTGAAGCCAGACTAGGGCTCGATGGTATCGCACCTTGAAGCCAGACTAGAGCTCCATAGTATCGCACCTTGAAGTCAGACTAGAGCTCCATGGTATCGCACCTTGAAGCCAGACTAGAGCTCGATGGTATTGCACCTTGAAGTCAGACTAGAGCTCGATGGTATCGCACCTTGAAGCCAGACTAGGGCTCGATGGTATCGCACCTTGAAGCCAGACTAGAGCTCAATGGTATTGCACCTTGAAGCCAGACTAGAGCTCGATGGTATTGCACCTTGAAGCCAGACTAGAGCTCGATGGTATTGCACCTTGAAGCCAGCCTAGAGCTCGATGGTATTGCACCTTGAAGCCAGACTAGAGCTCGATGGTATCGCACCTTGAAGCCAGACTAGGGCTCGATGGTATCGCACCATGGTATTGCACCTTGAAGCCAGACTAGAGCTCGATGGTATTGCACCTTGAAGCCAGACTAGGGCTCGATGGTATCGCACCTTGAAGCCAGACGAGGGCTCGATGGTATCGCACCTTGAAGCCAGACTAGAGCTCGATGGTATCGCACCTTGAAGCCAGACTAGAGCTCCATGGTATTGCACCTTGAAGCCAGACTAGAGCTCGATGGTATCGCACCTTGAAGCCAGACTAGAGCTCCATGGTATCGCACCTTGAAGCCAGACTAGGGCTCGATGGTATTGCACCTTGACGCCAGACTAGGGCTCGATGGTATTGCACCTTGGAACCAGACTAGAGCTCAATGGTATCGCACCTTGAAGCCAGACTAGAGCTCGATGGTATCGCACCTTGAAGTCAGACTAGAGCTCAATGGTATTGCACCTTGAAGCCAGACTAGAGCTCGATGGTATCGCACCTTGAAGCCAGACTAGAGCTCGATGGTATCACACCTTGAAGCCAGACTAGAGCTCGATGGTATTGCATCTTGAAACCAGACTAGAGCTCGATGGTATCGCACCTTGAAGCCAGACTAGAGCTCGATGGTATCGCACCTTGAAGCCAGACTAGAGCTCGATGGTATCGCACCTTGAAGCTAGACTAGAGCTCGATGGTATCGCACCTTGAAGTCAGCCTAGAGCTCGATGGTATCACACCTTGAAGCCAGACTAGAGCTCGATGGCATCGCACTTGAAGCCAGACTAGAGCTCGATGGTATCGCACCTTGAAGTCAGACTAGAACGTGATGGTATCGCACCTTGAAGCCAGCCTAGAGCTCGTTGGTATTGCATCGCACCTTGAAGCCAGACTAGAGCTCGATGGTATCGCACCTTGAAGCCAGACTAGAGCTCGATGGTATCGCACCTTGAAGCCAGACTAGAGCTCGATGGTATCGCACCTTGAAGCCAGACTAGAGCTCGATGGTATCGCACCTTGAAGCCAGACTAAAGCTTGATGGTATCGCACCTTGAAGTCAGACTAGAACGTGATGGTATCGCACCTTGAAGCCAGACTAGAGCTCCATCGTATTGCACCTTGAAGCCAGACTAGAGCTCGATGGTATCGCACCTTGAAGCCAGACTAGAGCGAGATGGTATTGCACCTTGAAGCCAGACTAGAGCTCCATGTTAATGCACCTTGAAGCCAGCCTAGAGCTCCATGGTATTGCACCTTGAAGCCAGACTAGAGCTCGATGGTATTGCACCTTGAAGTCAGACTAGGGCTCGATGGTATCGCCCATTGAAGCCAGACTAGAACTCGATGGTATTGCACCTTGAAGCCAGACTAGAGCTCGATGGTATCGCACCTTGAAGCCAGACTAGAGCTCGATGGTATCGCACCTTGAAGCCAGACTAGAGCTCGATGGTATCGCACCTTGAAGCCAGACTAGGGCTCGATGGTATCGCAACTTGAAGCCAGACTAGAGCTCGATGGTATTGCACCTTGAAGCCAGACTAGGGCTCGATGGTATTGCACCTTGAAGCCAGACTAGAGCTCGATGGTATAGCACCTTGAAGCCAGACTAGAGCTCGATGGTATCGCACCTTGAAGCCAGACTAGAGCTCGATGGTATCGCACCTTGAAGCCAGACTAGAGCTCGATGGTATCGCACCTTAAAGCCAGACTAGAGCTCGATGGTATCTCACCTTGAAGCCAGACTAGAGCTCGATGGTATCGCACCTTGAAGCCAGACTAGAGCTCGATGGTATTGCACCTTGAAGCCAGACTAGAGCTCGATGGTATTGCACCTTGAAGCCAGACTAGAGCTCGATGGTATCGCACCTTGAAGTCAGACTAGAGCTCGATGGTATCGCACCTTGAAGCCAGACTAGAGCTCGATGGTATCGCACCTTGAAGCCAGACTAGAGCTCGATGGTATCGCACCTTGAAGCCAGACTAGAGCTCGATGGTATTGCACCTTGAAGCCAGACTAGAGCTCGATGGTATTGCACCTTGAAGCCAGACTAGAGCTCGATGGTATTGCACCTTGAAGTCAGCCTAGAGCTCGATGGTATCGCACCTTGAAGCCAGCCTGGAGCTCAATGGTATCGCACCTTGAAGCCAGACTAGAGCTCGATGGTATTGCACCTTGAAGCCAGACTAGAGCTCGATGGTATTGCACCTTGAAGCCAGACTAGAGCTCGATGGTATCGCACCTTGAAGTCAGACTAGAGCTCGATGGTATCGCACCTTGAAGCCAGACTAGAGCTCGATGGTATCGCACCTTGAAGCCAGACGAGAGCTCGATGGTATCGCACCTTGAAGCCAGACTAGAGCTCGATGGTATCGCACCTTGAAGCCAGACTAGAGCTCGATGGTATTGCACCTTGAAGCCAGACTAGAGCTCGATGGTATTGCACCTTGAAGTCAGCCTAGAGCTCGATGGTATCGCACCTTGAAGCCAGCCTAGAGCTCAATGGTATCGCACCTTGAAGCCAGACTAGAGCTCGATGGTATTGCACCTTGAAGCCAGACTAGAGCTCGATGGTATCGCACCTTGAAGCCAGACTAGAGCTCGATGGTATTGCACCTTGAAGTCAGACTAGAACGTGATGGTATCGCACCTTGAAGCCAGCCTAGAGCTCCATGGTATTGCACCTTGAAGGCAGACTAGAGCTCGATGGTATTGCACCTTAAAGCCAGACTAGAACTCGATGGTATCACACCTTGAAGCCAGACTAGAGCTCGATGGTATTGTACCATGAAGCCAGCCTAGAGCTCGATGGTATCGCACCTTGAAGCCAGACTAGAGCTCGATGGTATCGCACCTTGAAGCCAGACTAGAGCTCGATGGTATCGCACCTTGAAGTCAGACTAGAACGTGATGGTATTGCACCTTGAAGCCAGAGTAGAGCTCCATGGTATTGCACCTTGAAGCCAGCCTAGAGCTCGATGGTATTGAACCTTGAAGTCAGACTAGAACGTGATGGTATCGCACCTTGAAGCCAGCCTAGAGCTCGTTGGTATTGCATCGCACCTTGAAGCCAGACTAGAGCTCGATGGTATCGCACCTTGAAGCCAGACTAGAGCTCGATGGTATCGCACCTTGAAGCCAGACTAGAGCTCGATGGTATCGCACCTTGAAGCCAGACTAGAGCTCGATGGTATCGCACCTTGAAGCCAGACTAAAGCTTGATGGTATCGCACCTTGAAGTCAGACTAGAACGTGATGGTATCGCACCTTGAAGCCAGACTAGAGCTCCATCGTATTGCACCTTGAAGCCAGACTAGAGCTCGATGGTATCGCACCTTGAAGCCAGACTAGAGCGAGATGGTATTGCACCTTGAAGCCAGACTAGCGCTCCATGTTATTGCACCTTGAAGCCAGCCTAGAGCTCCATGGTATTGCACCTTGAAGCCAGACTAGAGCTCGATGGTATTGCACCTTGAAGTCAGACTAGGGCTCGATGGTATCGCCCATTGAAGCCAGACTAGAACTCGATGGTATTGCACCTTGAAGCCAGACTAGAGCTCGATGGTATCGCACCTTGAAGCCAGACTAGAGCTCGATGGTATCGCACCTTGAAGCCAGACTAGAGCTCGATGGTATCGCACCTTGAAGCCAGACTAGGGCTCGATGGTATCGCAACTTGAAGCCAGACTAGAGCTCGATGGTATTGCACCTTGAAGCCAGACTAGGGCTCGATGGTATCGCACCTTGAAGCCAGACTAGAGCTCGATGGTATAGCACCTTGAAGCCAGACTAGAGCTCGATGGTATCGCACCTTGAAGCCAGACTAGAGCTCGATGGTATCGCACCTTGAAGCCAGACTAGAGCTCGATGGTATCGCACCTTGAAGCCAGACTAGAGCTCGATGGTATCGCACCTTAAAGCCAGACTAGAGCTCGATGGTATCTCACCTTGAAGCCAGACTAGAGCTCGTTGGTATCGCACCTTGAAGCCAGACTAGAGCTCGATGGTATTGCACCTTGAAGCCAGACTAGAGCTCGATGGTATTGCACCTTGAAGCCAGACTAGAGCTCGATGGTATCGCACCTTGAAGTAAGACTAGAGCTCGATGGTATCGCACCTTGAAGCCAGACTAGAGCTCGATGGTATCGCACCTTGAAGCCAGACTAGAGCTCGATGGTATCGCACCTTGAAGCCAGACTAGAGCTCGATGGTATCGCACCTTGAAGCCAGACTAGAGCTCGATGGTATTGCACCTTGAAGCCAGACTAGAGCTCGATGGTATTGCACCTTGAAGTCAGCCTAGAGCTCGATGGTATCGCACCTTGAAGCCAGCCTGGAGCTCAATGGTATCGCACCTTGAAGCCAGACTAGAGCTCGATGGTATTGCACCTTGAAGCCAGACTAGAGCTCGATGGTATTGCACCTTGAAGCCAGACTAGAGCTCGATGGTATCGCACCTTGAAGTCAGACTAGAGCTCGATGGTATCGCACCTTGAAGCCAGACTAGAGCTCGATGGTATCGCACCTTGAAGCCAGACTAGAGCTCGATGGTATCGCACCTTGAAGCCAGACTAGAGCTCGATGGTATTGCACCTTGAAGCCAGACTAGAGCTCGATGGTATTGCACCTTGAAGCCAGACTAGAGCTCGATGGTATTGCACCTTGAAGTCAGCCTAGAGCTCGAGGGTATCGCACCTTGAAGCCAGCCTAGAGCTCAATGGTATCGCACCTTGAAGCCAGACTAGAGCTCGATGGTATTGCACCTTGAAGCCAGACTAGAGCTCGATGGTATCGCACCTTGAAGCCAGACTAGAGCTCGATGGTATTGCACCTTGAAGTCAGACTAGAACGTGATGGTATCGCACCTTGAAGCCAGCCTAGAGCTCCATGGTATTGCACCTTGAAGGCAGACTAGAGCTCGATGGTATTGCACCTTAAAGCCAGACTAGAACTCGATGGTATCACACCTTGAAGCCAGACTAGAGCTCGATGGTATTGTACCATGAAGCCAGCCTAGAGCTCGATGGTATCGCACCTTGAAGCCAGACTAGAGCTCGATGGTATCTCACCTTGAAGCCAGACTAGAGCTCGATGGTATCGCACCTTGAAGCCAGACTAGAGCTCGATGGTATCGCACCTTGAAGTCAGACTAGAACGTGATGGTATTGCACCTTGAAGCCAGAGTAGAGCTCCATGGTATTGCACCTTGAAGCCAGCCTAGAGCTCGATGGTATTGCACCTTGAAGCCAGACTAGAGCTCAATAGTATTGCACCTTGAAGTCAGACTAGGGGTCGATGGTATCGCACCTTGAAGCCAGACTAGAGCTCGATGGTATCGCACCTTGAAGCCAGACTAGAACTCGATGGTATCGCACCTTGAAGCCAGCCTAGAGCTCGATGGTATCGCACCTTGAAGCCAGCCTAGAGCTCGATGGTATCGCACCTTGAAGCCAGGCTAGAGCTCAATGGTATCGCACCTTAAAGCCAGACTAGAGCTTGATGGTATCGCACCTTGAAGCCAGACTAGAGCTCGATGGTATCGCACCTTGAAGCCAGACTAGAGCTCGATGGTATCGCACCTTGAAGTCAGACTAGAACGTGATGGTATTGCACCTTGAAGCCAGAGTAGAGCTCCATGGTATTGCACCTTGAAGCCAGCCTAGAGCTCGATGGTATTGCACCTTGAAGCCAGACTAGAGCTCAATAGTATTGCACCTTGAAGTCAGACTAGGGTCGATGGTATCGCACCTTGAAGCCAGACTAGAGCTCGATGGTATCGCACCTTGAAGCCAGACTAGAACTCGATGGTATCGCACCTTGAAGCCAGCCTAGAGCTCGATGGTATCGCACCTTGAAGCCAGCCTAGAGCTCGATGGTATCGCACCTTGAAGCCAGGCTAGAGCTCAATGGTATCGCACCTTAAAGCCAGACTAGAGCTTGATGGTATCGCACCTTGAAGCCAGACTAGAGCTCGATGGTATCGCACCTTGAAGCCAGACTAGAGCTTGATGGTATCGCACCTTGAAGTCAGACTAGAACGTGATGGTATTGCACCTTGAAGCCAGACTAGAGCTCGATGGTATTGCACCTTGAAGCCAGCCTAGAGCTCGATAGTATCGCACCTTGAAGCCAGAATAGAGCTCAATGTTATTGCACCTTGAACTCAGACTAGGGCTCGATGGTATCGCACCTTGAAGTCAGACTAGAACGTGATGGTATTGCACCTTGAAGCTAGCCTAGAGTTCGATGGTATTGCACCTTAAAGCCAGACTAGGGCTTGATGATAGTGCTGTAGGAAGGCGTCCTACAGCTCGATGGTAGTACAACTTGAAGCTACCCTAGGGCTCGATGGTATTGCAACCTCAAATGAGCTTGTGGCTCAATGGCAGCGCTATATAACGGTGGACCATGGCTCGATGATGGTGAAGCTCGAAACAAGCGTAGGACTGTATGCTACCGCAGTAAGATGGCCGCACATGCCTCAGTGGTAGTGCAGCTTGAAGTCAGCCTATGGCTTAAGGGTGATGCTTTATGATGGCAGCCTATGACTCAATGGTTATGTAACGTGATGTTGAGCTATGCCTTATCGTTAGTGCAGTGGGATATCGTCTTGTAAAGGACCTGATGTCAGTGCAGGGTAATGCCAGTCTGGAGCCATGACGGTAGTGCAATGAGATGCTTTCACAATGATTTCATGTTTGTGTGGTGACATGGTGGTCTAAGGTTAGACGGTAATACGGATCAGACCGTGCCAAGGGACTCAGTGTAGTGTGAAGCCTGCCTACGGTTCAAAGGTACTGCAGTGTCATACCGGTATTGATTACTGTAGTAATATATTGTGATGACTGTCCGGTACTGCATGGTACCTGGCAAGTGCTGGTACTGGCCATTGACTCGATAACGGCGCTGCAGGGCTGCCTAATATTTTTAATCCTCGATCTCTCCAGAGACACACGTCTGGCCCTTCCACCCTGTGACCTCCTTAGTAAGGGCGGCCAGAGGGGAATGAGTGAAAGCTTATTTATTTTGGGCGCCATGGAATATTCTTAGCCCTCTGTTCGACGCCGCCAGAATCTCATGTGTCCGTAGGAGAGAAGAGCGTCTATCTACGGATGCTCGGGTGGCCCCCGAACATTCCATCCCATCCCATAATCCCCCGGGCCTAGAAGCAGCTCAAAATAGATCTTTCTCTCGTTAGCCTATGGCCCACTGCCAAGAGCGAGCTAAAAGAGTTCGAAATCAGCTTCTTGGAAGGCCTGTAGGGAAGCTGGCAAAATTGCTCGAAAGACCTTTGCTTCTGAAAAGCCGGTAGGGTTGGGATAGAGTTGGTCACATTCTTGGCTGGTGCTACTGAAAGGCCGACAGGACTGGTAAGATGCCTATCCTATAAAGGTAGGTGAAATTGGAAAACAGTCTGTCACACGTCAGGCTGGTGTCTTTTAGAGGCCGGGAAGGCTGCCAACATCGCTGCCTACTCTGTAAGGCTTAGGCAGGGTCGCCAGAGTTATGCATCAGGGAAGATGAAAGTATGTGGCAGAATTATCTAACTTATCAGGCAAGAAAAACCCAATTATGTGGCGTTTTCAAGCTGTATTCATTATTTTGTTATTTTTAGGGTCGAGTCTGCAAGAGCATGGAAAGAGCATGCGTCTTGCTTGTTAGACACTTTAGTTAACAAAAAGGGCTTGGAGCCAGCCCGTTGCTTACCATTTGTTGGCTTGCGTGGCCCTCTTCTTTAAAGCCTCGTTATTCGTCAAGGCAGGCCTAACATAATTTCCGTTCCTCTCTATGGAGCAGGGATCAAGCACTAACTGATTCAACTTAATCTGCTCCGTCCGCTGCTCCCAACGTGATTGAGGTACTATTTTGTTCTTTTTAACTTTTCGTGGCCTGCAAACAGAAGGTGTGTGACTGGCAAAAACGTGCATAGCAGGACAAACAAAATTGCAAAGATTTATTTTCTATAGTTAACTTTCTTTTATTTTTCCCAGTCTTCTCTTCTCACTTAGCACTCATATTTTCTTTTGTTTTTGCTGGTTGGTCCTGTTCACAAACAATGAGGCTTATTTTAGTGCAAAGCGACATGCAAAACAATCTGCCCACTTCAATCCAAAACAATCTGCCCCACTCCAATCTGCCCCACCCCAATCCAAAACAATCTATCCCACTCCAATTTGCCTCACTCCAATCCAAAACAATCTACCCCACTCAATCCATAACAATCTATCCCAGACCAATCCCCAAAAATCTGCCCCACTCCAATCCAAAATAATCTGCCCCACTGCAATCCAAAACAATCTGCCCACTCCAGTCTACCCCACTCCTATCCAAAAGCAGTCTGCCCCACTCCAATCCAAAACAATCTACCCCACACCAATCTACCCCACCCCACTCCAATCCAAATCAATCTATCCCACTCCAATCCAAAATAATCTGCTCCACTCTAATCCAAAACAATCTGCCCCACTCCAATCCACCCCACTCTAATAAAAATCAATCTGCCCCACTCCAATCCATCCCACTCCAATCCATCCCACTCCAATCCAAAACAATCTGCCCACTCCAATCCACCCCACTTCAATCAAAAACAATCTGCCCCACTTTAATCTAAAACAATCTGCCCCACTCCAATATGCCCCACTCCAGTTTGCATCACTCCAGTCTGCCCCACTCCAATCCACAAGAGTCTTCCCCACTCCAATCCAAAACAATCTGCCTACTCCAATCTGCCCCACTTCAATCCAAAGCAATCAGCCCTACTCCAATCCATCCCACTCCAATCTTCCCCACTCCAGCCCTAAACAATCTGCCCCACTCCAATCTGCCCCACTCAAATCCACGCCAGTCCAACCCACCTCACCCCACACCAATCGGCCCCACTCAATCCAACCCACTTCAGACCAATCCAGTCCACCCCACTATAATCCAAACCACTCATCCCCACCCAATCCACTCCAATCCACTACACTCCAATCTTCCCCACTCCAATCTAAAACAATCTTCCCCACTTCAATCCCAAACAATCTGCCCTACATCAATCTGCCCCACTCCAATCCAAAACAATCTTCTAACTCCAATCCAAAAACCTCGGTTCCACTCCAATCCAAAACAATCTGCCACACTCCAATCTACCCCACTCTGATCCAAAATGATCTATCCCACTCCAATCCAAAACAATCCACCCCACTCAATCCAAAACAATCTGCCCCACTCCAATCTGCCCCATTCCAATCCAAATCCATCTGCTCCAATCCAAAACAATCTGCCCACTGCAATTCAAAACAATATATCCCACTCCTATTTGCCACACTCCAATCCAAAACAATCTATCCAACTCCAATCCAAAACAATTTGCCCATTCCAATCCGCCTCACTCCAATCCGCCCCACTCCAATCAAAAACAGTCTGCTGCACTCCAATCCGCCCCACTGCAATCCGCAGCACTCTAGTACAAAACAATCATCCCACTCCAATCTGCCCCATTCCAATCTGCCCCACTCCAATCCCAAACAATCTGCCCCACTCCAGTCCATCCCACTCTAATCTGCCCCACTCCAATCCAAAACAATCTGCCCCACTCCAGTCTGCCCCACTCCAATCGGCCGCCCTCCAATCCGCCCCACCCCAATCCAAACAAGTCGGCCCCTAGCCAATCTGCCCCACTTTAATCTAAAACAATCGGACCCACTCCAATCCATCCCACGCCAATCTTCCCCACTCCAATCTGCTCCACTCCAATCCGCCCCATTCCAATTCGTCCAACTCCTATCCAATCCACCTCACCCCAGTCCACCCATCCCAGCCAAATTCACCCCACTCCAACCCATCATAATCCACCCCACTCCAATCCAATCCAACCAACACCAATCCAATCCACCCCAATGTAGCCCAATCAAATCTATCCCACTCCAATCCAATCCACCTCACTCCAATCCAGTCCACCCCACTCCCTCCCCAATCCACCCCACTTCAATCCAATCCATCACAACTCCACCTCACTCCAATCCAAAACAATCTTTGCTACTCCAATCTGCTTCACTCAATCCAAAACAATCGGGCCCACTCCAATTGATAAAAATCTGCCCCACTCCAATCTAAAACAATACACTCCACTCCAATCCAAAACAATCTGCCCCACTCCAATCCAGAACAATCTGCCCCACTCCAATCCAAAACAATGTGCCCCACTCCAATATTCCCCACTCCAGTCCAGAACAATGTGCCCAACTCCAATCTACCCCACTCCAATCCAAAACAGTCTGCCCCACTCCAATCTGCCACACTCCAATCCAAGACAATCTGCCCCATTCCAATCTGCCCCACTCGAATCCAGAACAATCTACCCCACTCCAACCTGCCCCAATACAATCCAAAACAATCTGCCCCAATCTCATATGCTCCACTGCAATCCAAAACAATCTGCTGCACTCCAATCCGCCCCACTCCAATCATAAACAATCTGACCCACTCTAATCCGCCCTACTCAAATCTGCCCCACTCCAATCCAAAACAATCCTCCTCACTCCAATCCACCCCACTCCATCTGCCCCACTCCAATCAAAAACAAGCTGCCCCACTCTAATCTAAAACATCCTACCCCACTCCAATCCAGAACAATCTGCACACTCCAATCTTCCGCACTTCAATCCAAAAGAATCGGGCCACACTAATCCATCCCACTCCAATCCAAAACAGTCTGCCCAACTCCAATCCAAAACAATCTGCCCCACTCCAGTCGGTCCCACTGCAATCTGCCGCACTCAAATCTGCCCGACTCTAATCTGCCCCACTCCAATTTGCCCCACTCCAATCCAATCCCCCTCACCTCAATCCACCCACTCCATCACAATTCACCCCACTCCAATCCACCGTAATCCACCCCACCCCACCCCAGTCCAATCCACCCACACCAGTCCAATCCACCCCAATTCATTCTAATCAACCCCACCCAGTCCACCCCACTCTACTCCAATCCAACCTACTCTACCCCAATCCAATTCACCTCATCCCAGTTCAGTCCACCCACTCAATCCAGTCCATCCAGCCCACAACACTCCAATCCACCCCACTCCACTCCAATCCAATCCACCCACTCCAGTCCAATCCATCCCACTGCAATGCACCCCACTCCAATCCACCCCAACCCAATTCAATCCACCCCAATCCAATCCACCCCACTCCAATCCACCCGCCCTCCAGTTCAGTCCAATCCACCTCCTCCACTCCATTCTAATTCATCCCACTCCAAACTACCGTAATGTAATCCAGTATACCCCAACCCACCCAAATCCAATCCAATCCACCCCACCCCACCCCAAACCAATCTAATCTACCCCATTCCAATCCACCCCAGTCCAATCCACCTCACCCCATTTCAATCCACCCCAATCCAATCCACCCCATCCAGTCCACTCACTCCAATCCACCCCACTCCACCTAATCCAACCCACTCTCCCCAATCCAATCCACCCCAATCTACTGCAAGCCAATCCCCCCACTATCTCAATCTACTCCAACCGACTCCACCCTATACCACCCCACTCCACTCTATGCCATTCTACTCTACACCACTCCACTCTACAGAACTCCACTCTACGACACTGCACTTTATGACACTGCACTCTAAGACACTTTCTGCCACTAAACCACTGAACTCTACTCCCCTCTACTCAATTCTATGACACTCTACGACACTCTATGACACTCTACTCCAACAAATCCAGTCTACAACACTCTACTCCCCCCACTCCACTCTAGGACACTTCACACCACTTACTTTTAGCCATGTTGAACAGCAGCCACACTGGTGTACAACATGACAAAAACACATTGCCAATAGCTCTTGTATAGGCGCGATCTATTGGCTTTGCCAATGCTTGTTTTATATGTTAACACTGTATGGACAAATGTTACACCTCATTAATATCAGTTTAATACCGAAATACATCAATCAGAAACTGAAAGTTGGCTTGTGCCTGCATAATAAAATGCCTGCCACTGCGCAGCAACACGTTTTGTAGCATTTTTAGTAACATTTGATCCGTTCGACCTAGAAAAGTGTATTTTTTCTGTTACAACATGCAAACTATGCAGAAGATGATGGATTATGTGGCAATTGCACTAAATTCATATTATGCGGAAATCGCCACAGTCACAGAATTGCATAATTCTAGTGGCCCTGCACCTGGGCAAGTTCAGCCACAAGTCAGACCAGTAACCCTGAACGACTGATAAAGCACGAGGCATGAGCCAGGGACTATCGTTGGAAAGCATTATTACTGCAGGTTGGTTACCTGCGGCTGTATATTGCTAAAATGGCAAATCCCAAACTGAAGGGGCTAAATCCATGCAATGAGCTGAAATTCCAATGCACAAATGCAGGGGGTGGCTCTAGCACGGTGCCACCGGTGCCACCGCACCGGGTGCTGACTTCAGGGAGGTGATCCAGCGGGTTACTAGCAACAAGCATTCATACACAAAATACTCACCTGGGCCCATTCATTCACGCTAACTAATAAGCACCGCTGGTGGGAATCAGTTGTACTCTTTATCAAAATCCCTGCTACCAATTTCCTTTTCTGATTGAAGAGTAATGACTTACCAATGGACCTTTGATAATTGGGGATAAAATGAGATTGTCAGGAACGGCAAACGTTGCGCCTGCCTTGGTCTACAGATCCCAGAAAGCCCTGCTATGTGAAGAGAGGGTGGAGCCATGTCCTTAAATAGGACGTAACATGCCTGGTAGGCGTGCGTTATACTGGATGCGAGCCTGTTGCATTCAGACCCGGATTCGAAAAAGGGCAGAGGCGCGGCTGCGTCTCTGTTCTTGGACCTTGTTTCCTTTCCTGGAACTTGGCAGCTAGGAGCTGCGACCTCGGTGAGCGTTTCCAGCCCGCGCAACAGAAAGCGGGAGAAAGGCCGTAGCGGGAACTCGGAGAGCCATCATTCGCACCGGAGACAAAGGACAGAGGAAGGACTTCCGTTCAACTCACGGGGTTGCCTGCAGGGAAGAAAGCCTGTCGCTGCACTGACCCCCACCGCGCTCTGAGGTAAGAGCGGTAACAGCGGACGGCAATGTGAAAAGGAGGTAACTGGATTCTGCATGTCCCTCAGCTGGGTGAGACCCTCTATGTTTTGTTTTTTCTTTCATGCACCACAAAGGAACCAGCTACGCCACCCTCACCTTTAATTCGGCAGGATAACCAGACTCATTTACTTTAGTGTTTCCCGGAGGGAGCTCCTACGTAGGAGCATGACTCATATGATTTTCTGAAGACGTTGGGAAAGGGATGGGAAAGTACTCGTGACTTTAAACGAGTGGCCACCCCTTAGGGTATTCTTGGCAGCGAGACTGTTGGCTGTGTACTGGTAGCCTCATTTTTCCATTCTACCGGTATTTCATTGTCAGAGACTCCCTGATCAGTAAAGCACTGGGTATGAATAAATACCGTACTTTGGAGTTTAGGGAGAAGGCAGCGAGTTGTGGAATACGTCAGGTGCTGGATGACCTAGTGAGACACATTGAGTGTAATGTTGCATGCACATATCTTTTCATATTACTGTTCTTTGTTTTTACAGATTCTACTCCCTGCTGTTCCCTACCTTTCCCTTCCCTCACTTGATCGCCCCTAATACTCTGTGCAGTAATTGTAGGAGTTGGGGATGTCAAAGGGTGGAACCCCTATTGCGTGCCGCACTGAATCCTGAGGAGTACCCGTCTTCGGACAGGATCGTTACAGAATAACGCACCCACGTTACATACTCCTCCCGGTTCGTGCGCCATATACGGGTGATTATGGAGGAGGTTCTAGGGGCCCTGGCATTGGTTCGGCAGGAGTTGGCTGCCTCCAGAGCAGAGACTGCAGCTCTGCAGAAAGGGTGGAAAAACTCACTAGGAACCCATTCGAGATAGCTCCAGGGACTCCCCAAATACACATCACTGCTCTCCCCCATACCGTTAGCTAGCCCTGAACGCTATGCCGGTGACCCCCTAAAGATACAGGTGTTCTTAACCCAGATCCTGATGCATTTCTCGTGCAAGCCCTCATCGTTTCCCAATCATCACTCTAGGGTAGCTTTTGCCATATCGTACCTGATAGGGGACGCCGCCAATTGGGCAGTACCCCTGGTCCGGAGTAACGACCCTATCCTGTCAGACTGGGATGCTTTCCGCTCGGCTTTGGAGGGAGTGTTCGATAGAAGAACCACGACCTTCAGCGCCGTTAAAGAACTCCTGTAGTTAAGACAAGGGAGACGCGATCTGGTGTCCTACCTGACCACTTTTAACAGACTGGTGGCGGAAGCAGCATGGCCAGAGGAAAAAGGATGTCCCTTTTACCAAGGCCTCTGTGACGAATTGAAAGACGTCATAGCCAGGATAGATCCACAGCCTCGATCTTGTACAGATCTCATCAGTCTTGCGTTAAGGCTGGATGGACGTATCGCTGATAGAGGAGGAGATAGACATAAAGGGGAAAAGCCAGTGTCCCCGCTGGATAGGAATTTCAGGAGAGACACGCCAGGGGGTGAAGCCTCCTCAGAACCTATGGAAGTCGGAGCCCTACGGGCACCACTCTCCAGGAGTGAGAGGGAAAGCAGACGCACACAGGGGTTGTGTATGTCCTGTGGAAAGAAAGGGCACTACGTTCGTGAGTGCCCCGCTAGGCCCAAAACATCAGGGGGTACATATAGAAAGAAGAAGGCGGTAGCATCGACATCGTGCACCAACCTTGGTGGGGTTTCTGCCGTTTCTTCAGGGCCGGCGGTGGATAAGGAATGGAGGATTCCTTCTTTGGCCACCACACGCGTGAAAACTACAGAATCCCATATAGTGGTCCTGATGGGTCTAGAGTACAAACAACCACATCTTTCAGGTAAAGGCCATGTTAGACTCAGGGGCTACCGGGAACTTCATAGATAACGGTTTGGTTCAACACCTAGATATACATAGGATGCCCCTGGAAATCCCTGAGGAGGTATTGGCCGTGGATGGTAAACCCCTTAAATCCGGACTCATTACGGAGCGAACAGAGACAGTACAGCTATCGGTTGGAGCAGGAAGGGGACAACACAGGGAGGACTTGGCTTTGAATATCATTGATGCCCCTCAGTACGAGGTGATACTCGGTATGCCATGGTTCTGTCACCATAACCCCACCATAAACTGGAGAGACAAGACCGTACAGTTCCTGTCAGAAGAGTGCAGGGATCACATAACCTTCGAACCTGTCTCCGGTGCGATGACTTTGGCGCACCCGTTTTTGGTGGCCACAGCCGCCGAGAAGGAGACTGTTCTGCCGAACGAATATACTCCGTATGCGGATGTATTCAGCAAAACCCAGGCAGAAAACCTCCCGCCCCATAGGCGTTATGACTGCCGGATGGATTTAGTAGAAGGAGCCACCATACCCGCTTGCCAAGTGTATGCCCTGTCAGAGCCTGAGACCCAACACCTAAGGAACTATCTGGATCAGTACCTGAAAATAGGATTCATCAGGCCCTCTCGTTCCCCGGCAGCATCCCCTCTGTTTTTCATAGCTAAAGCGAGTGGTGAGCTGAGAGCCTGCTGCGACTACCGCATGCTAAATAAGAACACAATCCGTAATCGTTACCCACTACCCCTTATACCCGTTTTGTTGGACCAGGTGCGGGAGGCAAAGGTCTATACCAGGTTAGATCTACGAGGGGCGTACCATCTGGTGCGCATTAGAGAGGGGGACGAGTGGAAGACAGCCTTCAAAACACGCTATGGTCTGTTCGAGTACACCGTGATGCTGTTCGGGCTGTGTAATGCCCCTGCGGCGTTTCAGTACTTCCTGAACGACGTACTGAAAGAGTACGTGGATCATACAGTAGTCGTCTACATAGACGACATACTGATTTACTCGAAGTCGGAGAAAGATCACCAGGGACATGTCATACAGGTTCTGGAGGCCCTGAGGAAGCACCAATTATACTGCAAGTTAAGCAAGTGTGAGTTTGGGGTGCATGAGGTAGAGTTTTTGGGGGTTATGCTCTCGTCCTGAAGGTTTGGGTATGGCAGAGAGGAAGGTACAGGCTGTACAGGAATGGCCGGTGCCAAAGGATGTCAAGGGTGTGCAAAGCTTCCTAGGATTTGCCAACTATTACCGCAGATTTATTCAGGACTTCTCACAAAAGGCTATTCCAATCACCAGGCTCCTCAGAAAGGGGGCGCCCTTCAAATGGACACAGGAAGCCGCAGACGCCTTCAAATACCTGAAACATGCTTTTACCTCTGCACCAGTTCTCAGACATCCCCAGTTGGATGCTCCTTTTATCATAGAAGCCGATGCTTCCGATGAGGCAATAGGGGCTATCCTCTCCCAAAGAGATAAACATACCGGACAGCTGCATCCGGTAGCTTTTCTGCCCAGGAAGCTCAACCCGGCAGAAAGGAATTACAACATAGCGGAGAAGGAGTTGTTATCCATAAAGAGAGCCTTCCAGGAATGGCGTCCGTATTTGTGGGGAGCCCGGTATCCCATCACTGTATACTCCGACCATCGGAATCTCCAATACATCAAGACGGCTAGACACCTAACTAAAAAGACAGATGAGGTGGATGCTCTTCTTTGAGGAGTATGACTTCATCATCACGTTCCGGCCTGGAGCGGAGAACCGCAAAGCGGATTCCTTGTCACGTTTGGCTTCCAACGGCGACCAGGTCATCGTCCCACCTGCCGCCATCATTGATCCCTCTAAGGTGGTGTGCGTTCTCAAGGCCGAACAGTACCTGGAAGAAGTACGGCGCTACAAGACCACCCAAGAGTGGGAGAAATGGGCCAAAGCTATATCTACCCGAGCCATTAAGCATGGGTTGCCTTTTCAGAGCAGTAAGCTGTATCTACCTACAGTACCTTTACGGAGGAAGGCCTATGCTTGGTGTCACGAATCACCGTTGGCCGGACATCCCGGCATTCGTAAGACTATCCTGTTGATGCAAAGACATTTCTGGTGGGATTCTTTGGTCCGAGATATCAAGGGATGGGTCTCAAGATGCGAGAGTTGTGCTCGAGGAAAAGGAGACACGACAAAAAAGAAAGGGAAATTGATTCCCATGCCCACTCCTCACTTGCCGTGGCAACATATCAGTTTGGACTTTATCACCGGTCTACCCCTGGATCAGGGGTATACCGCGCTTCTGGTGGTGGTGGATAGCCTAACCAAAATGGGTCATTTTGTTCCCTGCAAAAACCTGCCCACAGCCGGGCAAACCGCACAACTGGTGCTCCAGAACATCGTTAAGCTACACGGAACCCCCAAGGTCATCATGTCGGATAGAGGCCCGCAGTTCATAGCGCGGTTCTGGAGGATGTGATGTCAAGCCTTGCACGTGGAGTCTGCGGTGTCTACAAGCTTCCATCCGCAGACGGATGGGCAGACGGAGAGGCTCAACCAGACATTAAAAAAGTACCTGAGATGAAGCACAGGAATCCTGGGTTTCCATGTTATGGATGGCTGAGTTGGCTTATAACAACGCTTCTTATAGCTCTACGGGTGTCTCTCCGTTCGCTGCTTACTATTGCTTCTGTGCCCGCATTTTGCCCATTGACTTGCCCGAAGAAGTTGCTAACCAGCCCTCTGTTCGTGCTCATATCAAAGCTTTGCAGGAGGTACACAAGAAGGTGAGGAAACAGCTGTTGCGGGCGAAACTGACTTACAAAGGATGGGAAGATTGCCACCGGATCGATGGACCTCAGAACGAGGTGGGGGACATGGTGTGGTTGTCCACAAAAAACATCCGGTTTAGACTGCGCAGCGTGTTTCACCCTAAGTACACAGGTCCTTACCCGGTGGCAAAGAGGATCAATCCAGTGGCATATCGGTTGCGGTTGCCATGCTACCTTCGGATACAACCGGTCTTCCACTGCAGCCTTCTAAAGCCTGCAGTAGGGGCAAAGCGAAGAGCACCTCCTCCCATAGCCAAGAACGGTGGGCTAGAATACGAGGTAAAGAGCATTTTGGATTCCAAGTACCGGGGAGGGAAATTGTGGTTTCTGGTGTCATGGAAGGGCTACACCCCAGAAGACGATTCGTGGGAGCCTTGCACCAATGTGCATGCCCAGGTGGCAGTCGACACCTTCTACCGCAAACATCCCGATAAACCTGGGTCTAGAGGGCGCCCGGCAGGGGGATCTACTGTCTGGAACGGCAAACGTTGCGCCTGCCTTGGACTACAGATCCCAGAAAGCCCTGCTATGTGAAGAGGGGGCAGAGCCACGTCCTTAAATAGGACGTAACACGCCTGGTAGGCGTGCGTTATACTGGATGCGAGCCTGTTGCATTCAGACCCGGATTCGAAGAAGGGCAGAGGCGCGGCTGCGTCTCTGTTCATGGACCTTGTATCCTTTCCTGGAACTTGGCAGCTAGGAGCTGCGACCTCGGTGAGCGTTTCCAGCCCGCGCAACAGAAAGCGGGAGAAAGGCCGTAGCGGGAGCTCGGAGAGCCATCATTCGCACCGGAGACAAAGGACAGAGGAAGGACTTCCGTTCAACTCACGGGGTTGCCTGCAGGGGAGAAAGCCTGTCACTGCACTGACCCCCACCACGCTCTGAGGTAAGAGCGGTAACAGCGGACGGCAATGTGAAAAGGAGGTAACTGGATTCTGCATGTCCCTCAGCTGGGTGAGACCCTCTATGTTTTGTTTTTTCTTTCATGCACCACAAAGGAACCAGCTACGCCACTGTGGGAGCGCGGGCCGGATAAACAGACGAGGAGGCCGTATATAGTGAGATGCTCGAGGTGTTTTATTTAAGATCTCAGTATGTAGGGTTGTTAGGTTTCTTGGTGGGCTGTCGGTGTTCTCCCTGGTTTCTTCCCCGTGTCGTTCTTTCTCTTCTTCTGTGATACCCCCTTCCGACTGTTCTCTCTCGCTGGTGAGGGGTTTCCCACGGAGGCTCATAAGAGAGAAAAATAAGTAACCGTCAGTCACTGTTTCAATCAGGAGCCCTATGGCTTATTTAACCGTCACCACACCAGGGGGTTGCTGTGTGAAGACCTACTTCTAGGTAAGTGGTGACAAGGGGGGTGTATAGGGTAACGGGGCAAGTGCTAAGAAAAGGAGTGAGGGACAGGGTAATGGTGCCAATGTTGAACGCTGTGGTAACGTGGGCCGACAAAAGAAAACCCCGTGTCTAGCGTCCCGCCCCTCTCAACACTCTTAGTCGTTCCCTCCCGCCTCCCTATTCCGTCTTTCCCCTGCTTGTGATTACTCACCGGCTCCGCCGCAACTCTCCAGAGTTGCGGCCGCTCTCCAGCCTCCTCCGGTGGGGACCACCACTCCTCGCACCACGTCTCGGCTTCTTCTTCTTCGATTCCTCCGCCTTCCTTCTTCGTTCCGCCTTCCGCTTCTCCGACGTCCTCTTCTCCGCTTCCCGACTCCTTCCTCTCTCCGGCTAGTTCGCGTCCTCCTTGGTTTGTTCCGGCCCTTTTCACTTCCTGGACTGTAGTACTTCCGGGGTCGATCCCGCCTCCTTCCGGGATCCCGACGCCAAAGTCACTTTCCTGTAAGGGCAGAGTACAGGGAGGGGGAGTTACCCTAGGAGAGGACGCCGTTCTAACAATCCGAGGTCGCGTGGGGGTCTCCGCAAGTTCCTTCCTCCCGTATGCCTGGCGGGTCACTCTGGGTAAGTTTTGAGTCCGGACCGGCACCCTCTCACATCCCCTTTCCCTTGCTGTCCTTCTAGTAGGAGGGCTTTCATAAGGATAACGGGACAGGAAGTCTACGTTCGCTTGTTCTGTACCCTTCCGATGTTTGGTGTGGAATCTGTAGGGTTGTAGAGATAAAAACCAACGTAATACCCTGTCATTGTTCCCTTTGTTGCGTGCCAGCCATTCTAAGGGAGCATGGTCCGTATACAGGGTGAATTCCCTTCCTTCCAGGTAATACTTCAATGAGTCAATGGCCCACTTGATGGCTAGGGCTTCTTTTTCGATGACCGCGTAATTACGTTCCCTGGGGTACAACTTCCTACTTATATACAGTATGGGTTTTTCTACCCCTTGGAGGGTTCTCTGAGATAGGATCGCCCCCAACCCCTGATCCGAGGCGTCCGTTTGTAGGATGAAGGGCAGGGTGTAATCGGGGCTAGACAACACCGTATCTGAGGTCAGGGAGGCTTTCAGGGTCTCGAAGGCTCGCGTTACTGTGGGACTGGGATCTTTCAGACTAGCTTCAGTCCTTACTGATTTATGTAACAGGTCTGTAAGAGGGGCCGCGATCTGGGAAAATCGGGGTATAAATCTCCTATAGTACCCGAGTAATCCCAAAAAGGCCCGGAGATCCCTTGCGGTACGGGGAAAGGGTATGTGTGCAATGGCAGCCAGTTTGTTGTTTTGGGGCCGAATGACTCCCTCCCCAACAGGTATCCCAGATACCGGACGGTTTGAGCAGCCAGATGGCTTTTGGCGGGGTTGATTTTAAGGCCCTGACCGCCTAACGCCTGTATCACTCTAGTGAGATGTGTCAGATGTTGTTCCCAGGTCTCACTGTAAACAACGATATCGTCTATATAAGCCCCGGCGTACCTTTCATGGGGTTGTAGGATACGATTCATGGCTCTCTGAAAGGTAGCCGGAGCTCCATGCAACCCGAAAGGAAGTACCACGAACTGGAACAACCCGTCAGGAGTGGAAAACGCCGTTTTCTCTCTATCACGGGTTCTAAGAGGGATTTGCCAGTACCCTTTGCACAAGTCAAGGGTACTGATGTATTTGGCCTTTCCAATCCGCTCTATCATTTCATCTACTCTTGGTAGGGGATAGGTATCAAACTCTGAAATTTTGTTAACCTCCCTGAAGTCAATGCAGAATCGTACCGAGCCATCCGGCTTCGGTACGAGAACAATAGGGGAGTTCCATTCACTCACAGAGGGTTCTATTATACCCATCTGCAGCATCTGTTGTATCTCGTTTCTGATGGTATTCCTACGAGCCTCAGGTATACGATAAGGACGTAATCGTACCTTTTTACCCGGAACAGTTTTTATGGAGTGTTCTACCACGGTAGTTCTCCCGGGTGTCAAAGAAAATACATCTCGCAGAGGTAGCAAGGTGTTCGCAAGTTCGGTTTTTAGACCAGGGGTTAGCTCGGTATCAATACATTGATCATATAAAGGGGGGACCTCCCTATGTTCCCTATCAAGGACGGGAGGGGCCCTTCCCACCGCTTCAGGAGATTCACATGGTATATTTGGGACGTTCCCCGGTTCTTATCGAGCTCTAGTTTATACGTAACGGGTGTCACTTTTTCCAGAACAATGTAGGGTCCTTGCCATTGTCCTAACAATTTATGATCAGAGGAGGCCATCATGAGTAATACAGCATCTCCTACTGAAAAGGACCGGCTCCTCGTTTTTTTGTCATATTGTACTTTTTGGGCTCCCTGCGCTTTCTCCATATTATTCCTGACTATGGTTCGTATTTGTTCGAGATGGGTTCTAAGCTGCTCAACATATTCTACTAGCGGTTTGGAATTATCTGGTTCTGTCTCCCATGTTTCACGTACCATATCCAATAAGGATCGGGGTTGGTGCCCATAAAGCAACTCAAACGGGGAATAGCCTGTACTTTTCTGAGTCTTACACCTGATTGCATAGAGAGCCAAGGGCAACATTTCCTCCCACCGTTTTGATTCTAGAGCCAGGAGTTTTTTTAAGGTGGTCTTGAGGGTGGCGTTGTAACGTTCAACAAGACCATCAGTCTGGGGATGATATGCCGCCGTGCGTATCTGTTTTATCCCTAACTGGGCGCACACTTGTCTCATTAGCTTAGATACGAACGGGGTTCCCTGATCTGTCAGGATTTCCTTCGGGAATCCCACCCGAGAAAATACGGATATCATGGCCCTGGCTATGCTAGTGGCGTCAGGATGTTTTAGGGCAATGGCTTCCGGATACCTTGTGGCATAGTCCACTAGGACCAGCACATAACGACATCCGCTACGTGAGGGTAATAGTGGTCCTACGATATCCATCCCAACCCTACAAAAAGGTTCATCTATTATGGGGAGAGGCCGCAGAGGGGCTTTTGGTGGCCTATATCTGCTATTTTTTTGGCAGATAGGACATTCACGGCAATAGGTTTTTACCTGTTTATATATACCCGGCCAATAAAACATTTCCAATATTAGTTGTTCCGTTTTTTCCTCCCCAAAGTGACCTCCCAACAAATGACTATGGGCCATGTAGAGGACTTTCTCCCTGAACGGAGTAGGGACCAACAATTGAGGGGTATCTGTTGATTTGGCTTTTCTGTACAAAAGGCCATTCTTGATAAAGAAATAGGGACATACATGGAGAGGGTCTTCCTGGTTTACGGCTCTGTCCCAGGCTTCTTGTAGAACTGGGTCCTCTCTCTGTGCAGCATGAAAGTTTCTGTCCTTTTCCCACGGATTCTCTTCTATCTGTGCTGGAAAGGCAGAAACGGATTGTCCTTTCTCTCTCCGTTTTTGATTTTTCGTCTTCTTCGCCTTGGAGGGTGGCCATTCGTGATTCTCATCCTGGGAGAATGGAGCAACAGACCACCATTCTTGCTCGTCCGGGGATGATGTCGTGAGCAATTCAGATAACTGCGAGTAATCATTTCCGAGTATGATTTGCTCTGGTAGACGGGGAATGAGACCAACCTTTAGTTCGGTTCCAGGATCAGTAGCATGTTGTATATGAACATGAGTAGTGGGATATGCTTTTGTATCCCCGTGTACACATTGTATATGTACGGTTCCGTCAACCATCCCAAGATTGTGACCTAAATCTTGAGGGCGAATAACGCTTTGTCGGCATCCGGTGTCGGCTAATGCGGTCATGGGCTGTCCATTCACATTAACACCACATCTGTACGGGGCTGGCGATTTGTTCTGGGAGAGACAGCAATAATTCCGAGCCATGCCAATCTCCATGGGTTCCTCCCTTTGTGGACAAAACCGAGCTATGTGACCCAACCCTCCACAGTTGAAGCATTGTGGTCCTGATATAGGGGCTCTGAGTACAGGAGGACCAGGGATCCTGAAAGGTGGGGGACCTGGGATGATGGTAACAGGTTCCGGCTTTCGTGCAAGCGGGGGCCGAGGAGGGCGAGGGGTCCCGCTTATCCCTGTTCTCCAGGGGTGTTCCTCTCTTCCCTTCTGTGCATCTTGTGCTCGGCTGTAGGCGCTGGCTATCTCCACGGCTGTCTCTAGGGTCAGGTGGGCATGTTGTCTGACCCATCTTTGGATGGGAGGATGAAGGGAGGATAAGTACTGTTCCATATATACTTTGGCCATGATATCTTCCTTGGTGGCCGTGGCGGGTTTTAACCATCGGTCGGCCATGTCTTTCACTCTGTAGTAAAGGGCCCTGGGGGTTTCCTGCGGTCCCTCTCTGAGCTGCCTGAGTCTCAGCCGGTAAGTCTCATCATCGACGCCTAGTCGTTCCATGATGCACTGCTTTATTTCAGCATAGGGTGTCACCCCTAGAATATTAGCAGCTTGGTAGGAAGCTTGCAGCTCCCCAGACAGTAATGGGCCTAGATATTGTCCCCACTTATCGGCCGGCCAAGCTGCAGCCAATGCCATTCGCTCAAAGTTATTAAAGAAATATTCCGGGTCTTCTCCGCTAACGTATTTCTGAAGAATTACTGAGGGGAGGGTACTCGGACCCCTCTGTTGGCCAAGGGTGTCAGCGATTTTCCCCATCGCAGTATCGTGTGACTGACCCTGATTGGTGATCACTTGTTGCAATTTCCCACGGTCTTCTTCCACCACCGTGAGGAACTTCTCCATCGCCTTTCCCAGGCTCTCTTGGTTTTCCACCATCTTGCTGAGTACGGCCTCCATGTCTCCGGCTAATCCCACTTCTGACACCACCTGTGGGAGCGCGGGCCGGATAAACAGACGAGGAGGCCGTATATAGTGAGATGCTCGAGGTGTTTTATTTAAGATCTCAGTATGTAGGGTTGTTAGGTTTCTTGGTGGGCTGTCGGTGTTCTCCCTGGTTTCTTCCCCGTGTCGTTCTTTCTCTTCTTCTGTGATACCCCTTCCGACTGTTCTCTCTCGCTGGTGAGGGGTTTCCCACGGAGGCTCATAAGAGAGAAAAATAAGTAACCGTCAGTCACTGTTTCAATCAGGAGCCCTATGGCTTATTTAACCGTCACCACACCAGGGGGTTGCTGTGTGAAGACCTACTTCTAGGTAAGTGGTGACAAGGGGGGTGTATAGGGTAACGGGGCAAGTGCTAAGAAAAGGAGTGAGGGACAGGGTAATGGTGCCAATGTTGAACGCTGTGGTAACGTGGGCCGACAAAAGAAAACCCCGTGTCTAGCGTCCCGCCCCTCTCAACACTCTTAGTCGTTCCCCTCCCGCCTCCCTATTCCGTCTTTCCCCTGCTTGTGATTACTCACTGGCTCCGCCGCAACTCTCCAGAGTTGCGGCCGCTCTCCAGCCTCCTCCGGTGGGGACCACCACTCCTCGCACCACGTCTCGGCTTCTTCTTCTTCGATTCCTCCGCCTTCCTTCTTCGTTCCGCCTTCCGCTTCTCCGACGTCCTCTTCTCCGCTTCCCGACTCCTTCCTCTCTCCGGCTAGTTCGCGTCCTCCTTGGTTTGTTCCGGCCCTTTTCACTTCCTGGACTGTAGTACTTCCGGGGTCGATCCCGCCTCCTTCCGGGATCCCGGCGCCAACGTCACTTTCCTGTAAGGGCAGAGTACAGGGAGGGGAGTTACCCTAGGAGAGGACGCCGTTCTAACAATCCGAGGTCGCGTGGGGGTCTCCGCAAGTTCCTTCCTCCCGTATGCCTGGCGGGTCACTCTGGGTAAGTTTTGAGTCCGGACCGGCACCCTCTCACAGCCACCCTCACCTTTAATTCGGCAGGATAACCAGACTCATTTACTTTAGTGTTTCCCGGAGGGAGCTCCTACGTAGGAGCATGACTCATATGATTTTCTGAAGACGTTGGGAAAGGGATGGGAAAGTACTCATGACTTTAAACGAGTGGCCACCCCTTAGGGTACTCTTGGCAGCGAGACTGTTGGCTGTGTACTGGTAGCCTCATTTTTCCATTCTACAGGTATTTCATTGTCAGAGACTCCCTGATCAGTAAAGCACTGGGTATGAATGAATACCGTACTTTGGAGTTTAGGGAGAAGGCAGCGAGTTGTGGAATACGTCAGGTACTGGATGACCTAGTGAGACACATTGAGTGTAGTGTTGCATGCACATATCTTTTCATATTACTGTTCTTTGTTTTTACAGATTCTACTCCCTGTTGTTCCCTACCTTTCCCTTCCCTCACTTGATCGCCCTAATACTCTGTGCAGTAATTGTAGGAGTTGGGGATGTCAAAGGGTGGAACCCCTATTGCGTCGCACGAATCCTGAGGAGTACCCGTCTTCGGACAGGATCGTTACAGAGATCATACAAATACAATTTCATAAACACCTGAAATAACCACTGATTCAGGAAAGTTTTAAAATGTTTATCTAAATTATTTTAGCAGAGTAATTTACAAGCCACATGGCACTTAATCGCATATCAAGGAGGAAGTACACTATAATATCACCTATTAGTCACAAATGATGGTCCCTAAGAAAGGAGAAGATAGAGACAGCAGTACAAACTAAAATTATGCTTTATAGTTACCTAAGAGTTGTGAGAACCAAACCCCTTGGCCAAGGAGTTGGAAAAGGGTCCCAAGAAAGATGAAGACCAAAGACCTCCGGACCAGGTTCAGGACAGGATAGGTGACCTCTCTACCAACGACGCCTGCGGCTGCTCCCTCTCTGACACTTCGTTCCTCCTCGATTCTTCCGTGTCTTCTTTCTAATGGAATCCGCCGCCCCCACCTCAGGACCTCTTTGGACAGCGGTTCAGTCTGCAATCGATCAGCTCGTTCTGTGGTCCTCAAAGCTGACAGCCTCAACGCCGTGCTCTGTGCTGTGCTCCTGTGCTAACTAATTAGCTAATTCTATATCTATTATACCCTTCTACCCCCAGGTACCTCCCATTAATGTTTCAAAATTATGGGCCCATTACTTCTGATTGGACAGGGGCAGGGGGTTGATCCTCACACCATGACAATTTAGTTCGATTTCTTTAAGCCCATTGTTTAAAATACCACCCCTCACAATTAATACATTTGCTTTATTTCCCACCCGTCTCACGACAATTTTTAATATAAAGTGTATACAAAATGTTTCAATTGGTAGGACATCTCAGTTGTACAGTAAAGGTGATCAGAGGGTCATGTCCTTGGACATCTTCCAAGTTGACTTCATCGCTTTGTCTTGTTAGTTTCAGAGAGCATGCGCAGGTCACATGGCTCTCGAGCTGCTGTTCAGTTAACCCAGGCCCATTTTACGAACTAATAGAAATCAAAGAAGAAACATATTAAAATCAAAAATAAATGTTTTCACTGTATACCCCCTACTTCTACTCTATTCCCATTTAATTATAAAATCTATCCCGCATTAATAGCGTTAGAATACCACATTATTAATTGCAGCAACGCGAAGCTTTAGCATGTGAGAACATGAAGCAGCCATTTTAGCATACACTGCGCAGAAGCAAAAGATTCCCTCCAAGCAAAGAAAGACGTCATACCACGTGATATGGTTGACACATGCGCAGTTGAGTTCCTGCGTTTTAGCGGCCATTTTGGATTAGACAAGGATTACTTATTAGTGGAAAACACATAGGCAAGCATCATCTGGATAAAAAAAAATTGTGTATGCACTTATTAATAAAGACGTTACAAGGTTTTAGTACAAATTAATTAATACTGTGAGAAGATTGCTTACGAGCAAGTCTCATTGTGAGTCCTTGCTCCATCAATCCCCTCTCTGATGGCGTTTCTGAGCCATCAAAACTACCCACAACCAGATGCCAACTTCTAGCATATTTTTGTCACAGTCTCATTTTTACATTTTCTATTCTTATCCTCTCCTTTCAGTTTCTTGTATATTTCACTTTTCAGATCTTCTAATTCAATTTCATCAAATTTCCGTTTCTTGCCTTTTCCTGTCACCTTATATGTTTCGTTCTTTCTACAACATTTGCACCATATCATTATTGATAGTACTATTATTGCTATCCCTACTAAGGGTACTAATATTTGACCTATAAGGCCTTTTCCTACATTAGTAAACCAGGTACCAATTGACGCAATGCTATTTGTCAATCTTTCCCATACACTATCAACTTCCAGTGGTTTCAGTTCATTCTCAAGTATTGTTACATTCTTTATATACGTTCCGATTTCTGCACTTTTGTCAGGAATATACGTGCAACAATGTTTCGTTTTCAACAATTTACAGACTCCGCCCTCTTTTGCTAATATTATATCAAGAGCAAGTCGATTTTGCATAACCATAGATCTAATCACAACCATTTCCGCATTAATCATTAGAAATCCTCCAGCAGTATCCGTTGATAAGCGATCAACCACTGTAGATAATTTACATATTTTCCTTGAGTTCAGAATTATTCCCACTGAAGGTATCAATGCACCAAATATATCACCTACAATTTCAGAAAAGCTAGCTCTTTTACTACGTGTTAATTCATTATTATTTTCATTGTTCCCAGTGTTTCTTTTTACGTGGTATACTTTTGGAAAAACTATTCCAAAATAACAACTTCCATACCACCGTGCAGGAAGCCTAAAGTAAGCCTTATTCCCACACACATAATACATTCCAGGAAATACTGAATCTGTTCCTCCTTTTAGTCCCCAACCTCCAAGAATTAAGAAATTATGTTCACATTCACTGGTACCGATGAAAATATTGTTATAATCAGTCTTTAACCTATGTAGACAAACTTTCCCTGTCTTTACAAAATCCAGAGCCATAGCAGCTTGAGCTTTGCCAGGTGTGTAAATACCCTCTTTCTCAGCCCAAGGTGGAAGATGAGCTTTATGCTCAGACGCTTTCTTTTGGAAATGTTGTCTTCTATTTTCAACTAAGTTCAAAAATATCTTTTCTTCTTCATGTAATGAACATGTTAGATTGCTTCTATGTGCATGTGTTATGTCTATCGACTTCATTGTTAAGAAAAATTCTCCCATAAATTGTGCATCTTGACTACTAAGCACTGGGTTCAGATTCTTTCGAATAGGAACCTCTGAAAATATCACATCTATATTTTGAATAATAATACTGAAGTTTCCCTGTTGTATAAAATAAACTAGTTAATACACTACATGATATGCCATAAGTTAAAGGCAAATGATGATATGTTAAACCTTCTGCTACTGATTCAGGTAACTTCATACAGACATACCAAAGGCACAGGGTCAGACTGATTTGCATAAGGCCATGTCTGAACTGGGGTGGTGGAGTGAGCTAAAGAATGATGATGGATTAAACCCAGATCAGTTGACTGGGGGTGAGTGTTTGATTTGCTCTAACGCTCCGTCCATCATCCCCTTTGGTATCACTTCATACAGGGTCTAACAGTCACTAATTTCCATTGTATCTACATACTGAAACAATAATTTAGTAAAAACATTTAAACTAGTATCATTATCTGTTACCAAGTGATGAAAATCTGGTTCATCCTCTGCTTCTATTTCTACTCTATCACTTTTCAAATTATCTATCCTTCCCTTAGTATCGTTGTTAATCTTTTTATCCATTATCATAAGGTAAGGAATTGCTACAATCACAACTAACCACACTATAAGCACCACTACCAGACTACATATGCATATAGCACAGCATCTTTTACAACATTTCCGTTTCGGTCTCCCAGAAACTCTGTCATCAGCCATTTTTGACAAAGAAGATTTTCTTCTTTTCTTTTTCTTTCAAGACTTGTAATGTTTTCAAGGTGGTTTCACTTCTTTTTCATAAGTCAGTTCTGCACTTGTTCCTTTGTCACCACTTTCACTTGACTCTGAATTTTCGTAGTCTTCAAGGATTATATAAGTCCAATCAGGACCTTTAAACTTATTGTTCACAAGTTTCAATCTTTTGCTTTTTCGTTTTTCAGTCCCACTTGTTTGTCCAGATAAGCTTGTTACTTCATTTACTTGTTCTGGATCTTCACTTCTGGTTGTCTATGTGGTATTTTACTCTTTTAATGACACTAGGCCAATGATCACCTTTTCTGACTTTCTTTGTTTGCACTGTATCTTCACTTTCCAAATCTTTTCCAAAAACTCTTCTATTTTCAAAGTGTGGCACAAATTGATTTTTCTCGATTTCAGTTTCCTCTTCTATCTGCTCTTGTTCAGGTCTTGTTGTTGTTTCTTCAGTTGCCTGTGTGTGAGTTTCTACTAACTGACCCTGTTCAGGATTTACGTCTTCGTGCTTGATGCCTTCTTGCTCGATGTTTTCTTGGTTTTCTTCTCCCTGAACGTGTTTTTCTTGTTCTAACTGGTTCTGATCAGGGCTTATTGCACTTTGTACTTCTGCAGCCTGACCGCGTTCTTTTGAACCTGTCTGTCCCTGCTAAAATTTTGTTGTTTCGTTGTCAATTTGAGCCCAATTTCCTTTCCCTATCTGGGCCTGCTCAGGTTCTCTTATTGTTTCATTCTCCCTATCCTGAGCTGCTTCTTCTTCACCTATCTGGTCCTCACTAATTTCCTCTAATCTAGCTCTACTTCTTGTTTTGTTGTAAACTTCTGGTATATCAACCACTGGTATCCAGTCCTGACTTGTGCTAGGTTGTACTTCTTCAGCTTCTCCCGAATCTATCACTTGGGATTCTTCAGCTGGCCAACCTTCAGCTTCCTCAGCTATTGATGCTGACTGAGGATCTTTTCCTTCAGGAGCTGGCACCCTTTTGGTGTGGCTTACATGAATCCAATTAGGCAATCCTGCACATTTCACTGCTGTGTTTGTAACCAATATAACCTGACAAGGTTCGCCCCACCTGGGTGATAAACACGTTTCTCTGGTGTGATGCTTCACTACCACCCAGTCTCCGGGGTTCAGATCATGCTCTTGTTCAGGCTGCCTGGAAACTGCGTCTTCTCCAACCTGGTGAGAGACAGAACGCACTAGGTCAGCCAATGCTTTGCAATAATCTAGAACCATATCATCAGTTATGTTCAGCAGTTTATTTCCAGGTACATGTGCTTGTCTCATTGCTCTTCCCATGATGATTTCATGTGGACTCAATCCTGTATTTCTATCAGGAATGCTTCTGAGTCCCATTAAGACAAGAGGCAATGCATCTGGCCAATTTAACGATGTGGATGCACACATCTTTGACAATCTTGATTTTATTGTGCCATTCATTTGTTCAACCACTCCAGAAGCCTCTGGGCAGTACGCACAGTGCAATTTTTGTTCAATTTTAAATGCTTCACAGATTATTTGAATTACATCGTTATTGAAGTGACTCCTCTATCTGATTCCAAAGTTACTGGGAAACAGAACCTAGGAATGAGTTCTTGTAACAACAGTTTTGCGACTGTAATTCTGTCATTCCTTCTAGTAGGGTAAGCCTCCACCCATCTTGAAAACAGACACACTATGACAAGTACATATTTCAGTCCTTTACATGGTGGTAACTGAATGAAATCTAACTGCAATCTCACAAAGGGACCCTCAGCCTTTCCAATTTTTTCCAAACCAATTATTGTTCTCCTTCCTGGATTATTCATTTGGCAAGTTAAACACCTCTGGGAAAGACTCTCTGCTGCAGCCCTAAACTTTGGAGTGTACCAACTTTGTCTGAAAAGTCTAATCATGGCATCTCTCCCTACATGTGTGTCTCCATGATACATTCTGGACATTTGTGAAATCAAGCAGTCGGGCATGACTGGTCTGCCATCTGAATATACCCATACATCATCATCTGTTCTTCGGGTACACCCTATTTTTATCCAAACATCTCTTTCACTCTCCTCAGCATCATCTTACAATCTTTTCACATCATTCCATGTTTCAGATGTTGAACATAGCATAAGTTGGCAGCTGATTCCCATCCTTTCAACTTTTCTGTTTACTGCCAATCTGTTTCTGGCACAGTGTTGAGCAATTAGGTCTGCGTATCTGTTACCGGCTACCACCCAGCCATCTCCTGACTGGTGTGCGGCACATTTCACCACTGCCAATTCTTTTGGTGATTGTATTGCCTCCAATAATTCCTTTACAAACAGCCCATTTTTTATTGGGGATCCTGAAAAAGTCATGAAATCCCTCTGCATCCACAGTTGGCCAAAATCATGCACAACCCCGTACCCATATTGACTGTCCGTAAATATGGTTACTTTTACATTTTTCCCAATTTTGGAGGCTTTGATCAAAGCAATTAATTCAGCTACTTGTGCAGATTTGACTCCTGGTAAATAGGATGCTTCGACTATTCCAGAAAGTTCACATACAGCATAGGCTGCACTCAATTTGCCATCCTCATGTCTTAGGCATGAGCCGTCCACAAACAGCTCCCTGTCTGGGTTCTTTAGGGGCATTTCCTGTATATCAGGACGCGGTTTGGTACACAACTCTGTGACCTGTAAACAGTCATGTTCTGGATCGTCCTTAACTTCTTCACAATATGGATCTGGTAATAATGTAGCAGGATTTACAACTGTGCACCTAGCTATGGTCACATTTTTAGCTACTAGAATTATTCGCTCATATCTTGACATCCGATTAGGTGTGAGATGCTGAGTTCTAGTTCTTGTCAACAGGATCACAACTGCATGTGGGACAAACACTTTAACAGGATATCCCATTACTATTGACTCACTTTGTTCAATGCTCATACAGGTAGCAGCAACTGCTTTTAAACAGCCTGGCAATGCTGCAGCCACTGGGTCCAATGTAGCAGAAAAATATGCTATAGGACGCCTGTCTAGTCCATGTCTTTGGGTTAGCACTGAAAGTGCACAATTTTCTCTTTCATAGCAAAACAGTGTGAATTCTTTTGTATAGTCAGGCATGCCCAAGGCAGGTGCCTCACACAAAGCATTTCTTAATTTTACAAATACACCAGCACTTTCACCATCCCATTCAACTGGATCTTTTGCTTTCTTTTTGGTTAGCTGAATTAAAGGCTTTGCTAGTAGTGAAAACCCTACAATCCATTGACGACAGTATCCTACTATTCCAAGAAACATTCTCACTTCTCTTTGTGTTACTGGCATTTTCATTTGCTTGATTATTTTTATTCTTTCAGATGTTATTCTTCTTTTTCCTCTTTCAATTTGGTGCCCCAAATATTTAACTGTCGTTGTACAAAATTGTAACTTTTCAGGTGACACTTTGTGTCCTTCCTCAGCCAAATGGTTGAGTAATGCAATTGAATCTGCGACACAATCATCATGTGTTCTTGATGCGACCAACAAGTCGTCTATGTACTGCACCAAGACTGAGTTCCTGGGCAGTACTAATTTTCACTAGACACTTTTTCAGTATTTGATTAAAAATGGAGGAACTTTCTGTGTACCCTTGAGGAACACGATTCCACACATAGACATGGTTTTCGAATTTAAACGAAAACAGATATTGGCTATCTGGATACAATGGTATTGAAAAAAATGCTTGGCATAGATCAATCACGGTAAACCATTCTGCATCCCATGGTATCTGGTATAGGATCACTGCAGGATTTGGTACGATAGGACAACAAGGTACCACAATTTTATTAATTTTCCGCAAATCCTGAACGATCCTAAATTTTCCACTAGGCTTTTTCAAACCCATAATTGGCGAACTACAAGGACTACTCAGAACTTCTTTTAGTATGTCTTGTTTCACCATTCTGCCAATTTCCTCAGTAACTCCTGCTTTTACTTCTGCACTGATTTTGTACTGTCTGGTATTTGGGAAAATTGCGCCTTCTTTTACAGTGATCTTTACTGGGTCTATTTTTGCCATAAGTCCTACTTCTTTCCCAGTAAAATCCCATACATTAGAGTTCACTGTAGTTATTAATTCTTCTGGTAATTCATCTTTAGTTATCAAGGAGAACATCTCATCTACTTCCGTACCTTGCTTGGCTATCATAAACTTATAAACATGATCTTCATCCGGGGTCTGTATTGCAACACCATCCGGTGTTAAAAAATAGTGCAATTCATTTTGCACAGTAAATCTCTGCCCAGTAAATTTACTGGACTGGAATCACACACCACAAATTGGTGCATTTCTCGGAAGTTTCCTATTCTTACTTCCATGGGCTCAGTAAGGGATGTTCTGATCTTTTGATTTGCTACACCTACAACTTGGATAGCTTCTCCAGAGAGAGGGAGGTCTGGGATGTCTGCTGTTCTTACAGTATAACGGGTAGCACCAGTGTCCAAAAGAAAAGTGATATCATTACCTCTTACTTTCCCTTCAACATATGGACCTGACTGATCTACCGGCAAGGATGCGCCAAGTACGCACTCCTTCTCTCCCTCTCTTAGGCACCGTCATTGATAATTATATGGATTAAATTCATCCTGTAAAAGAAACTGTGAAGTTACATATTCATTCTTACCACTTCCTCCTTGATATCCGACGTCTGTACCGTGCTTTGCTCTGCTTACATTACCCTGTATAGGGGCAGGCGGCAACTGACTCTGAGGATTTACACCCTGCTGTGAGTCATTCTGCGTCTGTGGATTTAAATTATGATTTGGCCCATTATTATTTTGAATCTTTTTACATTCGTTCTTCCAATGTCCCAACTTTCCGCATCCATGACAAGGAAATTTCTTTTTAGCCTCTTCTCTACTCATTCGTCCTCTCCCTTTTCCACCATTCCCTGTGTCACCATTCGTTTCAGATTCTTTTCCCTGACTTTCTATTGGATTATCCAAATTAATTCCTTGTCGCTCAGCCATTTTCACTTGAGCCCACATCACCTTTTCTTGTAGTTTCTTGTGTCTGTCTTCAATATCATCTCCACAATATTTTGCATATTTCAAAATTTCATCGATAGGTTTTCCCTGCCAACGTAACATGTGTTGCTTAATCATCTGACAAATCTCTGGTTTTAGACCATAAACAAATCGATAGACAAACTGACTCATATTTTTGTCTCCAATATCTTCAAAACCGCTGTACTGTTTGAACACCTGTAATAAACGTTCGTAGTAGGCATGTACCGATTCATTTGCCTCTTGGGTAGTCCTGTCTATTTTCACCCAATCTGTTTCTTTTGGTGGTATTTTCCCTTTCAAATAAGTTATTACCTGGTGATACTTTTTCATCACATCATTTGATGGGGCACCTGTCTTTGAATCTCTAAGATACTCTTCACTAGGCCAGTCGATTGTAATTTTACAATCTGTCCATAAATCGGCAGGTACCACTATGCCACACAAACCATCTAAGTCCTTTAACAATACCTTTGAAACTTTCACAAACCTCTCAACCTGCTTGTACCATTCAATTGGCTTTTCTCTCAACTTTGGAAAATCATTCGTAAATGACAAAATATCTTGCCTGCTCCATGGGACATGACCTAACCTCCTCCTGGAACCTCCCGCATCGGGTACATCTGTTCTACTTTCCCTGTTTCCTTCAATAAATACTCAGAAGTCGTTCTACTGTAACGTGCCTCTTCCTTTTTCTTTGTCCATCTAGTTTTCCATTTATCCATTTCTCCCCATTTCTGTAATACTCACATTAATTCTTTCACTTGTAATTTCCTACCAGATGTATTCATATTTTCTAAATCTTTGTCAGTAAAGTCAGCTCTATATGGTTTCTGTAGTACTTTTGACTTTCTTATTTCAATTCCCATTTCTGAGGCCAAATCTGTTAATTTTTCATGGAATATCTTTACATTTCTGGTTATGTCTCCTACATACGAACAATAGTTCTTCTTCACTGTAGGTATTTAAACGATCTACTCCTACATTGCCTGCTATCATTTCTTCTAACTCGACTTTTAATTTATAAATGTCCAAAATCTTTGGGGTGAACTTTGTCTGTCTATTCCTTGTGCCCATCTTTCTAAGTCTTCTGGGGTTACTACTGTTGCACTCTTAGTTCCTGAAGATGTTATTATATTCACATCCTTTGAGCAACCAGGTGTGACTCTTCTGGGGGTGCTATTTACGGAGTCTCGAATAGGTAAATCCATTAGTGAAATCATAGATTCACAATCGCTGATATGGTCATCAATTATTACAGCTTCATGTTTAGGAATATCCACAGGTGTAGGCATAACTAGAGGTTTGGGACAATTTACTCTGTCACCATATAAAGGGACCACGGGACCAATGGTTACAAGTATGGTCAGGGAATCAGGATGTACATTTAACTGTGTTATTTTCTGTATCAATTCTGCTCTGTTTCTGTCTACAGCCTCTCTTTCCTTATCCTGAAGTACCCTATAAACTGGTGGATTATGCAGTACTTGAGGTACCAATGGTGTTCTCAAAATTGGTGCACTTGGGGAACATCCACCCAGCCCTTCTTGGTATGGTGGAGGATTCTTTAATATTTCTTCCATAAATTCATCTTCGGATTCTCCAAACCCTGTCATGTGTTTTGTCTTTTCTTTGCATTTGCTCCCTAATGGCTCATCTGCCATGAATACTGGATACAAACCCTTGGTAAGCATCGCTCGTCTCCACTGTTTCATCTGATTTTCTTGTGTCTCATTTTGGTGTCTAGGGAAAAATCCCCTATAACCCCTATTGCTTCTGGGTCTATCACGTTCAAATGCCTCTGTTTCCCATTCTTCTAGGGCTTCGTATTGCGTTAATCTTGGTCGGGGTTCTAATTCATTCATTCTTATTCTTAAATTTTGAAGAATTCTCCCATTGAAAGTCCCATTCTCTGGGAAAGCTAATATTCCGTCATCTTTTGTATATTCTATCCAATTTTCTAACCATACGCAAGTATGATAACCCCTATCCATCATCATAAATGAGGCGGGCGTTTTTGCTAGTGGAATGATAATTCCTTCCCTAGTTTTGATTGGCTTATCCTTCTTAAAATAGTTCTTAATCTTTTGTAAGAATGACAAACATTCGCTATCGTGCCAGTTTCTCTAAATTGGAAAAGATAGTTTTTCTCACACTTAGTAAAACCTTTCTGTTTACTAAACATACACTACGAGTAAAACCCTTCCGTTTACTCTTCACTTAAGCTTTGGAAATACCTACTACTCCTTCAATGTTACCCTTTCTAGGTGATATAACATCAAATTTTCATCAGCGTATTTCTTTGCTGACACTCACACGCACAGAGTCCCTAACAAGTACTGATAGCCCTGCTTAACTTTTCAGTACTATTTCTGCCTGACAGATAACCTCACTGCAGTATGGCTTCCACTTACCATCCGCTATTCAAATTCCCCGGGATTCTAGACAACATAAAACAAACTTTTAAACAAACAGATGTTAGTTCATAAAAATAAAATTCTCATTACCCAATTAACAAAGTGAAACCATCCTCTGATAACCAGAAAACTGATCCAGCGGGTTACTAGCAACAAGCATTCATACACAAAATACTCACCTGGGCCCATTCATTCACGCTAACTAATAATCACCGCTGGTGGGAATCAGTTGTACTCTTTATCAAAATCCCTGCTACTAATTTCCTTTTCTGATTGAAGAGTAATGACTTACCAATGGACCTTTGATAATTGGGGATAAAATGAGATCATACAAATACAATTTCATAAACACCTGAAATAACCACTGACTCAGGAAAGTTTTAAAATGTTTATCTAAATTATTTTAGCAGAGTAATTTACAAGCCACATGGCACTTAATCGCATATCAAGGAGGAAGTACACTATAATATCACCTATTAATCACAAATGACGGTCCCTAAGAAAGGAGAAGATGGAGACAGCAGTACAAACTAAAATTATGCTTTATAGTTACCTAAGAGTTGTGAGAACCAAACCCCTTGGCCAAGGAGTTGGAAAAGGGTCCCAAGAAAGATGAAGACCAAAGACCTCCGGACCAGGTTCAGGACAGGATAGGTGACCTCTCTACCAACGACGCCTGCGTTGTTCCCCTCTCTGACACTTCGTTCCTCCTCGATTCTTCCGTGTCTTCTTTCTAATGGAATCCGCCGCCCCCACCTCAGGACCTCTTTGGACAGCGGTTCAGTCTGCAATCGATCAGCTCGTTCTGTGGTCCTCAAAGCTGACAGCCTCAACGCCGTGCTCTGTGCTGTGCTCCTGTGCTAACTAATTAGCTAATTCTATATCTATTATTCCCTTCTACCCCCAGGTACCTCCCATTAATGTTTCAAAATTATGGGCCCATTACTTCTGATTGGACAGGGACAGGGGGTTGATCCTCACACCATGACAATTTAGTTCGATTTCTTTAAGCCCATTGTTTAAAATACCGCCCCTCACAATTAATACATTTGCTTTATTTCCCACCCGTCTCACGACAATTTTTAATATAAAGTGTATACAAAATGTTTCAATTGGTAGGACATCTCAGTTGTACAGTGAAGGTGATCAGCGGGTCATGTCCTTGGACATCTTCCAAGTTGTCTTCATTGCTTTGTCTTGTTAGTTTCAGAGAGCATGCGCAGGTCACATGGCTCTCGAGCTGCTGTTCAGTTAACCCAGGCCCATTTTACGAACTAATAGAAATCAAAGAAGAAACATATTAAAATCAAAAATAAATGTTTTCACTGTATACCCCCTACTTCTACTCTATTCCCATTTAATTATAAAATCTATCCCGCATTAATAGCGTTAGAATACCACATTATTAATTGCAGCAACGCGAAGCTTTAGCATGTGAGAACATGAAGCAGCCATTTTAGCATACACTGCGCAGAAGCAAAAGATTCCCTCCAAGCAAAGAAAGACGTCATACCACGTTATATGGTTGACACATGCGCAGTTGAGTTCCCGCGTTTTAGCAGCCATTTTGGATTAGACAAGGATTACTTATTAGTGGAAAACACATAGGCAAGCATCATCTGGATAAAAAAATGTTGTGTATGCACTTATTAATAAAGACGTTACAAGGTTTTAGTACAAATTAATTGATACTGTGAGAAGATTGCTTACGAGCAAGTCTCATTGTGAGTCCTTGCTCCATCAGAGGCGCCATGTTTGCAAGTTTATTTTGGCTTTAAAAGCACCTGCTGCTGTGTTCCTTGCCTACAGCAATTTCCAGGCAACAATAAAAATATCAAGATAACTTCTGTGATTAGTGTTCTTCCTGGAGACGGATCATAAAATAGCACAGAGGATTGACATGCCTGCTGCAAAGAACGTGTACCATGCAGATCACAAAGTGCATATAATGTAAATAGGCCAGTGGGTTACTGCTTTTCTAAGAGACATCATTTTGTTACTTGCAGTTTATAAATTAAAATCCTAATATAGAACAGTGAATTATTAACTGTCATCAAAGAACTGCATGCACACTGCAAAGTATAGATTAGAGCATAGATTAATGTTGCAAAAAGGGTTAATTTGGGTGGAAATTGATTCTTACTATTAAAGAGAACACCTAACTATGGTATTCCATTTTCGATTCTGAGTTTGTGCTTCTCCAAACCAAGCTCTCTTAAACTATACTGCTTACCCTTTATGGATGACATGTTACTCCTACACCTTGTAGTCCTCTGGCTTATGTAACTTTTCCTTTACGCTGATTTACACATGTATGATTGATTGCCTCTATGTAATGTGTGTGTAATGCAAAGTGCTCTGACACCCTACACTGTTATGAGTGGCGCTAAATAAATAATTAAATGCATTGGAAAGAGAGTGGTTATGGAGCCTTGAGGGGCACTGTTAAAAAGTGGTGGTGAGGGACTCCATGGTGGAGGTGGTCTGGTCACCACCTCCACCACTTATGGGGGGGCACCAAAAAACATTGTCCCACCTGGCGCCACCAGCGATAAAGCCAGTCCTGCACAAATGTACCTGTAGACATATTAAAGCAAGCCTCGGATGGAAGTGGCAGTGACTCTCATTTACCAGACATCTTTCACAGGTCGAGCTGAACCTATTGTTATCTATTCTTTAAAATACAAATGTAGTATTTCTCTCCAACTCTTTAAAATATACATATCAGTCTACCTCCTCTTGAGTGCTTGCATTAGAATGCAGTAGGGAACATTTTACATCACAGAAGCACACTGAAACATCACTTATTACATTTCTTGTCATCCATTCATTGTATACAGAAAGCAGCCCTTTTCGTTTTGTTTTTTGCACTGCAGCATGCTTTTTAATGTTTTGATCAACACTTGCATTTTTCCTGCTTGGGTGCTCCATAGGCATGATGAACAAGCATACGTAAAGCCAATATATCTGACATTAATGTGCTAATACAGGTTTGCACAAATGCTGTTTGCATAATTTCTCACATTAAAGTGAGACATATTGACTTTGCCAATGCTTGTTAGAATTTGGGCCCACAGTTAAAGAGAGATATGGAAGTTACAATGATAAATGAATGAGGTATTCTTTGTTAACATTTTGGGTTTTTCCAACTAGCTCAAAACCTGGGGTATTTTATACTTGTAAGATGGGTCAGAGAAGAAAAGGAGTGGGAAGTTAAATATGTAAGACAGCTCGGTGGGTTGAGAATCTGCTGTAGAGTTCTTACTGTAACCTGCAGTGCACCGAGCTCGATCACTGCATGACTGATGTAGACCTTCATCATTCTGTGGTTTACAAAAATGAGCACCTCTGTCAGCAATAACAACATTAATTCTTCAAGACAAGTGTTATACAATGTGGTTGGTGTTTGTTGTTTATATGGCGAAGGTCACGCACAGGCAGACATGTGATGCCCGGAAGTGTAGACATAATTGGAAAATGTTTCAGCAACAGTAGGAAGTAATAAATGAGCACATTTGCATACCTAATAGCATGGACGAATCGGCAGGGTCGGACTGGGACAGAAAATCGGCCCGAACAACAAAATAAAAGTGGTTAACATTAGTGAATTAGATAGCTAAAAAGTGCCTCATTGTTAAGACGCAAGAGTAGTTATATTTACAAGTTTTTATTCAAGATATAGGTCACTCACAAAGCGGAAAGATAAGTGCCTGCATACTCATCCGGTTCTCCCTTCATCTGCCGTTTTCCCCATCACACGACCATCACCACATTCCACATTCCTTTCCAGTAGCGGCTGGCAGGTCACAGGGGTAGTGGGCGGGGTGGGGGAGTGGGAACAAAATATAAACAAGCATTTACAATGCAATAGGTCTCGCATTTGCAAGAGTTTAGGCTATTGGCATTGTAAATGTCAATGCCTTTTTTTATCGGTTTTGAAAAACAACACATAAATAAAAGGCAGTCATTTACAATGCCAATAGCTCTAACTCTCGCAAATGAGAGACCTATTTCATTGCGAATGCTTGGGAGGGTGCATCGGATAATGTTAGCAATGGGTTTTCCATAACGCTTCGTTCCTCAGAATGCCATCCTCACGGCGCTGTAAAGAGCCGGGACCCTTGTTGCAACGTGTGGGCTCTGGAGTTTTGGCGTCAGCAGGGGCCGACGGGTTGTCAGGATGGGCCCTAGGCGGCATCCCTTGGTGGCACAAGGGGGGGGGTCAGTAGAGCCAGTGGGGTGTGCCCACTGGAAGTCAGTGCATGGCACCTGGAGGGACTGCCAGGGCAGAGAGCTGGTGGGTGTCAGACTAGTCTGGCACGACAGAGCGCATAAAGTATCTCTTCATACCCTCACGTACTCCAGGCTACTACGGTGCCCTCACCCACAAAACCACCAGACAACACTAGGACAAAAGATAACATTTACCCGGACCCCCTCTCCTGCCCACTCCCCGGGCACAAGCTCTGCCTCTTCCTCACCTCCCCCTGCACGCACAGCCCCGCGAGCGGATCACGGCGCGTTCCATCAATCCCGTGCACACCTCTCCGATCTCAAAATGTTTCAAATAAATGATTCTGCAGGGTGCACCGAGTGAAGCTGCAGCAAGGTCTCGCTTCCCTTTGATGCTGGTATAGTAAGGGGTTGGGAAGGTTGTATAGCGCAACACGTCAAGCACTGGCGGAGGATACGAGGTTTAAAAACGTAAATCGATACGCCCAGGATCACACAGTGCTGTCCAATTGCGGAGCCGGGATTAGAGCCCGGTCCTAGGGTGGTACGCTAATAGCGAACAGCACACCTCCCGCCATACCCAAAGTGCAGCTGGTGCAGTTAAAACAGAAACAGCGTCCACAAAAATAAATAAACAATGATCAAGTGTCTTCTCTTCCGCTTCCCTCCCAGCCCTGGCGCGGACTCAGATTTAATTAACAATTCTTCACTCACAGCTCTGCAATTGTCAGGCCGTGAGTTATTCCTGGAAAAAAACTTGCTGTTCGCTCTCGCTGGCCCAAGCAGAAAAAACAGCTGCTGCTTCGTCGGATTTTTATGCTCGGTTCACGGTAGATTTCCCTCCCCATTCACATGTAAACAGCTTCTCCGAATCAACATATGTGTCTGGGTGGTATCTCCCACTTTGTTTGGTAACAAAAAGCCATATTGCATAATTTAATTTGCTCAAGTCATGAAAATGGAGAGAGAGAGAAAACAAGCACGGAATCGAAACCTGAAACCAGTGGTGCGCGCGCACCACAGAGGAGCTGGGGGCGAGAGAGCCTGTCATCTGTGCCGCGCGCTGATGCGTGTCCTAGACTCGGACGGGAATGGCGGAGCAAAGGCGGGACATGCGCCCGCCTTTGCCCAATTGCGTGCCGTTTAAAAAAAAAAAAGCACGCTACAGTTAATGTGGGCTTCCGAAAGCAAAACCACATGCACAAGCGTGTGGTTAGCTTTCTGAAGCCCATACAAGAGGTCTCGCGCTGTGCGAGCAGGGCTGCGCACTGCAACGCTAGGCGCCAGACCTAAAAATAGAAAAACACTTTCTTCCATCCTCACAGCCGCCAGCCGCCATCTCCTCTGTTGGTTCGACCCGGAACCACAAAGCAGCAGGTAGCATGCGGGCTCCCAGGCTCCACTAAGCTAATCACAACGCTGCAATGCAGCGTTGTGATTGTTCTGAGCACCCACGTCGCTCAGACAGGGACAGGGAGCCTGGGCATGTTCCCCACCAGGCTGTGTAATGCAGCCTGGTGGGGAACATGCTAAGTGCGCATGACTTTTTGGCCAGTCCCAGACGGCCGGCCAAGCAGTCATGTGCACTTAGGGCCCCATTAGGATGGCGGGCGGACTTCTGTCCGCCAGCCATCCTCGCGGTGCTGGGACCGGCCGCCAGACGTGCGGCGGTCCTGCACCGCTGATTAGGATGTGACCGCCACCCTGGCGGTCGCATTCCGCATATTTGGCATTGCAGCGGGTGCTGCTGTAAGCAGCACCCGCCGCAATGCCAAATTGACATGTTGTGCATTCCCATGCACAACGTGGCAAGCACCGCACGGTGCCTGCCACCTTGTGCATGGGAATGCAGTGGGGTACCATGGGTACCCCCAAGTGCACCCCCCACGCCCCCTGGGGGCCCGCAACGGGCCCCCAGAGCACATCTCCGCCAGCCTTTCCATGGCGGCATCGCCACCATGGAAAGGCCTTTTGTAACACACATCCTAATGTGGATGGCGGATGGCGGTGCCTGCTAGGCACGGCCACCATATTAAGGCTCAATTCCACCCGGCTGGCAATCGGTACGATTGCCGACCGGCAGAAATGCGGCAGACGGACTTTCCGTCCGCCGCGATACCCCCCGCCATAATAATATGGCGGGGGGTAATTCAGGTTGGGATGGCGGGCGGATCGCCACCGCCGGGCCGGTGGTGGCGATCCGCCCGCCATTCTAATGACCCCCTGAGTGTGCACAAACCACTCCTCCCCCTGTGCCACCAGCTCCGCCCCACCTTAACCCAGCCCCGAACCTACAAAAAATAAAATGATAACTACGTTATTATCATTTTATTTTTCCTGCTCTTAGAGCAGTGGGGCGACGCTCCTCTGCCTTAGCGGAGGAGCCGCCCCCAGTTCCTTTCTCTCATTCCATGCATGCGCTCACACACTCTCAGCCACACTGTGTCTTACAATCCACTACCACACATCCACTTCCTTATACATAACACAAAGAAGAGTCACATAACATAACGCAATGCAAACATCCAAATAGTAACCAAGGAATAAGTACCCATTAACTTACCACATAATTCTGATACCAGACCAGCAACCTTGGTTTTAGACATTGACTTAGCAAATAGTCCTCATACTGGACCGGCAACCGTCGTAACCTAGTGTCAATGTTCTTATCCACCCTTCCAACACTCACTGTGGTTTCCATTTTCCTCTCATTACTACAAGTTCCTTGGCTAACTGTAGTCGCCTCTGAATTCGTGCACGCGTCCCTGTCACTAATGTTCAAAAACAAATCTCCATCATCTTGTTCCCCATACTGAATCTCCCATCAGACAGATACTCTACTCATATTCCTGACTCTTCCATCCTGAACTCTCACAGCAGTTTTACATAGTTCAACTACATTCTGAGTATCACTCCACAGTGAGTGTGCCTTGGGAACAATTCCTGGCTTCCTTGTCCTGACCCAGCTTTCTACTACAAGCCCAGATTCTCCTTTCACCTTCCCCCTTTCCCCTTTCCCCTTTCGTAGCATGCGTCCCTTTCCTTTATCCTGATACCTTTCACTCGCTCCTTAATTTCTTCATCACCGCTCACATCAGATTTAACTTGCTGGTGTCTGATCAACCACCATGCAACTAATTTGGTCATCAGCTTTCGCCCCTCAACAATTCAAACAGTCAGCGGCGTAGCTTGGTCAGTAAGATTGGGGGTGAGCTTCAATTTTCCCACAGTCACGCTGGCATATAATGTTAAAATACATTATACGACAAGCAGGGTGCCTGAAACGGTATAAAGGGGCAGTGGAAAGAGAGATGAATGTAGATTGTCAGGGGTACTCTGTCATAAAAAATAATATTTTGTAAAATAACCAACATTTTTGAATACTTTCAAAACAGAGTGGGAGAGTGCCTATGTGATTTTTTTGTCTGTGTGTGTGTAACAATTGCTGGTGAAATCCAACAGACACCTCACCATACCCGACTGAAAGCACATGCACCCAACTATAATTAACCAGAAAATACATTTGTTAGGGAGGTGTAACACCGCAACCCCCCCCCCCAAAAGCTACAACCCTGTAAGCAGTGTTTTGACACCACACAGCATTGGGAGTAACCCTGTAAGGTAAAAGTGTAGCTTGCAAAGTTATTCTCCAGCACAACCTCCGCTTGAGAGCTAACTGGGTTGACTCCTTCACTATCCTATTACACCTCTCTACCTGAGCATAAGTCGCAGGATGTTACTGGGCAATAGTAGTGTGCTTAATCCCAGATGACACTAGAAACCTCCTTATTTTCTGCTAGACAAACTGCAAACCATTATCCATGACCAGCTCCTCAGGAATACCCTCTCTGGCAAAAATATCTTAAACAAAAATCAATAACAGTGTCTATGGTCACACTTCCCACTATTCGTACCTCCAGCCACTTGGAAAAATAATCAATAAGTACTAATGCATGTGACTCCTTGTTTGGCAAAACCATAAAGTGTCCCATTATATCTACAGCTATCTTCCTCCAGGGTACATCAAAAACCTTTGACCACACAAACAGGAGCTGGTAATGAACGAGCAGCTTTGGCACCTTTGTTACATACTCTGTGCTCCCTTACTTATCTATCTATACAAGTATCCATTTAAACTGTTCACAAATCTTCCTCTTCCTTCCAGACATAGTGCAATGCCCTTCATGAACCAAATTCATGATTCTTCTAAGTAGACTTACTGGTGGCGCTGTCTTATCACCTCTGGTCAAAACTTCATCAGCAATTGGCAATTCATTTTTAACCTTCTCAAAGGAAACACAATCTCCAACCAATTCCCTTTCTATTGTCCATCCCTTCACAATAAATTGTTTCAGAGACATAACATTTTTATCTAATTCCATTGTCCTCATCCACTCCTCTTGGGGCAATACACCACCATGAGCTGAAAAACATCTTGGACATCTTCAAACCTGTTAGCGAAATCACATTCTTCATCTAATACTACACCCTCTACAGTTTCACCTAATGGTAACTTAGATAGCCCATCTGCTTGCCTTTTTAATCTTCAAGGGACATATTCTACACATATTCTACATAGGAGTGAGAAACATGTAATTTGGAAGCTAATCTCACCAACCTAGCTTTTCCTACATGAGGTGCCAAAAGATGTATAAGGACTTTGTGATCTGTTCTAATGAAAAGCGTTGTGCCCCACAAATAGTACCTAAAATAATCACCTGCCCAAATACATGTCAACATCTCTCACTCGATAACGAAATAATTTTTCACTGCTGGTCTGAGAGCACACAAACCATATGCCACAACTCATTCATCTAAATCATCCCTTTGCGATAACACTGCCCCCACTGGCATCCACTACACATTTTTTTCCAATCACAAATGGTTTCAAACATAGTATATGAATAATCTTAATTTTCAACATTTTGAAGTTTCTTTCTTGTTCATCCCCTGACACATACTTTTCGTTCTTTTTTTTAACAATCTTCTCATGCATTTCACCTCGTCGGAATAATTCTCTGTAAATCTAGCACAAAATTCTGATAACCCCATGAAATATCTTAATTGATCCTTGTCTGTGGGAACAGGAGCATCCATAGTCAGCTTAACATGGTCATGCTTAGGTTTAACTCCTAAATTTGAAATTTTATGTCCCAAGTAGTCCACATCCAAGTGACCAAATTTGCATTTGCTTTGCTTCACAGTTAATCCTGCATTTTGTAACATAAACAAGAGCTTCCTCAAGTTGAAATCATGAGTTTCAATGTCCTTTCTAAAAACCAAATCATTGTCTTGGAACAATCTAGCTCCTTCAATCCCATTCAGTGTTTCATTCATTAGCCTTAGGAATACAGCCGGATCACTGGCTAACCCAAGGTATGCATTTGTACTGGAAGGATCCTTCCAGCATAATGAATGCAGTGAAATACTGGGAATCCTTTTTTAGCTCCAGTTCATGATACAAGCTGGAAAAATCAATGGTTGAAAAATACTGTTGCACCCGACACAAATGCTTATAACTCTTGTAAATTTGGTAATGGATAACTATCTATCCATATGTAAGTTATTCAAACTTCTTAAATCTACACACAATCTTAGTTTGCCTGAACTTTTAAGTGAGATGACAAACCATTAGAACATCTGATAAACTCCTTCAAACACAATTCTTGTAACCTCTCCTTTACTCTATTCCTGTAAGACAATAGGCACATTGCATACTTTTTGCCTAAAGGGTCTAAGATTTTAATCCACCACAAGTTTGTGTTGATAATTCTTAAATTTACCCAGCTCTTCCTTGAATTCATTCTTAAATTCTTCACTCAATCTAGTATACTTCTCATCCACACTTTCACTGGTCCCAACAGTGTAAACAGTTTCACCCTAGATCCAACAGCATTCTAAGTTCTTCCTGGTGAGTTTAACCTTACATTGACACCCCCTTTTCTGCTACAAATACTCAACCATGTGTTCTCTTTCCCTTGAAATATATATCCGACCAATACTAAATTTTATTCCATGAATAACTTCCAGGTTGTACACTAGTAGGTTCCGACTGTCTCTTCACCCAGTATTTTTTAAACAATTCATATTCAATAATGGTATAGCACACATCAGTCCACTATTACTTCAACTTGTACACCATTCATTAATACTGAGCATTTAGGCAATCCCTTACCCTGAGAGTATCCTATAGCATTCTGCACACCCAACACACCATCTTCTTGCCCGGGTTCCTTCCAATTGAACCCTTCTTCCGCAACTACACAATTCAGCACTCACATCTCATCTTTACATACATGTCCAAAACGACCACGTTTCTTACATCTGTTGCTAACTTTATCAAAGTCAGGACACTGTTTCACACTCTCCAAGTGGCTGGGACTACCACATCTATAACAACTAGAAGATTTCTTCTTCTTAGGGGCCGATTCCGATCCCGGCCGGTAGGGCACCGAATCGGATTCGGCTTAACCGGATCCGATTCGGAGCCCTCTTTCCCGACCGATTCGTACGTGCGTCCGGCCGAGCGAGTACGATGCGAGCGCACGCGAACTCGCCGACCGACTCGTTCCCGGGTCCGACTGCTCCGACCGACTCGCACGGACCCGACTCGCACCGCGCAATGGAGACGTTCCCCGGCCGGGCAAGTACGATGCGCGCCTCGAGCAGTCCGACCGACTCGCGCCGTCCGGCTCGAAAGAGCAGTCGGAGCCGGACTTTGGGGGTCCGTGTCGGACCCCCCTGTATGTGTAGCCTACCTGTGCATGTACGCCGCGAGTTGCATCGAGGCGTACCCGCTGTAGGGGGCGCCCTTGTTCGCCTCGCACCCATTGAGTCAATGGGAGCCCGCGTACGCGTTGTACGTCCGGCTCCCATTGACTTCAATGGGAGTCCGACCGACTCGAGTCCAATTGCATGCGTGCGCATCGTACTCGTTCGGTCGGACTGCCAGAGTCCGATTCGGTCGGAAATCTCTCCGGGTCCGGCTCGGTCGGAGTGATTTCCGGCCTGAATCGGAATCGGCCCCTTAGTATTGTCACAGACACTAGCATCTGGTGCGTCTTTAGTATTACCTTTCCTCTCATTCTTCTTGTTACTACTGTAAGTTTTACCCACTGCACACACATTCAGTCCACAAATATCTTTACACACCTCTTGCACACACCTTTCTGATGATTTAATAATTCTGGCAGCATTTATTGCTCATTTAAGTGTACCGGTATTTGTCCCTGCCCCAATCTCTCTTGGACTTTCTTAGATTTCTGATATCTTAAAAACGTCATCATAGGCAATATGTTCGAAATCACAATATACTTGTAATCTCTCAAGGCAGACACATATTCATCAATCCCTTCACCCTTCTTCTGTCTCCTTGAAAACATTTTAAATCTTTCAAGAACTGCATTCACGTTTTACCCAAATCTTTTAACCAAACTGCACCCAATGATAATGCTAATTGTCTTGCTGGTGAACATCCACCATCTTATAGCACTTCCACATATTCTTGAAAAAGATACGTCCAAGTATTCTATTTGATTGGTGGGGTGCAGAGACAGAATATCGATGCAAAAATATCGACTTGCACAAATATTGAGGTAAAAATATCGTGGGTCAGAAATATCGACAGACAGAATATCGTGGTGAAGAATATCGATTTTAGGTAAGTAATATTGATGTTTAAAATATCGAAGTGTTTAATATCGTTTGCAAAAATATAGTTGTTAAAATATCAATTTTGTATTAATGTTATGTATTTTAGTATATATTTTATATGTATGTGAGGTATGTTTTTTGTATAAGAATTGTTTGTATTTTTAATATTATTATTATATGTGTTAACATTTTAGTAGTTATTAATATTTTTTTATTTGAATTTTGCGTTTTTAGTTCCGTAGCGGGTTGTGGGTTTATAGGGGAATAGGGTGGGAAGTAATTTAATTATATTAAATTTATTGAATATATATATTTTTTAAATATTTGTTTAATTGAGATGTTATAGTGTTAAATGTGTAAAGTAATAATTTGCTGTTAATAAATTTTAATTAATTAATTGGCAAATAATTATGGTAATTGTGTAATTAATTTTAGGTGTGTGTTGTGGTGTTTATAGGTGTAAATGGTGGGAAGGGTGGGAAGTAATTTATTTTTAATTAATGAATTAATAATTAGTTGTTAATTGATTTAAAATAATTAATTAGAAATTAATTATGGTAATTGTGCAATTAATTTTTTAGGTGTGTGTTGTGGATATTATAGTGTTAAAGCATGTGTATTAAATGAATATATTTTTTTTAATAATATTTTTTTAATTGATTATTAATTATGTTAATTATGGAAATACATTTAAGTAAAATTTTTGAAGTTTTTTTATTGGTGTGGTGTTATAGGGTAGGGAATAAAATAAATACATTTATGTTTTAAATAATTTTTTTGTTTGTTAATATTTGCTCCTTTGAAATAATTATTGTTTATAAATGTATTTATTAATTTATTTTATATAATATTTGTAGCTTTTTGTTATATGTAATTTATATTATAATATGTGTTCTTTTTATATGTTTAATATATTTTATCGTATATTTTGTTAATATTGTTTATTTATTTTTATGATTTAAAAAAAGAAATTCTATTGCTTAAATGTTATTAGTAATTTTGGTTTTTCTGCTATCCAACACTTTCCCTGATGTTGCACTCACTGGAGTGGGAATAGTAATTTTTACCCCTCCGCTATCCAGCACTTTCCCTACTGTTGCACTCACTGGAGTGGGAATAGTATTTTTTACCCCTCCGCTATCCAATACTTTCCCTACTGTTGCACTCACTGGATTGGGAATAGTAATTTTTGCCCCTCCGCTATCCAACACTTTCCCTACTGTTGCACTCACTGGAGTGGGAATAGTAATTTTTACCCCTCCGCTATCCAACACTTTCCCTACTGTTGCACTCACTGGAGTGGGAATAGTAATTTTTACACCTCCGCTATCCAGCACTTTCCCTACTGTTGCACTCACTGGAGTGGGAATAGTCATTTTTACCCCTCCGCTATCCAACACTTTCCCTACTGTTGCACTCACTGGAGTGGGAATAGTAATTTTTACCCCTCCGCTATCCAGCACTTTCCCTACTGTTGCACTCACTGGAGTGGGAATAGTCATTTTTACCCCTCTGCTATCCAACATTTTCCCTACTGTTGCACTCACTGGAGTTGGAATAGTAAATTTAATTCCTCCGCTATCAAAAACTTACCCTACTTTTGCACTCACTGGAGTGGGAATAGTAATTTTTACCCCTTCGCTATCCTATACTTTCCCTACTGTTGCAGTCTTTGGAGAGGGAGTAGTAATTTTTTCCTCTCCGCTACCCAACACTTTTCCTACTGTTTCTCTTACTGGAGTGGGAATATTAATTTTTACCCCTCTGCTATCCAACACTTTCCCTATTGTTGCACTCACTGGAGTTGGAATATTAAATTTAATTATTTTGCTATCCAACATTTTCCCTACTGTTGCATTTATTGTATTGCAAAATGTAAGTTTTAAATAATTTATTGTTTTAATTTATTATAGAATGTTTTTTTAAATTATTGATATATATATATTTTATTTTTATATAATTTTAAAGTTTAAAAATTAAAAAAAGATAATAGTTAAATATATGTTTAAATTATTATATTTGTGTGTTTATATTTTTTTAATTAAGTTTGTTATATTTAGTTAAAATGTATATTAAATGTAATTTATTTTGTTAAAAATAATATTAATATTTAATATATTTTATTTTATATATATTTTTAAATTGATATTTTTTTACATCTATATTTTTTACTTCGATATTTTTGATTCAATATTTTTGTACTTACCTGTTTAAGTATAGGGAGTCGATATTTTTGCATTCTATATTTTTTCATCAATATTTTTGACATCAATATTATGTTCAGTGAACCGTGCTGAGATGTACAAGGCACAATTATTCACTGGTCTGCCCATCACTGAAAAGTCAATACTGGAGATTAGTGTGCCCGTCACCGAAAACAAGTTGCTTTGGGGCCCATTACGATGTCGGGCGGAAGCACAACCGCCGTGCTGGCGGATGCAAAAGCACCAGTTACCGCCGGCACGCAGCAGTCCACACGCCCGCCCAATTACGATGCGAAAAGTAGGCCAAACACCGCCGGCAAGCCAGCAACACCGTCCGCCATCAAAGTGCGCCCGTACACGTAGCGGCGCAGCCCAACTGACACACACCGTCCGACGAAACACGTCCCGCCCGGCGCATAAATTACGATGCCGCAAACAAACGACTCCCACGGCCAAGAGATACCGTACGACAAACCGAAGCGGTAACACGGACGCCGAGCACGGACAACGAAGAAGCGGCTCCCCGAGCATGAATCCAGCACTGCAGGCCCTCCCCATGCTCCTGCTGATGCACCACCAAGGACGCAACGTACCGCGGAGACGCAGGTAGGCACACACACAACAAGTGCACGCAAACAGCGCACACAGTGCAAGGGCGGAAAAGCGGACAACCCCCCACCAGCGCGTGTACACAACACATCCACCATCGCATCCACATATGACACACAGGCCAAATCGTAACATCGCAGAACACATGTGTACACACCACCTGGGACTAGGAACCAACCACCCCGTCACGGCCCCAAAGCGGCGATGACGCCGCCACACATGCGCACAACGCAGAGGCCAACCGCAGCGCCATGCATGCGTCGCACACAGACACAGGGACACAACCAAGCAGCACACACATCAGCCCCACCCCGAACGCACATGACACGTGACAGGCCGGCCACAGACATGTCCCCAACGCCCAATCCACGGACAACACCCAACGCCACACAACCGACGCACACATGTCAGTGAAGACACGCAACAGCAGGACACACCCCAGTGTAACAAACATGGCGTAGCACACAGCGGCGGCAACACCAACTAGGAGAAGCAGGGCCCCTTCGGGAAGAGGAACGCCAGTACCACACAGAAACACCCATACCACCCTGCACATATGAACAAGACATATAAAACGGAACACCAAAGAGCCCGGGGACTGACAACAGGTGGCCCAAGAATAACATCCACACACAAGGCCCAACGCAGAGCGGAAGGCAGCCTGCCGCCCACACAAGGGAGAGCAGACAGCACTGAATGACCTTCCATTCCAACTCCGAAACCACAGCCCTACGACAGAAGCCGGTGAATACAGCCATTGTCCAAGAATAGACCAACACAGGCATGCCGAGGAGACCGACCACAGGGCAGATAGCGCATATCACAGAAGCACACAACGGACGGGGAAGAAAGAAGAAAATACTCCCCATGTCGGCCACATGCAAGTTAATTGGAAGGAGTCACACAGCACTGACCTTGAACTGTCTGAGAAGCATGTGGGAAGAGGGCCCGTGTCCTCCAAACAAGCCAACAGAACACAAGTCCTGTCTCCCTACGACTACACAGAGCTCACAGCAACCCCGGAGCGTGCACATTGCAGACTGCACACACAGCCGGAGCACGCCACCTCAACGAACCGCTGCGAAATGGCAACCGCAACACACCTACCCAACTACGCCGAACAGCTCAAGCTGTACAAAACCAACCTGTGCCATACATTGGGATGCGATCTCCTGTCCCTGCTGAACGTAAGTTACCGACTGACTTACCGCATCACATTGTTCAGCTGCGTCATGCCCGTCTTCTACTGTCGGAGGTGTCCCTACCAGCATCCCGTCGAGATATGCCTCTCCAACCCGGCATGTCTGAAGGCGGACCTGCTACCACTACTCCTCCCTCTGGACGCACACGACAGGGCCTGCTCTGCCTATGGGGGCATGGCGTATGTGGCCAACATCGCACCCGCACTGAAATGGGACCACTGTGCCTCCACACGACGGATCATCGATAACAGCTACATCGAATGTCACCCAGCATGCCCCATCATGGTCCTCCAAGGGACAACCTACGAACAACACCTTGACAGCCACCATCCGCTTCATTGGCTGGCAAACATGTACACCACCAATGACATGGAAGCCCTGCTGGACGGCATCGCATACCTGACAACCTGTAAATACGTCGGACCACAACGCAGGTTCCCCGAGTGACCTATGATGTCCAACCCCGCACCCATGCTTAGCTTCCGCACGGACTGGCCAGTCACCACCACAACAGCCATACCAAACGACCGGCAACTGTAACCACACCATCAACGACATCGCCATGACATCGGATATGACCGGGACATGCACACTGTTCCCCATCACATCCAGGAACACCGCATGCATCGTGGGAGGCAGTGGCATGGGGTCTGTGTATCGCACCCACATGGACGGAACTGCACGAACAACCAGGACACGACATGGATCCAGCGCCCATGGACACACACACCGCTCAGTGGACATGAATAGGTCGCCTGGAGTCTGTGGGTGCTGCACCCCTCCCACCCCCGCCCCGGGAATCCCATACCAGGACCTTTGCATGGACGACAAGTGCATACAACAACAACACGACCCCAGTGACTGTGACATGTCCAGTAACCACCACAGTGCAACAACAAGTGGCACGCCGCTGCATGCACGCAAGCACATGCCCTGATGTCATCTCACATGCACGCGTGCATGAGGAACAACCGCAGCAAACCTGTCACATGGAACTGAGATGGACTGTGCCCATGATGCCAAGCGGTCTGGTAGGCTACATGTATACCGTCTGTGTCAAAGTCCGCAGCTCCGCAGCTATACGTAAATGTACATTAGCACAGCCTTGGCCAAGCAGATGTCACTCTGAAGCCCACATCCCACATGCAACAGCCAATCACATGTAACCCCACACCCTATCCCATTTGCAATCATGCTCAGTATATCCTCAACATGTATCCCGCTGCCAGTAGTGTCCACTATACTGCATCACAGAGGACAGAAGACTCAATATAATGTTTGAAACCAAAACTGTCTCCGCTGACTCATTTCACAAGTACGAATGAGAGAGGATGAGAGTATGTGAAGTACACGGCAGTCGTGACATGACCATGTAGTCCACTGGTATTGGATGTCAACGCAAATGAGTAGCACTACTGTGGAAGACACACATGTGTCGTGTGAAGTCGTATGGACGCAGTGCTCAGGTGGGTGGGTGCGACGGGTAGATGCGCACATGCCAAGTTGGAGCACGCCGTGTTGGGAGGGGTCATGAACAGTACACCACCGCTTCCCTGGGCATTGTGAGAGGACACCTGTCGGGGGAGTGAACACGTGTGTGCACAGCAGCCGGGCACACGTACAAAGCGGTACCAGGCGCACCTCAGCCCACCCTCTGTGGACAAGCTGGATCCTGTTGTGCGCCCGCCATGCCCCTGACAAGGCACACACAGCCCCAGTCGACCAGGTGTAACCCCAACATAGTCAATCCGCACAGGCGATACAGGGCACGGGATGGCAGTGGAGCATGGTGTGTGAGAGGTCTCCTCGCGCTCCTCCTGGTCATATCACGCAGGCAATAGAACCTCAACGTCTAGCATGGCACAAGTCAGATGGAAGTGTAGGGGGACGCACCACAGCACGAGCAGCACTGACGTCACGGGAGGTGGCTCGCACCATCCCATCCATTGCCCATCATACCAACCACGCCACATGCCATTGCGACTAAGTGCAAGCGCGTGCGCCACCACCCCCGAGCCCTCCCCAGAGAGGCCAAAGAGTGAATGTGTGGGCCATCAGCCACAGACGGACGCGGCCTGGCCGCAAGGGCAGCCACAGCCACTGGGTGTCGCAGGTGGCGGATCCGGAAGGCGAAGACTGTGATGCATAGTCCATGCAGGCCGGGTCTCCATTTGGGGCACCACGCAGGTGGACGGCGTCCCGCGACA